>CM022302.1:137623226-138223226 GCA_011799875.1 Thinopyrum elongatum | reverse complement strand
GTCCGGTAGCTTGCCACTGGAATTAGTGTCATCCAGCAGCATCATTGTCCTTGACGTCAGTTTCAACCGCTTGACTGGAGTTCTGCACGAACTGTCATCTTCAACCCCTGCCTGGCCTCTGGAGGTACTGAATATCTCGAGCAACTTGCTTGCAGGACCATTTCCATCCACCATATGGAAGACAATGGATAACCTGATAACACTCAACGCCAGCAATAACAGCTTTACTGGGGCGATACCAACTTATTTCTGCAATAGCTCACCATCCTTCACGGTGCTTGACCTCTGTTTCAACAAATTCAGTGGCAGCATTCCCCCAGGGCTTGGTGAATGCTCCATGCTGAGAATGATCAAGGCCGGCTACAACAATCTCAGTGGAACACTCCCAGATGAACTCTTCAATGCAACCTCATTGGAATACCTCTCTTTTCCTAACAATAATTTACATGGTGTTATTGATAGTGCACGCATAATCAGCCTCAGAAATCTCCGTACCCTTGATCTTGGATGGAATAACTTCAATGGCAGGATTCCAGATTCTATAGGTCAGCTCAAGAGATTGGAGGAGTTCCATTTGCACTACAACAACCTGTCAGGGGAACTGCCATCGACTCTGAGCAACTGCACAAATCTCGTAAGAATTGGCCTCAGGAGCAACAAATTCAGTGGAGAACTTATCAATGTCAATTTCTCCAACCTGCCCAATCTAAAAACTTTAGATCTTTGGTCCAACTACTTCACCGGTACAGTTCCAGAAAGCATGTACTCGTGCAGTAATCTGACTGCGCTGCGGCTATCTAGAAACAACTTACATGGGCAGCTCTCATCGAGAATAGGCAATCTGAAGTATCTGTCCTTCTTGTCACTTGGTGGAAACAATTTCACAAACATCACAAATGCACTTCAGATCCTTAAGAGCAGCAAGAGTCTTACCAGCCTGCTTATTGCGCACAACTTCAGAGGAGAGCTCATGCCACAGGATGACAGAATTGATGGCTTTGAGAATCTTCAGGTTTTGGACATGGATGGTTGCCAATTATCTGGAAAAATACCTCTATGGATATCAAGGGTCACAAATTTGGAGACGTTAATTTTAAGAAGCAATCAACTAACCGGACCAATGCCAGGCTGGATCAACTCCCTAAACCATCTCTCCTTTATAGATGTGTCAAACAACAACCTTATAGGAGAAATCCCATTAGCCTTGATGGAGATGCCAATGCTAAAATCAACTGACAACTCAAATCATTTGGATCCATGGGTCTTCAACCTGCCTGTTTATACTGGCCCGTCGCTTCAATACCGTGTGTTTACATCTTTCCCAACAGCATTGAATCTAAGCAACAACAACTTCACAGGTGTGATTCCCCCACTGATTGGTCAGTTGAAAATGCTTGGTGTACTTGATTTCAGCTTCAACAAGTTATCAGGACAGATCCCCCAATCGATTTGCAACCTCACAAAGTTGCGGGTGCTAGACTTATCCAGCAACAACCTCATAGGTGCAATCCCAGCTGCATTGAACAGTCTGCACTTCCTTGCTGCATTTAACATTTCTGACAATGATCTAGAAGGTCCTATTCCATCTGGAGGCCAGTTCAACACATTTGAGACTTCTAGTTTTGATGGGAATACAAAACTCTGCGGATCTATGCTCATCCACAAATGTGGTTCAGTGGAGGCACCTCCGGCCACTATTCTGTCAACAAAACAAACTGATTACAAGGTGGCCTTCGCAATTGCCTTCAGTGCGTTCTTTGGTGTAGGGGTGCTGTATGATCAGATAGTCCTATCGAGGTATTTTGGCTAGTACTACTCGAATGTACATATCTGTTTATTGCCAACTTAGATCATATTAGGTTGCTATTCATGCCGTGCAACATATCCAGTGGATAAGCTTCTCCTCTAGGTATGAGTCATAAACTCATAATTAGGTCTACAAATTTTTATAGGATTAAGTGTTATTCTATCTCTTGGATATGTGAAAGTATGTAATATTGTGGGACAGTTTAAACTGAAGCAATATGAATACAATGAAAATTCAGACATTCTCGACTGTGTGTAAATCTTTTCAGAACAGAAAAATCATTGCAACTTAAATGTCACCATTCCCTTTGCTTGCTGAACATTGAATAATATTCCCTCCGTCCCGAATTAGTTGCCTTGGATTTCCATACGAGTAATACTGGAGTCATGTTTAAGCACTAGTGCACCACTTGCCGTAATCTGTGAAAACGGACGAAGCAGAGCGTCCAAAAATACATCACACAATCTTGTCAGAGTCAACTAAAAGCAGAGCGCCCATCTTCTGAGGAATGCATCCCAGTTTTTGTGTGCCCGCGACGCAGATTTGTAGCCACGCGCCCCATTCTCGATTCTTTTCCCAGCAAGTAAATTTGCACGACGTACCTTGGGAGCGCGCGTCGACGGCCCTCCTTCCCTAGCCTCCGTCCGCAGGCGCCGCGGGCAGCGCACTCTGCGCCGGGTCACGGCGAGTTGAACAATCGGCCTCCTGGGGGAAGCAGCGGGATTTCGACCCGATCCCCTTCCACCTTCCTGGCCTCCGGCCACCGGACGAGGCAGCACCTTTTTTTTTTTTGAGGGGTTGGACGAGGTAGCACCTATTTTTTTTTTTTGAGGGGTCGACGAGGTAGCACCTTTTTTTTTTTTTTTTTTTTGAGAAAAAACGAGGTAGCACCTGTGCGTCGAGGCGCCGCCGGCCGGCCGTGTGTGCAAAATGGGCTCCGTTTGCATCCGTGTGTGCAGGCAGGGTGGGCCGGGCTGCGAGGCGACAGGGCTCAACGTTCGTCTGGATGGGGCTATAGGCTGTTTTTATGCAGTGATTTTTTTTTTTCGTTTTACCCCTGTATCTGTTTTTTTTCATTAAAACACGAAAATCTATAACACAAATATGACACTATTTAAAATTATAAACATTTTTCAAAAGTTTTTGCATGTTTAACTAAATCCATGAATTTAAGTAAGTGTTCAGGATCCCTCAAAAAAAAGTAAGTGTTCAGGATTTTTGAAAATGTTTGTGAATTTTAAAAAAATCATGTTTAAAAAAAAATGTAAGTGTATTTTTGAAAAAAATAAATAAAAAGTGAATAAAAAATCATGATTTTTTTTGTGTGTGAATTTTGAATGTGGGTAGAAGGTGTTTTCTGAACTTTTTCCAGGCCCGGCTTGGTTGGACTTCGTCAACTCTCGTTCACACTTCCTTTCTCCTCTCTTATCTTGTCTCTCCATAGACGGCGTTAAATCCACGACCCTTTTCTCTTTACTCCAATTTGATAGGGAGGGGCATGCCTCTTACTCGAATATGCCTTTTTAGGGTGTGCATTGTCCAACCAGCTAGTCGGATTCTTCTTCTATAAAAATTGGAAATATAAATCCCAAATAGAGAGTACGAGATGGCATGACTTTGGATTAAGTTCCATTGGCGTTGTTGGCCAGTCCAGAACGACTGGAAGACCCTACAAAGGTCTATCCCGCTAAGCCTAAGACGCTGATGGCTCCATACCGGGTGGTAAGAAAAATGGTACAAAACTTACCAACATACTCGAAAAGTATTCTATATTGGTGTATGTGCTCTTGATAAGCAGTGTTCCTAGTCTAGCCATGTGATACGTCTCTAACGTATCTATAATTTTTGATTGTTCCATGCTATTATATTATCTGTTTTGGATATTTTATATACATTTATATGCTATTTTATATGATTTTTGGGACTAACCTATTAACCTAGAGCCCAGTGCCAGTTTCTGTTTTTCCTTGTTTTTGAGTTTTACAGAAAAGGAATACCAAACGGAGTCCAAACGAGCTGAAACTTTACGGTGATTTTTTATGGACCAGAAGAAGCCCCCGAAGCAAAAGAGTTGGGCCAGAGGAGCCATGGGGCATCCACAAGGGTGGAGGGCGCGCCCCCCTGCCTTGTCGTCGCCTCATGGACCCCCCTGACTTGTTCCCGACGCAAAAAATTCTTATAAATAGGGAAAACCCCGAAAAGAAACCTAGATCGGAAGTTCCGCCGCCGCAAGCCTCTGTAGCCACGAAAAACCAATCGGGACCCTGTTCCGGCACCCTGTCGGAGGGGGAAACCATCACCGGTGGCCATCTTCATCATCCCGGCGGTCTCCATGACGAGGAGGGATTAGTTCACCCTCGTGGCTGAGGGTATGTACCAGTAGCTATGTGTTTGATCTCTCTCTCTCTCTCGTGTTCTTGATTTGGCACGATCTTGATGTACCGCGAGCTTTGTTATTATAGTTGGATCATATGGTCTTTCTCCCCCTCTACCTTCTTATGATGAATTGAGTTTTACCTTTGAGGTTTCACTATTATCGGATTGAATACTATTATGGATTTGAGAACACTTGATGTATGTCTTGCGTGGGATACCTGTGGTGACAATGGGGTGTTCTATTGATTCACTTGATGTATGTTTTGGCACTTAACTCGTGGATTTCCGAGATGACATTGGGGTAATCTATGCATAGGGGTTGATGCATGTTTTCGTCCTTATTTCTTCGGTAGGAATCTTGGGGCACTCTTTGAGGTTCTTTGTGTTGGATTGAATATTATGAATTTGAAGTTGTTTGATGCATATCGTATAATTGACCCACGGATACTTGTGGTGACATTGGAGTATCTAGGTGACATTAGGGTTGATTGATGTGTATCATATGGTGTTATTTTACTACGAACTCTAGGGTTGTTTGTGACACTTATAGGAATAGCTCAATGGAATGATCGGAAAGAATAACTTTGAGGTGGTTTCGTACCCTACAAGCAATTTCATCTTATGTTCTCCATGATAGGAACTTTGGAGTGACTTTTGTCGCTCGTTGAGGGATTGCCATATGATCTAATTATGTTATCATTGTTGAGAAAACTTGCACTAGTGAAAGTATGAACCTAGGCCTTGTTTCCTGTAACACCCCTGTGTAATAGCCACTGTGACACTCTGTTAAGTATGCCGAGTCATCTCCATTTGCAGTGCCTAATCACTTTGGTTAAGTATTCAATTCAAACTCTATTCTAAAAATCAACTCAAATACAAAAGTGAAATATGAAGTTGCTCAAAGCTTGTGGGAAAAATGTTCACATTATAGCAAATAATCTAAAACTAATTGTTGTTAAGGAACGCAACATCATCATCTACCACAGAAGGGCCTAAGTATTTTAACAGAGCCCAATCAGCATTTAAAATGCCCAAATCATTTTTGAATAAATTCAAATGGTTTTCAAAAATGCCCAAACTTCTTGAGGCAGTGTTGGAAATTGCAATGCACATGTGTGACCAAGTTTCACATTTTTGCTACTACATTTGAATGCTCAAAATAATTCAAAACCTACTTTGTAAAAAGAAAAAGGCAGAAGCAGAAAATAAAAATAAAACGAGGCACTGTGCACTGGGCCTAAGTGCACAGTGCCCCGATCCAGCCCACCTGGCCCATCTCTCCTTTCTCATCCCTGCGTGTCGCCGAGCCTCTGGACGCCGCGCCCCGCGCCGGCGAGGCGCCGACACGCAGACGACCACCGACGCTATAGGGGCGGCTGAGGGGATAAGGGAGCCCCGTCCACCTCCCCTCGTCCTCCTCGCTCTTTCTCCCCCTTCTCTCCCCTTGCACGCTCGCTCCTCCTCTTCTTCCCCTCCATCCCGAGCGCTGCCGCCGCCGTGCCCGACGTCGACCCACGGCCAACGACGACTCTGCGCCCGCAACTCGTGTCCGCGGGCCCCGCCTTGCTCGGCTGCACCGTCTGACGCCGTCCATTCGAGCAGGGGAGCCCTGTTGTTGCCGATTCATCGTCGTCCCCATCTCCGGCTACCGCTGCGAATTCCGGCGACCCCGAGCTCCTCCGCTGCTCCTAAGCTATCACGGGCCTGCGTGCGTGCCGCTAGGTGAGCATGCTTCCCTCCCCTGCCCTCTAGGACCTCTAAATCGCGCTGTAGCCAGCTCGTCGTCGAACCCGAGCTCTGGTCGCCGCAGATCGCTTCGCCGTCGTGGCCAAGGGCCCTATCGTGCTCGCCTGAGCACGGCATCCAGTCCTGGTGCTCCCAGGAGCCCAACGAGCTCAAGCACGTGCCTCCCCGTGCCCCCTAGCTCCGTCTCTGTCGTTGCCTGAACTCCGGCGCCCGCTCCGCTGCTCGCCGCCGTCGTTTAAGACCGTTTCCGGTCGAACCAACCCCACAGGTCGATGCGCGAGCGAGAGGCCGTTCGAACGTAAGTGGTCGCGTGCGTTTTGGCACAACGTAGCGAAATTCCGACGCGTTCCGGCGAGCTCCGCCGTGTTTTTGGTCGCCGGAGCAACTCCGGTGGCCGTCGCCGACGAGGCATGACAGGTGGGGCCCCTGGGACACTGACGCTGGGCCCCACGAGCCCCGTTGACTGGGTTGACCCAGTCAACGTGCTGACTGGGCAGCCCCAGCCACTCACATGTGGGCCCCTCTGTTATTTAGTTTAATTAAAATGTTTTATAAATAAAAATAATTAGATTAACCTAATCACTCACTGACACCTGGGGCCCACTCCTCTAATTAGCCCACTAAGTTTAAATTAAACTCTGTTAAACTAACAGAGACAGACATGTGGGTCCCACTGGACCCACATGTCAGGTTTGACCTGGTCAGCTGACCAGCTGTCTGCTGACGCCAGCATTGCATCATGCTGATGTCATCATCCCCTTTTCTGTTAAATAAATAAATTTCAGAAAATAGTTTAAATCTTTGAAAATTCATAATAAATAAACCGTAACTCAGATCGAAAAACTTTGTACATGAAAGCTGATCAGAACGACGAGACGAATCTGGTCATGTCGTCTGTTTTGATGCCGGAACCCCCTACGTAGGAGAACCCATAACTTTCCGTCCATATCTGGTATATGAATAGTGCATAATCACCGGATAATAAATCCCGTGTTAATCCTAAAATAACTAAAATGACCTAGATGCATCTTTAGGCAACTCTGCATTGTATCTTAGCATGGCATGCCCTATATTGCATTGTTTGCTGTGTATTTATATGTTTCTTCCTTCTCTTCTCTCTCGGTAGACCCCGACGTCGATGTAGCTCCCGAGACTGACGCAGTTCCGGAGGTCGACTACGCTCCTGATGATCAGACCCTTGCCGCAGAGCTTCCAGGCAAGCACCCCCCTTTTGAGCATTATGATATCGCCTACTCTCTTCAATCTTATGCTTGCATTAGAAGTTACTGCTGCTGCTATTATCCTATTTCTGCTGCATAGCCTGTTTATTGTAACCTGTTATTGTTACCTACCTGCTTATCCTAAACTGTTTAGTATAGGTTGGGTATAGACACAGCAGAGACCCCACTTTATCCCGACTACCCCGGCGGATCATCATAAGACCCGATCAACAGGATCGAAGACCAGGCCCCGGCACCGCACATCACTTTCCCCTTAGATGCTCGACACTACTGGGTTACTATCGAGTGTCGAGGGTGATACCTCGTCAGCCCTTCTGATGATAACCTTGTAGGTTAGTTATTCGGTCATGGTCAGCGAGGGTGATTCCTCCTACACCACCCCCGATAACGACACCGTCGCGCAACTCCTCAAGAGTGGACCTCAAGGGTGATTCCTCCTTCGTTCACCTTGATGTTTACGTCACGTGGGAATCCAATGAGGGTGATGCCTTGGATTCCCTCCTGATATGGTAGCCACACAGGATGCCTTTACATTATTGTTGATACTGTTTATTCTGGATAAAGACGGGTCGGCCCTGAGGGGTACCCGCACGAGATTATGATGAGAGTGATATGGAGTCGGGTGCACTTGGATGGTGCCCGAGTAATGAATACGAGGCATGGCCGGTCATTCTTAGCCCTTGCCGCAAGTCCTCGAGACGGGGCGACGGGGTCACATCTTTCGTGAGTCTCTGCTCGTTACTGCACTACCAACACACTAACGGTTTGGATATTCGATCCGAGGGGCCTCTGGCCTGATAGCACTAACCATCACGTGGGCATAGTATGGGCGTTCTGCGTCGTATACTTCAGCCGGAGCTTAACAGACGTCATCGACTGAGCGGCGCGCGCTGGGTTGGACTGGTAACGCCCTGCACTTGTATAAGGGGGGCTAGGTCTGCTCACCGGCCGCGTTCGCAACGTGCAGGAGTCCCGGGGCGATGGCCCAAGACCCCTGGGGGCATAGGGTTAGTCCGGCGTGCTGACCTCTCTGTTAAGTTTTCAGTCGGGTTGCGGCGTATCGTTTGGCCGAGGCCAGGCATGACCCAGAAAAGTGTGTCCGGCCGGAGTTAAGCGAGCGTGGTGGGTAAGTTGGTGCACCCCTGCAGGGAAGAACTAATCTATCGATAGCCTGTCCTACGGTAACGGACACTCGGAGTTGTATCCCGATCGGTACAACTAGAACTGGTGACTTGAGATGAAATGGATATTATGGCTCTGGGATTGCTTTCTCGTAGGGAGTCGAGGAAGAATCTCTGGGCGAGGTTGATAACATTACTACTACTTTGCATTATGTTAATCCGCACTCTTCTAATGCTGCAATACCGATGAAGATGCTGAAGATGCTAGTCTTCGATAGGACTAGGCTCTCCCCTCTATTCTGGCATTTCTGCAGCCCAGTCCACATATACAGCCTTCCTTTGAAAATGTTGCATATGTAGTGTAGATCCTTGCTTGCTGAGTACTTCGGATGAGTACTCACGTTTGCTTTGCTTTCTTTTTCTCCCCATATCCTTTTGTCGCAACAAGATGACGGAGCCCCTCAGCCACCTGCCCCCGCCGACGGTTACTACTACTACTACCCTCCTGGCGAGTACTACTACGAGGAGCCGACCGACGACCAGGAGTAGGTTCGGAGGGTCCTAGGCAGGAGGCCTACGCCTTTCGATCGTAGTATTTTATTTTGTCCCGCCTTTCTAAAGGCCTATCTGTAACTCTGTTATATCTGTACCCAGATATCTGATGCTTCCGCTGACACTTGTATGCCATCGAGCTATGTATTCGAGCCATCGAGTCCCTGGCTTGTAATATAAAGCTTGTATGACTTTATTTAAGTTTTAGAGTTGTGTTGTGATATCTTCAAGTGAGTCCTTAGGCTTGATCGTGTGCATTTGCGTGTATGATTAGTGCATGATTAAGCCGGGGTCGTCATAGGTTGGTATCAGAGCCGACTGCCTCTAGGAATCCCCCTATCCAATTTCTTGGCCGAAGTTGAGTCTAGAAACCGAAAACTGTTTTACTAACTTGGCTGTGTGGCTTATGGGCCCACGTCGCCAACTGCGTGGTATTAGGATCTTTTATTCCTCGTCTTTACTCTGGGACTCTGATCTCTCTTCTATTCGGGTTTAATAAATTTACTAACACCGACACTTAGGATCTCGTAAATTCCGTCCTCCCGGAGAGCTGGATATCTGTGTGATTTCCCTGTCATTGATCTCATTAGTCTGATAATCATTTTCCTTTCCATTGTTTTGCTTAACCTTTCTCTTCGAGATCTGTTATACTTCTCATCGTCGTATGACAACTCTGAATTTCCTCTGTTTCAGATGGATCATCTGTTTCCACTGCGCCCTACGACGCAGCTTGTGCTTCGTACTTGGGCTCGTGATGCCCCTGGTTTTCCAGCTGTCCTGATCACCCTCCTGACCAGACTGGGTTACCGCTGGTACCCCGAGTACATGGTCTACGAGGTTTACCGCGAGTTCAACCAGGAGCAGTACTATGCTGATGTTCGCATCTACGATCAGCAGGATAACTCAGACACTAAGTTGTACCTTTTCCACGGTATCGGCGTGACGATTGAGATGGCAGTCCATGATGCCGCCTACTCTGCTGTCGCATGTCTCCGAGGAGAGCACAGCGCTAGCTTGGATGCTTCTGAGTTTCGATACATTCCGTATGCCCCTGCTGGAGATGCTACTGGATACTACATGCCTATCTGTGCCCCGTACGAGCCTCGTCGCTACGATCCGCGAGTTCTGATTCAGTGTACTCAGGCTCTGGATCGCACTGTTCGGGCTCTTGTGGTCGAGTTGTTTGCCACTCGAGTACGACTCTACGAGGCTATGACGCAGTTGCTATCAGCTGTTCGTGCAGGGATACATCCGGAGCACATCCTTTACCCGCGCAGGACCGAGATGCCATCAGGGATCGATTGGCCTGCTGTGGGAGGTCACACACCTGCACGTGGACCTCTTCTTTCAGCTCGAGACCGGGTTCTGCATCAGAGTGCACATGGAGCGCAGGATCCTTCTGCGACGAACATCCATCGTCCGCACTTGTAGCTACCCCATTTTAGTGGTTTTCTCCGACGTTCATGTAGCCTTTGCTATGTCTCGTTGTGTACTTCCTTACCGCGTGCCTGCGCGCCGCCTAGTATGTCTAGCTTTTGAAATTGCGCTGTTATGCTGCCCGATTGTAACCGACTCTGTATGGATCTGTATGTCTTAAATGACTACTGTTCAACATCTGTTACACTACTTAAATTCCTTTGTGCTACATCATGCTTGTTGCTAAACACTCGCAATAGCCTCTGCTAAACTACCCCTGTTGAATTTAGCAGGATGGGTGATAACAATCCACCACCGCCGCCACCGCCTGACTATATGGCTGCGATGATGCAACAATTTGAACTCAATCGTTAGTTCATGACGGGGATTATGGATCAATTCCCCCGTCCCAATGCCAACCAGCATCCAGCTTCAATCACGCTACCAGAGTTTGTGCGTCTCAATCCATCGGTATTCCGCAACACAGTTAATCCGCTGGATGCCGATGACTGGCTGCGTGATATCTTCTATGAAATGGAGTCAGCTGATATTCCCCCTGTCAGCTATGTCACATTCGCGACATACTTCCTGAAGGGACCCGCAGCACAATGGTGGGCAACTCACAGACAGACCTTACCTCCTGGAACTATCGTCACCTGGGTGGAATTCAAGGCTGCTTTTCGTGCCCGGTATATTCCGCAAGGAGTTATAGATCGGAAGAAGGCCGAGTTCCGTAGTCTCGTTCAAGGCAACAAGACTATAGAAGTCTACCAGCGAGAGTTCCTTGACTTGTCCCACTACGCTGAAGAAGACATCCCCACTGATGCTCGTAGGCAGGAGAAGTTCCGTGAAGGGCTACACCATGACATTCAGTTAGCTCTGCTCGTCCAAGATTTTCCTGACTTCGCCACCTTGGTGAACAAGGCTATTACGGTCGAGACTGGTCTGAAGAAGCACAAGGAAGCGACCAGACGCACTCGTGAAGCGGGCTCATCTTCGGGCTCATCTTCGCAGAAGCGCCGCATATGGATTCCACATAGCATGTACCGTCCAACAGCTCCAGTGTACAGACCTGCATATGCTGCACCTCGTCTGCCTCCTCCACCACCGAGGCAGCCTCTTCGAGCTGCACCACCTCGAGCTCCTGCACCACGTCCAGACAGTGGACTCTGCTTCAAGTGTGGCCAGCCAGGTCACCGTGCCAGAGACTGTTCTCAGAATCAGAATCAGCTAGTGCCTCTTCCTGCTGGCCGTGGTAATGGCCGTGGAATTCCTCAGCAGCGTAACAACAATGCCAGACCTTCTTATGGTCGTGGGCAGGCCTTTCATGTCAACATGAATGAAGACCCAGACCAACCAGCTACTGTGATGGGTACACTTCCTGTTAATTCAGTACCAGCTTCTGTTTTTTTTTATTCAGGAGCATCGCATTCATTCATGTCGGAAGAATTCGCATTCATGCATGGCATTAAATATGATAAGTTGCACCATCCGTTAGCGGTAAATACTCATGTGGGCTAGTGCCAAGCTTCTCTATTCAGCCCCGAAGTCACTATTGAGATAGAAGGGTTGAAGTTTCAGGCATTTCCCATATTCCTCAAGTCATCTAGCATTGACCTTATATTGGGAATGGATTGGTTGAAGGCTCACTATGCCTCAATCAATTGTGCCACTAAAGTTGTACACCTCCTACATCCATCAAATGAGTTAGTAAATTACCGTGCTCATATCACTCAGAACGCCGAGGCTCAGATTTATGCCTTGAATGCATTAAACGCTTCTCCGCTTGAGGGGATCGAGAACATTTCGGTTGTTTGTGACTTCCAGGACGTTTTTCCAGAAGAACTTCCCGGAATACCCCCTGCTAGAGCTGTCGAGTTTGTCATCGACTTGAAGCCTGGCACCACTCCTATTGCGAAGCGTCCTTACAAGATGCCTCCGCACCACCTTCTCGAGCTTAAGGAAGAAATCGACAAGTCACTTAAGAAGGGTTTCATCCGCCCTAGTTCCTCTGCCTAGGGAGCACCGTCTCTCTTTGTCAAGAAGAAAGATGGTACGAATAGGTTGGTTCAAGATTACCGTCCTATCAACCAGGCAACCATTCAGAATAAATATCCGCTTCCTCGGATCAATGATTTATATGATCAACTTGCTGGATCATCGGTGTTCTCTAAACTCGACTTGAGGTTGGGTTATCACCAGATCCGTGTCCGTGAAGAGGATATTCCGAAGACCGCCTTCGTTACTCGTTATGGCTCCTATGAATACACCATCATGTCATTTGGCCTAACAAATGCTCCAGCTACGTTCTCCCGCCTGATGAATTATATATTCATGGATTACCTCGACAAATTCATCGTGGTATATCTGGATGATATTCTGGTATATTCGAAGAATAAGGAAGAACATGCCGAACATCTTCGCCTTGTTCTGGAGAGGCTTCGAGAGCACAAGTTGTATGCCAAGTACTCCAAGTGTGAATTCTGGCTTTCTGAAGTAACCTACCTTGGACATGTGATTTCCAAGGATGGTATCGCCGTTAACCCGGAGCGTGTTCAGACTATTCTTGACTGGACTCCTCCGAAGAATGCCAAGCAAGCGAGAAGTTTTCTCGGCCTTGCAAGTTATTGCCGCCGATTCGTCGAGAACTTTTCCAAGATTGCCAAACCCCTGACTAACCTGCTCCACAAAGGCGTTAAGTTTGAGTGGACAGACAAATGTCAGGAGAGTTTCCAGACCCTTAAGGACAAGCTTACTTCTGCTCCAGTGCTTGCTCCTCCCGATTCTCGTAAGGACTTTGTGATATATTGCGATGCCTCGTCAGGGATTAGGCTGTGTCCTAATGCAAGAACAGAAGGTAATTGCATATGCCTCGCGACAATTGCGTCCACATGAAGAAAACTATCCAGTGCATGATCTCGAACTCGCTGCTGTGATCTATGCTTTGAAGCAGTGGTGACATTACCTTCTTGGTAACCGGTGTGAGATTTATACCGATCATCAGAGTCTGAAGTATTTATTCACTCAACCGGATCTTAATCTTCGTCAACAACGATGGTTGGAAACAATCACGGACTATGACTGTGGTATTTCTTATACCTCTGGCAAGGCTAATGTGATGGTTGATACCTTGAGCCGCAAGTCCTATTGCAACAACCTCATGGTTAAGCAAGCTCAACCCCAGCTATATGAAGAACTGCGAAAACTGAATCTTCGTATTGTTCTGCAGGGTTCTCTTAATAACCTTTTGGTACAACCAGACCTTGAGAAAGCCATTAAGGAAGCACAAGCCAAAGATGCTGAAATTGATCTGATGAAGAAAGAACTTCACCTCGAGAAGTACAGGGATTTCTCGGTTGCTGAAGATGGAACCTTGTATTTCAGAGATCGAATTGTGGTACCTCGCTTCGAACTTATGATTGACAAAGTCATGAAGGAGGCACATGATACCCCGCTGTCCATCCATTCGGGTAGCACCAAGATGTATCGCGATCTTCGACAGAGGTACTGGTGTTCTAGAATGAAGCAGGACATTGCTTGATATGTTGCTGAATGTGATGTTTGCCGTCGCGTGAAAGCAGAACATCAGAAGCCTGCTGGAATTCTTCAACCACTTCCTATTCCTTTGTGGAAGTGGGATAAAGTGCAGATGGATTTCATTACTAGCCTTCCCAAGTCTCAGAAGGGTCACGATGCTATTCTTGTCGTCGTCGACCAACTTTCGAAGGTTGCACATTTTCTGCCTGTCAAGGAGACTATTGCCGCTAGCCAGCTAGCAGAGCTGTATATCTCCAGAATCGTTTCACTCCACGGTATTCCGAAGGAGATCAGTTCGGACCGTGGCGGTCTTTTCACGTCCAAGTTCTGGAAAAGTTTCCAAGAAGCTATGGGGACTCACATTACATGGAGTTCAGCTTATCATCCCCAATCCCAAGGCCAAGTCGAGCGAGTAAATCAAGTGCTTTAAGATATGCTTCGGGCTTGTGTTATATCATTCGGTAAGAAGTGGGAAGAATCTCTCCCCTATGCCGAATTCTCTTATAACAACAGCTATCAAGCCAGCTTGAAAATGGTCCCCTTCGAAGTGCTATACGGATGTAAATGTCGAACTCCTCTGAATTGGTCAGAAACTGGGGAACGACCTCTCGTGGGACCGGACATTATTCAACACGCCGAAGAACAAGTCAGAATTGTCCGAGAAAATCTCAAGGCGGCTCAGGATCGCCAGAAGAGCAATTATGATCGCAAACGATGGGGTCTGACTTATCAACCAGGTGATCAAGCTTATCTTCGTGTCACTCCTATGAAGGGCACCTGTCATTTCGGAATCAAGGGCAAGCTAGCTCCTCGCTATATTGGTCCCTTTCGCATTATGGCCAGACGTGGACAGGTGGCATATAAATTGGAGTTGCCGCCGCAATTCTCTCATATCCACGACATCTTCCATGTGTCACAACTTCATAAATGCTTCAAGGAATCTCCACACCGCGCAGTGGATCACGAGATGCTCGAATTGCAAGATGATCTTTCTTATAAGGAACATCCGATCCGCATTCTCGATGAAGCTGAACGTCGAACTCGTCAGAAGACGACCAAGTTCCTGAAAGTGCAGTGGTCGAATCACACTGAAGATGAAGCCACTTGGGAACGTGAGGATCATCTTCGGGAAGAATATCCCGACCTCTTTCCTTCTACCTCCTAAATTCTCGGGACGAGAATTTCTTTTAGGGGAGGAGAATTTGTAACACCCCTGTGTAATAGCTACTGTGACACTCTATTAAGTATGCCAAGTCATCTCCATTTGCAGTGCCTAATCACTTTGGTTAAGTATTCAATTCAAACTCTATTCTGAAAATCAACTCAAATACAAAAGTGAAATATGAAGTTGCTCAAAGCTTGTGGGAAAAATGTTCACATTATAGCAAATAATCTAAAACTAATTGCTGTTAAGGAATGCAACATCATCATCTACACAGAAGGGCCTAAGTATTTTAACAGAGCCCAATCAGCATTTAAAATGCCCAAATCATTTTTGAATAAATTCAAATGGTTTTCAAAAATGCCCAAACTTCTTGAGGCAGTGTTGGAAATTGCAATGCACATGTGTGACCAAGTTTCACATTTTTGCTACTACATTTGAATGCTCAAAATAATTCAAAACCTACTCTGTAAAAAGAAAAAGGCAGAAACAGAAAATAAAAATAAAACGAGGCACTGTGCACTGGGCCTAAGTGCACAGTGCCCCGATCCAGCCCACCTGGCCCATCTCTCCTTTCTCTTCCCCGCGTGTCGCCGCGCCTCTGGACGCCGCGCGCCGCGCCGGCGAGGCGCCGACACGCAGACGGCCACCGACGCTACAGGGGCGGCTGAGGGGATAAGGGAGCCCCGTCCACCTCCCCTGGTCCTCCTCGCTCTTTCTCCCCCTTATCTCCCCTTGCGTGCTCGCTCCTCCTCTTCTTCCCCTCCATCCCGAGCGCTGCCGCCGCCGTGCCCGACGTCGATCCGCGGTCACCGGCGTCTCTGCACCCGCAACTCGTGTCCGCGGGCCCCGCCTTGCTCGGTTGCACCGTCTGACGCCGTCCATTCGAGCAGGGGAGCCCTGTTGTTGCCGATTCATCGTCGTCCCCATCTCTGGCTACCGCTGCGAATTCCGGCGGCCCCGAGCTCCTCTGCTGCTCCTAAGCTATCACCGGCCTGCGTGCATGCCGCTAGGTGAGCATGCTTCCCTCCCCTGCCCTCTAGGACCTCTAAATCGCGCCGTAGCCAGCTCGTCGTCGAACCCGAGCTCTGGTCGCCGCAGATCGCTTCGCCGCCGTGGCCATGGGCCCTGTCATGCTCGCCTGAGCACGGCATCCAGCTCCTGGTGCTCCCAGGAGCCCAACGAGCTCGAGCCCGTGCCCCTAGCTCCGTCTCTGTCGTTGCCCGAACTCCGGCGCCCACTCCGCTGCTCGCCGCCGTCGTTTAAGACCGTTTCCGGTCGAACCAACCCCACAGGTCGATGCGCGAGCGAGAGGCCGTTCGAACGCAAGTGGTCGCGTGCGTTTTGGCACAACGTAGCGAAATTCCGACGCGTTCCGGCGAGCTCCGCCGTGTTTTTGGTCGCCGGAGCAACTCCGGTGGCCGTCGCCGACGAGGCATGACAGGTGGGGCCCCTGGGACACTGACGCTGTGCCCCACGAGCCCCGTTGACTGGGTTGACCCAGTCAACGTGCTGACTGGGCAGCCCCAGCCACTGACATGTGGGCCCCTCTGTTATTTAGTTCAATTAAAACGTTTTATAAATAAAAATAATTAGATTAACCTAATCACTCACTGACACCTGGGGCCCACTCCTCTAATTAGCCCACTAAGTTTAAATTAAACTCTGTTAAACTAACAAAGACTGACATGTGGGTCCCACTGGACCCACATGTCAGGTTTGACCTGGTCAACTGACCAGCTGTCTGCTGACGCCAGCATTGCATCATGCTGATGTCATCATCCCCTTTTCTGTTAAATAAATAAATTTCAGAAAATAGTTTAAATCTTTGAAAATTCATAATAAATAAACCGTAACTCAGATCGAAAAACTGTGTACATGAAAGTTGATCAGAACGACGAGACGAATCTGGTCGTGTCGTCTGTTTTGATGCCGGAACCCCCTACGTAGGAGAACCCATAACTTTCCGTCCATATCCGGTATATGAATAGTGCATAATCACCGGATAATAAATCCCGTGTTAATCCTAAAATAACTAAAATGACCTAGATGCATCTTTAGGCAACTCTGCATTGTATCTTAGCATGGCATGCCCTATATTGCATTGTTTGCTGTGTATTTATATGTTTCTTCCTCCTCTTCTCTCTCGGTAGACCCCGACGTCGACGTAGCTCCCGAGATCGACGGAGCTCCAGAGGTCGACTACGCTCCTGACGATCAGACCCTTGCCACAGAGCTTCCAGGCAAGCACCCCCCTTTTGAGCATTACGATATCGCCTACTCTCTTCTCTCTTATGCTTGCATTAGAAGTTACTGCTGCTGCTGTTATCCTATTTCTGCTGCATAGCCTATTTATTGTAACCTGCTATTGTTACCTACCTGCTTATCCTAAACTGTTTAGTATAGGTTGGGTAGAGACCCAGCAGAGACCCCACTTTATCCCGACTGCCCCGCCGGATCATCAGAAGACCTGATCAACGGGATCGAAGACCAGGACCCGGCACCGCACATCACTTTCCCCTGAGTTGCTCGACACTACTGGGTTACTATCGAGTGCCGAGGGTGATACCTCGTCAGCCCTTCTGATGATAACCTTGTAGGTTAGTTATTCGGTCGTGGTCAGCGAGGGTGATTCCTCCTACACCACCCCCGATAACGACACCGTCGCGCAACTCCTCAAGAGTGGACCTCGAGGGTGATTCCTCCTTCGTTCACCTTGATGTTTACTGTTGGGGAACGTAGCAGAATTTTAAAATTTTCTACGCATCACCAAGATCAATCTATGGAGTCATCTAGCAACGAGTGAGAGGGGAGTGTATCTACATACCCTTGTAGATCGCGAGCGGAAGCGTTCAAGAGAACGGGGTTGATGGAGTCGTACTCGTCGTGATCCAAATCACCGATGACCGAGCGCCGAACGGACGGCACCTCCGCGTTCAACACACGTACGGAGCAGAGACGTCTCCTCCTTCTTGATCCAGCAAGGGGGGAGGAGAGGTTGATGGAGATCCAGCAGCACGACGGTGTGGTGGTGGAAGCAGCGGGATTTCAGCAGGGCTTCGCCAAGCGCTACTGGAGGAGGAAGAGGTGTCACGGGAGGGAGAGGGAGGCGCCAGGGGCTGAGCTCTTTCTCCCATGCACCTCCCCACTATATATAGGGGTGGAGGGGGCTGGTTTCTTTCCCTCCAAGTCCATTGGGGCGTTGGCAAAGGTGGAAGGAAAGAAATCCCATCCTTTCCCTTCCCCACCGATTGTTATCCCCCTTTTTTAGGGATCTTGATCTTATCCCTTCGGGATATGATCTTATTCCTTCTAAGGGGGAATCTTGGTGCGCCTTGACTAGGGGTGTGGGGCCTTGCCCCCACTACCCACATTCATGTGGGTCCCCCCATGCAGGTGGGCCCCACTCCGGAACCTTCTAGAACCTTCTCGGTACAATACCGAAAAATCCCGAACATTTTCCGGTGGCCAAAATAGGACTTCCCATATATAAATCTTTACCTCCGGACCATTCCGGAACTCCTCGTGACGTCCAGGATCTCATCCGAGACTCCGAACAACCTTCGGGTTACCGCATACTAATATCTCTATAACCCTAGCGTCACCGAACCTTAAGTGTGTATACCCTACGGGTTCGGGAGACACGCAGACATGACCGAGACGACTCTCCGGTCAATAACCAACAGCGGGATCTGGATACCCATGTTGGCTCCCACATGCTCCTCGATGATCTCATCGGATGAACCACGATGTCGAGGATTCAATCAATCCCGTACGCAATTCCCTTTGTCTATCGGTACGATACTTGCCCGAGATTCGATCGTCGGTATCTCGATACCTTGTTCAATCTCGTTACCGGCAAGTCTCTTTACTCGTTTCCGTAACACATCATCCCGTGAACAACTCCTTGATCACATTGAGCTCATTATGATGATGTCCTACCGAGTGGGCCCAGAGGTACCTCTCCGTTACATGGAGTGACAAATCCCAGTCTCGATTCGTGCCAACCCAACAGATACTTTCGGAGATACCCGTAGTGCACCTTTATAGCCACCCAGTTACGTTGTGACGTTTGGTGCACCCAAAGCACTCCTACGGTATCCGGGAGTTGCACAATCTCATGGTCTAAGGAAAAGTTACTTGACATTGGAAAAGCTTTAGCAAACGAACTACACGATCTAGTGCTAGGCTTAGGATTGGGTCTTGTCCATCACATCATTCTCCTAATGATGTGATCCCGTTACCAATGACATCCAATGTCCATGGTCAGGAAACCGTAACCATCTATTGATCAACGAGCTAGTCAACTAGAGGCTTACTAGGGACATGTTGTGGTCTATGTATTCACACATGTATTACGATTTCCGGATAACACAATTATAGCATGAATAACAGACAATTATCATGAACAAGGAAATATAATAATAACCATTTTATTATTGCCTCTAGGGCATATTTCCTACAGTCTCCCACTTGCACTAGAGTCAATAATCTAGTTACATTGTGATGAATCGAACACCCATAGAGTACTGGTGTTGATCATGTTTTGCTCGTGAAAGAGGTTTAGTCAACGGATCTGCTACATTCAAATCCGTGTGCACTTTACAAATATCTATGTCTCCATCTTGAACATGTTCACGTATGGAGTTGAAGCGACGCTTGATATGCCTGGTCCTTTTGTGAAACCTGGGCTCCTTGGCAAGGGCAATAGCTCCAGTGTTGTCACAGAAGAGAACCATTGGACCCGACGCATTTGGAATGACTCCTAGGTCGGTGATGAACTCCTTCATCCATACTGCTTCGTGTGCTGCCTCCGAGGCTGCTATGTACTCCGCTTCGCATGTAGAACCCGCCACGACGCTTTGCTTGCAACTGCACCAGCTTACCGCTCCACCATTCAAAATATACACGTATCCGGTTTGTGACTTGGAGTCATCCGGATCTGTGTCGAAGCTAGCGTCGACGTAACCCTTTCCGACGAGCTCTTCGTCACCTCCATATACGAGAAACATATCCTTAGTCCTTTTCAGGTACTTCAGGATGTTCTTGACCGCTGTCCAGTGTTCCTTGCCGGGATTACTTTGGTACCTACCTACCAAACTTACAGCAAGGTTTACATCAGGTCTGGTACACAGCATGGCATACATAATAGACCCTATGGCTGAGGCATAGGGGATGACACTCATCTCTTCTATATCTTTTGCCGTGGTCGGGCATTGAGCCGAGCTCAATTTCACACCTTGCAATACAGGCAAGAACCCCTTCTTGGACTGATCCATATTGAACTTCTTCAATATCTTATCAAGGTATGTGCTTTGCGAAAGACCTATGAGGCGTCTCGATCTATCTCTATAGATCTTGATGCCTAACATATAAGCAGCTTCTCCAAGGTCCTTCATTGAAAAACACTTATTCAAGTAGGCCTTTATACTTTCCAAGAATTCTATATCATTTCCCATCAGCAGTATGTCATCCACATATAATATGAGAAATGCTACAGAGCTCCCACTCACTTTCTTGTAAACACAGGCTTCTCCATAAGTCTGTGTGAACCCAAACGCTTTGATCATCTCGTCAAAGCGAATGTTCCAACTCCGAGATGCTTGCACCAGCCCATAGATTGAGCGCTGGAGCTTGCATACCTTGTCAGCATTCTCAGGGTCGACAAAACCTTCCGGTTGTATCATATACAACTCTTCCTCAAGAAAACCATTAAGGAATGCCGTTTTGACGTCCATTTGCCATATCTCATAATCATAGTATGCGGCAATTGCTAACATGATTCTGACGGATTTCAGCTTCGCTACGGGTGAGAAAGTCTCATCGTAGTCAACCCCTTGAACTTGTCGATAACCCTTAGCGACAAGCCGAGCCTTATAGATGGTCACATTACCATCCGCGTCAGTCTTCTTCTTAAAGATCCATTTATTTTCTATGGCTTGCCGATCATCGGGCAAGTCAGTCAAAGTCCATACTTCGTTTTCATACATGGATCCTATCTCGGATTTCATGGCTTCAAGCCATTTGTCGGAATCCGGGCCCGCCATCGCTTCTTCATAGTTCGAAGGTTCACTGTTGTCTAACAACATGATTTCCAGGACAGGATTGCCATACCACTCTGGTGCGGAACGTGTCCTCGTGGACCTTCGAAGTTCAGTGGTAGCTTGATCATGATCATTATCAATAACTTCCTCTCTCGCCGGTGTAGGCTCCACAGAAACATTTTCCTGTGCTGCGCTACTCTCCGGTTCGAGGGTCATCTCATCAAGCTCCACTTTCCTCCCACTTACTTCTTTCGAGAGAAACTCTTTCTCTAGAAAGGATCCATTCCTGGCAACAAAGATCTTGCCCTCGGATCTTAGGTAGAAGGTATACCCAATAGTTTCCTTAGGGTATCCTATGAATACGCATTTTTCCGACTTGGGTTCGAGCTTCTCTGGTTGAAGTTTCTTCACATAAGCATCGCATCCCCAAACTTTCAGAAACGACAGCTTAGGTTTCTTCCCAAACCATAATTCATACGGTGTCGTCTCAACGGATTTTGACGGTGCCCTATTTAAAGTGAATGCGGCAGTCTCTAAAGCATAACCCCAAAAGGATAGCGGTAAATCGGTAAGAGACATCATAGATCGCACCATATCCAATAGAGTGCGATTACGACGTTCGGACACACCATTACGCCGAGGTGTTCCAGGCGGCGTGAGTTGTGAAATAATTCCACATTTCCTTAAGTGCGTGCCAAATTCATGACTCAAATATTCTCCTCCACGATCTGATCGTAAGAACTTTATTTTCTTGTCACGTTGATTCTCAACCTCACTCTGAAATTCCTTGAACTTTTCAAAGGTCTCAGACTTGTGCTTCATCAAGTAGACATACCCATATCTACTCAAATCATCGGTGAGGGTGAGAACATAACGATAACCACCGCGAGCCTCAACACTCATTGGACCACACACATCAGTATGTATGATCTCCAATAAGTTGGTTGCTCGCTCCATTGTTCCGGAGAACGGAGTCTTGGTCATCTTGCCCAAGAGGCATGGTTCGCATCTGTCAAATGATTCATAATCAAGAGACTCCAAAAGTCCATCTGCATGGAGTTTCTTCATGCGTTTAACACCGATATGACCAAGGCGGCAGTGCCACAAGTATGTGGGACTATCGTTATCAACCTTGCATTTCTTGTCATTCACATTATAAACATGTGTAACATCACGTTCGAGATTCAATAAAAATAAACCATTCACCAGCGGGGCATGACCATAAAACATATCTCTCATATAAATAGAACAACCATTATTCTCAGATTTAAATGAGTAGCCATCTCGCATTAAGCGAGATCCAGATACAATGTTCATGCTCAAAGCTGGTACTAAATAACAATTATTGAGGTTTAAAACTAATCCCGTAGGTAGAAGCAGAGGTAGCGTGCCGACGGCGATCACATCGACCTTGGAACCATTCCCGACGCGCATCGTCACCTCGTCCTTTGCCAGTCTACGCTGATTCCGCAGTTCCTGCTTTGAGTTACAAATATGAGCAACCGCACCGGTATCAAATACCCAGGAACTACTACGAGTGCTGGTAAGGTACACATCAATTACATGTATATCATATATACCTTTGGTATTGCCGGCCTTCTTGTCCGCCAAGTACTTGTGGCAGTTTCGCTTCCAGTGACCGTTTCCCTTGCAATAAAAGCACTCAGTCTCAGGCTTGGGTCCATTCTTCGACTTCTTCCCGGCAGCTGGCTTACCGGGCGCGGCAACTCCCTTGCCGTCCTTCTTGAAGTTCTTCTTACCCTTGCCCTTCTTGAACTTAGTGGTTTTATTCACCATCAACACTTGATGTTCCTTTCTGATCTCTGCCTCCGCTGACTTCAGCATCGCATATACCTCAGGAATGGTCTTTTCCATCCCCTGCATGTTGAAGTTCATCACGAAGCTCTTGTAGCTAGGTGGAAGCGACTGAAGGATTCTGTCAACGACCGCGTCATCCGGGAGATTAACTCCCAGCTGAGACAAGCGGCTGTGCAACCCAGACATTTTGAGTATGTGCTCGCTGACAGAACTATTTTCCTCCATCTTACAGCTGTAGAACTTATCGGAGACTTCATATCTCTCGATCCGGGCATGAGCTTGGAAAACCATTTTCAACTCTTCGAACATCTCATATGCTCCGTGATGCTCAAAACGCTTTTGGAGCCCCGGTTCTAAGCTGAAGAGCATGCCGCACTGAACGAAGGAGTAATCATCGGTGCGTGTCTGCCAAACGTTCAAATCGTCTGGCAGTGCTGGGAGAGCAGGTGGGTCACCTAACGGTGCTTCAAGGACATATGATTTCTTGGCAGCTATGAGGATAATCCTCAGGTTACGGACCCAGTCCGCATAGTTGCTACCATCGTCTTGCAGCTTGTTTTTCTCTAGGAACGCGTTGAAGTTGAGGGTAACATTAGCGTTGGCCATTTGATCTACAAGATAGATATGTAACATTTAGACTAAGTTCATGACAATTAAGTTCATCTAATCAAATTATGTAATGAACTCCCACTCAGATAGACATCCCTCTCGTCATCTAAGTGATTACATGATCCGAATCGACTAGGCCGTGTCCGATCATCACGTGAGACGGACTAGTCATCAACGGTGAACATCCCCATGTTGATCGTATCTTCTATACGACTCATGCTCGACCTTTCGGTCTCTTGTGTTCCGAGGCCATGTCTGTACATGCTAGGCTCGTCAAGTCAACCTAAGTGTATTGCTGTGTAAATCTGGCTTACACCCGTTGTATTCGAACGTTAGAATCTATCACACCCGATCAACACGCAGTGCTTCGAAACAACGAACCTTCGCAACGGTGCACAGTTAGGGGGAACACTTTCTTGAAATTTTAGTAAGGGATCATCTTATATATGCTACCGTCGTTCTAAGCAAATAAGATGCAAAAACATGATAAACATCTCATGCAATCAAAATAGTGACATGATATGGCCATTATCACTTTGCTCCTTTTGATCTCCATCTTCGGGGCTCCATGATCATCATCGTCACCGGCATGACACCATGATCTCCATCATCATGATCTCCATCATCGTGTCTTCATGAAGTTGTCTCGCCAACTATTACTTCTACTACTACGGCTAACGGTTAGCAATAAAGTAAAGTAATTACATGGCGAATTTCAATGACACGCAGGTCATATAATAAATTAAGACAACTCCTATGGCTCCTGCCGGTTGTCATACTCATCGACATGCAAGTCGTGATTACTATTACAAGAACATGATCATCTCATACATCACATATATCATTCATCACATCCTTTGGCCATATCACATCACAAAGCACTTGCTGCAAAAACAAGTTAGACGTCCTCTAATTGTTGTTGCAAGTTTTTACGTGGCTGCTATAGGTTTCTAGCAAGAACGTTTCTTACCTACGCCAAAACCACAACGTGATATGCCAATTTCTATTTACCCTTCATAAGGACCCTGTTCATCGAATCCGATCCGACTAAAGTGGGAGAGACAGACACCCGCTAGCCACCTTATGCAACTAGTGCATGTCAGTCGGTGGAACCTGTCTCACGTAAGCGTACGTGTAAGGTCGGTCCGGGCCGCTTCATCCCACAATGCCGCCGAATCAAGATAAGACTAGTAACGGCAAGAAGATTGACAAATCGACGCCCACAACTACTTTGTGTTCTACTCGTGCAAGGTACTACGCATAGACCTAGCTCATGATGCCACTGTTGGGGAACGTAGCAGAATTTTAAAATTTTCTACGCATCACCAAGATCAATCTATGGAGTCATCTAGCAACGAGTGAGAGGGGAGTGTATCTACATACCCTTGTAGATCGCGAGCGGAAGCGTTCAAGAGAACGGGGTTGATGGAGTCGTACTCGTCGTGATCCAAATCACCGATGACCGAGCGCCGAACGGACGGCACCTCCGCGTTCAACACACGTACGGAGCAGAGACGTCTCCTCCTTCTTGATCCAGCAAGGGGGGAGGAGAGGTTGATGGAGATCCAGCAGCACGACGGTGTGGTGGTGGAAGCAGCGGGATTTCAGCAGGGCTTCGCCAAGCGCTACTGGAGGAGGAAGAGGTGTCACGGGAGGGAGAGGGAGGCGCCAGGGGCTGAGCTCTTTCTCCCATGCACCTCCCCACTATATATAGGGGTGGAGGGGGCTGGTTTCTTGCCCTCCAAGTCCATTGGGGCGTTGGCAAAGGTGGAAGGAAAGAAATCCCATCCTTTCCCTTCCCCACCGATTGTTATCCCCCTTTTTTTGGGATCTTGATCTTATCCCTTCGGGATATGATCTTATTCCTTCTAAGGGGGAATCTTGGTGCGCCTTGGCTAGGGGTGTGGGGCCTTGCCCCCACTACCCACGTTCATGTGGGTCCCCCATGCAGGTGGGCCCCACTCCGGAACCTTCTAGAACCTTCTCGGTACAATACCGAAAAATCCCGAACATTTTCCGGTGGCCAAAATAGGACTTCCCATATATAAATCTTTACCTCCGGACCATTCCGGAACTCCTCGTGACGTCCAGGATCTCATCCGAGACTCCGAACAACCTTCGGGTTACCGCATACTAATATCTCTATAACCCTAGCGTCACCGAACCTTAAGTGTGTAGACCCTACGGGTTCGGGAGACACGCAGACATGACCGAGACGACTCTCCGGTCAATAACCAACAGCGGGATCTGGATACCCATGTTGGCTCCCACATGCTCCTCGATGATCTCATCGGATGAACCACGATGTCGAGGATTCAATCAATCCCGTACGCAATTCCCTTTTTCTATCGGTACGATACTTGCCCGAGATTCGATCGTCGGTATCTCGATACCTTGTTCAATCTCGTTACCGGCAAGTCTCTTTACTCGTTTCCGTAACACATCATCCCGTGAACAACTCCTTGATCACATTGAGCTCATTATGATGATGTCCTACCGAGTGGGCCCAGAGGTACCTCTCCGTTACATGGAGTGACAAATCCCAGTCTCGATTCGTGCCAACCCAACAGATACTTTCGGAGATACCCGTAGTGCACCTTTATAGCCACCCAGTTACGTTGTGACGTTTGGTGCACCCAAAGCACTCCTACGGTATCCGGGAGTTGCACAATCTCATGGTCTAAGGAAAAGTTACTTGACATTGGAAAAGCTTTAGCAAACGAACTACACGATCTAGTGCTAGGCTTAGGATTGGGTCTTGTCCATCACATCATTCTCCTAATGATGTGATCCCGTTATCAATGACATCCAATGTCCATGGTCAGGAAACCGTAACCATCTATTGATCAACGAGCTAGTCAACTAGAGGCTTACTAGGGACATGTTGTGGTCTATGTATTCACACATGTATTACGATTTCCGGATAACACAATTATAGCATGAATAACAGACAATTATCATGAACAAGGAAATATAATAATAACCATTTTATTATTGCCTCTAGGGCATATTTCCTACATTTACGTCACGTGGGAATCCAACGAGGGTGATGCCTCGGATTCCCTCCTGATATGGTAGTCACACAGGATGCCTTTACATTATTGTTGATACTGTTTATTCTGGATAAAGACGGGTTGGCCCTGAGGGGTACCCGCACGAGATTATGATGAGAGTGATATGGAGTCGGGTGGACCTGGACGGTGCCCGAGTAATGAATACGAGGCGTGGCCGGGCATTCTTAGCCCTTGTCGCAAGTCCTCGAGACGGGGCGACGGGGTCACATCTTTCGTGAGTCTCTGCTCGTTGCCGCACTACCAACACACTAACGGTTTGGATATTTGATCCGAGGGGCCTCTGGCCTGATAGCACTAACCATCACGTGGGCATAGTATGGGCGTTCTACGTCGTATACTTCAGCCGGAGCTTAATAGACGTCATCGACTGAGCGGCGCGCGCTGGGTTGGACTGGTAACGCCCTGCACTTGTATAAGGGGGGCTAGGTATGCTCCCGGCCGCGTTCGCAACGTGCAGGAGTTCCCGGGGCGATGGCCCAAGACCCCTGGGGGCATAGGGTTAGTCCGGCGTGCTGACCTCTCTGTTAAGTTTTCGGTCGGGTTGCGGCGTATCGTTTGGCCGAGGCCGGGCATGACCCAGAAAAGTGTGTCCGGTCGGAGTTAAGCGAGCGTGGTGGGTAAGTTGGTGCACCCCTGCAGGGAAGAACTAATCTATCGATAGCCTGTCCTACGGTAACGGACACTCGGAGTTGTATCCCGATCGGTACAACTAGAACTGGTGACTTGAGATGAGATGGATAGTATGGCTCTGGGATTGCTTTCTCGCAGGGAGTTGAGGAAGAATCTCTGGGCGAGGTTGATAACATTACTACTACTTTACATTATGTTAATCCGCACTCTTCTAATGCTGCAATACCGATGAAGATACTGAAGATGCTAGTCTTTGATAGGACTAGGCTTTCCCCTCTATTCTGGCATTTCTACAGCCCAGTCCACATATACAGTCTTCCTTTGAAAATGTTGCATATGTAGTGTAGATCCTTGCTTGCTGAGTACTTCGGATGAGTACTCATGTTTGCTTTGCTTTCTTTTTCTCCCCATATCCTTTTGTCGCAACCAGATGACGGAGCCCCTGAGCCACCTGCCCCCGCCGACGGTTACTACTACTACTACCTTCCCGGCGAGTACTACTACGAGGAGCCGACCGACGACCAGGAGTAGGTTCGGAGGGTCCTAGGCAGGAGGCCTACGCCTTTCGATCGTAGTATTTTATTTTGCCCCGCCTTTCTAAATGCCTATCTGTAACTCTGCTATATCTGTACCCAGATATCTGATGCTTCCGCTGACACTTGTATGCCATCGAGCTATGTATTCGAGCCCTCGAGGCCCTGACTTGTAATATAAAGCTTGTATGACTTTATTTATGTTTTAGAGTTGTGTTGTGATATCTTCAAGTGAGTCCTTAGGCTTGATCGTGTGCATTTGCGTGTATGGTTAGTGCACGATTAAGCCGGGGTCGTCACATTTCCAAGCATTGCAATACCGTTTTTGCTCACTTTTACTACTAGTTACCTTACTGTTTTTATATTTTCAGATTACAAAAACCTATATCTACTATCCATATTACACCTGTATCACAATCTCTTCGCCGAACTAGTGCACCTATACAATTTACCATTGTATTGGGTGTGTTGGGGACACAAGAGACTCTTTGTTATTTGGTTACAGGGTTGTTTGAGAGAGACCATCTTCATCCTACGCCTCCCACGAATTGATAAACCTTAGGTCATCCACTTGAGGGAAATTTACTACTGTCCTACAAAACTCTGCACTTGAAGGCCCAACAACGTCTACAAGAAGAAGGTTGCGTAGTAGACATCACCATGTCAAATCGGATGTCCAGTGTCCCCGATAAAGCAAATCTAGGTTTCGCATTCTTTGTGATGGGCTGGCTATGGGGGAACATGCAAGCATCACCCACTAGCCAATTTGTACACAATCTCTTACTAGTCGATAGTTGCGCTTATGACTTCTTAGTTGTAGGAATAGGGGGTTGCTTCTCTTTATCCAATGCCTACTAGCATAAGAGGTTGTTGATTCGTCCCATGGGTCCTAACAGTTCCCTACAATCCCACTTTTCTACTTGATGGCAAGATTGGTTTATTGAACCCCCTTCCAAACACCGACCCAATCTCCATTCCTTGAGCAGAAATGAGCGAGACCATATGTTTATAAAAGATATAACCCCTATATAAACCTAGCCCTTGAGTTTTTGAATTAAGGGATTCAAAAAAATTCTCACGAGCTTTTAAAAAGTCTATTTTTCTAAATTATTCATAAAGGGGAAACAGGAAAAAGAAAAAGAAACTACAGAATCACCCAAACCGAAAACAGCAACAAAAAAAACATAAAAAGAGAAGAAAAAAATATGTGTCGAGAAATCCAAAAAAAAACAAGAAAGAAAGCAGGTAGATACACACTGAATCAAACCAAGGCGCATGGGCCGGCCTAGGTGCTCACCTATATGTGAATATTCTACACACTAAGCGTAGAATATGTTTTACCACTGGGAGTTGCTTCGCAAAATCCTACTTTCTCTGTTCCATATTAGTTGTCGCTGATTTAGTATAGGAGTATGCCCCTCATTGCAGGCCTTAGGATATCTCCGGCTACCCCTCAACACGCATACGCCCGACCCATTTAGCTATGGAGATGCCGACGATTGGTCGAGCTATAGCCGAAGACGACGTAGTTGGCCAAACGATGACCGCATAGGTGAGGTAGAGACCGACCAATGATAGTCCTAGCTTGATACGAGAACCGTAGTGGCGCATGTGTGGTCGACGATGAGACCAAACCACAGCCAACTCGGCTCACCAAGGGGGGGTAAGGCATTAGTGAGGAAGAAATTTAGGGGGTGTGCGGTGGGCCTCGCCAGTTTTGAAGAAGAGGCATTTGAAGGAATGGCCAGGGCAACGATGGACCGATGGATGTGGCGGCTTGGCAGGGCAGGAAGGCGGCAACGGCCACGGGAAACAACGGGCCCAATGCCAATGGGCCAGGTCATGAACAGGTGCAGCGGAGATGAACTCTCTAATATGGATTAGAATTAAATGCGGTTGCTTCTCATTCTATCTTTGAGACAAAGAAACAACACTTGTTTATTATATATACACAATTAGATTAGATGGTTCAACTTTGTCGTCCAGATCACTCATTATAGTCTTATTAACAGTAGCACATCTCCTAGGAGATAAGTGATAATCATAGCTTGATTTGAGTGTCATATAATTACAAAAAGAACTAGCTTGAACAAGTGAGCAGTATAATGATTTGGCCTCATCAGTAGCACATTGTGATCGATTGAATTAGCAAAGAACGCATGCATGTCACCAATCAAACACAATTGCAATAGTGCCAACAAAAAATACATGCACTGGGTTACATATGAACAGCTGGGCATCGACTACTCGGTAACATGCAACCTAAAAAAAAGCCAGTAACACATATGACTGACCTCCTAATTCCATTACAGTTCATCAAAATAAGAGCCTCAGTCCACTACAAAATGGGAATGTGAAGAAAAATGCAAAAGAACAGCCGGTACCTAAACAATGTGCTGGATGGTTTCAATTGGCAATGTGAAAACTGAGACCATAATATTGATTAAATTAGAGAATCTATTAGCTCCAAAGATAGCCTCAATCTTGAGGGGAGATCATGCGCATAATTCCTGCTTCCAGAATGGCCAGCTGGAAAAAATAATTAATAAATAAAAATTCTCCATGGAAAATAAAGAAACTGGAATATGAAATATAGCACTCACTTGACACCAAGGAGCATGCGAGCATCAACCATCAAGGTGCACGTCAGGTGAAGCGCATCTTTGCAATTGGAACAAATTTGCTTCTTCTACTATTAAAGGGTACAAGAAAAACTTGGGAAGATATATGACTTCCATAACAGAGAGACCTTTGGGACAGTAAACTTGCAAGCCAGGACACTGAGATCCAAAACCGACTTTGGTCCACGTTGAATATTTCATGACAAAAACAGGTTGCATAACAGATTTCACAACCTTTATACCACCCAAGGACACCGTCAGTGCATGTTCCTACACCAAGGACACAACAGGGTGTGATTGAAACACAAAAAGAATATTCATCCTTTACAACCCTTAGGAGGGCAGTTAAAATCATTTTGTACTGAGCGTTTCACAGCATATATTGACAAAAACAAATGTGTGTAGCAATGAACAAATACAAGTAATTAACAGTGAATAGTTACATAAGCACAGTTGGGCAGCATATAAATCAAAAGCAAGTTACATGAGCAATCTTCTGATTCCAATGAAGAATTATAAAAATAGGTGACCATCCAGTTTCAACGATAACCATATTATCTATCTGTAGAAATACATTATCCCAGAGCAGATACCCCTTTATTTTGAAGACAAAAATGTCCTGCTGGTCAGACACTACTTCGTAAATTAGCACATACAATCCTGGCATTATCGCTTTACTTAGGAATTGCTTAGGACCAAATCCGACCAGATCATTGAGAAAGTACTAAAATGACAAAAAAGATGAGTGAATTTGTTTCTGTTCATAGTTGCTCTTGCTCGAACTCTAATACTGATAGTCTGGAAAAATTGAAAAATATACGAACACTACACATCCAGCTAACAGAAAAAAGAAGTGCGTGCATGAAACTATTGTAGTAAGGATGATTATTCAAATACTAACCAATTTTATGTACAGGATGGAAGATACAAACTGGGGTCTTCATGCTTGCACTGGAACCTCAAACTGTATTTGGATGCAGAGAGAATGTGTACCAGTCTAGCGGAACATACAAACCCAAGAAGAGCCCTGCACAGTAGATAAAAATAAGTGGCTTATTCAAATGAAACAGCAATAATTGTGATGAACTAGTAAGAACAGAATATGCTTTGATGATTACAAGGCAAGGAAAAGAAAGAGGATTTGGTGTGTACAGACAAGTAAGTGTTTTTTCTCTCCTCTCTCAGAGAGGTCTACATCTCTACAGGGTTCTTGAAACACCTGAACTTTTCATGACCGCGCAAAAACACACATTGATCTTATTAGCTAGCTACCTTGGATTAGTCTTCGATTATTGGAATGATTCCCTTTAACTTGCGGCACTGCCTTATTAGCTCCTTGCTGTTGCCAGACCTGAGAGTTAACTTCCGCAGTGAACTTGAGAGCCCATCCTTGGGCAGCGATGTCAAGGCAGGACAGTCACAGATCTTTAGATATTCCAGAGAATTTGGGAGGTTGTCCTTGGGCAGCGACTTGAAAGCAGGACAGTCCCAGATAATAAGATTTTGCAGAGAACTAGGCAGACCTTCCTTGGGAAGGGATTCGAAGGCAGAACAGCGGTAGATCTCTAAATATTTTAGAGCACTTGGGAGGCTGTCCTTGGGCAGCGATATTAAGGCAGAACAGCACCAAATCTCTAAATGTTTCAGAGAACTTGGAAGGCCGTCCTTGGGCAGCGATTTGAAGTTAGGACAGTCACAAATCTCTAAACGTTCCAGTGAACTTGGGAGGCCGTCTTTGGGCAGCGATTTGAAGGCAGGGCCATTCACAATCTGTAATGTCTCGAGGTTGGAAAGACTGTGTAGCCCTTCTGGGAGGCACTGCAGCTTGTAGAGATTGTTAAAAGTGAAGCCACGGAGGGAGGTGAGTAGCTGAAGGGCATCCTCTTGCTCGATAGTGAAGCGCTGCACTCCCTCCTCCTTATAATTGCAAGAAAAGTATAACCCGGTGAGGAAGGACGAGAGGAGGCTGCAGATGGGCGCAGCAAGGAAACCTGTGAGGTCATTTGTGTGTAGCACCTCAAGTTTGCAGGAACGGGAGAGAAGCTCTTTGTCATGCATCCGTGGGGGCTCAGAGCTGGCGAAGAATTTGGGGGCATGTTGCAGGTCTAATTCTGTGAGGCGGCCATGAGCAAGGAGAGGCCATATGCCCTCGCCTCTTAAATCCCCACATCCGATAATGGTTAGTTTCATGAGAGATGTAAGGTTCGAGAGGGGATGTAACGTCTCCATGTCCAGCACTCCTTGAAGACGGAGGACTTGCAGAGAGTCTGGGAAAGGGAAACGATGGTTGAGGCAGGACGAATATGAGGATAGGAACTTGGGGCATCCTCCCCCTTCTCTACCATCACTGAGCGAACTGGAGAGTAGGGTCAGCTCCAATTCCTGCAGCTGGGGAGGCAAGAGCAGAAGTTCTTCTCCTCCTGCTGATGTGGCTATTTCCTCCTCTCCTCTTGTCTGGTGGTGCTGCTGTTCAATTTGTGCTTCCTCCGCTTTATTATCTGAAGATGGTGCGGTTCTTGTTGTCTCCTGCTGCTCCATCACACCAACCATTGTTATCTTCCCACAATAGGATATTGCCAACTTGCTGAGATTCATGAAATGAGAGAGCAACCGTGTCAACTCCTTCCCAGTAGCACCACACCGCCAAATCTCTAGGGTATCAATTGGTAACTGGTACATGCCATCACTCTCAACATCACTTGGTGGCAAAACATTATCTGAACAATTTATTTTGAGAATCTTCACAGATGTTAGCATTTGGAGGTGATCCAATGGCAGAGGAGGGCATTTCTTCATCTCCAGCACTTTAAGATCAGTAAGATTATGCAATGCCAACACATTCCAGAACTTGCTATCACTTAGACCACCCTCCTTCCCCTCAACTCTCAAGATCAACTCCGATCTATAATTCTCATAGTAACTCAGCTCCTCAAAACGTGACCCTGCTCGTTCTATCATAGCCAAGCATGGACCACGAGTCCAAGGAACAGGAGGCAATGCCAACAGCTTTGGGCAGTCTTTAATCTCAAGCTTACGCACTCTAGGAAACCAAGTCATGTTTGCCTCTTGCTCTGATTGACAGCCTGGAAATGGCAGCTCCAAGAGTTCAGAGCAACCTTTAACAATGAGCACTTCTAGCTGAGAGAACAAATGACAAGTGCTATTTTCAACCCATTTTCTCAACCTTGGTATCTTAACCAATTTTAGCATTTTCAAATTTTGAAAGCTCTGACTTGGGATACCACTCAGATGCTCTTCACCAAGCACATTAACAAACCATAACTCCCCTAGAGGTGGAAATTTGATCCAAGCTACATCAAGCAGACAAAGAAATTCCAATTTATTAACTGAGAGGTTCTCACCTAACCATGAAGGGCAAGTAGCACCTCCATGCCCTCCAATGTGTAGATCCAGAAGACTGCTATGTGGCTTAAGACTTTCAAGAACATGATCTTCTTGTGCAGGATCCTTATTCGGCCGATCAATACCCCATTCTAACATTAGCTTTTGTAGGTGGATATTGTGCATCGCTTTTGCTTCATTCACTTCTTCTCGTTCAATATTCTCAATGTTATGAATTCTCAGTGAGTCACCAAAGTCCGCCAACTGGCCGATCTGCCTCAATTCAAAACCTATATTTCCCCTTTTAACCATAAAACTTCTTAAGTCTCGTAATAATTCCAGTTTTCCAACGTCAGAATTTCTATACTGAAGGTCAATGTCTCGGACAAGAAAATGGCGCAGTTTTGTAAGGTTGCTCATATCTCTTGGAAAACCTAGTTGGACACTGTTTTTTTCAACATCTAGAACCCTCAGGTGATAAAATCTTGAGATGTTGCTGTTTAGTCTTGCAGAAGGCGCTATCCTTAGGTAACGAAGATGAATAAGTCTTGGAAGACTGCGAAACACATCCTCCACAACATACCTATAAGATGCACCAGACAAAAGAATAACACGGAGGGATTTTGCTTCTACAAACAAAACACCCAAAGTCTGGGCAAAACATCCTTGGTATTCTCCAAATAACATCAAAGTTTTCAGGTTTTCAGTTTTCAGTTTTTCATCCAGTGTACTCAAGTCCCTCTTAAAATCTTCAAAGGTCATTCTATCATTGACATCTCTGTCACCTATAATGATAGACAAGTGACGTACAGATGGGGGAGATTGTATATATCTCACATTAGAACTAGATATGCTAAGACACTCTGATGTGGAGACCTTCACTGCCAACTCATGCAGTAGGTCATGCATAACATAACAAGAGCTGCCATCTTCTTTTTCATTCTTCTTGAAAAATCCACGATTAACCAAGTCATTTAGATAGCACAACCCAACATCTTCAAGTCTTTTCCTCTGATCACATGAATCTAAAATATCCAGCCCTATCCATAATTGAACCAACTCTGTGCTAGCAAACTCATAATCTTCAGGAAACAAAGCACCATAGGAAAAACATTGTTGTAGATGGAAAGGGAGATAATCATAGCTAAGCTTTAGAGCTGGCATAATGTCATAGTCGCTGGTTTGTAACTCCCATTCTTTGCTTTCCAGAACTCTTGTCCAATTGTACAATGTAAGCTGGTTTCTAAGTAATCTACCTACAGTTTTTGCTGCAAGAGGGAAACCCTTTAGATTGCTCACTATTTCTCTTCCAACATCAAGTAATTCAGGGTAGTCTTTCCATGGTTGTTGGTGACCAAATACATATGCTTCAAACAAATGCATAAAATCTTCAGTTCCTAGGCGATTCAGTTCTATTGAATAATCCACTGTTTTTACCATTGTTGCTGCCTTTGGGATTCGAGTTGTGACAATAACCATATTACCTGTTGTCTCTCCTTTTCTGAATGGAGCTAACAATTTTTTCCACTCATCCTCGTGATATGTCCACACATCATCCAAGACTAGCAAGAACCTCTTATGCCTTAATCTATGTTCGATGAGTTCTTCTTCAGTAGCATTCTCTTTTTCATCATTAACTTTGGGGATATTGTTCACAATCTCTTGTGTCAACTTATTTGCATCAAAATTGAGAGAAACACAAATCCAAATCATAATATCAAACGAGTTATTCACCTCTTGATATACGTGTTGTGTGAAGGTCGTCTTCCCAATACCCCCTGGTCCAACAATCTGAAGCACAGTAAGTCTATCGACACAATATTTTCCATGGGTTATGTCATCCACAATCTTCTTCTTCTCAATATTCCTCCCGAATAACTCTGGCTCTATTATAGCTGGCGTGGTTTTGGGTCTGTTGCCTTGGGCAGGTTTCTGGTTGCGGAGCTCTAGATCAAGGATTTCCTTCACCTTAGCACATATACGATCCAGCTGCTGTACAATGTCTGCCATCCTTTTAGACATATCCACACGGTCAAACTTCAATTTTGGTGTCTGCTTGTTGCCACCCGAGGAGAGCTTGAATTTGTTGGCAACGGTTCTGGCAGTGTGCCGCGCGTTGAGAGCGAGGCCACAGGTGCAGCCACCGGCATGCTTATCGGCTGCATGGTAGGTGCTGTCGAGCTTGTCCTGGATGCGGAAGTAGTCCAGTTCATCAAGCACGTCTTCGGCCCCGTCCGCCAGCTGCCGCAACATATGCAGCAGGTCCTGGAGTGCAGGGTTGGCGATTTCCCTGTCGTGCACGTTGTAGAGGATCCCCTGTGCGCGCAGCAGCTCCATCTTGAGGGCGCTGATGTTGGGGCCGAGACTGTCGCTGGCCGCCCAATCCTTGAGCAAGTCATCCGTAACGGGAGCCAGCGCCTTGCGCAATGCCCACACTGCTGCACTGATAGCAGTGGCCATCCTCACGCTGCTGGTGGGTGGGTTGAGATGCTGCAACCTGCACGCATCAATAGGAATGTATTTACAGTTAGTCACTAGCAAATATTCACAAAGGAAAAAAGAAGGTAGCAACCCTACTCGCAAGAGTAACAGAAAGGTTCACGTACACGAGGCGCTGAGACTTCAGATCTTGCCGAAGAACGCCGGAGATGTGCGACTGCACAGAATCAGAGAGGATGGAATACCAGCCTTCAGCCCCCGCTTCTACAGGCTGCAAAACCCATTTGCATCTGGAGGCAGAGCAACCAAGTTCAGTACACTACACATCCCTGGGAAGGGAAATACATTATACATCTAGTCACAGTGTACGTACCTGCTGCTCCTGCACAAAGATGATTAGCGTCGGGAGCCGCCGCGCCGGCGCAGGTGGGGCAGCAGACCAGCGGAGGAGAGCAGCAGCGGTGACGAACGGAATCAGGGGAGCTGAGCAGGTTGGCCAATGGAGCGAAGTTGGCTGTGTCTGGAAGTCTGAAGGGAGTGACCGAGGAGGGGGAACAGAACACGTATTCGCCAATGAGAGGGGCCAATTGATCATTTGCCCCGCCTTTGCTCTGCCCCGGCCAATTTGCCCCATCTTACATTGCAATTGATGAAATGCCCTACCTTTGCTATGCCTCTAGATAAAATGCCCCATACTTAACTTGATGTTGTATTTTTACCATATGACAGAAATAAGAGGATGGAAAAGACCAAAATACCCCGAACAAAAAATCTGGAATATGAACAGTGCATGGCATACTGTTCATAATATATGGATTTTTCCAAAAAAATAAAATTTTCATTTTCTGCAAAAAATTCCCGAAAAAACCGAAAATAAAAATTCTTTAAATATGAACAGTACACAGCAGTTGCTGTTGTGGGTAGGTGTGCATAGCTTCAGCATTATCTTTTCTTTATGTATGAATTGATACCGACTACATGAAACTAGGAAGCTAGGACAAGACTTCTGGGGAATCATTTGACCAAGCTAGCTCGCACGACATACACCCTGCCAATGCAAGTGAAGGGATGCCGTAAGAACATGTACACTTGAAGAGCTAGTCAAGGCCATATGGCGATAGCTAACAAATTATTCCATCAACCAACTGCACTGGCCAGTGGCCACTTACCGAAAAAGGCTTTCGCCCCGCTTTATATATAAAGCAGTGATCAACAGCACCCGGTACAAACGCACACCCCCACAACAGACGCACACACACACCCAAGGCAGGATACATAGGCGCTGAGCGCAGCAACACCATCCCTAGCACTACGCGAAGAGGTGAAGCCGCATATGACGAACCGTGGGCTCTAAGGCGGCGCCTTAAGGAAGGGGACGACACCGAAGCGGCGGCACCGCCCGATCCGAGGATCAGAGTTTCCCCTGGAGCAACACGACGGGCAATGAGAGCCGCGACGACGCCTTCAAGAAGGGAACGAGTTTCGCCGCCACCGGTCCGTCCGAAGATAGAGCAGGTTTTCACCCCGGCCACCATTCACCGCCACCAAACGCCACACCCCGGCTACCACGCCGCCCACACGGCCGTGGCAACCGGGCAGCACCAAGCCACGACATGAGCCTCGCGGACCCACCACCAGGGCCGCCGCCCCGGCATCCAAGACCTTGACACCACCTCACCCGAGATCCGCCGCTACCCCAACCAAAGACACGAGCGGAAAGGACCCGCCTTTCGCACCCCTGGGCTGCCCCCAGTGCCGAGACCCAATAGGCCGGCCAAAAGTGGCCTCCATCGCCCCGTCTTGCGGCACCGGGCGCGAGACGAGCTCGGTCCTGCTGCCGGGCGCGAGACGAGCATAGTCCTGCTGCTGGGCACGAGACGAGCTCGGTCCTGCTGTCGGGCGCGAGACAAGGTCAGTCCTGTTGCCGGGCGCGAGACGAGCTCGATCTTGATGCCGGTGCGAGACGAGTGATGGACCGCAGCCGGGGGAGGGCCAACCATCAATGAAGATAGCGGAGGACGACCGAGAAGAAGGATTGAAGGTCGATACAGGCCGCACACCGACGGGCCGACGCCGGAGATGTCCAGCCGCCGCCTTGAACGACCCAAACCACCGCCATGAGCCACCACCATGCCGTGGCAGCCCACATCCACGCCGGGACCCCTAGGGGGAGCCCCGCGCCGCCGTACCGACTTGCACCACAGGAAGAGGCCAGCCCAGCCGCAGACGCCACCGGCCACCCCACCATGGCACGCCCCCGCTCCGGCCACCTCCAGCACCCAAGGCCCACCGGAGATGACCGGACCACGCCGCCTCAGCCCGCGCCGCCCGCGAGAACAGCCGACCGAAGGAGCAGCCTGCCAGATCTGGATCGGACCACCACAGCCCCGACGCTGCCCACCTTGCGCAGGAACACTCCGCCGACCCCTGCAGCCCCCCACGCGCCGCCACCAGCTGCCACCGTCGCCGGGACGACCGCCGTCGTCGTGCCGCCGCGCCCTGCCCAGCGCCGTGCTTACACCCAAGGCGACTGCCCCGCGCGAAGGGAGAAGAAGGCCTGCCGCCGCCGCCGCCGGCCAGGCTTTGCCCGGCGGCGCGCTCTGGCGGCGGCGGGGGGAGGAGATCGAGGAGGGGAGGGGGCTGGCGGCGGCCGGGGTAGGGTTTCCCCCGCGAGCGGGGGGAGTGAGTCGGGGGTCCAGTGGCCACTTACTGATCGTAGTTACAACAAATTATTCCATCAACCAACTGTAGTGAGTACTGACCACTTACTGCTGATAGGTTTTTTTTTTTGCAGGATGCTGATAGGTATTTTAACTATAACTGCACCTATTCCATCAACCTAATAATGCAAATCAAAATGGTAATAAAATTCAAACAATGTTCAGTAACAACCCCTTCACGTACCTCATGTGCTCTTCTCCAAATCATGTACGCGAATCGTCCATCACAGATCACATCTCGCGAATCTGTCGGATTCGGTCTTTTGGTAAAAACACGCCTTTTTCCTGCTCACCAAAAAAAAGGGATCATCACAAGGTGGATTTTCTCTCCTGCCACCAAATGGCAGTACCTCAGGGCATAGTAAAACTGGTAGGAGAAATGGTCAGATTAAGTATTAACATATCAACGTCCTCGGTAGTCAAACTTATAAATAAACCACATTAGATATGCAACATCAGCTAACCGTTGAGGTGTTGACCCAAATTTTATTTTCATCACTGCTCACTACAACCAGACCAGATCAAACAAACTAAAGAATAGAGCAGGTTGTTCCTTTCCTGTCTTGCCCTTTCTTCATCAGATAGTTTGGCACTTCATCCTGACAGACAAAAGCTTAAGCCTGTGGTTTCCAAGCTAGATTCTCGAGGAAACCATGCAGCCACTCAGTCACTCACACAGGAACGGTTTTCCCGTTCCTTTCTTCGGTTTGGCTCTTGTGCTACTGGTTTGCTTGGATTCTCCCACCAGTTCCTGCACAGACCAGGAGAAGAGCTCCCTACTCCAGCTCCTCACTGGGCTCTCAAGCGATGGTGGCCTCACAGCATCGTGGCGAATCGACACGGACTGTTGCGCGTGGGAAGGGATCACCTGCAACCAAGATAGGACGGTCACTGATGTTTCGCTGGCATCTCGAGGCCTTAAGGGGTCCATCTCGCCGTTCCTTGGCAACCTCACTGGCCTTTTGCGCCTCAACCTATCCCAGAACTCACTGTCCGGTGGGTTGCCACTGGAATTAGTGTCATCTAGCAGCATCCTTGTCCTTGACGTCAGTTTCAACTGCCTGGCAGGAGGCCTGAGTGAGTTGCCATCTTCAACCCCTGCATGGCCTCTGCAGGTACTGAACATCTCAAGTAACTTTTTTACAGGAAGGTTTCCATCCACAACATGGGAGGTGATGAAGAGCCTGGTCGTGCTTAATGCTAGCACCAACAGTTTCACTGGGCAGATACCCACTACGCCCTGTGTTAGCGCGCCATCTTTTGCTGTGCTTGAACTCAGTTTCAACCAACTCAGTGGAAACATCCCTCCAGGACTCGGTAATTGCTTGGTGTTGAAATTGCTCAGTGCTGGCTACAACAACCTCAATGGGACACTTCCAGATGAACTCTTTAAGGTCAGGTCGTTACAGTACATCTCGTTACCTAACAATCGGTTAGAAGGAGCGCTAAATGGCATCATCAAACTCACAAATCTTGTCACCCTTGATCTTGGGAAGAATGAGCTCAGTGGAGATATTCCAGATTCCATAGGTGAGCTGAAGAGATTGGAAGAGATCCATTTGGTTTGGGCCACAACAACATGTCAGGGGAGCTGCCATCAGCTCTGAGCAACTGCACAAATCTCATAACGGTTGACCTCAAGGCAAACCAATTCAGCGGAGAACTTACCAAAGTCAACTTTGTAAGCCTGTCCAAGCTAAGAAAATTAGATCTTGTTGTCAACGACTTCACTGGCACAATTCCAGAAAGCATATACTCCTGCAGCAAGCTGACTGCACTAAGGCTATCTTACAATCATTTCCATGGCCAATTGTCAGAAAAGATAGGCAATCTGAAGTCTCTCCGCTTTCTATCACTTGTTAACCTCTCCCTTACAAATATCACGAGAACACTTCAGATCCTTGAGAGTTCCAGGAGCCTCACCACCCTTTTTATTGGGTTCAACTTCCTGCATGAGACCATGCCAGAGGATGACAGCATTGATGGTTTTGAGAATCTTCAAGTTCTTTCTATGAGTTATTGTTCAATGTCTGGAACAATACCTGATTGGTTATCAAAGCTCACAAATTTAGGGATGTTATTTTTGCAAGGCAATCAACTAACTGGACCAATACCTGACTGGATTAGCACCCTAAACTTTCTCTTCCATCTAGACATATCAAACAACAGTTTTACAGGGGAAATTTCAACTGCCTTAGCGGAGATGCCAATGCTAAAATCAGATAAGATTGCAGCAAAGGCCTTCTTTGAGCTGCCTGTTTATGTTTTCAGTCCATTTATCCAATACATCAATGCTGGTGCATGTCCGAAAGTGCTTAATCTAGCCGTCAATAAATTCACTGGTGTGATCCCGGGGGAGATGGGCCAATTAAGAGCACTCGTTTCACTTAATTTGAGCTACAACAAATTATCAGGAGAGATCCCACAACCGATCTGCAACCTCACGAACCTGCAGATGCTCGACTTGTCCAGCAATCATCTTACTGGTACAATTCTCGCCGCACTAAACAATCTGCACTTCCTTTCCAAATTCAACATTTCTAATAATGACCTCGAAGGCCCTATTCCAACTGTGGGCCAGCTTAGCACGTTTCCAGATTCTAGCTTTGATGGAAACCCAAAATTGTGTGGTCCTATGATTGTAAACCATTGTGATTCAGCAGAAGCGGGTCCAGAGTTCATCAACACCAGCAAAGGGATTGGCAGTAAAGTCACCTTTGCAATCGCCTTTGGTGCTTTCTTTGGAGTAGGAGTCCTATATGATCAGATGGTCTTAGCCAGATATTTTGGCTAAAACCTTGTAACTGTTATCACCGCCCAAAGCCTCAAACCATGACGTGATCTCAAGCGGTTCTCAGTTCAGCAAGACCAAGTCAGTGGCATCAGCCCCAGCAAGATCAACATCCCTGGTAAACCTGCTATCTTGAGTTAGTGACGTTCACTTTGTACTCCATGTAACAGGAAAAATGATTACTGAGTGAGCAACATCAACAGTGTATAAGCATTCACAAAAGAAAAAGACAGTGTGTACGCATATTATTTTCGTATAGTGTGTAACTATTTGGTCAGTATTTACTTTGATACACATGAATAGGGTGATAATGTTTCTATTAGAAGTTGACCAGAGGAGGGCACATAATAAGCAAAATCGCAAATGCACACATAAGCAATCTGCAGTCTAGCACACTCAAACCTGTAACTATTTGCAGTCTAGCAATCTGCAGCGAAGGAACCTAAAACTCGATGCAGAAAAACACGCGCTGAGAGAAAAAAAATGTGTAACTATTTGCAGACTCAATTTGCAGTCTAGCCATCTAACTCCAACCCAGGGTCGCAATTATCCACAGAAATAAACACGCGCTGAGAGAAAAAAATCAGAAGTGTCAACGAAGCTAGTACTGCAATGTGGCACGAGAATTAAGCAGCTGCTCCTTGGTTTCCACAATACCTCGGTGAAGGGCTCACGGCGCGTTCGGCCTTCGTCGAATCTCCGATCCCCTGCCTGCCTTGCCTCCTCCGACCAAAGGAGGCGGGAGACGAGCCGCCGCACGCCGCCGTAAAGGGTCGACGAGACTAGCTGCTACAGCAACAACTGAACATCAATCGGACGCCCCAATTTTTCTCCTCAGACTTCCTTTTTCCAGATATATATACCTCGTGAGCGCGCGACACTGGACTTTCTGCCCTAGCCTCCGGTGTCCGTCCTCCAGCGCGCTTACCGAACTTGGAGCAGCCGGCCCGCCGCCACGCCGGGTCGCCGCGAGTCGCTGCATCCCCCTCGCCGGGGAGCTCCGGGAGGGGGGAGGCTTGGTTCGATTTCTGCCTGGCCTCTGGGCTCTGGCCAGCAGAAGTGGGACTGTGGGAGCACCAGTGCGGCGGTGCGGCCAGCCTCGGGACGCCGGCGCACTGAGGTTGGGCCGTATGGGGGCAGTATTTGGGTTGGCTTACAGATAACAGTTTGGGCTGGCTTCATCTTGGGCTTTAAATTGGGTGGGCTTAGAGATGCTTCAATGTAGATAAAATTGTACATGTTTCTCAAAAAAAAAGATAAAATTGTACATGCCTACAAAAAGATAAAATTGTTTCTCAAAAAAAGATAAAATTGCGCATCTCCCTCAAAAAAGGATAAAATTGGATTCTAAAAAAAGGATAAATTTGTACGTGCTCTTTTTTTTTGTGGGAAAGGAACTTTCATTACTCAAATAGGATGATTACAATCAGCAGCTACAATGGTAGCAAAACCTCTAGGGTATTGCCAAGCCAGCATAACAATATCCTCGGGGGGATTGCCAGCCAGCATACAGTATGATATTGTAGGAGTGTGACTAACAACATTTGCATGGCAACTTATCTTAGATAAGCTTATTGTACATGTTTCTTTTAGTCATCTACAAATAATCAATTTCGATTTCTAAAAAAAAAATCAGTTTCTGACAAGTTTTTTTCCTACCAAAATATAATAATTCTTACAGGCTTTGAAAATAGTTCTACTGTTTTGAGTATACACATATAAATTCTTTTATTTTACATTTAAAATAATGAAGTGGGTTTATTTACACAAAAATATTAAGTGTACATACAAGTGGTTGCCTTGTATTTAGCCGAGCCAAGCTAGAAGGAAGTTGGTATAAACTTCTGCTCATTAAACTAAGCTAGTTGCACTGTTGTATGAACTTCTGCGAGTTGACCTAGACTAACTCAATTATACATACGAATATGGCCATGCCTAACCAGTTAGGCGCACAACTCTGATCTGCACCGCACATCACCATACACATCACATCACCCAGTACACATGGTGTCAAATCTGCATGTCTACTCTCTCTCTCTCTCTCTCTTTCTCTCTTCTCTCTCCCAAACAACTCCATCCCTTCTATTCAACTTGTTCTAACTTAAATCATTTAAACGAATATTTCAATTCCATATATATATTTAAAATCATGGCGCAAAGACCTTTAGAACAAGACCAATATTGGATATATTTCAACTATTTTGAATTTTTTTATTAGTGAAATCAGTTATTGGAACGAGTGAAATATGTTACTGAAACGAGTGAAATCAATTATTAAAATTAGTGAATTAATTTTTGAAATGAGTGAAATCTATTATTGGAACGAGTGAAATCTATTATTGGAACGAGTGAAATGAGTGAAATATGTGATTGGAATGAGTGAAATCAGTTACTGAAACTAGTGAAATGAGTAAAATGAGTGAAATATGTTATTGAAATGACTGAAATCTGTTATTGAAACAAGTGAAATGAGTGAAATATGTTAATCAAACGAGTGAAATATAATATTGAAACGAGTGAAATAAAATATATCCAAGATTATCTTGTTATAAAGGTCCTTTCGTCAGGAGTTCAAATATATAAAAGTTCTGAAATTGAAATATTGGTTTAAAAGGTATAAATGATTTAAGTTAGAGAAGGTGAAATAAAAGGGATGGATTTGTTTGGGCGAGAGAAGAGAGAAGGGAGAGAGTGGACATGCAGATGTGACAGCATGTGTACCGGCTGATGTGACATGCATGGCGATGTGTGGTCGAGATTTGGGTTGTGCGCGTAATGCGTTAGACAAAATCCGGGTCCACATACATATCTTAACCTAGAGACCACGCATGCGCATGTAGAAGTAAAACTAATTTAGAATTTCAGTTAATGTTTTGTGTTTCCAGCAAGTTGTTTAACCGAGAGATTGACGGCTCTAGTAACAAAAAATGGCAACTCTGGCAATAGATATTGGCAAAGCATGACACTCTCAGGTAAGCTATCTCAACTAAGCACAATCAAAATGTGAACAATAAACAACACTAAAGTACGTAAACACTATGGTTATCACAAAACTTGATTGTGAATTACAACACTATAGGCAATGTGTTTCCCTTTCAACTTACCTACTACCTAGAAAAAGGACACATGCCCACCAAAATTATCCATTTTCAATAACATTTTAGAAGTTATAGTGGTAGGTGTTCTTATCGCTAAGTCATATTAAATATAGTAAACCCAGCAGTGGTCAATCGAAGTTGAGAGAATAAGCTAAATATTTTTTTACTTTGCATTTTTATATTTAAATCGCCTTTAGCCACCCTTATTCCACATGCAAAAGGTTCATCTCTCTACTCGAAGCCTGCTTTCCTCATCTGAAGTTCATCTTCACCCGTTTGGTCGTTTCGCAATGAGATTTTGGCTTATGTCCGATGAGATCATAATCTTCAAAGAAAACGACATGACATGTCACCGAAGATTTGGAACTAGATGTCTGAAACATAGATTAATTATTATATTTGTCTAAATGGGTTGGCCCACATGTTAAAGGTCATACATGTATTTAACCATGCATTGACCTTTCTAAGGTTCATAAATCAAAAGAAGAGGTACACCTCTTTGTCTAACCCACAAGATTTGCTTTTTTTTAGCGTGGCGGTGATGTATGAGGGAGACTGTACCATATCACCGAAAAAAGCTTTGTCTTTATTTTTCAGGGACCCTACTTCTTTTTTTATAGGGAGCAGGAACCCCACTTCTTTGTCTAACCCACAGTATTTGAACCTCCGTCTTGCTGCTTAACTGTTAAAGGCCTACTCTTACTTGTTGGAATCACTATACTTTGCGACCGTGTCAAATTACTTACACTATAACTAAAAAAAAAAGAGAATCAAGAGGTGGACTTTTGTACAAAGCAATAAGAATATGAGGTAGACTTTTTGTACAAAGCAATAAGAATTTGAGACCTCCACAAAGTCCTAAAGTGGTACGCGTGCAGTTGCAATCTTCAAAGTCTGTTGTCATGCTTCTGTACGTCATAATAATCAGAATAATTTGTAAGAAAATATTTCATCTGAATAGCAGCAAGCCTTAACAATGTCGAGTGAGACACTGGCACTGGAGGCTCGACTTAACACGAAATATATTAGCAACGACATCACTGAAAAATTCAAACAGAACTATTCAGCAAAACTGACAGAATCCGAATGGACAGCTCTAATTTTTTATTAGGAAATACAGTAGCAGTTTAGCTGCCTTTCATTCGCATGCTCTTTCTTCATTCGCATGCTTTTTTACATGCTAGTTTCGCCACCATACCACCAAAAATTTCACATGCCTTCACTTGGCTTGGCTCTAGTGCTGCTGGTCTCTTTGGTCTCTCCGACCAGCTCCTGCACCGAGCAGGAGAAGAGCTCCCTTCTCCAGCTCCTCACCGGGCTCTCGCGGGACGGTGGCCTCACGGCGTCGTGGCGGCACGACACCGACTGCTGCACATGGGAAGGGATCACCTGCAACCAAGATAGGAAGGTCACTGATGTTTCGCTGCCTTCTCGAGGCCTCGAGGGGCCCATCTCGCCGTTCCTTGGCAACCTCACCGGCCTCTTGTGCCTCAACCTGTCGCGCAACTTGCTGTCCGGTGGGCTGCCGTTGAATTTGGTGTCATCCAGCAGCATCCTTGTTCTTGACGTCAGCTTCAACCGCCTGACAGGAGGCCTAAGCGAGCTGCCATCTTCAACCCCTGCGCGGCCTCTGCAGGTACTCAACATCTCAAGCAACTTGCTTACAGGCAGGTTGCCATCCACAACATGGGAGGCGATGAAGAGCCTGGTCGTTCTTAATGCTAGCAGCAACAGATTAACTGGTCAGATTCCAACTACGCCATGTGTTAGCGCGCCATCTTTTGCTGTGCTTGAGCTCAGTTTCAACCAACTCAGTGGAAACATCCCTCCAGGGCTCAGTAATTGCTCAGCACTGAAATTGCTTGGTGCTGGCTACAACAACCTCAGTGGTACACTTCCAGATGAACTCTTCAAGGTAACCTCGTTAGAGCACCTCTCGTTGCCTAACAATAGGTTAGAAGGAGCTCTTGATGGCATCAGCAAGCTCACAAATCTGGTCACCCTTGATCTTGGGGGGAATGAGCTCAGCGGCAATATTCCAGAGTCTATAGGTGATGTGAACAGATTGGAGGAGCTGCATTTGGAACATAACAACATGTCAGGGGAGCTGCCAGCAGCTCTAAGCAACTGCACAAATCTTGTAACAATTGACCTCCAGGCAAACCAATTTAGCGGAGAACTTACCAAGGTCAACTTCGTAAGTCTGTCCAATCTAAAAAAACTAGATCTTCTTTCCAATAACTTCACCGGCACAGTTCCAGAAAGCATATACTCCTGCAGCAAGCTGACTGCACTACGGCTATCTTACAATCCTTTCCATGGTCAATTGTCAGAAGAAATAGGCAATCTGAAGTCCCTGTCATTCCTATCACTTGCTAATAACTCTCTTACAGATATCACAAGAACACTTCAGATCCTAAGCAGTTCCAGGAGCCTCACCACCCTTTATCTTGGGTTCAACTTCCTGCATGAGACCATGCCAGAGGATGTCAGCATTGATGGTTTCAAGAATCTCCAGGTTCTTTATATAAATCATTGTTCATTGTCTGGAAAAATACCTGATTGGTTATCAAAGCTACCGAATTTGGGGATGCTATTTTTGGAAGGCAATAAACTAACTGGACCCATACCTGAATGGATCAGCAGCCTAAATTTTCTCTTCTCTCTAGATATATCAAACAACAGCCTTACAGGGGAAATTCCAAGTGCCTTAATGGAGATGCCAATGCTAGAATCAGATAATACTGCACCAAAGGTATTCTTTGAGCTGCCTGTTTGGAACAAGAACCAATTTCTGCAATTCCTCACGCCCAGTGCTTTTCCTAAAGGGCTTAATCTAGCCATGAATAATTTCACTGGTATGATTCCGGAGGAGATCGGTCAGTTACAAGGACTATTTTCACTTAACTTGAGCTCCAACAGATTATCTGGAGAGATACCAGAACAGATCTGCAACCTCACGAACCTGCAGATGCTCGACTTGTCTGGTAATCATCTCACTGGTAAGATTCCAGCTGCATTGAACAATCTGCACTTCCGTTCCAGATTCAACATTTCTAATAGTGACCTGGAAGGCACTATTCCAAACGTGGGCCAGTTTAGCACGTTTCCGGATTCTAGCTTTGGTGGAAACCCAAAACTGTGTGGCCCTATGGTTGCAAACCATTGTGGTTCGGCAGAAGCAAGTTCAGTTTCCATTGACCCCATAAAACAGATTGGTAGTGAGGCCATCATCTTTATGACTGCCTTCGGTGTTTCCTTTGTAGTAGGAGTCCTATATGATCAGAAAGTCTTAGCTAGACATTTCGGCTAAAACCATGTAACCGTTATCACCGCTCACAAATGGTTAATATTTGTAAATATTGAGTTTAGAAAATAAGAACATTTGACTCTGTAGTCCAGCAAAGAGAATCTACAGGGAAAGCACACTAGAGGCGCTCCAATGATATCTTATCACAAAAATGTCATTTTTTGTCTCCTTTGTAGCTCTCCTGCCTAAAGTTGATTAGGTAAGTAGGGTGACTTCATTTCTTCCTACATAAGTAGGGTGTCTCGCCCAAAAGCATCCTCTTGAACTGCTAAAGTAAATAAGTTAGATATAGACACCGTGAAACCACTAATTTCAGAACAATCATATACTGTTTCATGTCAGAATTATTTTTCCTGATTCTCCCACGAGCTAACAGCATGGTGCATAAGAAAGCAAGTAGGCACAAAATCTATTTTCGATCGTGAATATGCATCAAGAAGATCATGTGACAGCAGATGTACCATGGTAAAAAGAATGCACATATATTCTAGGCATGAATAATACATCAGGTTGAAAAATGTCTAGCAAAGGTAGAATAGTATAGCAGGGGAAGGTATAACAGGGTGCATCGGAGATCAGACCATCCTTGAATTACATAGGAAGGTGTTTTTTTTTTTGCAAGAAACATAGGAAGGTGCTTATTTTAGTAGAAAGCCAATGGCGTTAAACTGGTTTGTCATTGTCAATGTTAATCACTTCCTAGTATTATTGACTAAATATGTCAGCTATCTATGCACTTAATACTCTAAGGACATAAAATTATAACCCCAAGCGTGCAAGATCTGTTTTGCACAAACATGATCCCCCTACCCAAACGGCGCCGCAAGTCCAGAACTGTCGCCGACGGCCTCCATGAAAACCAATGGGCTACCGACATCCACGGCACAATTGGCATCCCGGAGATAGGTGAATACCTCTGCCTTTGGCGCCTGATTGCCCAAACCACTCTCAGCAATGAGCCGGACAGCCTTCGCTGGAAGTGGACTGCGAATGGAGAGTACTCTGCCAAGTCCGCATACCTCGCCACCTTCCATGGCTCCACCCATTGCCAGGCTTGGAGGCTAACCTGGAAGTGTTGGGTGCCGCCGCGGGTGCGTTTCTTCTATTGGCTAGCCAACCTTGACCGCTGCTGGACGGCCGACCACCTCGCGCGCCGCAACCTGCCACACCCACAACGTTGTCCGCTTTGCGATCAGGCTCCGGAGACGCTGCATCACCTTCTCCTGGGATGCCCCTTCGCTCGACAGGTGTGGCACCCGATCCTCTCATGGCTTCGCCTCTCCTGTCCGCCGCCCAACAACGACGCCACACTCCACGATTGGTGGCGATTGGCAAGACAGAACACGCCCAAGCATATGCACAAGGGTATTGCTTCCACTGCCCTGCTCGTGACATGGATGATTTGGAAGCATCGCAATGGCTGCATCTTCGAGGGCGCTCGCCCTTCGACCACCTCACTGATCGCCACGATCAAGGACGAGGCTGCACTTTGGGCCAGAGCAGGGGCCCTAGGGCTACCCGCCATCCTACCACAAACCTGGGATGTTCACTAATGTTCCTGTACTTGCCTTGTAACCAGCCTCCTAGGAGGATTGTACCAAACTCCTTTTCAATACAATGAAACGCAAAGCTTTTGCGTTTTCTCGAAAAAAATATTAAGTACTAATCACGGCAGTATGAGTGCCAAGGCCAGAAATAAATATAGGCATCACCATCTCAAAATTACACATACACAAACCTCGCTGTTTTTTGAACAGTGACCATTCTAGACGGCTTGTTGGCCTGAGGTAGAGTCCAAAACTTGCTTCACAACACTGTCTTCCAACTGCAAACTATTGTAGGGATAAAGGTTGTAAGCTTTGAAATGAAAAAGGTTGCACTTGCTCTAAGATACACTTCATGCAATTTACTGTAAATGAGAAAAATAAAATAAAATGATTTGGAAAAAAGCTGCAACCTGAAATTTTTGCATATGTAAGAATCAAATGTCATATCAACAATATCAATCAACTTCAAATACAAAACAAATATCCCAGGCAAGACTATCAAAGCGTGTCACATATGTATACATATGTTGTGGGATCTCAAGCAGGTCAAGCAAGGTACTGCGAATCTGCGATTGGCTAGTAATGCCTGGTTAAGCTTCCCCTGTTCCAAAATTTGCTGAGCGGACTCGACAAACTCAGTGCAACCAGATGTTACATTAGGTATCTCCTCTTCCTACGATAAGTGAGGAAAAACAATATTGTCAAACAATCCATGTCCTACTTCCAACATGGCCTGAATCATATTGGGATGGCGTAAAAGCAGCACCAGGAGCTGGTGGAAAATTCACCTTCAACTTGCATAATTCCAGTTCGCAGTATTAGTGTGAGAGACATTGATTCAACAGACTTGGCTCCTAGCAGCAGCAGCAGTAGCCGCAGGCCGCTGGCTCGTTGACCTCAGGTTGAAGTGCACTGCCACGGGTCAGAGCTTGAAGATGGCGAAGGGAGACGCATCTGCGGGTGAGCCGGGGGCCGCAGCCCGTAGCGACGGGGAGAGCCGCCGGTTGTACGCCGACGCGGCGGGGAGGTGAGCGGGGTCGAGGAACGCGGCTGCCCGCCCTGCGGCGACAGATGCTAGGGCGCCGGGTCAGCACCGCTGGAGGGAGGCAGATATGCAGCCGAGGCGATCAAGCAGTTGACGGAGCTCATCCAAAGGATGGCAACGCGGCCCAAGCTAGTCACCACGCGGCCCAAGGTGCCTGGCCCAGAGCTTGGCCGCCGTGAAGGAGGCGACTACGCCTGTCCTGCTCACGCCCTCAAGGTGTTTGCGAGAATGTCTCTGTTTGCACTTTGCAGAGTAGTGTGCCGTGTCTGTCGGACACTTATTTGCAGAATGCACAACACCATCATTTCATTCCATTCCATCGCAGATAAGATCAGTGATCGAAAATAAATGGTAATTGTATTAATCATGTGCACATAGCTACAGTAGATTGGCATACATACATGCATGCGAGCATAGTCCACCTAGCTACATACTGAAAACAGCTTCAATCTCCTTGCTGATCAGCATAGTCCACCTAGCTACATACTGAAAGCAGCTTCAATCTTGCTGATTAATGAGCATCGGAGCGACTAATCTAGCTAACACTTTAGCGACCTTGTGCTTATAGAGGAAGGTTGGCATGGGCAGCTCGCTCGGGTCCGGCGACACGATGAAGGTTTGGCATGGGCAGCTCGCTCGGGTCTGGCGACACCATGAATGTCGGGCCAGCGAAGAATGATGCCTCCGAGTCCTCCTCCATCTTAGCCAGAGGCTTCGGCTTCTTCTCGGGCCGGTCGATCAACGGAGCAAGGCCAGCGAAGGGTGATGCCTCCACCACGGTCGGAGGCGTCACCTTCTTCTCCGACCAGTCGATCGACGCCACAGGGCCAGCGAAGAGTGTCGCCTCCGAGTCTGCCACCATCTCAGTCGTAGGCTTTGGCTTCTTCTCCGACCGGTCGATCGACGGAGCAGGGCCAGCGAAGGATGTCACCACCGAGTCTGACACCATCTCGGTCGTAGGCTTTGCCTTCTTCTCGAACCGGCCGACCAGCGGGGCGGGGCCGGCGGAGATTGATGCCTCCGAGGCTGCCACCATCTCGGTCGGAGGCCTCGGCTTCTTGTCACACCGGTCGACGGATGGCGCGCGGCTCGCCGGCCTCTTCCAGTTTTCCCTCGGCGTCTCCACGCGGCCGAGGCGCTCGACGCCGCCGTTCAAAGTCCCGGCACGGCGGAGCGTCTTGTCAGTGACCCAGCTGGAGCTCCGGGAACCACGTCCAGGAAGATCGGCCTTGTCTCTGATCCAGCTTTGGCTCATTGAGGCACGCCCAGGCTGCTGCTTCTTGGTGTCCAGCTCCACACGAGCCGTGTACACCGCCGGAGGAGGCGTCAGGAGGTGGCAGCGCGCCGGGGTAGGCAGCAGCGGCGGCAGAGTCGCAGCGACATGGCTAGCCATCTCTGCAAAACAAACACAGCAAAGAACAGAGAGACCAAGTGATTGCACAAGCGGAACAAGTAAACAGAACAATTGCGATGCTAAAATTCAAATGCTGATCGGACAAGAAAGAGGAAACTCGCCGGATTGTTTGCTCGCCGTCGCCGACCGAGAGAAGCTCGCCGGGTTGTTAGGTCGCGCCGCGCGTGATCTATCGAGGTGGTTTGCTCGTCGGATCGAACGAAAAGTGCGATCTATCCCCGCAGCCCGGCTGATATAGATCGACCCCGATGCCCCGCCGCGTAGAAACCACGCAATCCGAGTTCGACTCGTGACCGCCGCCGCCGCCGGTGGTCCAACCGCCGGAGCCACCAGCGACGCACCGTATCCGATCTATCCTCCTCTTCGTCCGTGGCCTGGGGCCCACACCTCGAACATCTCCGGGGCGTCTCCCGCGGTGGCGCGCCTGTGCCTGCATCCCGCCGCCGCGTGCCATCCTTACCTCGGCATCGCGACCCCTGTGGCCGCCGACCTCTGCTACCGCGCCGGCGCACGAGTCGCAACTGGAAGAGCCCCGGAGAGGGACCAGAAGTAGCGCAGCGGCGAGATGCCGGCCGGGGTTCTCGCTTTCCTCCTGCGCTGATCGCTGATCTTCCTCGGCCGCTGCAGCTCACTGCTCCACGGATGGAGCCTCCAGCCTGCACAAAGCCAAGCACGCGACGAGATCAGCATCATCATAGCCTACTTTCTATTAGTGGGATTCCTCGTGGATATGGACAAAAGTAAGGCAATTGGTGCGTTTGTCAAGTGTTTGATGAAATGCATAAGAAGAAGTTACAGATTGAGTTTTGGTAATTGTTTTGCTAAAATGCGTGGTGATTAATTGGGACACTCCTTTCAATCAATTTGAGCTCTAACAAAGTACTCCCTCGATGCCAAAATAAGTGTCTCAATTTTAATACAATTTGAGACATTTATTTTGGAACGGAGGGAGTACTACCCTAGTAGAAACCAGAACGAACTGAGCGATGGACGAGTCGAGGGTGCACATTCACGAGTTCACCATGTGTAATCAGTAATTAATCTAGCATAGTAGGACTACACTGACAAATAAGTTGGCACCTTAAGCCATCTACGATTCTCAAACTGAACAACCGAAACTGTATTTCTCAGTTACTGTTGGTGTGCATTTGTTAATTCCATGATGGATGCACATGTAAGTTGGTGGATTCCATGTATTAATCCACTGAAATGGTCCGAAACAAAAAAGTCAATTACATACTCATACAATTTGCTACTTTTCTGAAAATAGAATCCATTTGAAAAAAAAATATAGAGAATTCATGAGCTGTTATGTAAGTAGCTTTGAGATTTCATCTATACATAATTCTATTTCCCTTTAATTTGTACCCCATGTATCACACAATTCATGAATTGCATTATTATGGTTATAATGCTTTAACTCTTGATGATTAACAATTCTTGTTATTTTATACAGTTTTGCTTTGGATGGGAGAAGGTGCTCTCGCTGATGCAATTACATCTTTGCACAACAATTGTTGAAGAAGATAAGGAAAAGTTGATAATGAGAGAACCACCAAGAGATGTGTGTTTTTCATATACTTACTCCGTCCGGAAATACTTGTCGGAGAAATGGATGTATCTAGACATATTTTAGTTCTAGATACATCCATTGTTATCCATTTCCGCGACAAGTAATTCCGGACAGGGGGAGTATGTCATTAATTCCTTCACATCTCTTCTTTCAATCATATATAACTTCAATATTTTGAAGTGGTCGTGTGCGTCAAAGCCGCTCTGGGGCTAGGTAGCAGGTTGTGATGTCCGTACTACTACAAATCACAACCCACACACATTTGGTATGTAGATAGAGTAGATTGATAACCAATTCCTTCACATCTCTTCTTTCAATCATATATAACTTCAATATTTTGAAGTGGTCGTGTGCGTCAAAGCCGCTCTGGGGCTAGGTAGCAGGTTGTAATGTCCGTACTACTACAAATCACAACCCACACACATTTGGTATATAGATAGAGTAGATTGATAACCAATTCCTTCACATCTCTTCTTTCAATCATATATAACTTCAATATTTTGAAGTGGTCGTGTGGGTCAAAGCCGCTCTGGGGCTAGGTGTTGTGATGTCCGTACTACTACAAATCACAACCCACACGCATTTGGTATGTAGATAGAGTAGATTGATAACCAATTCCACTGGAGCAGGAAGAGCAGGAAGAGCAGAGAATATGGGGTATGCTCTAGTACATGATCCTTTAACTGAGAGACTTGAAAGACAGGGTGTATGAGAGCTTCAGGTGGCAACTAGAGTTTGTATGCAGTTGGGACAATTCTGTCCAGAATATCAAAAGGTCCATATAAAACTTAGAGCCCAACTTGGCACAAGGACAATTAAACATTGTATGTTGAGCATACACCTGTAGTTTGTGATAAACCAAATCACACATTGTAAAAGAACGAGGTGTTCTGTTTTGATCAACATATATCTTCATCTTTGCTTGAGCTTTCAGTAAATGTGCTTTGAGCAGTGCTAAATATGTTGGTGGTCTCTAAGCCACTGCTCCACATCAGACATTGTCTGAAGTTAATATGAGGGAAATGTTCCACAAGTTCGTTCATAACCATAGAGAGCTTTGAAAAGAGAACACTCTAGGGCACTGTGATAGTGCTATACCAAAATTCTAGCAAAGGAAGCCAAGAGTGCCATTAAACATTTCCACACAAGGACAATTAACCATTGTATGTTGAGCATACACCTGTACTCATATGAAGTTTTGATATCCCGGAGCTTGAACAAGTCCTTCCAAAAGTGGTTGGTGAAAATTTTGCCTCTGTCGACACAATGGTGTGAGGTGGTCCATGTAACTTAACAACAAAGTTCAGGAAGGCCTTCACCACAATTGGAGTAGAGAAAGGATGTTTAAAGGGATGAAGTGGGCATATTTTGTGAATCTGTCAACCACCACTAGAATCACAAATTACCAATCTGATTTAGGGAGTGCTTCAATAAAATCAATGGTAAGTTCCTACCAAGGAGCCGCAGGAACATGGAGAGGATTTAGCAAGCCTGGGGTTTTGACATGCTCATGTTTAGCCTGTTGACCGATAGCACAATGATGAATGAAATAAGTGATGTCTTGCTTCAAGCCTGTTCACATGAAAAATATAAGCATGGTTTGATAAGTAGCATGTATTCCACGCTCCTACAGTGGTGCCAACCTCCAATGGGGATAACCCCCGATCACCATGGTCGCCATTAGACCAAGATCCCGGAGCTCTAAGATCCCGATGGTGACCACGAGAAGATGGTCGCCATCATAGGGCAGGCGCTCCCACCTCTTCTTGTCCACTACCGCCAACTTGGTGGGGAGCACTGTGACAGCCCCGACTCAATCGTGCACTAATCATACACGCAAACATGCACGATCAAGATCAGAGACTCACGGGAAGATATCACAACACAACTCTACAACACAAAGGATAAACATAAATCTCATGAAATACAAGCCAGGGTCGCAAGACCCGAAATTACATCAAGAGTTAGGTCTGAGTACAGACAATTACAAAGGTACCTTAAGAAGGCGAAAACAAACAACGATTCTAGATCGAAAAGGCGCAGGCCTCCTGCCTGGGACCTCTGAACTACTCCTCGAAGTCAAACTCCACGTAGAATCATCCTCGGGATCCTCTGGCTCCTGGACTCCATCATCTGATCGCAATATCCGGGAAGAAGAAAAGAGGTAGCAAAGCAACCGTGAGTACTCATCCAAAGTACTCGCAAGACTTACACCAGAACTATGCTAAGTATGCATTGGTGTCAAAGGAATGAGGCTACATCTTTGGACTATACTACAAATATGCTAGAATAAGGGGAGGAGAAGCTCATCCTATCAAGACTACATATTCTGCGGCCATCATCCTGTAGCAGTAGATGAGAGGAGCATATAATATTATGTAGTAACATGTTTATATCAGCAATACCCAGAGATCCTTCCTCGACTACCCGACGAGATAGCGATCTCGGAGTAGTAAAACAGTTAAGTATCACAATAGTATCCAGTTCTAGTTGTAGTGGATCAGGATACAACTCCAAGCGTCCTGTTACCATGGACACGGCTATTCGAATAGATTACTTCCCTGCAGGGGCGCACCACATTACCTGATACGCTTAATTACCTTTATCCGGACACACTTCTCTAGGTAATGCCCGGTGTCGGGCAATCGACACGCCGTAGTCCTACCTAGGCTCTCCAGAGAGGTCAGCACGCCGGTCTACATCCTAAGTGCGAAGGGGTCATGGGCCAATTGCCCTAAGCACTCCTGCATGTTGCGTGGACGGCTGGGCTAATCCTAGCTACACCTCTTTATATAAAGCAGACAGTTACGGATCACCCGCGCGCGTGCCGCTCAACTGAGACATATGTAGAGCTTTCGGAAGAAATCGTACGATGCCGAGGGTCCCATAACCATTATCCCACGCGACGGTTAGTGCGTATAGCCAGCGGCCAACTCAGATCAAATACCCAAATCCGTTAGTGTATTATTAGCATCTCGCGGAGACGACCAGGGCCGTCGCTCCGACTAGGTAACTCGCGAACCACGACCAGGGACCAGGCCCACCTCTCTCCTAGGTGGTATCCACCTGCCCTGTCGTTTTGCCACATTATCTCTCGCGGGTACCCTTCGGGCCGACCCATCTTGATCATTGTAACAGTCGGGGTTCAGGTCCATACCATCAAGGTGAAACTGGAGGAATCACCCTCGATATGTTTACCTTGATATACTGCACGACAGAGACATCACCTAGAGTGAAATACGAGGAATCACCCTCAATAGATCACATAAGATGTGCTACACTACGGAGTCATCATTGAGAGTGAAATACAAGGAGCCACCCTCGGTGGATCACACTTGATGCAGTTCGGTAGAGTCATACAATTGTAAGGGCCTTTAGGGGTGTTCGGGTCTCGGTACAAAGATCCATTATCTCGGTCAACCTAGATAGAATGGCATGGCGACACAGACAAGGGTGTAGGGCCACTGATGGGGCACTAACATACCTATACTAAGCATATAGGATAACAGGTAGAGTATCAACAACAGGTTATCAAAAGAGGCCATGCATTAGAATAGGAGATACCGAAACAACAATAGTAGAAAAATCTAATGCAAGAATAAGAGGGAAAGAATGGGCGATATCTGGATGACCAAGGGGGTTTGCTTGCCTGGAAGCTCTACAGATGAAAAGGAATCTTCACGATGTAGCCTGATACGTCTCCAACGTATCTATAATTTATGAAGTATTCATGCCATGTTTACAACAATTTTATATGGTTTTGGTATGATTTTATTAGAACTAACCCGGACTGACGCTATTTTCAGCAGAACTACCATGCTGTCGTTTTTTGTGCAGAAATAAAAGTTCTCGGAATGAGCTGAAAATTTACGGAGAATATTTTTGGAAAATATAAAAAATACTGGAGCGAAAAGATACCAGAGAGGAGTCCCGAGACAACCACAAGGGTGGGGGGCGCCCCCCCTAGGGCGCGCCCCCTGCCTTGCCGCCGCCTCGTGGACCCCCTTGACTTGTCCCCGACACCAAAAACTCCTATAAATAGAGAAAACTCCAGAAATAAACCTAGATCGGAAGTTCCGCCGCCGCAAGCCTCTGTTGCCATGAAAAACCAATCGGGAGCCCGTTCCGGCACCCTGTTCGAGGGGGAAACCATCATCGGAGGCCATCTTCATCATCCCGGCGGTCTACATGACGAGGAGGGAGTAGTTCACCCTCGGGGCTGAGGGTATGTACCAGTAGCTATGTGTTTGATCTCTCTCTCTCTCGTGTTCTTGATTTGGCACGATCTTGATGTACCGCGAGCTTTGTTATTATAGTTGGATCATATGGTTTTCTTCCCTCTCTATCTCTTGTTGTGATGAATTGAGTCTTGCTCTTTGAGGTTTCGTTATGTTGGATTGAGTATTGGATTTGAGAACACATGATGTATGTCTTGCGATGGGATATCTGTGGTGACAATGGGATGTTCTATTGATTCACTTGATGTATGTTTTGGCACTCAACTCGCGGATTCCTGAGGTGACATTAGGGTAATCTATGCATAGGGGTTGATGCACGTTTTCGTCCTATGTTCTCCGATAGAAACTTTGGAGTGATTCTTTGTTGCACGTTGAGGGATTGTTATGTGATCCAATTATGTTATCATTGTTGAGAGAATTTGCACTAGTGAAAGTATGAACCCTAGGCCTTGTTTTCAAGCATTGCAATACCGTTTTCGCTCACTTTTGTTACTTGCTACCTTGCTGTTTTTATATTTTCAGATTACAAAAACCTAAATCTACTATCCATACTACACTTGTATCACCATCTCTTCGCCGAACTAATGCACCTATACAATTTACCATTGTATTGGGTGTGTTGGGGACACAAGAGACTCTTTGTTATTTGGTTGCAGGGTTGTTTGAGAGAGACCATCTTCATCCTATGCCTCCCACAGATTGATAAACCTTAGGTCATCCACTTGAGGGAAATTTGCTACTGTCCTACAAAACTCTGCGCTTGGAGGCCCAACACGAGTCTACAAGAAGAAGGTTGCGTAGTAGACATCAAGCTCTTTTCTGGCGCCGTTGCCGGGGAGGTTAGTGCTTGAAGGTATATCTTTAGATCTTGCAATTGAATCTTTTAGTTTCTTGTTTTATCACTAGTTTAGTTTATAAAAGAAAACTACAAAAAAAATGGAATTGAGGTTGCCTCATATGCTTCATCTTTTTAATGTCTTTCGTGAAAATGATGGAAAGGAAAATTGTGCCAAAGTGTTAGAGGAAGAAGTCAATAAAATGTTTGGCACTAAATTTTTGAATGATGAGCATGATTGCAATGTTGTTAGTGTGAATTCTTTGAATATCCATGACGCTAATGATATGCAAAGCTACAAGCTTGGGGATGCTATGTTTGATGAAGATGATATTTTTAGTCCCCCAAGTTTTGATGAGAAAATTTATTATGATGATAGCATGCCTCCTATTTATGATGATTATATTGATGAAAGTGGGTTTGGAAGAGTGTCAACTCTAGGTAATAATGATCCCACTATTTTGGAGGGTGTTGAATCTTATTGTAATAATTATGAAAGTGGATTTGGAGAGGTCATGACTTTATTTAGTGATGGATCCACTATTTTGGAAGAGGTTTCAATTGAGTATGAGAACAAAGTTGCTATCTATGATGATTATTGTGATGACATGTATGCTATAAATAATAATGACAACCATGAAACTTGTCATCATGATTTTAATTTTCAATTGGATTATGCCTCACGTGATAGCTATATTATTGAATTCATTCATGATGCTACTGAAAAGTATTATGAGGGAGGAACATATGCTTTTACATATTGCAATAATATCAAGTTTCCTCTCTATGTGTTGAAAATCTTGAAGTTATGCTTGTTTTGCCTTCCTATGCTATTTGATTCTTGTTCCCATAAATTGTTTGCTCACAAAATCCCTATGCATAGGAAGTGGGTTAGACTTAAATGTGTTAGTCATATGCTTCATGATGCTCCCATTATGTTTTAATCCTTATCTTTTATGTGAGCATCATTGAAATCATCATGCCTAGCTAAAAAGGCATTAAAGAAAAGCGCTTGTTGGGAGGCAACCCAATATTTACCCCTACTGTTTTTGTGTGTTAACATGATTAATCTACTGTAGTGATCATGTTTTATAGCTTTTGTTTGAATAAAGTGCCAAGTAAAGCCTTTGGGATAGTGTGGATGATAGTTGACTTGATTCTGTGCAAAAACAGAAACTTTTGTGTCCAGTACAGAAATTCCTATATTTTACTGGAACGTGGAAAAATTCTGCAATTTTTAAAGTTGATTGGTATACAAATTTTCTACGTTTTCCTAATTTTTCAGAATATTTGGATTTACATAAGTATGACCTTAATTCAGATCTTTACAGACTGATCTGTTTTTGACAGATTCTGTTTTCGATGCATAGTTTGCTTGTTTTCTAGTTTCTATGGCTTATATTGCTCAATATAAATTGTAGAAATGATAGGTTACAGTAGGTATCATGTGAGAATTTTTTTGAATCTTATCTTGACAGTACCAAAGTGAATGATTTGTTTTATCATACTAACCCATCTCACGAAATTCCGTTAAGTTTTGTGTGATTGAAGTTTTCAAGTTTTGGGTGAGATATCGATTTGAGGATAATAAGGAGTGACAAGACCCTAATCTTGGGGATGCCCAAGGCACCCCAAGGTAATATTCAAGGAAGATCCAAGAAACTAAGCTTGGGGATGCCCCGGCAGGCATCCCCTCTTTCGTCTTCACCATTATCGGTAACCTTACTTGGGGCTATATTTTTATTCGTCACATGATATGAGTTTTGCTTGGAGCGTCATTTTATTTCATTAGTATTTTCTTGCTGTTATTTAGAGTAATGTTTTGCATCTTTTATTTCAATGAAAGTGTCAAGTTTAGCCTTTACCATGCTTATTTTGCAAGTCTATATGTTGCTGTTTTGAAAACAGAAAGTTTTCTATCATTGTCTGAATTCTTCTGGAAAGTCAGAACATGATAAAATCTTGAAATGTTTACACAACGAGTAACAACAAATTTTCTACAGTGTGGTAATTTTTCAGAAGTTTTGGAGTTAGGTAAGTATGAGTACAATTGCGCTCTTTACAGACTGTCCTGTTTAGACAGATTGCTGTTATGTTTGCATTGTTTGCATATGTTTGCTTGTTTAATGATTCTATTTGAGAATAGGAGTATTAAATATGCAGAGGCATTTAGTATGCAATGTTAAATAATAATTTTAGTGATTTTCTACAGTAGATAATGATAAGTTGTTGCATTTGATTTATACTAACTTATCTCACGAGTTCTTGTTGAGTTTTGTGTGGATGAAGTTTTTAAGAATTAGGGAAACCGCGATATGAGAGGAATTAAGGAGAGACAAAAGCGACACAAAAGCTTAAGATTGGGGATGCCCAAGGCATCCCTATTTAATATTTCAATAAGTCTCAAGCATATAAGCTTGGGGATGCCCCGGTTGGCATCCCACCTTTCTTCTTCAACAATGTTCGGTCAGTTTTGGTTGAGACTAAGTTTTTGCTTCCTCACATGATATGTGCTATCCTTGGAATGTCATTTTTTTGTTTTGCTTGCTGTTTGAATAGAATACTTAAGATCTGAAATTCTTAAATGAGAGAGAGTCTTCACATAGCTACTTAATTATTTGACTACTCATTGATCTTCACTTATATCTTTTTGGAGTAGTTTGTCATTTACTCGTGTGCTTCACTTATATCCTATGAGTAAATGGTTGAATGAATTGAATATCATAAATATGAAATTATATATGTTTCATATGCTTATCCCATGGGGAGTGATGACTTCACATATAAGAGGTAGAGGTGATAAATTTATTGAAAGTTAGCAAACATAGTATTGGTCACTTAAACAATTCATGAAAGAATATTGAAGGAAGAGAGATTTCACATATAAATATACTATCTTGGACATCTTCTATGATTGTGAGCCCCATTAATTATTTTCAAACTTGAGAAAATTAGTTGAAGTTGGACAAGGAAGACAATGTAATGAGTTATGCTTGGGTATATTTGTATAGAAGTTATATTGTTATGGATCCTCCAACATGTGGTGCTTGCTATTTAGAATCTTTTGCTAGCCAAAATTTCTGTACTAAGCGGGAATACTGCTTGTGCATCCAAAATCCTTGAACCAAGTTTCTTCCCTGAGTGTCCACCATATCTACCTATATGCGGTATTTACCTGCCGTTCCAAGTAAATTTGCATGTGCCAAACTCTAAACCTTGAAATAATAATGAGTTCTGTATGCCCGAATCGCTCATGTAGCGACTAGGGGCTGTCAGTATCTTCCATGCTAGGTGGGTTATTCTCACGATGAGTGTTTATTCACTTATCATTCACGAGAGAGTGGCTGGAAATTGGGATGCCTAGTCCTATGATCAAAAGATCAAAAACAAAATTTCAATTAATTAAACAAAACTCCCCCAGGACTGTTGTTGGTATGGACAGTACCCGTTGTTTCGGACCAGCCGTGGAGTGTGATTGTTAGTGGAGGGGGAGTAAAAACTTTACCATTCTGTTTGGGAACCGCCTATAATGTATCTAGCATGGAAGATAGTGAGAACTCTTGGTTGTTGTGTTGACAATGAAAGCATACCTCTCAAAATTATGTTCATCTCTGTTTTAAAAGCTTCGAGCTCTGGCACCTCTGCAAATCCCTGTTTCCCTCTGCGAAGGGCCTATCTTTTACTTTTATGCAAGAGTCAGTAGTATTCCTTCGCATTCCAACCTACTGTTTAGTTCGCAAGCATCATGTGATGGGGAAAGATCTAAGCATATATGGCCATTCAAATATATTTGATCATGAATTATTATTGTTGACAATTATCTATATGATAAATAAGTTGGGAGGCGAAACACTAAGCCCCTATCTTTCTCTGTGTTCGATGGATGCTATTTGTTCTAAAAATATGCTTTGAGTGGTAGCAATCATAGAAGACTATATGATAGTTGAGTATGTGGGATTTACTAAATCAAAGCTCTTACATAGACCCTTCCTGAAAATAAGATGAATTGCAATTGTTTGATGACTGAGAACATAGTTTGTTAGTTTTCAAGAAAGTTTATGGTCTATGCTTTAACATGTGAATAGCTTGCTACTTGATCATGAGAAGTTTTATGATATGAGCTACTGTTATGATATATAATGATGCTAGAAAAAGTGGTTGAAATTATTATTGATCAAACTTGTGCACTTGCTAGCATTCACACTTCATAAATTATTTCTTTTATCATTTACCTACTCGAGGACGAGCAGGAATTAAGCTTGGGGATGCTGATATGTCTCCAATGTATCTATAATTTATGAAGTATTCATGCCATGTTTACAACAATTTTATATGGTTTTGGTATGATTTTATTAGAACTAACCCGGACTGATGCTGTTTTCAGCAGAACTACCGTGGTGTCTTTTTTGTGCAGAAATAAAAGTTCTCGGAATGAGCTGAAAATTTACGGAGAATATTTTTGGAAAATATAAAAAATACTAGAGCGAAAAGATACCAGAGAGGAGTCCCGAGGCAACCACAAGGGCGGGGGGCGCGCCCCCCTGCCTTGCCGCCGCCTCGTGGACCCCCTTGACTTGTCCCCGACGCCAAAAACTCCTATAAATAGAGAAAACTCCATAAATAAACCTAGATCGGAAGTTCCGCCGCCGCAAGCCTCTGTAGCCATGAAAAACCAATCGGGAGCCCGTTCCGGCACCCTGCCAGAGGGGGAAACCATCATCGGAGGCCATCTTCATCATCCCGGCGGTCTCCATGATGAGTATGGAGTAGTTCACCCTCGGGGCTGAGGGTATGTACCAATAGCTATGTGTTTGATCTCTCTTTCTCTCTCTCTCGTGTTCTTGATTTGGCACGATCTTGATATACCACAAGATTTGTTATTATAGTTGGATCATATGGTGTTTCTTCCCTCTCTATCTCTTGCTGTGATGAATTGAGTCTTGCTCTTTGAGGTTTCGTTATGTTGGATTGAGTATTGGATTTGAGAACACATGATGTATGTCTTGCGATGGGATATCTGTGGTGACAATGGGATGTTCTATTGATTCACTTGATGTATGTTTTGGCACTCAACTCGCGGATTCCCGAGGTGACATTGGGGTAATCTATGCATAGGGGTTGATGCACGTTTTCGTCCTACATTCTCCGATAGAAACTTTGGAGTGATTCTTTGTTGCACGTTGAGGGATTGTTATGTGATCCAATTATGTTATCATTGTTGAGAGAATTTGCACTAGTGAAAGTATGAACCCTAGGCCTTGTTTTCAAGCATTGCAATACCGTTTTCGCTCACTTTTGTTACTTGCTACCTTTCTGTTTTTATATTTTCAGATTACAAAAACCTAAATCTACTATCCATACTACACTTGTATCACCATCTCTTCGCCGAACTAGTGCACCTATACAATTTACCATTGTATTGGGTGTGTTGGGGACATAAGAGACTCTTTGTTATTTGGTTGCAGGGTTGTTTGAGAGAGACCATCTTCATCCTACGTCTCCCACGGATTGATAAACCTTAGGTCATCCACTTGAGGGAAATTTGCTACTGTCCTACAAAACTCTGCGCTTGGAGGCCCAACACGAGTCTACAAGAAGAAGGTTGCATAGTAGACATCATAGCCGATCGACGGATCATCAGCGCGGTCTCGGAGTCTACCAGAAAGGAAGTAACGGAGGGGGAACAATAAATATCACAACAATCAAATGCATCACAGATGTATGTCACGGTAAAATGTGTTGGTGATATGCTCTAATGCATTACTACGTAGTTTAAAAGAAGGGGGGAAATATCCGGGAATATTTTCCCAGCTCCAGTGAATTATCGGTATATTTATCCAGGGGAAAATGTTCAAGATTCGCTATGTTAGAGGGGTATGGCATGTATGTGGATGGTATATTCGGATTCGTTTTATTTTTTTATCAACTTTGATATATAGATTATTTTCATCCGAGCTACGGTTTATTTTATGTGAATTTCAAAAGATTTAATGATATGTTAGAATTTCTGGATTTATTTTAATACAAAATTAGATCAAACAATATTTGCTATGGGTACACAGAAGTGTACCCAGATGTGTGCATATGAGGCTGACAGTGGGCTGAGTTGACTGCTGAATCAGTGGTAACCCACAAGTAGAGGGGATCGCAACAGTTTTTGAGGGTAGAGTATTCAACCCAAATTTATTGATTCGACACAAGGAGAGCCAAAGAATATTTGCAAGTATTAGCAGTTGAGTTGTTAATTAAACCACACCTGAAGATTAAATATCTGTAGCAAAGTGATTAGTAGCACAGTAATATGATAGTTTGATAGTAGTAGTAACAGTAACAGTGGTAACGGTAACAACAATAACAATTTTGTAGCAGTTGGAACAGTAGCAATAGCAATAGTAGCTTAGCAAGAACAATATGTGGAAAACTCGTAGACATTGGATCGGTGAATTCGTTGGATGATATTCATCATATAACAGTCATAACCTAGGGCGACACAGAAATAGCTCTAGTTCATAAATATAATGTAGGCATGTATTCCGTAAATAGTCATTGAAGCTTATGGAAAAGAACTTGCATGACATCTTTTGTCCTAATCTCCCGTGGCAGCGGGGTCCAAAAGGAAACTAAGGGATATTAAGGCCTCCTTTTAATAGAGAACCGGAACAAAGCATTAACACATAGTGAATACATGAACTCCTCAAACTACGGTCATCACTGAAAAGTATCCCAATTACTGTCACCCTGGGGTTTACGGATCATACCACGTAGGAGGTTATGACTAGCAAGATCGGATCTAGAACATAGATATAATGGTGAAAACATAAACGGTTCAGATCTGAAATCATGGCACTCGGGCCCTAGTGACAAGCATTAAGCATAGCAAAGTCATAGCAACGTCAATCTCAGAACATAGTGGATACTAGGGATCAAGCCCTAACAAAAATAACTCGATTACATGATGAATCTCATCCAAATCCTCACCGACCAGCGAGCTACAAAGAAATTACTCACTCCCGGTGGGAAGCATCATGGAATTGGTGATGAAGGAGGGTTGGTGATGACGAAGACCGAAGATTCCCCTCTCCGGAGCCCCAAACGGGCTCCAGATCTGGCCTCCCGATGAAGAACAGGAGGTGGCGGCGGCTCCGTATCGTGAAACGCGATGAAATTTCCTATCCTATTTTTTTTTCTCCGAAAATAGGAATTTATAGAGCTAGAATTAGGGTCAGCGAAGCCCCGAGCGCCCCACCACCCACCACGGCGCACCAGGGGGGGTGGCGCGCCCTGGTGTCTTGTGGGCAGCCAGGGCCCCCTCTAGTGGTTTTTGGTTCCAGTATTTTTTATTTATTCTGAAATAAATCTCCAAAAAGTTTCGTCCAATTCCGAGAACTTTTATTTCTGCACAAAAACAACACCATGGTAGTTTTGCTGAAAACATCGTCAGTCCGGGTTAGTTTCATTCAAATCATGCAAATTAGAGTCCAAAACAACAGCAAAAGCGTTAGGAAAAGTAGATACGATGGAGACGTATCAACTCTCCCAAGCTTAACCTATTGCTTGTCCTCAAGCAATTCAGTTGACAAACTGAAAGTGATAAAGAAAAACTTTTACGAACTCTTTTGTTCTTGTTTATATATATATATATGCTTAAATAACACCCAGGTTTTCAGCAAAGATTATGACTAACCATGTCAGCGATAACTCTTAAAAATTATATTAACTCATATCAATGGCATAATCAACTAGCGAGCAATAATAGGATATCTCAAATGCCAACACTTTGTCAAAACAATCATGATATAATATGACAACAGTGGTATCTCGCTAGCCCTTTCTGAGACCGCAAAACATAAATGCAGAGCACCTCCAAAGTTCAAGCAGCGACTAAACATTGTAATTCATGGTAGAAAGGATCCAGCCATGATGCATTCAACATTAACTATACACAATGCATGAGGATGGCAATAGCGCTCTTAGGTCCGGCGCTTGTTTGAGAAGGTGATGACTCAACATAAAAGTAAATAGATAGTCCCTTTGTAGAGGGAAGCAGGGATTTGCAGAGGTGCCAGAGCTCAAAGCTTAAATCAGAGATAAATTTGATTTTTGGGAGGTGCACCCTTCCTGTCAACGTTACGACCAAGAGTTATCAATATCTTCCATGCTAGACACATTAGCGGCTATTCCCAAGCGATAAAAGTAAAGGTTTACTCCCGCTCCACCAACAAACGCAATCCATGGCTAGCTGAATTCATGGGTACCGTCCATACCAACATCAATCCTGGGGGAGTTTTGTTTAATTATTTGTAATTTTTGATTTCGGGACTAGGCATCTCTATTACAGCCCCTCTCGTGCAAGGACGAGCGAATAAACACTCATCATGAGAATAACCCGCTTAGCATGGAAGATACTAACCACCCCCTGTCGCTCCATGAGCGGTCCAGGCACACAAAACAGATGTTCATTCGAAGTTTTAGAGGTGGCACGTACAAATTTACTTGAAACGGCAGGGTAATACTGCATATAGGTAGATATAGTGGACTCATCTGGAATAACTTTGGTTCAAGGATTTTGATGCACAAGCAGTTTTTCCGCGTAGTACAGGTGAAGGCTAGCAAATAGGTTAAGAAGCGGCCAGCTAGAGAGCGAAAAGGGTCATGAACATGCATTATGAACAATCAACATTGAATACTAGCATGAGTAGGATACAAACACCATGAACATAAATATTAGAGAGGGTTTTGATTCAACTACATGCATGAACATGCGCCAAGTCAAGCCACTTGAAACATTCAGAGGAGGATACCATATCATCATACTACATCACAATCATTTTAATGCATGTTGACACCTAAGATAAATCATTATCCACTCCTAGCTACTTAAGCATGGCATGAGCAACTATAATCTCTAATTGTCATTGCAAACATGTTTGATCATAATATGATGAATCATGGATATTGAGTTAAACATATTTACAAAAACAGAAACGAGTTGAGTTTATACCCGCTTCTCTCTACCACAGTCAATTCATCAAATATCATCATTATTGACTTTCACTTGCACGACCGAATGATGTGAAAATAATAATAGTGCAAGAGTGCCGTGGACTAAGCTGGAATCTGCAAGCATTTTATTCAAAAGGAGAAGACAAGGTAATTTGGGCTCTTTGTTAGATCAACAGTAATGGATATGAGAGCCACTCAACGTTTTCATCGTGGTCTTCTCCTTGGTACGACTCAATAAAAGAAAATAATTTCAGAGAAACACACTGAAATGTTTTTGGAGTTTTTAGTTTTTTCCTGAAGAAAGCAAATTAAAGAAGGAAAAACAAAACTATTTACATGGGAAAGCTCCGTAACAGAGACTAGTCAAAAACGACTCATACTCAAATCTTGGTGGCTCGTCCAGTGAACCCCAATATGGAATTTTACATGCAACACAGAAGGCTTCTAGAGGCATGGTGAAAGCATTATTATAAAGGCTAAATGAAACTCTAGACTCTCGAGGATAAAATTTGAATTTCTTAGTAAACGTCTCTGTGAGGCTAAGATGTTGGATGCACTTATCTTCGATGAAGGGAGCGAGCTCAGTGTTGTGAACATATTGCTCAAATTCTTCCTTGATACCTGCACCAACCATGAACTCGTTACACGACCATAGGCATGATTTGGTGTCGGCGTCCCACGTCGAGCTTGCACTTGGTTCAACATAAGATTGTCGAACCGAGCTTCCGCTTGATGATGCCTCCGAGGACCTCCTCCTCGAAGAACTCCTAAAGAATTGCATTTTTTATTTGCGAACAATTTCAGAAAAAATTTGGAACACAAAATTTCTGTCAACAAAACTTCACAAGATTGATATCAACTACTCATATGGATGTCTAGAGGCTATATCAAGCATTCAAACTAGTTGGAACTCTAAGAATTCAACATGCAAGCCCATTTACAGCAGCACCAACAGTAGCTAATTATTCAAAATATAAACCACTAGAGCAAAAAGTAATTGGAGCAATGGAGGAGTCACATACCAGGTAGCAATCCCCCAAAACAGTTTCGGAAACGGAGCTTCGAGCAAAGAGATCGAAATCCACGGGTTTGAGAGCAAGAACACGAGAGAGAGAGAGAGAGAGCTATGGTGATTTTTTTTTCTGGAGGTAGGAGATGACATGGGCTAAAGGGATAAGTGAGAGGGGCCACATGGGGCCCACCACCCACCAGGGCGCGCCTGGGGTGGCTGGCGCACCCTGGTGTCTTGTGGGCACCAGGGGCACCCCCCTTTGATGTTATTTGTGCCAGAAATTCAGAAAAAAATGTGTTAAAATTTCAGGACATTCTGAGCACTTTTATTTTTGGGCACCTTTTTTATTGCACAGAAAATTCAAAAAACAGGATAAACATGGCATTTTGTTTTATTTAACTAAGAAAAACAGAAAACTAAAAGTAAGGACAGAAGGTTGTGCTAACTAAATTCATCGACCACATGCCTCTCAAAAATGATCCATTAATAAGGTTGATCAAGTCTTATTAACAACCACTTTCGATTAGCATGTGTTGACATCAGATTTTGGCATGACATAAAAGGAAAATAAGATGTCCTCGAGTGAAAGGATTTTTAGTATGAAAAGTTTCACATCGCCGAGTGGAACAACTTTGATGTTTAGCTTATCGTCATCCAACCTCATCTTAGGGGCCGAAATTATACTCCGAGTGGCAGAATTTAGTGTTCCGAGTGCTTTTCGGCCAATTACACCCTCAATATGACCTTAGATGAAGGAGCACTCTAAAGGAATTGTCTTCGTCTCGTCGAGGCAATCGATTTTGATATATAAATCATCTTAATTCGAGTTCATATGCAAAAGTTACAGTCAATATGGTCCAGCCCGACCACATACCAAAATATTACGCTTGACACCAGACATATGTTGATGAGTGTCTGATGCAATGCGTGAGTAATTTGGCCCTCAATACGGACTTGAATCGGAAAATGTATAACAGAACAAAGTTTCGTCTCGTCGAGCCGGTTGATTTTCATATATAAATTGTTTCGATCCGAGGTAGTATGCAACCTGGGGAGGTAAATCAAGATCAGGCTGTGTTTTCAGTCGGGAATCCAAGTGAAAAGCTTACCATCCGAGGGAAAGCTTGCCGATCGAGTAAGAGATTACCGTCCGAGTGAAAATATTACAGATCTGAATGAAATATTTCCATCTGAGTGAAAAGTTGCCATTCAAGTGGAAAAATCTAGCCGGGTGATCCGAGTGAAGAACCCTAACATCCGAGTGGGGAGATTCGAATCCGAGTGCTCTGACCAGAAGCTGAAAATGTGCCCGGAAGGTTATCTGGATGGTCTCGGATGGAAAACTGTTCAACACAGAAGTTGTGCATATCATCGAAACAGTCAACTTTGGGGTCATCATCATCTGAGATAATATACGCCCTGCAACGTCGCTACAAGACTCGGATGGTCCAGTCAGCTACATGACCGAGTCCGACTGGAGGTTAAAGATGGTCCTGTGGAGTATTTAAGATGGCCTTGTTTGGAAAAGTGATCAACATGAGAGTTGTTCATCTCGTCGAGACGTACAAATTTGATGTTTGGGCCATCTTGATCGGAGGTCATATGCAAATTCGACGACCCGCGCAAGGAGAAAGACGGAAGTTTGGGCCAGATTCAGACTGAATCCGAGTTGGACTAGAACTAGGACTCTAGGATGTGAATTGATGTAATTTTTCGTGTAAGGAAAGCCTATATGAATCCTTTGCTTGTATGGGAAGTCCAGCCGCCTCTTATATATGTTGGGGGTGACGGCCGATTGAACAACACACAATCGAACGAATCAATATACTACTTTTTCATCTACGTTTTATCTCTCCATTGTTTTTCCCTCTCATTCTTCGCTGTTCCTCGAGTTTGAGAGCTGCGAATCCTGAGGCTCTAGGGGCAAGTGAATCGACCTAGGGCAGCCCATAACTGCCACACTCCCTGACAGGGTCCCTCCCGGGCGTGTGGAGTTTCGGGTCTGCAAAAGCGCCCGTCGACTGTCTTGCGTATCGCGCTGTCGGTCGGGTCTCCTTCGACGTGAACTGCGGTGCATCACCCCCGGTGTCGAGGGTACACGTGACGTGTTCGTGTGTCAACACACTTTTTGGAGACTCCTCTGGGGACTGAAGATCAATCATCATCATCCATCATGTCCGATCTTTCCAAGCCATCTGAGGTAGACGCCGATAACATCATTAAGACCAGTCTTGATGAGATATCGGCCGATCATCGCCAAATCTATGAGGAGTACAAGAAGGTGCGCGAAGATAAGGAGTTGCAGGAGTTCCTTGCAAAATTCAAGAAGGATCGCGAAGGTAACATCACTCCGATTGAAGAAATCAAGTTCCCTCCTCTTCAAGCCGAGTAGGTTAAACCCTCTGTGAGTACTACCTTTTCTCCTGAGCAGAGGGCTGAGATTGAGAGTCGTATTGCTGATGGTAACAATCTAGTCTATCAAACTTTCATAGAAAATACTAATGCTCAGAAGAATATAACTCAATCATCTAGTGGTAATGGTGGTATAGTGATATTTGCTTGAACTACGTCGGTATTTACCGAAAGAGGAAGGGATGATGCAGCACAGCAACGGTAGGTATTTCCCTCAGTGATGAGACTGTTAGGAAACGGAGCATGCAATTTCAAAAAAATTCATACGCTCACGCAAGATCTATCTAGGAGATGCATAGCAATGAGAGGGGGAGAGTGTGTCCATGTACCCTCGTAGACCGAAAGTGGAAGCGTTAGGTTAACGCGGCTGATGTAGTCGAACGTATTCACGATCCAACCGATCAAGTACCGAACGTACGGCACCTCCGAGTTCAGCACACGCTCAGCTCGGTGACGTCCCTCGAACTCTTGATCCAGCAGAGGGTCGAGGGAGAGTTTTGTCAGCACGACGGCGTGGTGACGGTGATGGTGATGTGATCCGCGCAGGGCTTCGCCTAAGCACTACGACGCTATGACCGGAGGAGTAAACTATGGAGGGGGCACCGCACACGGCTAAGAGAACAATTGATGTGTGTTCTAGCAGTGCCCCCTTCATATATATAGGTTGTAGGGGAGGAGAGGCAGCCAAGGGGGCGCCCCAAGTAGGAGGAATCCTACTTGGGCGCCTCCCAATTCGGCCTCCCCCCCTTCCACATTTATCTGGAGGGGAAAGGAAGGAGGAGGGAGGAGAGAAGGAAGGGGGAGGCCGAATCCCTCCCCTTCCTTTCTCTCTTCCCCTCTTTCCTTCCTCCTTATTTTGGCCTACATGGGGCGCACCAGCCCCTTAGGGGCTGGTCTGTCCCCTTCTTGGCCCAATAAGGCCCATATCTTTGCCAGGGGTGCCCGGAACCCCTTTCCGGTGACCCGATACGTACCCGGTATCCCCGGAACATTTCCGGTGTCCGAATACTATCGTCCTATATATGAATCTTTACCTCTAGACCATTTCGAGACTCCTTGCATGTCCGTGATCTCATCCGGGACTCCGAACAACATTCGGTCACCAAATCACATAACTCATACAATATAAAATCGTCATCGAACATTAAGCGTGCGGACCCTACGGGTTCGAGAACTATGTAGACATGACCAAGACACCTCTCCGGTCAATAACCAACAGTGGAACCTGGATGCTCATATTGGTTCCCACATATTCTACGAAGATCTTTATCGGTCGAACCGTAATGACAACATACGTTATTCCCTTTGTCATCGGTATGTTACTTGCCCGAGATTCGATCGTCGGTATCTTCATACCTAGTTCAATCTCGTTACCGGCAAGTCTCTTTACTCATTCCGTAATGCATCATCCCGCAACTAACTCATTAGTCACATTGCTTGCAAGGCTTCTTATGATGTGCATTACCGAGAGGGCCCAGAGATACCTCTCCGATGCTCGGAGTGACAAATCCTAATCTCGATCTATGCCAACCCAACAAGCACCTTCGGAGATACCTGTAGAGCATCTTTATGATCACCCAGTTATGTTGTGACGTTTGATAGCACACAAAGTATTCCTCCGGTATCCGGGAGTTGCATAATCTCATAGTCAAAGGAATATGTATATGTCATGAAGAAAGCTATAGCAATAAAACTGAACGATCAATATGCTAAGCTAACGGATGGGTCTTGTCCATCACATCATTCTCCTAATGATGTGATCCCGTTCATCAAATGACAACACATGTCTATGGTTAGGAAACTTAACCATCTTTGATTAACGAGCTAGTCTAGTAGAGGCTTACTAGGGACTCGGTGTTTTGTCTATGTATTCACACATGTATCAAGTTTACGGTTAATACAATTCTAGCATGAATAATAAATATTTATCATGATATAAGGAAATATAAAATAACAACTTTATTATTGCCTCTAGGGCATATTTCCTTCAGTCTCCCACTTGCACTAGAGTCAATAATCTAGTTCACATCGCCATGTGATTTAACACCAATAGTTCACATCTTTATGTGATTAACACCCATAGTTCACATCATCATGTGACCAACACCCAAAGGGTTTACTAGAGTCAATAATCTAGTTCACATCGCCATGTGATTAACACCCAAAGAGTACTAAGGTGTGATTATGTTTTGCTTGTGAGAGAGGTTTAGTCAACGGGTCTGCCATATTAAGATCCGTATGTATTTTGCAAATTTCTATGTCAACAATGCTCTACATGGAGCTACTCTAGCTAATTGCTCCCACTTTCAATATGTATCCAGATTGAGACTCAGAGTCATCTGGATCAGTGTCAAAGCTTGCATCGACGTAACCCTTTACGACGAACTCTTTGTCACCTCCGTAACCAAGAAACATTTCCTTAGTCCTCTAAGGATAATTTTGACTGCTGTCTAGTGATCTACTCCTGGATCACTATTGTACCCCCTTGACAAACTCATGGCAAGGTACACAACAGGTTTGGTACACAGCATGGCATACTTTATAGAACCTATGGCTGAGGCATAGGGAATGACTTTCATTCTCTCTCTATCTTCTGCCATGGTCATGCTTTGAGTCTTACTCAACTTTATACCTTGAATACAGGCAAGAACTCTTTCTTTGACTGATCCTTTTTGAACTCCTTCAAAACTTTGTCAAGGTATGTGCTTTGTGAAAGTCCTATTAAGCGTCTCGATCTATCCCTATAGATCTTGATGCTCAATACTTAAGCAGCTTCACCGAGGTCTTTTTATTGAAAAAATCTTATTCAAGTATCCTTTTATGCTATCCAGAAATTTCTATATCATTTCCAATCAGCAATATATGTTATCCACATATAATATCAGAAATGCTACAGATCTCCCACTCACTTTCTTGTAAATAGAGGCTTCACCATAAGTCTGTATAAAACCATATGCTTTGATCACCTTATCAAAGCGTATATTCCAACTCCGAGATGTTTGCACCAGTCCATAAATGGATCGCTGGAGTTTGCACACTTTGTCAGCACCTTTAGGACCGACAAAACCTTCTGGTTGCATCATATACAACTCTTCTTTAAGAAATCCATTAAGGAATGCAGTTTTGACATCCATTTGCCAGATTTCATAAAATGCGGCAATTGCTAACATGATTCGGACAGACTTAAGCATCGCTACGAGTGAGAAAAATCTCATCATAGTCAACACTTTGAACTTGTCAAAAACCTTTTGTGACAAGTCGAGCTTTGTAGATAGTAACACTACCATCAGTGTCCGTCTTCCTCTTGAAGATCCATTTATTCTCTATGGCTTGCCGATCATCGGGCAAGTCAACCAAAGTCCACACTTTGTTCTCATACATGGATCCCATCTCAGTTTTCATGGCCTCAAGCCATTTCACGGAATCTGGGCTCATCATCGCTTCCTCATAGTTCGTAGGTTCGTCATGGTCTAGTAACATGACTTTCAGAACAGGATTACCGTACCATTCTGGTGCGGAACGTACTCTGGTTGACCTACGAGGTTCTGTAGAAACTTGATCTGAAGTTTCATGATCATCATCATTAGCTTCCTCACTAATTGGTGTAGGCATCATGGGAACAGATTTCTCTGATGAGCTACTTTCCAAATTGAGAGGAGGTACAATTACCTCATCAAGTTCTACTTTCCTCCCACTCACTTCTTTCGAGAGAAACTCCTTCTCTAGAAAGGATCCATTCTTAGCAACAAAGATCTTGCCTTCGGATCTGTGATAGAAGGTGTACCCAATAGTTTCTTTTGGGTATCCTATGAAGACGCACTTCTCTGATTTGGGTTCGAGCTTATCAGCCTGAAGCTTTTTCACATAAGCATCGCAAACCCAAACTTTAAGAAACGACAACTTAGGTTTCTTGCCAAACCACAGTTCATATACGGTGTCGTCTCAACGGATTTAGATGGTGCCCTATTTAACGTGAATGCAGTTGTCTCTAATGCATAACCCCAAAACGATAGTGGTAAATCGGTAAGAGACATCATAGATCGCACCATATGTAATAAAGTACGGTTACGACATTCGGACATACCATTACGCTGTGGTGTTCCAGGTGGCGTGAGTTGTGAAACTATTCCACATTGTTTTAAATGAAGGCCAAACTCGTAACTCAAATATTTGCCTCCGCGATCAGATCGTAGAAACTTTATTTTCTTTTTACGATGATTCTCCACTGCACTCTGAAATTCTTTGAACTTTTCAAATGTTTCAGACTTGTGTTTCATTAAGTAGATATACCCATATCTGCTCAAATCATCTGTGAAGGTTAGAAAATAACGATACCCGCCGCGAGCCTCAACACTCATCGGACCGCATACATCGGTATGTATTATTTCCAATAAGTCAGTGGCTCGCTCCATTGTTCCGGAGAACGGAGTCTTAGTCATCTTGCCCATGAGGCATCGTTCGCAAGCATCAAATGATTCATAATCAAGTGATTCCAAAAGTCCATCCGTATGCAGTTTCTTCATGCGCTTTACACCAATATGACCTAAACGACAGTGCCACAAAATGTTGCACTATCATTATCAACTTTGCATCTTTTGGCATCAATATTATTAATATGTGTATCACTACGATCGAGATTCAATAAACCATTTACATTGAGTGTATGACCATAGAAGGTTTTATTCATGTAAATAGAACAACAATTATTCTCTGATTTAAATGAATAACCGTATCGCAATAAACATGATCCAATCATATTCATGCTCAATGCAAACACCAAATAACATTTATTTATTTAGGTCCACACTAATCCCGAAGGTAGAGGGAGTGTGCGATGGTGATCTTATCAACCTTGGAATCATTTCCAACACACATCGTTACCTCGTCATTAACTAGTCTCTGTTCATTTTGCAACTCCTGTTTCGAGTTACTAATGTCATCAACTGAACCGGTATCAAATACGCAGGGGCTACTATGAACACTAGTAAAATACACATCAATAACATGTATATCAAATATACCTTTGTTCACTTTGCCATCCTTCTTATCCGCCAAGTATTTGGGGCACTTTCGCTTCCAGTGACCATTTCCTTTGCAGTAGAAGCACTCAGTTTCAGGCTTAGGTCCAGCTTTGGGCTTCTTCACGGGAGTGACAACTTGCTTGCCATTCTTCTTGAAGTTCCCTTTCTTTCCCTTACCCTTTTTTCTTGAAACTAGTGGTCTTGTTAACCATCAACATTTGATGCTCTTTCTTGATTTCTACCTTCGCCGATTTTAGCATCGCGAAGAGCTTGAGAATCGTTTTCATCATCCCTTGCATATTATAGTTGATCACAAAGTTCTAGTAGCTTAGTGATAGTGACTAGAGAATTTTATCAATCACTATCTTATCTGGAAGATTAACTCCCACTTGATTCAAGCGATTGTAGTACTCAGACATTCTGAACACATGCTCACTTGCTGAGCTATTCTCCTCCATCTTGTAGGCAAAGTACTTGTCAGAGGTCTCATACCTCTTGACACGGGCATGAGTCTGAAATACCAATTTTAGCTATTGGAACATCTCATATGCTCCGTGGCGTTCAAAACATTTTTGAAGTCCCGGTTCTAAGCCATAAAGCATGGTGCACTAAACTATCAAGTAGTCATCATATCGAGCTTTGCCAAACATTCATAATGTCTGCATCTGCTCCTGCAATAGGTCTGTCACATAGCGGTGCATCAAGGACATAATTCTTCTGTGCAGCAGTGAGGATAATCCTCAGATCACGGATCAAGTCCGTATCATTGCTACTACCATCTTTCAACTTAGTTTTCTCTAGGAACATATCAAAAATAAACGGGGAGCTATATCGCGAGCTATTGATCTACAACATAGATATGCAAATACTATCAGGACTAAGTTCATGATAAATTAAGTTCAATTAATCATATTACTTAAGAACTCCCACTTAGATAGACATCCGTCGAGTCATCTAAATGATCACGTGATCCAAATCAACTAAACCATGTCCGATCATCACGTGAGATGGAGTAGTTTTCAATGGTGAACATCTCTATGTTGATCATATCTACTATATGATTCATGTTCGACCTTTCAGTCTCCAGTGTTCCGAGGCCATGTCTGTACATGCTAGGCTCGTCAAGTTTAACCCGAGTATTCCGCATGTGCAAAACTGTCTTGCACCCGTTGTATGTGAACGTAGAGCTTATCACACTCGATCTTCACGTGGTGTCTCAGCACGACGAACTGTCGCAACGGTGCATACTCAGGGAGAACACTTATACCTTGAAATTTTTGTGAGGGATCATCTTATATTGCTACCGCCGTACTAAGCAAAATAAGATGCATAAAAGATAAACATCACATGCAATCAAAATATGTGACATGATATGGCCATCATCATCTTGTCCCTTTGATCTCCATCTCCAAAGCACCGTTATGATCTCCATCGTCACCGGCATGACACCTTGATCTCCATCGTAGCGTCGTTGTCGTCACGCCAACTATTGCTTCTACAACTATCGCTAACGCATAGTGATAAAGTAAAGCAATTACATGGCGATTGCATTTCATACAATAAAGCGACAACCATAAGGCTCCTGCCAGTTGTCGATAACTTTTACAAAACATGATCATCTCATACAATAACGTATATCACATCATGTCTTGACCATATCACATCACAACATGCCCTGCAAAAACAAGTTAGACGTCCTCTACTTCGTTGTTGCAAGTTTTACGTGGCTGCTACGGGCTTCTAGTAAGAACCGTTCTTACCTACGCATCAAAACCACAATGATGTTTCGTCAAGTTTGTTGTTTTAACCTTCAACAAGGACCGGCCGTAGTCAAATTCGATTCAACTAAAGTTGGAGAAACAGACACCCGCCAGCCACCTTTATGCAAAACAAGTTGCAGGTCTGTCGGTGGAACCGGTCTCATGAACGTGGTCATGTAAGGTTGGTCCGGGCCGCTTCATCCAACAATACCGCCAAATCAAAATAAGACGTTGGTGGTAAGCAGTATGACTATCATCGCCCACAACTCTTTGTGTTCTACTCGTGCATATCATCTACGCATAGACCTGGCTCGGATGCCACTGTTAGGAAATGGAGCATGCAATTTCACAAAATTTCCTACGCTCACACTAGATCTATCTAGGAGATGCATAGCAATGAGAGGGGCAGAGTGTGTCCACGTACCCTCGTAGACCGAAAGCGGAAGTGTTAGGTTAACGCGGTTGATGTAGTCGAACGTCTTCACGATCCAACCGATCAAGTACCGAACGTACGGCACCTCCGAGTTCAGCACACGTTCAGCTTGATGACGTCCCTCGAACTCTTGATCCAGCAGAGGGTCGAGGGAGAGTTTTGTTAGCACGAAGGCGTGGTGACAGTGATGGTGATGTGATCCGCGCAGGGCTTCGCCTAAGCACTACGACGCTATGACCGGAGGAGTAAACTGTGGAGGGGGGCACCGCACACGGCTAAGAGAACAATTGATGTGTGTTCTAGCGGTGCCCCCCCTTCATATATATAGGTTGGAGGGGAGGAGAGGCAGCCAAGGGGGCGCCCCAAGTAGGAGGAATCCTACTTGGGCGCCTCCCAATTCGGCCTCCCCCCTTCCATATTTATCCGGAGGGGAAAGGAAGGAGGAGGGAGGAGAGAAGGAAGGGGGAGGCCGAATCCCTCCCCTTCCTTTCTCTCTTCCCCTCTTTCCTTCCTCCTTATTTTGGCCTACATGGGGCGCACCAGCCCCTTTGGGGCTGGTCTGTCCCCTTCTTGGCCCAATAAGGCCCATATCTTTGCCGGGGGTGCCCGGAACCCCTTTCCGGTGACCCGATACGTACCCGGTACCCCCGGAACATTTCCGGTGTCCGAATACTATCGTCCTATATATGAATCTTTACCTCTCGACCATTTTGAGACTCCTCATCATGTCCGTGATCTCATCCGGGACTCCGAACAACATTCGGTCACCAAATCACATAACTCATACAATATAAAATCGTCACCGAACGTTAAGCGTGCGGACCCTACGGGTTCGAGAACTATGTAGACATGACCGAGACACCTCTCCGGTCAATAACCAACAGCGGAACCTGGATGCTCATATTGGTTCCCACATATTCTACAAAGATCTTTATCGGTCGAACCGTAATGACAACATACGTTATTCCCTTTGTCATCGGTATGTTACTTGCCCGAGATTCGATCGTCGGTATCTTCATACCTAGTTCAATCTCGTTACCGGCAAGTCTCTTTACTCGTTTCGTAATTCATCATCCCGCAACTAACTCATTAGTCACATTGCTTGCAAGGCTTCTTATGATGTGCATTACCGAGAGGGCCCAAAGATACCTCTCCGATGCTCGGAGTGACAAATCCTAATCTCGATCTATGCCAACCCAACAAACACCTTCGGAGATACCTGTAGAGCATCTTTATTATCACCCAGTTACGTTGTGACGTTTGATAACACACAAAGTATTCCTCCGGTATCCGGGAGTTGCATAATCTCATAGTCAAATGAATATGTATATGTCATGAAGAAAGCTATAGCAATAAAACTGAACGATCAATATGCTAAGCTAACGGATGGGAATTGTCCATCACATCATTCTCCTAATGATGTGATCCCGTTCATCAAATGACAACACATGTCTATGGTTAGGAAACTTAACCATCTTTGATTAACGAGCTAGTCTAGTAGAGGCTTACTAGGGACTCGGTGTTTTGTCTATGTATTCACACATGTATCAAGTTTCCGGTTAATACAATTCTAGCATGAATAATAAACATTTATCATGATATAAGGAAATATAAAATAACAACTTTATTATTGCCTCTAGGGCATATTTCCTTCAGAGACCAAGGTTATCGAACCAGTAGGAGAACCAAGCAACACTACGTAAACAGCTCCTGCACACAAAGAACAAATACTTGCAACCCGACATGTTAAAGGGGTTGTCAATCCCTTTTGGGCAACGGCGCCAGAAATTGGCAAACGGACATGAGATAAATTGTAGTAGGTTGGATAAATAGATCGCGAATAAAATAAAGTGAAGCAAAATATTTTTGGGTTTTTAGAAATATAGATCTGAAAATAAAAGTGGCAAATAAATAAAAAGTCAAATAGCAAAATAGATCTGAAAATATATGATGAGAAAATAGACCCGGGGGCCGTAGATTTCACTAGTGGCTTCTCTCGAGAAAAATAGCATACGGTGGGTAAAGAAATTACTGTTGGGCAATTGATAGAACTTCAAATAATTATGACGATATCCAGGCAATGATCATTATATAGGCATCACGTCCAAGATTAGTAGACCGGCTCCTGCCTGCATCTACTACTATTACTCCACACATCGACCGCTATCCAACATGCATCTAGTGTATTAAGTTCATGGAGAAACGGAGTAATGCAATAAGAATAATGCAATAAGAACGATGACATGATGTAGACAAGATCTATTTATGTAGAAATGGACCCCATCTTGTTATCCTTAATAGCAACAATACATACATGTCGGTTCCCCTTCTGTCACTGGGATCAAGCACCGTAAGATCGAACCAATCACAAAGCACCTCTTCCCATGGCAAGAAAAATCGATCTAGTTGGCCTAACTAAACCAAAGATTCGAAGAAGAAATACGAGGCTATAAGCAATCATGCATATAAGAGATCAAAAAGACTCAAATAACTTTAATGGATAAAAACATAGATCTGATCATAAACTCAAAGTTCATCGGATCCCAACAAACACACCGCAAAAAAGAGTTACATCAAATAGATCTCCAAGAGACCATTGTATTGAGGATCAAAAGAGAGAGAGGAAGCCATTTAGCTACTGCCCTACGGACTCGTAGGTCTATAATGAACTACTCACGCATCATCAGAGAGGCACCAATGAGGATGACGAACCCCTCTGTGATGGTGTCTAGATTGGATCTGTGGTTTCTTAAACTTGCGGCGGCTGGGATTGATTTTTGTCGACTCCCCTAGGGTTTCTGGAATATTGGGGTATTTATAGAGCAAAGAGGCGGTGCGGGAGGTGGCCGAGGTGGGCACAACCCACCTGGGTGCGCGCCCTGGTGGGTTGTGCTCCCCTCGGAGCCCCCCTCAGGTACTTTCTTGACCCAACTTGTGTCTTCTGGTCCAGAAAAAATCACCAAAAAGTTTCGCTGCGTTTGGACTCCGTTTGGTATTGATTTTCTGCGAAGTAAAAAACAAGCAAAAAACAACAACCGGCACTGGGCACTATGTCAATAGGTTAGTCCCAAAAAATGATATAAAGTTGCTATAAAATGATTGTAAAACATCCAAGAATGATAATATAACAACATGGAACAATAAAAAATTATAGATACATTGGAGACGTATCAGCATCCCCAAGCTTAATTCCTGCTCGTCCTCGAGTAGGTAAATGATAAAAACAGAATTCTTGATGTGGAATGCTGCCTAACATGTTCATCACATATTCTTTTCTTTGTAGCATGGACATTTGGACTTTTATATGATTCAAAGCAATAGTCTAGTTTTGACATGAAGATTTCAATACTCAAGCATATCAACAAGCAACCATGTCTTTCAAAATATCAACACTAAAGCAAGTTATCCCTAGCCCATTATGCTCAATCATTGATCCATTCATGAAACACACTCGCATATTAGCTACACCCAATGCTCAAGTACGATCATAGTGCCCCTTAGTTGGTGCTTTTATAAGAGAAGATGGAGACTCAAAATAAAAATTGCATAAAGTAAAAGAAAGGCCCTTCGCAGAGGGAAGTAGGGATTTGTAGAGGTGCCAGAGCTCAAAGCGAAAAAAGTAGAGATAAAACATTTTGGGTGGCATGCTTTTCCTGTCAACGAAAATGATTGAGTAGTTCCCAATACTTTCCATGCTAGATATATCATAGGCGGTTCCCAAACAAAAAATAAAGTTTATTCCTTTTTCCACCATACTTTCACTTTCCATGGCTAGCCGTATCCACGTGTGCCCTCCATACCAACACTTTCCAAGGAATTTATTATTTGACAACATAAAGTAAATTCATTTTTCATTTCGGGACTGGGCATCCCTAATACCTTTGCCGTACTCTTGTGCAATGACAAGTGAATAAACACTCATCTTGAGAATAACACATCTAGCATGGAAATACATCAGCCACCCCCTACCGTTTCATGAGCGGTACGAGCACACAAAAGAGAAATTTATTTTGAAATTAGAGATGGCACATACAAATTTGCTTAGAATGGCATGGAAATACCGCATATAGGTAGGTATAGTGGACTCATATGGCAAAACTGGTTTAAGTATTTAGGATGCACAAGTAGTGATCATACTTAGTGCAAATGAAGGCTAGCAAAAGATTAAGAAGCATCCAACCAAGAAACGAAAAATCTCATAAGCGAGCATTAAGCATAACTAACACCAAATAATGCACCACAAGTAGGATGTAATTTCATTGCATAACTATTGACTTTCGTGCTTGCATAGGGAATCACAAACCTTAGCACCAATATTCTTACTAAAGCATAATTACTCATCAACATGACTCACATATTATATCAACATATCGCAAAACTATTACAAGGAATCAAGTTTATTTTGTCCAATGATCTTCATGAAAGTTTTTATTATATCCCTCTTGAATATCTATCACTTTGAGACTAATTTTATATGTTGCTTTTGATAGCTCAAACAAATCTAAGTGAAGAACATGAGCATAAAAATTTTCTTCTCTCAAAATAATTTAAGTGAAGCAAGAGAGAATTTCTTAAAATTTTTACTAACTCTCAAATAAATCTAAGTGAAGCATGAGAGCACTTCTTCAAAAATACTAAAGCACACCATGCTCAAAATGATATAAATGAAGCACTAGAGCAATTCCATAGCTCATAAAGATTTAGGTGAAGCATAGAGAGCAATTCTAACAAGTCATAGCATAATTTTGGCTCTCCCAAATAGGTGTGTCCAGCAAGGATTCATGACTAAAAATAAAAAGCAAAACAAGCAAAGACTCATATCATACAAGACGCTCCAAGCAAAACTCATGATATGTGACGAACAAAAATATAACTCCAAGTAAAATACCGATGGTCGTTAGAAGAAAGAGGGGATGCCACTCGGGCATCCCCAAGCTTAGTTGCTTGCTTCTCTTTGGATAATGGCTTGGGGTGCCATGGGGCATCCACAAGCTTAGGCTCTTCTTACTCCTTATTCCTTCATCCATCGTAATCTCACCCAAAACTTGAAAACTTCAATCACACAAAACTCAACAAAACCTTCGTGAGATCCGTTAGTATAAGAAAACCAATCTTTACTTTAAGTACTGTAGAAAACCCATTCAAATTTTGTTCTTGCATTATATCTACTGTATTTTAACTTTACCATGGCTCATACCCCCCGATAACAACCATAGATTCATCAAAATAAGCACACAATGCAAAGAAAAAAAGAATATGTCAAAAACAGAACAGTCTGTAAAGATGCGAATTGTTCTCATACTTATGTAAATCCCACAATTCTTAAAAATTAAGACAACGGAGGAAATTTGTATATCAATCTTGTGTAAAAAATTCAGAATTTTTCATCGCTTCTGTGAATTTTCAAAATTGTTTTACTGGACGCAAAAGTTTCTGTTTTCCAACAAGATCAAATCAACTATCACCAAAGCTATCCCAAAGGATTTACTTGGCACAAATACTAATTAAAACACAAAAAACACAATCATAATTGTGCAAACACTCAAAAACTGAAACAAAAATACAAAAATAAATTTTATTCATTGGGTTGCCTCCCAACAAGCGCTATCGTTTTACGCCCTTAGCTAGGCATGATGCAAAGATCTAAGTGTTGTCATCTTTGTTTCTAGATCCATAAGATGCCCTCATGATTGATTCATATGGTGGATTAATTCTTGTTCTAGGGAAGTGTTCCATACCCTTTCTCAAAGGGAATTGGAATTTGATGTTCCCTTCTTTCATATCAATCACGACACCTATAGTGCGCAAAAACGGTCTACCAAGAATAATTGGACAAGATGGATTGCAATCAATATCAAGAACAATAAAATCTATGGGCACATAATTCCTATTTGAAAGAATAAGAACATCATTAATTCTTCCCATAGGCTTTTTAATAGTAGAATCCGCCAAGTGCAAATTTAAAGAACATTCTTCAATATCGGTAAGACCAAGCACATCACATAAAGATTTCGGAATTGTAGAAACTCTAGCACCCAAATCACATAAAGCAAAACACTCATAATTTTTAATCTTGACTTTTATAGTAGGTTCCCATTCATCATGTAATTTTCTAGGAATTTAAATCTCTAATTCCAACTTTTCTTCCAAAGCCTTCATCATAGCATCAACAATATGTTTAGTAAAAGCTTTATTTTGTTCATAGGCATGGGGTGAATTTATCGTGGATTGCAACAAAGAAATACAATCAATCAAACAGCAATTATCATAATTAAAGTCTTTGTAATCCAAAAGAGTGGGCACATCACTAGTTAAAGTTTTGACCTCTCCAAACCCACTTTTATCAATTTTCTCAACAAGATTTTCACCCTCCAAATTATCGGGACGCCTTCTAACTAAAGTTGACTCTTCTTCAGTCCCTTTTTCATCAATTTTAATTTTACTAAACAAGGAATCAATAGAAGAAACACCAATCACTTTAAGATCTTCATCATTTTTATGAAAGCAATCACTGGAAAACGCTTTTTCTAAAAATTCTCTTCTAGCTCTAAGCATAGCGGTTCTTTTCTTACTTTCTTCCATAGAAACATATAAAGATTTAATTGATTCTTCAACCTTAGGCACAAAAAATTTCATCTTGAGATTTTCTACATCATGAGAAATTCTATCAACGCTTCTAGACAAATCATCAATCTTACTCAATTTTTTTTCCATCATAGTATTAAAATTCTTTTGAGCATTGATAAATTCTTTAATATTATTCTCAAAATCAGAGGTGTTCCTGTTATTATTATAAGAAGGATTACCATAGGAATTACCATAATTATTAGAGGAATTACTAGGAAAAGGCCTAGGATTAAAATTACCTGTATAAGCATCGCTATTTTGCTCAATCAAAGTAGACAAAGGCACATCATTAAAATCAATAGGAGCACTTTTATTAGCAACCAATTTCATAAGAGCATCAACTTTTTCACTCAAAGAAGAAATTTCTTCTACCGAATTAACCTTTTTACTAGTAGGAGCTCTTTCGGTATGCCATTGTGAATAATTTGCCATAATATTGTCTAGCAATTTAGTAGCTTCACCCAAAGTAATTTCCATAAAAGTACCACCCGCGGCGGAATCTAAAAGATTTCTAGAAACAAAATTCAATCCCGCATAAAAAATTTGTATGATCATCCAAAGATTTAAACCATGAGTAGGACAATTTCTTAGCATCAATTTCATTCTTTCCCAAGATTGCGCATTCATGCTCAAGTTGCTTAAAATTCATGATTTGCGTCCTAAGGGAAATAATTTTCGCGGGCGGAAAATACTTAGTAATAAAAACATCTTTGCACTTATCCCACGAATTGATACTATTGCGAGGCAAAGAAGAAAACCAAATTTTTGCACGATCTCGCAAAGAAAACGGGAATAATTTCAACTTCACAATATCATTGTCCACATCTTTTTTATTTTCCATATCGCATAATTACACGAATGTGTTAAGATGGGACGCGGCATCCTCACTAGGAGTACCAGAAAATTGATCTTTCATAACAAGATTCAACAAAGCGGCATTAATATCACAAGACTCCGCACTAGTGGCGGGAGGAGCAATCGGAGTGCTAATAAAATCATTGTTGTTGGTATTGGAGAAATCACACAACTTGGTGTTCTCTTGAGTCATCGTGACTACGCAACAAGATTGCACTCAAAAAACAGATCTGACGAGAAAACGGCGAACGAAAAAGAGGGCAAATAAAACGGCAAATTTTTGTGAAGTGGGGGAGAGGAAAACGAGAGGCAAATGGCAAATAATGTAAATTGCAAGGAGATGAGATTTGTGATTAGGAACCTGATAGATGTTGATGATGTCTCCCTGGCAACGGTGCCAGAAATTCCTTTTGATGTTTGCTTGAACTACGTCGGTATTTCCCCAAAGAGGAAGGGATGATGTAGCACAGCAATGGTAGGTATTTCGCTTAGTGATGAGACCAAGGTTATCGAACCAGTAGGAGAACCAAGCAACACTACGTAAACAGCTCCTGCACACAAAGAACAAATACTTGCTGCAACCCGACGTGTTAAAGGGGTTGTCAATCCCTTTCGGGTAACGGCGCCAGATATTGGCAAACAGACGTGAGATAAATTGTAGTAGGTTGGATAAATAGATCGCGAATAAAATAAAGTGAAGCAAAATATTTATGGGTTTTTAGAAATATAGATCTGAAAATAAAAGTGGCAAATAAATAAAAAGGCAAATAGCAAAATAGATCTGAAAATATATGATGAGAAAATAGACCCGGGGGCCGTAGATTTCACTAGTGGCTTCTCTCGAGAAAAATAGCATACGGTGGGTAAACAAATTACTGTTGGGCAATTGATAGAACTTCAAATAATTATGACGATATCCAGGCAATGATCATTATATAGGCATCACGTCCAAGATTAGTAGACCGACTCCTGCCTGCATCTACTACTATTACTCCACACATCGACCGCTATCCAGCATGCATCTAGTGTATTAAGTTCATGGAGAAACGGAGTAATGCAATAAGAATGATGACATGATGTAGACAAGATCTATTTATGTAGAAATAAACTCCATCTTATTATCCTTAATAGCAACAATACATACGTGTCGGTTCCCCTTCTGTCACTGGGATCAAGCACCGTAAGATCGAACCCATCGCAAAGCACCTCTTCCCATGGTAAGAAAAATCGATCTAGTTAGCCTAACTAAACCAAAGATTCAAAGAAGAAATACAAGGCTATAAGCAATCATGCATATAAGAGATCAAAAAGACTCAAATAACTTTCATGGATAAAAACATAGATCTGATCATAAACTCAAAGTTCATCGGATCCCAACAAACACACCGCAAAAAAGAGTTACATCAAATAGATCTCCAAGAGACCATTGTATTGAGGATCAAAAGAGAGAGAGGAAGCCATATAGCTACCGTCTACGGACTCGTAGGTCTACAATGAACTACTCACGCATCATCGGAGAGGCACCAATGAGGATGATGAACCCCTCCGTGATGGTGTCTAGATTGGATCTGTGGTTTCTAGAACTTGCGGCGGCTTGAATTGATTTTTGTCGACTCCCCTAGGGTTTCTGGAATATTGGGGTATTTATAGAGCAAAGAGGCGGTGCGGGAAGTGGCCGAGGTGAGCACAACCCACCTGGGCGCGCCTGGGCCCCCATGTGCGCCCTGGTGGGTTGTGCTCCCCTCGGAGCCCCCCTCAGGTACTTTCTTGGCCCAACTTGTGTCTTCTGGTCCATAAAAAATAACCAAAAAGTTTCGTTGCGTTTGGACTCCGTTTGGTATTGATTTCCTGCGAAGTAAAAAACAAGCAAAAAACAACAACCGGTACTGGGCACTATGTCAATAGGTTAGTCCCAAAAAATGATATAAATTTGCTATAAAATGATTGTAAAACATCCAAGAATGATAATATAACAGCATGGAACAATAAAAAATTATAGATACGTTGGAGACGTATCATATAGCTGCTAGCGTGCAAAACCCTAATCTGGCTTTACCTATTTTATTGGCGCCTCCCATGCCGATGACTTATTACCCTACCCAAGCAAATCAGATTGTGGCTGCACCCATTAACCCTATCATGAGCATACCAGGTTCGGTGGCAACACCGAATCAAACCCTACCTACAGGTACAACCACTCGGCCACTACCGAACTATGGTTCGGCATACATGCCACAATTCCTACCTACAACTAGTAATCCTACTCCTCCTATACCACTACAACAAGCTTCACGTCTACTACGGACGATGCCCTAGCTAATTTTAGAGAGGAGATGGCTAAAATGCTTCGAGAGAATTTTGGAGTTGAGTTGCCTCGAAATCAGATTTACCAAAAGCCGTACCCCGAGTACTTTGATGCCATCCAGTGCCCTCCAGGATATAAAACTCTAGATTTTGTTAAGTTTAATGGAGAAGGCACAAAAACCACATGGGAGCATGTTAGTCAATACTTGGCACAATTAGGTGAGGCAGGCTCGCTAAATGAATTGAAAGTGCGTTTGTTTCCTCTATCATTAACTGGTACCGCATTTTCATGGTTTTCTTCTTTACCACATGGTTCCATTCGGGTTTGGTCACAGTTAGAACAAAAATTTCATGATCACTTTTATAGCGGTGACAATGAACTCAAGTTATCACATCTAACATTGGTTAAATAGAAGCATGATGAATCGGTCTCCGATTATGTCAAGAGATTCAGAGAAACAAAAAACCGGTGTTATAGTTTGGTGATAACCGAGAGAGACTTGGCAGACCTAGTGCTGAGTGGTTTGAGAACTCCCATTAGAGAAAATTTAGAAGGCTATGAGTTCTTAAATATCAACCAAGTCTTACAAAGGGCTTTGGCTCAGGATAGCTGAAGCAAAGATCTCAAAGAAGTGCATAGATATAAAGCTGATCGTCCTAAGATGAACATGGTTGAATATGATAGTGATCACTCAGACGATGAGGGTGATATTTATGCTACTGAATTTGTTTGGCCATCTAAAGCCAAACCATTTACTTGCAATGATCTGAAACCGATTCATAAGAATCGTGATGAAGAGATGAAGTTTACTTTTAACATTACCAAGTGTGATAAAATATTTGATGCTTTGCTGCAAGCTAAAATTATTAGAATATCTCATACTTTACTGCCGTTTGAAGAGCTGAAACAATGCGCTTATTGCAAGTATCATAATTCTTTTTCTCATGCTACTAACGATTGCAATGTTTTTCGATGACAGATATAATTGGCCATTAATGACAGACGATTGAACTTTTCTGAGATGCAAGTTGATAAGCAACCTTTTCCAATAAATGACATGGATTTGGAGAGGAAGAAGCTGCTCATTTGGTCGGAGGTAGCCGAATATGCTAATAAAGCTAATGTCATTGTTGGTGAGCCCAGAAAGAGCAAGGAAAACAACAAAGTCTTGGGGAGACTGATTGTGCTTAACAAGCAACCCGATCGCAAAGAAGTAATCAAAATCACCATCAATAATCCTACACTCGGGGGGCAACCACAAGTGCAAGAAAATACTCGTGTGAAATTTGTCAAGACCAAGAGTCCAGAAGTTGGCAAGTGGAAGAGGAATGAAGTTAAAGTACATCGCAAGCGGATCAATCCAACTTTTGACATGTTGTTGTCCAAGTATGCCAATCAGTCGACTAGTTCCAGCTCTAACTGGCCATCAGACTTGAAGCGACCAAGGTCACCATCAGCGGATATGTTCAGTCGGTATATGAAGCCGGCTGGGCCAATGGCACCGTTTCCAGAAGAACAACGATAATCTGTTTGGGATCGACTTGACTACTCATATAATGGCCGACTGAACATCGATGACTATCACTCGGCTAGTCAAAATATGCGACCGGGTGGAAACTATCCGAGTGTAAGAATGCACCTAGGTGGAAGCCATCCGAGTGAAAAAATGTGGCTGGGTAGATTCTGTCCGAGTGAATTCCATCGGAGTGAGTTCCATCTGAGTGAATTCCATCCGTGTGAGTTCCATCCGAGTGGATTCCATCCGAGTAAAAAGGTGCACCCGAGTGGAAATTTCATGCATCTGGAAAGCCAAAAAGAATGGCGTGTTAAGTCACCAAGTGCTGCAGCAGTCAAGTCAAGAAAAGGAAAGGAAAAAAATCAATGCTGACTCACTTATCTTGGGGACCAAAACATTCCCCATACAACAGCCGACTATGCATAACAACCCGACTGAGCCGATACTTGCTATCGTGCCAAAGCACTCGGCTAATGACCATGAAGCAAGCACCAGCCAAGTGAAGCTGAGAGACCCTAAATACACTTAGCCAAAGTGGTGTCCTCCAGGGCTAACAAAGATAAAGAAGAGGAAACTACAGAGGTTAAGGAGTCAAGAGATGGCAGAACAGAAGGCCAAGAAGCAAAGGGATAAGTTGTTCAATGACACTCGGCCCATGGTTCCAGCAAAACAAGTGTGGAGGCCTAAACAAATACAAGATATAACAGCTTCTACATCTATCACAACAGCACCTGCACCACCAAAGGAGGTCGATGCAGTTATTACATCGTCTACATTACCTAGTACTTCCTCCTCACTCGGCCAGATTTCAGAATCGGTGGATACACTTCAGGAAGAGGATGATATGTTGGACTATGAGTCTATGCCGGTTCATGAAGGTATGGATATCAATATGGTGTATTACTTACCTGCTGAGTTTCGTGCTGTAGATGAGGAAGGGGAGGTGGCTCAGCTGGATTTTGGCCCTAAAAACGCAATATTCGAGAAGCCAAAAGACCCAGTAACGCATTTGAAACCATTGTATCTCAGAGATCATATCAATGGATCGCCGCTCACTTGGATGCTTGTTGATGGTGGTGCTATGGTAAATCTTATGCCCTATTCGGTCTTCAAGAAATTGGGTTTGCCCGATAAAGAGTTGATAAAGACGAATATGGTGCTTAATGGATTTGAAGGCAAAGAGAAAACTGAAGCCAAAGGTGTGATGTATGTGGAGCTTACAGTTAGAAGCAAAACTTTGGCTACTGCGTTCTTTGTCGCCGAGGTGCAAGGTAATTAAAACATCATACTAGGCCGTGATTGGGTTCATGCAAACCAGTGCGTGCCATCCACCATGCACCAATTTTTGATCCAGTGGGTTGATGATGAGGTGGAAGTCATTCATGCGGATAACTCGGCATGTGTTGCTTTGGCCGATGCATCGGTGGATTGGCAACATCCCAATGCTACTTGCTTGACGGGACGCGACTTGTCAGAGTTTGATTTTCTCAGCGCGACCAAGAATGGTTTCGTGCCCGTCTCTTTAAAGCCGACTTAGTGCAATCGACTCCAAGGTATGATATATTTAAATGGATTCTAATTCCAAGTGGTTACGAAAACATCTTGTAAAATATCAGTCCAGCGAGAACGATATGTATGAGTCTATAGAGGAGTTGGATGACATGGATAAACTTGGACAAGGTTTTACATCGGCAGATCCATTAGAAGAGATAGATATTGGAGATGGTTCAGTCACTCGGCCAACGTTTGTAAACAGAAATTTGAAAGCCGATTGTAAATCTAAGTTAATCGAGCTATTGAAAGAATATGTTTGTTGCTTTGCATGGGAATATCATGAGATGCCAGGTTTAAGCTGAGAGCTAGTGGAGCATCGGTTGCCTATAAAGGCCGATTTTAGACCTTACAAACAACCTGCCAGAAAGTTTAATCCAAAAACATATGACTGGATCAAGGAGGAGATTGGTCGTTTGCTTAAAGCTAATTTGATCAAACCTTGCAGGTATGCCGAGTGGATTTCTAACATTGTCCCAGTGGAAAAGAAAGGATCTGGCAAGTTGAGGGTGTGCATCGATTTCAGAGATTTGAATAGGGTTACACCCAAAGATGAGTATCCCATGCCAATAGCCGATATGCTTATTAATGATACTTCTGGACATAAGGTCATTAGCTTTCTTGATGGTAATGCGGGGTATAACCGAATTTTTATGTCCGAAGAGGACATGTCCAAAACGGCTTTCCAATGCCCTGGTTTCCTTGGTTTATTCGAGTGGACAGTAATGACCTTTGGATTAAAAAATGCTGGAGCCACATATCAAAGGGCTATGAATTTGATTTTTCATGATTTACTCAGTGTCATACTTGAAGTCTACATTGATGTTGTAGTTGTTGTCAAATCAGATGCTTTTGAATCTCACTTGGCCGATTTGCGTTTAGCTTTTGAAACAATGAAAAGATATGGACTAAAAATGAATCCTTTGAAGTGTGCATTCGGCGTGTCCGCTGGCAAGTTTTTGGGTTTCGTTATTCATGAGGATGGCATAGAGATTGATCCCAAAAAGATAGAAGCTATATAAAAAGTGGAGGCTCCAACATGCAAGAGAGATATGCAAAAGTTCCTTGGCAAGGTCAATTATTTGAGAAGATTCATAGCTAATCTGTCAGGGAAACTTGATGCATTTACTCCTATCCTTCGGTTAAAGAATGATGTTGATTTTACTTGGGGGGCGAAACAACAAGAAGCATTTGAGATGATCAAGAATTATTTGTGCTCTCCTCCGGTGATGAAAGCGCCCAACATAGGGAGCCCTTTAAGCTTTGCATTGCAGCAGAGGAAGGTGTTATTGGTGCTGTTTTGACTCAAGAAACTGAAGTAAAAGAGCATGCTATCACATATTTGAGTAGGCGCTTATTGGATGCCGAGACAAGGTATACATTTATTCAAAAACTATGTCTATGCTTATATTATGCTTGCACAAAATTGAGACATTATCTAGTGCCGAGTGCTTGCATATTTGCTTGTCAAACCGATGTCATTAAATACATGTTGCATAGGCCAATTCTTAGTGGTAGAATTGGCAAGTGGGCTTATGCTTTGGTTGAATATGATTTGGCTTATGAATCTCTAAAATCCATGAAAGGCCAAATCGTTGCTAGTTTTATTGTTGAGCATCGGATTAATGACAAGCATGATGTTGATATAAACCTTGTTTCGTTAGTACCTTGGAGATTATATTTTGATGGTTTAGTTTGTAGCAATGGCCAAGGTGTTGGTATTGTTTATATATCTCCTCATGGTGTTGTTTTTGAAGCCTCGTGCCGCTTAGAATATTTTTGCACAAACAATCAAGCTGAATATGAAGCATTGTTCTTCGGCCTAGAGATGTTACTTGCTATATGTGTTACACATATTGAGGCTTATGGTGATTCGTTACTAGTGGTGCAGCAAATATCCAAAGTCTTTCAGTGTTTGGACGAATCACTTAATGTTTATCTTGATAAATGTCTAGATATAATCTCTACTTTGGACTATTTTAGCGTTGCTCATATATCTAGGCATGACAATTGTAGAGCAAATGGGTGATGACCCACAAGTATAGGGGATCAATCGTAGTCCTTTTGATAAGTAAGACTGTCGAACCCAACAAGGAGCAGAAGGAAATGACAAGTAGTTTTCAGTAAGGTATTCTCTGCAAGCACTGAAATTATAAGTAGCGAGTAGTTTGATAGCAAGGTAATTTGTAACAAGCAAGCAACCGTAATGGTAACAAAAGTGCAGCAAGGTAGCCCAATCCTTTTGAGGCAAAGTACATGCCAAAACGGTCTCTTATGATAAGCAAAGCGTTCTTGAGGGTACACGGGAATTTCATCTAGTCACTTTCATCATGTTGGTTTGATATGTGTTCGCTACTTTGATAATTTGATATGTGGGTGGACCGGTGCTTAGGTGTTGTTCTTACTTGAACAAGCCTCCTACTTATGATTAACCCCCTCACAAGCATCCGCAACTACGAGAAAAGTATTAAGAATAAATCTAACCATAGCATTAAACTTTTGGATCCAAATCGGTCCCTTATGGAATAGCGCATAAACTAGGGTTTAAGCTTCTGTCACTCTCGCAACCCATCATCTAATAACTACTCCACAATGCATTCCCTTAGGCCCAAATATGGTGAAGTGTCATGTAGTTGATGTTCACATGACACCACTAAGGGAATCACAACATACATACCATCAAAATATCGAACACATATCAAGTTCACATGATTACTTGCAACAAGATTTCTCCCGTGACCTCAAGAACAAAAGTAACTACTTACAAATGATAATCATGCTCAAGATCAGAGGGGTATTAAATAGCATAATGGATCTGAATATATAATCTTCCACCAAATAAACCATATAGTAATCAACTACAAGATGTAATCAACACTACTAGTCACCCACAAGCACCAATCTAAGGTTCCAGTACAAAGATTGAACACAAGAGATGAACTAGGGTTTGAGAGGAGATGGTGCTGTTGAATATGTTGATGGAGATTGCCCTCCCCAAGATGGGAGAGTTGTTGGTGATGATGATGACGATGATTTCCCCCTCCGGGAGGGAAGTTCCCCCGGTGGAATCGCTCCGCCGGAGGGCAAAAGTGCTCCTGCCCAAGTTCCGCCTCGAGACGGTGGCACTTCGTCCCGAAAGTCCTCTCTCTATTTTTTCTAGGTCAAAATGACTTATATACCAGAAGAGGGGCACCGGAGGTGGGCCGAGGAGGGCACAACCCACCAGGGCGCGCCTGGGCTCCCTGGCGTGCCCAGGTGGGTTGTGCCCACCTGGTGGGGCCTCTCTGGTACTTATTTGCTCCAATAATTCTTATATATTCCATAAAAATTCTCCGTGAAATTTTAGCTCATTTGGAGTTGTGCAGAATAGGTGGCCTAACGTAGCTTTTTCAGGTCCAGAATTCTAGCTGCCGGTATTCTCCCTCTTTGTGTGTACCTTGCATATTATGAGAGAAAAGGCATTAGAATTACTCCAAAAAGCATTATTATACCTAAAAACAATATAAATAATAGTAGGAAAACATGATGCAAAATGGATGTATCAACTCCCCCAAGCTTAGACCTCGCTTGTCCTCAAGCGAAAACCGAAATCAAAAAACATGTCCACATGCTTAGAGAGAGAGGTGTCGATAAAAACAAAATACGGACATAGAAGCATCATGATCATTATCATAACAGAAATATATCATCATAAAATTTCTCATGAGCAAGTAACAATTCAGCACAATAACAAAGTATAAAGCGTAAGCTTTCTTGAAAGCTAACAAACTTTGTTCTTAGTCAACAAGGCAATTACAATTCATCGTATTCTCAGGAAGGGTCTCATGTAAGATCTTTTATTTAGCAAGTCCACATACTCAACTATCATTTAATCTTCTATGATTACTGACGCTCATGACATATATATGAAGCAAAAGTTTTAGTCAGGCACATATAAAGATAGGGGCTTATAGTTTTGCCTCCCAACTCATTTACCTCAAGGGTAATGTCAACAATAATAACTCATGATCACTCATATTCAATTGGATATATGTACCTAGATCTTTCCCCACCACATGATGCTTGCAAAGAGAAAAATGAAAAAGTAATAGAGAAGAACACTATCGACTCTTGCATAAAAGGTAAATACAGAAAAGTAAAAGATAGGCCCTTCGCAGAGGAAAGCAGAGGTTGTCATGACCTTTTTTTTGGATGTGCAAGCTCTTAATAATGTAAAGGAACGTCACTTCATATTGCCCCTTGTGATAGCAAACTTTATTATGCAGTCTTTCGCTTTTATTTCTTTACCATCACAAGATTGTACAAAGCTTATTTTCCCTTTCAATAAAAGATCATACATATTTATGAGCAATTTTTATTGCTTTATGCACCGATGACAACTTACTTGAAGGATCATATTCAATCCATAGGTAGGTATAGTGGATTCTCATGGCATGAAACTGGGTTCAAGGGTTTTGGATGCACAAGTAGTATCTCTACTTGGTGCGGATTTTTGGCTAGAAAAAGATATTGAGTAAGCACCACATGTTGGAGGATCCATGACAATATAACTTCTATGTGAATATAAGAGAACATAACTTATTACATTGTCTTCCTTGTCCAACGTCAACTAATTGACATAAAATATTTAATGGGGGCTCACAATCATAAAATATGTCCAAGATAGTGTATTTATATGTGAATCCTCTCTTCCTTTACTAATCTTTCATGAATTGCATCATTGGCCAATACTATGTTTGTCATCTTTCAATGAATTTTACTACTTATACTTTTCTTTATGTAAAGTCATTACTTTCCATGCGATTAGCATATGATCTTTTCATTATGTTCCACTACTGCAGGATGCTGCTAACGCGACACTACCATCAGAGACCCTTTGACGAAACTATGTGCGATGCATTAATCGCAAACGGTGATGTAAAAAAACCGTCAAAAAAGATGCAAAACGTTTGCGATGGAGGAGACATCAAACACGGTTCAGATTTTAGTTGCATGTGCAATGCAGGGCATATGGTTGATCCATATGAACTGTTTGCGATGAGACAGAACAACAGAAACGGGCAACCATATCAAGGTGTGTGCGATATACGACATACAGTTCGCTCAGATGAACTGTTTGCTATTAGGGAATGCAACAAAAACGGTTAGCCAGATCAAGGTGTGTGTGATATACAGCATACGATTCACTCGAACGAACTGTTTCAATTAGGGAACACAACAGAAACAGTTCAACTTAACAAGATGTGTGTGATATGCGGCATACAGTTCATATAGATGAACTGTTTGCGATGAGCCAAAAAAAAAACACAAACGGTTCGTGTTAACCAGATGTGTGTGATACGCGGCAAACAACCCACTCGGATGAACTATTTGCGATGAGAAAATATAACACAGACGGTTACTAGAGTTAATTCATGTGCGATTCTGTGTGTACTAAAAACTTTGAAAAATGCATACTAGTTGCTTGCGATGGCTAGGAGTATCGCACATGATGCGTGTGCGAGTACTCGTGTGCCATGATTAGTAAGTTACACATATGTTTCCTTATGTTAACACGTGTGTGGTAACACGTGACATCGCATATGGTTGTCGGGTTGTGTGCTCCACTTATTCTTCCCGCGCTCTAGTGAAGGCTTCCCGCGCTCCACAAGGGTGAATTGTAAAATCCCCAATCCCCTAGCCAGCTGCTAGCTATAAATAACCACAGCAATGGCCGCCAATGGCGACTCTCTACTGATCCACTTGCTAGCTAGTTACCCACACATACCGGCATACCCCCAACGGCCGACGACAGGATGGAGTTGTGCGACGGGAACGGGCATCGGAGATCATAGTTTAGGTTAATTAATTATACCTCCAGAGCCAGATGATTCCAGCTCTGGAGGTATAATTGATTAACATAATCTAAGATCAAATAACTAAAGCTTCCCCAACATGATCGTGCGCCGGCCCCAACCGCTAGCAAAGCACACGCGGAGGGACGCGACCCGAGCGAGCCTTGGCGCCTAAACGGCGAGCAGAGCGCGCAGAGGGACGCGACCTGATGGTGCCTAAACGGCGAGTAGAGCGCGCGGAGGCACGCGAGCAGAGCACGCGGAGGCACGCGAGCAGATGAACATAGCCGGGAATAGCCGGGAATAGCCATCCAACAATATTATTGCATAATTATTGCATATAACAGATGAACATAGCCGGGAATAGCCGTCCAACAATATTATTTTTGATGACATGCATTAATATATTCTTAGTTAAATCTAAGGTCAAAGTTTGGTACTACAAAATACGAAGGGGGCCAATAAACCACGACAGAGGTAGTACCTATACGAACACAGACGCCCACTATGAAAGAAAATATGGGCCAAACCCTAGTTGAAAAGGGCAATAATGTATAACTCCAGCTTATAGAATGTACAAAAGCACGAGGATTAATTGTTCATCAGGTTTACACATAACCCGGATTGAACAGGGCAATAACATCTAACTCAACCAAAGTTTTTGGCAGTCACAATCAAATGGATCGGTCCGATCCATAAAATTAAGATCCCGGTACAAAAGATCTACTGGTCCATGATGACGACAAGTTGTTGTAAATATAAGTCGAGCACGATCAGAAGCCCTTAGGTCCACCTGAAACTTCTTTTATGCTGTTCAACATACAGTTCCGTGAGAAATTTCTTGTTGAAAAACTTAATCCTCATGAACAATAGTGCCCTCGCATTCCTCATGAAGAATGTGACAAAGCTAGTGTTTACATGGTTGGATGCATATCCTTCCACCGTTATTGTCTTCAAACGAATATCATGAGATCTGAGAAAATCCTTGTGCTTCCTCTGCCATCGATTGGTTAGACCTTTTTCTCGAAGTCCTAGTACCTAAACAGACATGAAGATTGAAAACAATTAGTGTCTAAAATAGAGTATGTCGAAGGAGCGACAGCTGAACGGTTAATTCTAGTACATTATATATGGGCTTTCAATGTGTGTGAAATCATCACCTTTATATACAAATTCTCCAGACATGGAAAGCATCGCAACAAGCCAATAGTGGTGTTCTGATCAAGACACCTGATATAAATATATAAGGTCTTAACAAAATCCAGCACCCCTGATACGCCATCCATGGACAAGCTCTTCATTCAGCATAGAACATAATATTAGCACCGAAAGTGTACTCCAAGATGATATTTAACTTATGCGCACAAATGAAAAATGTAGATTACTAAAGTGTACATGGATAACATACAGTACCTGAATAAGTGTGGAGCCAACCACCAACTTGTAACCTTCAAATGGATCAGGAAATACACCCACGGTCTCCAGTTTAGGCGCAGAGACCACAATTATTTGCGAAGGTTTATAACAACAATCAAGGAGCAACCTTTGAAGTGAAGGGGCATCTTCGATGATGAGCTCTTGTCCTTCAAAATGAATTCCAATGCTTACAAGGTGAGGCAACTTTATTTTGAGACAAGGGATATGGATTCCTAATCCAAAAACAAGCACCAAATGCTCCAGTGCAGGGCAGCTGGAGTGGATGATGCTGTGCAGTGAAGCCACCGACAGATCAACCAACACAGGCGCAAGTTTTTTCAGCACTGGGAGTCGAAGCATTTGTACCAGATTATCTGCTAGATGGCACCGGGTTAAGGTGGCGGTGTGGATAGAGGAGGAAAACCATGAGATGGGCATCAGTGGTGAGGGCACAGATGCAACTCTTGGTGGTAATCTATCACTGTAGTAATGGTAGAACTCAAGCTACTGGAGTTTCTCGAATTGATGGGATATCAGCCAGGCGGCCACCATGTAGGGTATGTCCAGCAGGTAGCATGCCGGGATGCAGATGCGTTGAACGGAGCCCTGGTGGGAGGAGATGATGGCTCCGAGGAGTTCAGAATCATCATCGACAGATAGCTGACGATAGTCGAGATTAAGAGGCGCGATGCGCCACTGAGTGCACCACCGAGATGTGAGGACTTGTGTGCGGCAGCCATCCTTGGTGGGGAGAAGGTAGATGATATCCCCAAGGATGGCGTCCGGGAGATCGCTGATACGGTCTGCCGGAGATTCTACTGGTTCCTCAGGTCCAGGGGGGCGTGGCCGCTTCTGGCCGCACAGCCGGGTCCAAGATCTACATCCGGCGGCGGCAATGGCTGGAGCCTCATCTGTGTACATACCAATCTGAAAGATAAAAATGGCAGAAACATACATGTAGGACATTCAAAATCAATTCTCAAGATCTGGAAGAAAAAAAGGCACAAACATATATGTAGGACATTCAAAATCAATTCTCAAGATCTGGCCATGAATTATTAGCACGCACGCTAACCCTAGTCGGATTAGTAGCAAAAATCATTTGTACAGAACAAACAATTAATCACTAACCCTATACGGATACCATTCAAACAATCAATACACTACGTGCATCTAACGGATCTTAATTACTCTGATTTCATGGACTGAGAGATCATAACCATAGGATTTGTATTCCAAAAAAATTAGAGAGGGGGGGGGGAGTAACCAGAGAAAACACATGATATGTTTGCCGCACAAATGGGTATATAGATGACTAACCAGTTTTCCATCGGAGTCACAGTCGTTCCTGTTGACCTCCGGCTCCGGCTGGGAGGGGGGCACGACGGCGCCGACGAAGTCAAGGTCGTGCTGCTGCCCACGCGAGACCTCATCGGCAACCTCTGTGCCCAGCTTCACGCGTTGCGCGGGTGCTTCACCAGCCCCGGCGTCGCCACTCCCTCCGATGGTGCACTTCGGCGACATCCTCATACACTCCAGAGTCCAGACGTTGGTGACCACTGTGGACCGGGGGTGCGGCCGCCTATTTTGGCCGGCGGCTCGGGCGCGCCATTAATACGGACCAATGGGAGAGAGGCGGGCGGCGGTCAAAGGCTGTCTCGCCTCCCGGTGAGCCTGCGCGGCGGACTTCTGGCATTCCTAGCATCATTTCACACAGCTACTCGCACGCCTCCTGGTGACACTGCACAGCGAAAATGCCTCCCATCAATTCACACACCTGCGTGCATGCCTCCCGGTCTGCCTATGCGGCGGACTGTTGGCATGCGTCCCGTCAACTCACGCCTGCTCGCACGGCACACGGGGCGCGTGGCAGCACATATTTTTTTTTGTTTTTTGATGATTCATTCTGCCGCTTTACTGCTTAACCGAAGCATGGCACGGTCTAATGCACACGGTCCGAATAAATAATCCGTATGAGATATTGGTTGCCAGCTATTAACAATCTCCCGTTTGTAAGAAGATTATATCAAAATGTGTCTCAAATTTAACGAAAAAATACAATATCACAGTCTACTGGTGTCCATATACGCCACCACGATAAGTTTCATGAATTTCAACTAAGTTTTGGATTTACTGAATTTTAAAAATCTATATTCTCAATGTTTTGAAATCTCTTGCATGGGGAAACATGCACCGAGGGACACACATATGATTTTGCAATCCATTTTGGTGCACATGTAGTTCAAATTTGATTTTTGCACATTAAATCCCTAGGAAATCAATCAATGTATAAAAACGGTCGCATGATCTCTGTTTTTTTTTAAATTTTGGCATGACACTCCTTTGGTCACTTGTTCACTGCAGAAAAAGTTTGACATGCCTTTGAGCGGCTGTGGTGGTGCGGGATGTGTGTGTGTGTGTGGGGTGTGTTGTGGGGGGTGGGGGGGGGTCCGGCAGTACACTACGAGTCGTGAGCCTCCGTGTGGGATTATTGATCATTTTGTGAGTCATATATGCCACATCAAAGTCGTGAATTGGTTATTTAAAGCATTACACAACCCTTTCATACATACATGTTCGGGCCACATGCATGCATTGGTGGTCCTCTCGGACACTCCCTCGTGCGATTACCAGCGATGTGCCCATTCGTTAGCCCGCAAAGGTTTTCAGTTTCCACCGACAACGAGAGGCATTTGACCAAAAGGTGGATTCATCTTGGCATGTGTGTGGTGTGGATCATGGTGAGATTCCATATCAAAGTTCGGGCACGTGCGTACACATGAGTCCCTCCCACCGTCTTGAAGTGAGGGGGCTACGCATCGTGGTGTAGTGCGTTTTCGGTTTGCGAAGCATGTGCCACATCAAAGTTGTGCATTGGGTATTCAAACATCACATAACACACGGGCACATGCACGCGATGGTTTTGTCCTATGACAATCACTCGCGTGTGACTCTCTATGTGGGCTCGTGAGGTCGTCGTTGATCAATTGAACGTACAACGAGAGAGAGGTTAATTTGACCAACAAGGATGGTTCCTTTTTGGTTTGTGTTACGTATATGCACGGTAGGAGTATGTAGTACATGTCAAAGAGGGGGCAACATGAATACTCTATATATATGCGTACGTCATAACCTCGCTCCATGTGGGGACTTTTCGGTTCCTAAGGCAGGTGCCACATCAAAGTTGTACATTGGTATTCAAACATCATGCAATACCATGCATGCGGTGGTTGCCCTATAGGAACTCACTCGCGTGTGGTGCTTCCATCTGTGGGCATGTGAGGTTGTCCTCCCTCACTTTGACCCAATGAGAGAGAGGTTAATTTGACCATCAAGGAATGATTCTTTTTTGGTTTGTGCTATACAGTAGAATTATACCACGCGTCGAATGGGGCGTACAGATAGCACATACCACGCATCATGAACCTCGCTCTCTGTGGGGACTTTTTGGTTTCCTATGTATGTGGTGCCACATCAAAGTTGTGCATTTCGTATTCAAACATCACACAAACACCTCTTTGGGCCACATGCAGACGGTGGTACATAGTCCTATATAGGATGCTCACTCGCGTGCGACGTATGCTTCGCTTTTTATGGGCCTGCGAGTTCGTCGTCCATCACTTTGACCCAACGAGAGAGAGGTACGTTTGACGAACAAGGAGGATTAATTCTTTTAGGGCTATGTTACTAGGTGTATAGTACGTGTTGAGGGGGGGAGGGGGTGACCAGCATATATATACTAGGTGTCACATGAACCTCACTCTGTGTGGGGACTTTGCGGTTTTTGAGGCAAATGCCACATCAAAGTTGTGCATTAGGTAGTCAAAACATCACAACCACACACCTCTCCATATATATGTTCTCGCACACATGCAAGCGATGGTTGTTGTCCTATGGCACTCATTCACGCGGTTATCGGCGATGCTTCCATCTGTCGGCCCGCTTGGTCCATCACTTTCACCGACAGCAAGAGAGGTTAATTAATTTGACTTAGGAGGGGATTAATTTTTTGTTTGTCTCATGATATAGATCATGATGTGAGATTACATATATATAATAGCGCAAGTGTACACATGAATCCATCTCGCTGGATCGAGGGGGGGGGGGGGCGAGCACACGACACGTCATGAACCTCTTGCTTTGTGTGGGGACCTCTGCGATTTTCAATGCATGCACCACATCAATGTTATGCATTGGGCCGGGTATTCAACACATATGCATGCATCACACACCTCCATAAATATGTTCGGGACACACGCATGCAATGGTTGTCTTTGGACACACTCTCACTCGCTTTGTTATGGGCGGCAAGCCTATATATATTCGTGGGCCCGCGTGGACGTCCATCATTTCGACCAACGACGAGAAAGGTTACCAGGGCGGATTCTTCTTCTTTGCTTCGAGTTACCGTATAGTAGGTCGATCATTCCAAGCCTAATTAAGTTTGAGCACATGCTACGCGTCGTGAACCCTCGCTCAGTGTGGGGATTTTTACGGTTCCAAAGCATGGTGCCATATCAAATTTGTGCATTGAGTATTCAAACACCACACACACCACTTCCATATACATACTTGGGCCACATGCACAGAGTGGGTTTTTCTTCATATAGTACTCCCTCACGAGATTATCGGTGACAAGATAACCCATTTTGCGGGCCGTGTGGACGTCCATCACTTTGACCAACAACAAGCGGGAGAGGTTGTATGACCAAGTTGGATTCTGCTTGGTCCGTGTTACAATATGTCTTGGTGAGATGATCTCCCCCCGACGTGTGTGTGTGTGTGGGGGGGGGGGGGGAGGGGGTGGGTGGGGGTGGGGGCTACTTCCACTACCACCCTGTCAATCTCCGTGGGGTCGGGGAAGTCCGGTTAATTTGCGAGGCACACGTGCCACATCAAAGTTGTGAATGGTAGTTAAATATCACACCACACCCTTTTCATACATATAGTAGTGCCACCCGTAGGTGGTTCGTACGTATGTGGTCTCACCCATCTCGTGCCACAAGCACACATTTGTGGGTCGGCACACAGTCCACCTTTGTCAGGAAGCGAAAGGGGAAGTTTGGCCATATATATGATGGACTCCTATAGGTTTTGTGTTACGGTAGGGTGAGATTTCAGACCTAGCTATTTGGGGGCAAGCATTCGTAGCTAGGATTCCCTTACCGCCAACACGAAGTGGGGTTCGTAGGGGTGGATGACTAGCAATACTGTGCTTTTGTGCGACAGGTGCCACATCAAAGTTGTGCATTGGGTATTCGAACATAAAACCACCCTTTTCATACATATATTTGGTCCACATGCAAGTGTGTTCGTGTTCTGACCCTTTCCCGCGTTATTGTTTTGGCCAAATTTATAAACAGCACACTAGTTGGATGGAGAAACCGTCTGCGATTGGGGACACAACATACACGGTTCGTCCGGACTACCCATGTGCCACGCCCGTACCCCTGCAGTCACTCACATCAGCACAGTAGATTGGGCTCCACGAGGCTTACCTCCCGCTCTTGAAAATATCTACTGCCTCGTAATCTCGAAAATATCTACCGCTTGGAAGGTTTTTATGTTTGATAGCACATGATTAGTATGTGTGGACCGTGTGCGAAGTCTGTTACTCCCACTCTGCTTCAATCCCTTGATTCAAATTTTCAGTAGCCCCACCTTGTTACTCCCGCCTCTGCATCCCTCGCAATCTCAAAAATATCTGCCTGCCCTTGATCCAAATTTTCAGTAGCCCAGCATTTTACTCCCTCCTAGTAAAATTTTCACTTGCCGTGGTATTTCCTCAAACACCACCTTGCCCCCCTCCACACACACCCCAAAACCTTCGCTCACACAGACACACAACACCCCTCCCTCGCTCGAAACCATAGCCGCCACCGCCGCCTCCATCCTCAACCTCTGCCTGTGTGCCGGGGAGCTCAAGGAGCCAATGTCCCAAAAGAGGTTTATCGCGACCTCTTCGCCCGACGCCAGCGAGGTGGCCGCCGAGGTGTCCCTGTCGTCCTCTACGGGCTCTTTATTGATCCGCCGTCGCCGGTCGCCTGATCCGCCCGCCGCCGCGCCCCTACGCTGGTTCAAGGACTTTCCCATCCTCCCTCGGGCCCGACCGCCGACGAGGTCCTACCTTGGGGTCCGGCAGCAACGGTGGGGGATGTGGGTCACTGAGATTACGGATCGGGAGACCCACACCCGCCAGTGGCTCGGTAGTTTCCACACCGCCGAGCTCGCGGCCATGGAGTACAACCGCTGGAAGGTCCGCTACCACGGCGCGGCAGCTAGGTTCAATTTCCCCTTCGGCACACGTCCGGTCGACCTTGTCCCGTCGGAGCCAGGGGAGGTGAGCTCGGCTATGGCGCGGGAGGACCGCCAGGCGTGGGAGCGCCTCGAGGCCGAGGCCGCCGACGAGGCCTACATGCAAGAGCTCCGTCGACAGCACCCGGAGCTCATGGAGGCAGAGTGGATGATCTTTGCCGGCGCGGAGGGCGGCGAGGTTATCGTGCTATCCTCCGATGACGAGGTCAAAGGCGGCGAGGACGGCGGCGCGGAGGGCATCGTGGACGAGGAGATCGACGTCGACGAGTGGATGAGTGTCTTCCCCAACGACCCCGACGATGTCACCGGCCCGGACCCGGCTCGCGGCACACCGTACCTGACGAGGAAGGATTGGCTCGACCTCCACTTCGACCGAAAGTAGTTTAGTTTAGTTAAAATTTATGTTTTATGTTCGGTTATGCAAAACTATCTATGTTTATGTTTGAATGCATGCTACTTTCGGTTGAACCTGCTTTGAACTTGATCAAATTGAAGTTTACAACGTTAATTTTAGGGGATCAACCAGAAACAGCCAAAATTGCTGGAGTATATATATACTCCACTAAGGGTTTTAGTCCGTTAACTTTTAGGGGATCGGCTAGAGATGGCCTTATGCCTTGTTTATTTTAGTTCTTCACAATGTGATGCTCTATATGTGCAACTATTTGTCGTGCAGTTCAATTTCATCAATAACAATTTCAATAATACCACTATGAATTACGATATTTGGTTGCTGTTAAGGATGTTGCAGTTAACACGCCTTTTCATTTTTTACAATAACTAGTGTACTTTAGACCTGCACAATACCAGTTTGAATGACTATATTTGCTTGTTTTTAAATATTATGCCTGTTGCGGTTAACACACCTTTCCACTTCTTGTTTTGCTTAACTAGCGTGCTTAAACCTGCACACTGAAGCTATCATTTGTAGATTATGTTGTCTACCATGGATATATTTGGTTGATGTTTAGCCTGTTGTGCTTAACATGCCTTTATATGTACTCATACAAGACAATATTGAGAACAGCTGCTGTTTTCCATCGAGGTTAGTTTCATCGCATTGCTTATATATACTCACTGTTCAGGATATCAGTAGCTAGTACTCCCTTTGTCCCAAAATAAGTGTATCAACTTTGTACTAGGTTTAGTACAAAATTGTACTAAGCTTGAGACAGTTATTTTGGGACGGAGGGAGTACCATGTAGCATAGGGGCTGATAAGGGATTAATCATTGAATCGGACATTTCACTGAATATATCTTTAATCAATGTATCAGTAGATTAACTAGGACCATATTTAATATATCTGAGGCTACATAGCAACATGCATTGTACTGAATGACTAAATATGCAATCCCAGGCTACATAGCAACAAGGAAGAGTGTTACCTTAATGTTTTGATGATGTCTAGATATACATGTAATAAGATCTTATATAATGGGATGGAGGAAGTGTTGTACTACATCATTTTGCAATTGCTGTTTAGCTTCTAATATTGACTTGGTGCTCTTAGCACTGGTACAGCGAGGTGCTATACAAACGGTTTTTAACCCCTTTCCGCGATGGCATTTGGAACCGTCGCCAAGTGAGTGTGGGCGATAGGAGGGGTCCTTCCCACACGACCCAGAAACCGTTGGGGATATGCCCTCCTGGCACACACGCTCGGCAAAATGAGGTCGTGTGTGACCGGCGAGCGCTCAAATACGGTTATACGTACAGTAGTGCTAATAAAAATACAATTATACAGGCGAAATCGTTTCTGGTCGTAAGTACATCCCACACAGTCAGTCCCCGCTAAACGTTTCCATTCGTATATACATCCCACATAGTCGCTCCAAGGAAAACGTTTCCGTTCGCAGGTACATCACACACAATTTTCCCCGTTAAATCGTTTGTGATAGCGTTGCCATTGCACACAGTATTAACAATTTTATCATTTGCGTTATTGAATGCATCACACACGGTGCGTAGAAGAAACTGTGTGGCAAAGGCTGTCCATCACACACAGTTTTTATGTGGTAAACATTTGCGCAAGGTGGCCTAACGCAAACAGTTTTCAAGAGAATGTCGTGTGTGATTGTTCATTGATCCAACACGGTTTATTCCTAGAAACTGTGTGCGTTGCCTGAGGTCATCGCCCATGGTGTTTTCTCAATAACTGTTTGCAATAATAAAACCAATTAGCAGGCTAATTGCCCTATTATTAATAATCCATTTATTAATCTAATTTACATTCATATTAAGCACATAATATATTTCATTTCCATATTAAGGAAGCAGGATTTCATAATTGAAATACATCAGAGTACAACATGATATAGCTTCAGCACTCAGCTACCCCATTACACAACTGCACCAGCACCAAGTTTCACATGCAACATCTAGAACCTTTCGAAATTAGCATCATAGACGGTACATAAACAGATGCATCTCATCTGGAAAACTGCTGAAGTGGAAGGCGAATATTGAGCCTTCATTCATGTTGAAGGTCTTTGCAACTTTAGGCCAGTGCCTGTGGATGATTGATCTTCCATCCTTCGTCCTCTTCAGGAACACTTCAATATTGAACCGTGGGTGTTGTATGAAAACCTTCCTCGCCTCCTGACCATAGAGGTGGTTTGAGAGGTAATCATCAGTGAACTGCTTTGGAAAGGCCTGAAAACAAGGATGTGCATAAATATCTTCTCTATATTGGAAATGGGGCAAAGGAATAAAAAAAGGCAAGGTATAATAGTTAGTACCATCTTGTAGTGAATTGATGTCTTCTTCATTGTGCAGACAAAGATCTTGTTGTTTTTTGTCGCTAATTTCTTTATCCTAACAATCTTTCTGAGTTTCTTGACTTGATTGATATTCATGGACAACTCATTTCCCCATATGCCAAATGGGTCGAACAGTGGGTCAAAACCTCTGACAGCAGGACCTACATGTGCAAGACCAAATTGTTAAAAACCTAAATATTAGAATGGTTCCTGCAATTACACAATAATGTGCTATTAGACAACGAACCATGCACGTGCTAACCCCGATTGTAAACCTCAGTGCTTCCCATTGTTTCCCTGCAACACATATAAGGTAGTTAGTCATCAGGTTAAGTAAGGGTTCGCATGCTATCAGTAAAATATGTTGATGAAAAATAAGGACATTGCAGATTCATCAGATTAATTCAAGCCACATGGAAAACCCATTTATCCAAACCAAGCATGATTAAGAACTAGGAAATATAGCACTTGTATATATTTCTCATGTATTAAGTGCAGCCAAATTCGATTTATTCCTCACATGCACAACAATACAAAATTGTACCCACGACAATTGGACATCGCATTGCAGAATTGAACCAAGCAGTTAACTAAACACCACAACAAATGAACCAAACATTAACTGAGAACCACATTGCACAATATAACATACTCCTAATAGAAGATCAGATAGTTAACCAAACCAAGCTTGCTTAACAACTTGGAAATATAGCAATTGTATTTGTTTCTCATGTATTTAGTACAGCCAAATTCAATTTATTCCTCACATGGTATACAATAATAGAATGCACCCACAACAATTGAACATCGCATTGCAGAATTGAACCAAACAGTTAACTAAACACCACAACAAATGAACCAAACGTTAACTGAGCACCACATTGCACAATATAACATACTCCTAATAGAAGATCAGACAGTTAACCAAACCAAGCATGCTTAACAACTTGGAAATATAGCAATTGTATTTGTTTCTCATGTATTTAGTACAGCCAAATTCGATTTACTTCTCACATGGTATACAATAACAGAATGCACCCACAACTATTGAACATCGCATTGCAGAATTGAACCAAACTGTTAACTAAACACCACAAAAAATGAACCAAATATTAACTGAGCACCACATTGCACAATGTATAACCAAACCAAGCATGCTTGACAACTTGGAAATATAGCAATTGTATTCGTTTCTCATGTATTTTGTAAAGATAAATTCAATTTATTTCTCACATGGAAGACAATACAAAATTGCAGCCTGAAGAATTGAACATCACATTTGCAGAATTAAACCAAACAGTTAACTGAAGACGAGAACTAATTAACCAAACAGTTAATAAGTGAGCACCACACTACACGACATATAGAACATATACACTAGAGCAACCGATTCCATGGTAAAATTAGATAGCACAATTCACTAGAATTTGTTAAGGAAAGGCAGGAGCAGCACACGCAATGGGTAAACCGAGTATGCTTAACCGATGTAGGTAGCAAATGGCAAGGTGCTCCTCCAAGATCTGGGGGTCGGCACGAATGGCGGCAGCCATCGCGACCTCATCCTCGCGTGCGGCCGCGATTAGCTTCTCTGCTGCCAAATGCTCCTTGAGCTCCTAGCTATACTGCGTGCACCATGGCTTAGGGCGGCGCTTATTTGGTGGAGGGGTCGGTGATTTGGGCGGAAGGTGTCGCGCTGGTGGTCGGGGCATGTGGTATGTGGAAGGAGGAGGAGGATGGGGGTCAGGTGTGGATTACCTGCCTGGATAGACGAGGCCGAGCAGCGTGAAGGAGGGTCGCCGGCCAGGAGGCGGCGCTGCAAGCAAGGAGTGAAGGTTTCAACTTGGAAAGGAAGGCGGAAATAGGTGAAATGTGGCTTTTGGTAAGGAGGAGGGGGCGGGGAGGTAGATATTTCTGCGGAAGCCAAAATTTTTGAATCGGTTCAGCGAAATAACTGGCGCGCAAAGTGTCATCAGACACGGTCCCTTATTCAGAACTGTGTACGATGTGTGAACATCACAAATGATTCAGATATCTTAACCCGTGTGTGATGAGTTTGAACGTCAAAAATTTTGGTTCGAATTCCCCTGGTTACCGTGGTCATCCACGTCATTGCATAATTCGGGTACACAAAGGAGACTACAGCACACCCACACTTCTTAATCGAGCAAGTTCAGCAATTAAACAGAGCTAGTGACCTAAACATTACTCTAACAAATTAAAGACCGGCGCTTTTAATTAAACAAAACAAAGAGTACTACTACGGCTGGTGCTCATCGATCTCCACCGCCTCCTCCATGTCCAGCTCGCGCCTGACGGTTTCCTGGGGAAGGGGCTCCATGGCATCCATCACACCATACTCGGCAAGCATCTCGCCATCCGCGTCCGCCATCTCTTTGGAAAAGGCCGCCACGAGCTGGGCATGGGCGGCCGCGATCTGGGCTTGGACGGGCTCTGTCGTGGCAAGGTATGCGGCGGAGGAACGGACGGCTGCTCGAACGCTCTCGGCGATTGCCAACTCTTCGGCCGTGGGTTGCCGACCGTTGTCGGAGAAGCTTCATTCGATTTATGCAGTGACCGCCACGAGCTAGGCGTGGGCGGCCTCCATCAGGGCTAAGGCCTCCGCTATGGAATGGACAGCTGCTGTGCCGCTCTCGCCAGTTGCTATCCCCGAGGCAGATGTTGCTACCGCCACCTGAGAAGCAACAGTGTTCGTTTGGGCTGCCTTGGCCGTCCGGTCGCAGATTGCGGCCGCGCTCATGCACCTTGTTAGCACGCGCATGGCGGCTGCGGCTGCGCTCTCGCCAGAGTGGGCTGCCGAAGTTGCCCTCACGACGCAGGTCCATGTCCCCATCTTTCACCGGCGATGATTAAACAGTGAAATGATATTTGGAGAGCGAGCTAGTGTGCTTGACACGCCGACTGTAGACTGTAGCCGACGCACCTTCTTGCGTAAGCCATAGGCGTACTATACACCGATGGTGCTCCAGGATATTTTGTACTGCATCTCACACGGTTGGTGATAATAAACTGTGTGGGATCTACTTGATTTTTCATCTTGATTTGAGTTACACAATGGGGTCACAGCGGCAATGGACGGTGTTTGAATTGCTAGAACTTTTATCTGTAGTGAACATGCAACTATATGTGTGTCGTAAAAGAATTGGAATTATTCAGGGTTCGTTTGGACATTTTATACATTAAATTGGTTTTCTAGCCATTTCAGGTGCACAATTCAAAATTAAACTACATGCACATGCTCCGGTGCACCAACATGGGTTGTAAAATCATATATGTGTCCATGGGTTTATGCTTATGTCCCATGCAAGAAATGGGGATGAATTTCGAACACCACAGCACCGTGGCTCTCCGGCAAACATTGAGGTACTTGCTTTTGTAATTCTAGTAAATCCAAAACCCGTCTGAAATTCATGAACCTTGGCATGCTATCATGGAATGGCATCAACATGCTGGGGTAAAAAATATTGTCGCATTTGGGGAAGGTTATGGTATAAGCTTCTAACAAACCAGAGCTTCTCAGAAGAAGCCTCATGGACATTAGGGAAATGTGTCACCTTTGTGGACAAAACGATATTCGTCGCCTCTTCTTCCTTTTAATTTTTTTCCTGGTGTCAACATAGAACAACAGGAGTGTCATGTTAAATTTTGGATTTTTTTGGGGATCGTTTGGACATTTTGTATGTTAACTGAGTTTTCTAGGCATTTATGTGCATAATTCAAAATTGAACTACATGTACATGCTCCAGTCCATAAAAACGGGTTGCAAAATCAAATGTTTGTCCTTGGTTGCAAGCTTAGGTCACATGCAAGAAATGAGAATGAATATCAAACACCTTGACACTGTCGCTCGGCCGCTAACATTGAGATACATGGTTTTAAAATTCTAGTAAATCAAAAACTCGTCTGAAATTCATGAAACTTGACATGATATCATGGAATGGCATCGACATGCCATGGTAAAAATATTATCCCATTTGGGACAGGTTTGGGTATAAGCTTGTCGCAAACCAGAGCTTCTCTCACAACAAGCCTGATGGTTTCGGTAGGGAACGTGCCACCTTGGGGGACGAAACGATATCTGTTGCATCTAATTACTTTCAAAAAAATTCTCGTGTCAACATAGAACAACAGGAGTGTTGTGTCAATTTTTGGGATTTTTTGTGGTTCACTAGGACATTTTTATACATTAACTGAGTTTTCTATGCATTCATGTGCATAATTCAAATCTGAACTACAGGCACATGCTCTAATGCATATAAATTGGTTGAAAATTCAAATCTGTGTCCTTGGTTGCATGCTTAGGTCCCATACAAGAAATGGGAATGAATGTCAAACACCCTGCCACCATCACTCGGCCGCAAACATTGAGATACCTGGTTTTTAAATTCAAGTAAATCCAAAACTCGTCTGAAATTCATGAAACTTGGCATGCTATCATGGAGCGGCATCAACATGCTGTGGTAAAATTTTTGTCCCATTTGGGGCAGGTTTGGGTATAAGCTTCTCACAACAAGCCTGATGGTTTCGGTAGGGAACGTTTCACCTTTCTGGACGAAATGATATCCGTTGCCTCTTCTTGATTTCAATTTTTTCTCTAGTGTCAACATAGAACAACAGGAGTGTTGTGTTAAATTTTGGAATTTTTTGGGGCTCCTTTGGACATTTTTATACATTAACTGAGTTTTCTATGCATTTATGTGCGTAATTCAAATTTGAACTACAGGCACATGCTCTAATGCATATAAATTGGTTGAAAATTCAAATCTTTGTCCTTGGTTGCATGCTTAGGTCCCATGCAAGAAATGGGAATGAATGTCAAACACCCTGCCATCGTCACTCGGCCGCAAACATTGAGATACCTGGTTTTGAAATTCTAATAAATGCAAAACTCGTCTGAAATTCATGAAACTTGGCATGCTATCATGGAGCAACATCAACATGCCGTGGTAAATTTTTTGTCCCATTTGGGGCAGGTTTGGGTATAAGCTTCTCACAAACCAGAGCTTCTCACAACAAGCCTGATGGTTTCGGTAGGGAATGTTTCACCTTTCTGGATGAAACGATATCCGTTGCCTCTTCTTGATTTCAATTTTTTCTCTAGTGTCAACATAGAACAACAGGAGTGTTGTGTTAAATTTTAGAATTTTTCGGGGCTCGTTTGGACATTTTTATGCATTAACTGCGTTTTCAATGCATTTATTTGCACAATTCAAATTTGAACTACAGGCACATGCTCTAATGCATATAAATTGGTTGAAAATTCAAATCTGTGTCCTTGGTTGCATGCTTAGGTCCCATGCAAGAAATGGGAATGAATGTCAAACACCCTGCCACCATCACTCGGCCGTAAACATTGAGATACCTGGTTTTTAAATTCTAGTAAATCCAAAACTCGTCTGAAATTCATGAAACTTGGCATGCTATCATGGAGCGGCATCAACATGCCATGGTAAATATTTTGTCCCATTTGGGGCAGGTTTGGGTATAAGCTTCTCACAAACCAGAGCTTCTCACAACAAGCCTGATGGTTTCGGTAGGGAACGTTTCACCTTTCTGGATGAAACGATATCCATTGCCTCTTCTTGATTATTATTTTTTCTCTAGTGTCAACATAGAACAACAGGAGTGTTGTGTTAAATTTTTGAATTTTTCGGGGCTCGTTTGGACATTTTTATACATTAACTGAGTTTTCAATGCATTTATGTGCATAATTCAAATTTGAACTACATGCACATGCTCTAATGCATATAAATTGGTTGAAATTTCAAATATGTGTCCTTGGTTGCATGCTTAGGTCCCATGCAAGAAATGGGAATGAATGTCAAACACCCTGCCACCGTCACTCGGCCGCAAACATTGAGATACCTGGTTTTTAAATTCTAGTAAATCCAAAACTCGTCTGAAATTCATTAAACTTGGCATGCTATCATGGAGCGGCATCAACATGCCGTGGTAAGTTTTTTGTCCCATTTGGGGCAGGTTTGGGTATAAGCTTCTCACAAACCAGAGCTTCTCACAACAAGCCTGACGGTTTCGGTAGGGAACGTGCCACCTTTGCGGACGAAACGATATTCGTTGCCTCTTATTGCTTTCAAAAAAAATCTAGTGTCAACATAGAACAACAGGAGTGTTGTGTTAAATTTTGGAATTTTTTGGGGTTCGTTTGGACATTTTTATACATTAACTGGGTTTTCTAGGCATTTTATGTCCATAATTCAAATTTGAACTACATGCACATGCTCCAGTGCATATAAATTGGTTGAAAAATCAAATCTGTGTCCTTGGGTGCATGCTTAGGTCCCATGCAAGAAATGGGAATGAATTTCAAACACCAGGGCACTGTTGATTGCCGGCAAAACATTGAGATACTTTGTTTTTAAATTCTAGTAAATCCAAAACTCGTCTGAAATTCATGAAACTTGGCATGCTATCATGGAATGGCACCCGACATGCTGTGGTATTTTTCGTGTCCATTTTTAGAGAAGGCGCACTCGAATAACAGCCAACAAAGGCATTTTCAAAAAATAGCTACCACTTTAATATCTCAAATGTTTGTATAATTCAAATCGTGTGCGTTCTGTTAACCAATCACATGATGCCACGTGTCTTGGTTTTAATGGCTATAGGCGGTGACGTGCGGACAGCTGCTTGACTGAACGAGAGGCGTACGAGCGCAGTCTGGTGCGTAGGCTGACCGAGAGGCGTGCAAGCTGTGCTCTAATGCGTAGGCTCACCGGGAAGCGTGAGAGCTGTACGCTGCGCAGGCTCACTGGGAAGCGAGCCCTTTGACTTCCATGGCCGCCCACCTTCCTCTCCATTAATGCCGCCCGAGCTGCTGTTTAATATGGGCGGCCTTACTGTTTGCCTCCCATTCCCCTCCCTCCCGCAGACCTCCACCAACGCCATGGCGCAGAATGATCATCTGCCACTAGTCTTCAAGTTTGGTGCAGTCGACTCTGAGCCGAAGGAGATAGAAAATAAGGAGGAATGGGGCCTCATGGACATGGCCGTGAACGAGCTGGCCACGGCGGTTGCTGTCCCCGCTCCCATCCCCGCGCCCGCGCCATCGACCATCCTCGTAGCATTAACGGGCTGGTCGCCGAGCACTACCGTAGAGCTGGAAGCCACGGGCGTCAGCGTGGTCTCCGCGGACCCGCGCGAGCTCATGTACATGCCAGCGCCAGCGCCCGTGCCCGTGCGCGCCCCTCCACCCACCGCGGCGCCAGTCCGCGTGCGTTTGGCTGCACCCGCCACGCCCGTGCTAGTGCGCGCGCCCCCCTCAGCGGCATGGGACGCCACCGTCGACCGCTACCTCTCAGCGGTGCCAGTTGCCGTCCTCCCGCGCCCCGCCCGTCGATCGCGCGACGACATGATGTTTGATTTACAAGTGAAGAACATTTTGTGCTACCTTGAAGACTTCAACAACGGCGTCCTGGAGGACGACAACGACAATGACGGCGCGGCACGCCGCCTCCGCCACCGCCAGAATTTTTTTTTGGGGTTTAATACTGTATCTCGATCATATGAATATAAATTTGCAGTGTGACTGAATGAAAGATATGGTTTGAACGAACTTGCATTTTTCTCTCTTAATGTACAGACTTATCAAACGATTTTCTTTTGAAAAAAACGTCAATGGTTTTTAAATATAAAACACTCATCGCAAACGTTTTAGTTAGAACACCCGTATGCAAAGTGAGAGCTATGGTCTTCCCCCTTAAGTCAAGGGAAAATTTGCAGTGCAGGATTTTTGCATCCCTTCAACGCAAACGGTTGTTTTGGATGACCCGTGTGCAACCACGTACAAACAGCGTTTCTCCAGGTTTATCAACAGCTCCGACTACAGTTTCGCTACGGTGGACACCACCAACGATCTAAAAGCGCTCAAGGTTTCGGGCTTGAAATGCTCGAATCTTGTCAACATCCAGCACCACTACAATGTCTGGGGCAGCGGCAACAACAAACTGAACTCCCTGGTTGACCTCGCCTCGGCCATCATCGACCCCTACTACATGAAGATGAAGGATGAGAGCAAGAAGGACAAGATCGCCTGGCACAGTGTTTGGCATGAGAGACTGGATGAACAACACGTCAAGTACGCGGCCAAGGACGCGTACACAAGCTACGAGATGTACGGGCGGATCGTTGACATGAGGAAGTGTCTTGTTCCTGCCCCAGACGAGGGATCTCTCCATAGAGCAGTGGCGGGAGCGTCACAAGAAGTAGATGACTAGACGATCGTTTCTCCTACTTTAGAATGCATGCAATTTATTGAGGTGTGTGCGAATGATCTGTATAGTCACTTATGTAAATAGATGTTTATTTCTGTTATATATATATATACATGTTATTCTTCTATAGACAGAGCAAATCACATGGCTTATTAGCAGCAATCGTCTGTGTTATTATTGGTCTTCGCACACATTTTTTATTACGGACCTGTTTGCCGCGTATCACACACATCTTGTTCAGTTGAACCGTTTCCATTGTGTTGCCTAATCACACACAGTTCATCCTAGTGAACCGTATGCCGTATATCGCACACACCCTCATTTGGCTGCCCGTTTCTGTTGTTCTGCATCATCGCAAATAGTTCTTCTGGATTAATCATTTGCCACTCATTGCACACGCAAATCTAATATGAACCGTGTTTGATGTCGCCGCCATCGCAAACATTTTCCACCTTTTTTGACGGTTTTTTTACACCACCGTTTGCGATTATTGCATCGCACACAGTTTCGTCGAAGGGTCTCTGATTCGACTGTCGCGTTTGGACCATCCTGCAGTAGTGTAGGTACATATGTCATTGCCAAAGATCCATACTTCGAGCCTTTCTGCGTATGGGGCAATGAGATATTCATGAACCATCATTAAGTGAGGAAACTGATAAAGATTGTTATTAAAATGGGTCAAAAGATGTCAATCAAACTATTTGTTTACACTTTATGCAAGACAACAGTGAACTGCAGGATGGTAAGTAAGAACTATTTAGCCTTCTTTTTACTGCCCCGTAATAAGTTGTGTTAGATGACAATTTCTGAATCTTTTTCCTTTGCAGTGGATCCTGAAGCAGTTTACTCAAGATTACCTCTCAAACTACATGATTGGCGGCCGGCCATCACAAGGGGTTGGACTAGAGTCGTGCGTGCCTTCTGCATCGAGGAGAGCACAATGGGGCCATTCCGCTTCAACTTGTTCAGCAACCAGAATGTCTCTCGCCTCTTTCTTTACCATCTGTAATAGTACAAGTATACAACCCTGGTTCATCATTCTTTATTTGGTGCTTATGTAGTTCTTGAAGATATGTACCTGTGAATCGAATAATGCATTGGTTGTTTGAACCTGATGGATATGAATAAAGATATAACCTACTTTCAAACTCAAATTAGGTACAATTTGAAATAGCAGTAATTAAATTAGGGTGAAATTACGGTCTGCGGGTCATTACGGCGCACACGGTCTATAAAGCACAGCGTGTGTGATATACATCATAATCCGACACGGTTCACGGAGAGGAAACACGTGTAACCATGCACACAGTTGCCATTTGCAAAGCGTGTGTGATGTCAGACAATATCACAAACGGTGCGGGAAAACTAAATGTGTGTGATTGTCGGCCTATCGTACACGGTTTACAATCATGAACTGTTTGTGATGTGCCAGGCATCATAAACGTAGAGCCAGTTTGGTACGTGTCTGGAAAAATCCTGTGCCTGGAATGTGATTGGACTGCGCCTGGTTTTAGGTAAAACCACAGAACTTCGACTGCGATGACAATGCGAGCACAAACGAGTAGCAAGGATGAAGCGTTTGGGATATTCAAGATATCAGAAACAGTTTTATAGGGACAAATGTATGCATCAAGGCTCCCTATCCCCGACGGTTTCTGGGTCGTGTGGGAAGGACCCCCCTATCGCAGTCACTCACTTGGCGACGGTTCAAAACGCCATCGTGGAAAGGGGTTAAAAACCATTTGTATAGCATCTCGCTGTACCAGTGTTCATTGCTAAGATTGAAACATAAAAGTAAAGAAGCAAAAAATCAAACTACTCTTTATTATATAACTCTCAACTCGATTACATAGATAGATGCATCACGAAACTAACACTCGAAAATAGATCATACTAAACTTTTATTCTTCTAAATCATGAAATAGCTAAGGATCGAACTAAAATTGGTAAAGATAATAAAAGTGATGGTGATACGATACTGGGGCACCTCCCCCAAGCTTGGCAAAAGCCAAGGGTGGTGCCCATACGCGTGTACTCAAGTGTCCTTTGGGGATGATGGTGATGATGAAGTGGTAGGCCTGGCCTTTAGCTTCAACAAGTACTCCAGGTTCCTATTGATATTCCGAAGAGCATGATTCTGCTCTTCCAACATAATAATTTCATGAGTGAGAGATGTATTCTGAGCACAGATGGTTTCAAAGACCCTTAAGGTATCAATTTCAGATGGAGAGAGATGATCATAAAGGGGTTGCATAATATCTCCCTTCTCTGCAGTCTCTTCCACAGGCATGGCTTGATCTCCCTCCCGAGTCTGGTTTCATGCGGCCTCTTCAGCTTTATCCTCCTTGTCGACGTCCTCCTCTCCTGACAACCACTCATAGTAAACCTCACTATATGGGCATTCGCCCGACAAAGGTTGCATGATCTGGTGCTTGGTGCGTAGCCTTCGGGGAGCCATGGGAGTTCGGATCTGTCAGAAAAACAGCACGAAACAAGAACAAAGGGGAATCTTGTGATACGGTGGTCAAAACATCCGGGAATATATATAAACAGTTTTTATCTTGTAGAACAAGTATTCGATAAGAAAACGAAGTCGGAAGGCACAAGAGGGGCCCACAAGGTACCTAGGCGCGCCCAGGGGGTGGCCGCGCCTAGATGCCTTGTGACCTCCTCGTGGGTCCTCTCGCCTGTTTCTTATTTTTGTATTTTTTTTCTAATATTCCAAAACGGAAACAAATATTTTTTATGGAATTTTTGGAGTCGGTTTACTTACCGTATCACATGCCTACCCTTTTTCAGGTTTCTGGCGTACTCTGGAAGGTCTCTCTTATGTGTTCCTCCAGTGTCATAGTTTGAATAATATTAGTTTCAACATTAATAGGTATACCTGAGATATAATGCTTTATTCTTTGACCATTGACCACTCTCAGATTAGTTCCTTCGGCATTATTGATCTTGATAGCTCTGGAGTGATAAACTTCTTCGATGATGTACAATCCTTCCCATTTAGAGAGAAGCTTTCCGGCAAAGAATCTAAAATGAGAGTTGTATAACAGAACATGCTCCCCTACTTTGAATTCCCGTTTCTGAATTCTTTTATCATGCCATCTTTTAACTTTTGCTTTAAACAACTTGGCATTTTCATAATCTTGGGTTCTCCCTTCATCTAGAGAACTAATATCAAATAACCTCTTTTCACCGACAAGTTTGAAATCATAGTTAAGTTCTTTAATTGCCCAATATGCCTTATGTTCTAACTCAAGAGGTAAGTGACATGCTTTTCCATAAAACATTTTTTATGGATGACATACCCATGTGATTTCTATAAGCACTTTTGTATGCCCATAATGCATCATCAAGTTTCTTAGACCAATTCTTTCTAGATCTATAATGGTCTTTTGCAAAATTAATTTTATTTCTCTAGTTCTCAGTTCAACTTGACCACTTGACCAAGGATGATAAGGAGATGCAATTCTATGGTTAACATCATATTTAGCAAGAAGTTTACGGAAAGCACCATGAATAAAATGTGAACCACCATCTGTCATTAAATATCTAGGGACTCCAAACCTTGGAAAAATGACTTCTTTAAGCATTTTAATAGAAGTGTTATGATCAGCTCTACTAGTTGGAATAGTTTCTACCCACTTAGTAACGTAATCAACAACAACTAAAATATGTGTATACCCATTAGAGGAAGGAAAAGGTCCCATATAATCAAATCCCCAAACTCAAATCGTTCAATAACTAGTGAATAATTCATAGGCATTTCCTGACATCTATCAATATTACCAATTCTTTGACATCCATCACAAGATAAGACAAACTTACGTGCATCCTTGAAGAGAGCAGGCCAATAAAAACCAGACTATAATACCTTATGTGCAGTTCTGTCTCCAGCATGGTGTCCTCCACATGCTTCGGAGTGACACTTTCGTAGGATTTGTTCTTGTTCATGTTCAGGTACACAATGTCTAATAACACCATCTACTCCTTCTTTATATAGATGTGGGTCATCCGAAAAGTAATGTCTTAAATCAAAGAAGAACTTTTCTTTTGTTGGTATGTGAAACTAGTTGGTATATATTTTGCAACAATGTAATTAGCATAGTCAGCATACCAAGGAGTATTACGAGAAGCATTTATGACAGCTATTTGTTCATCAGGAAAACTATCATAAATAGGCAATGGGTCATCAAGAACATTTTCCATTCTAGACAAATTATCAGCTACGTGATTCTCAGCTCCCTTTCTATCAATAATATGCAAGTCAAATTATTGTAGCAAGAGAACCCAACTAATCAACCTAGGTTTAGCATCTTTCTTTTTCATAAGATATTTAATAGTAGCATGATCAGTGTGCACAGTTACTTTAGAATCAACAATATAAGATCTGAATTTATCACATGCAAACACAACTGCTAATTTTTTTTCTCAGTAGTAGCACAATTTCTTTGAGCACTGTCTAGAGTTTTACTAGCATAATGAATAACATTCAATTTCTTATCAACTCTTTGTCCTAGAATTAACAGCACCAATAGCATAGTCACTAGCATCACACATAATTTCAAAAGGCAAGTTCCAATCAGGTGGTTGAACAATAGGTGAAGATATTAAGACTTTCTTAAGTATTTCAAAGGCTTCTGCACAATCATCATCAAAAACAAATGGAACATCTTTTTTGCAAAAGATTATTAAGAGCCCAAGAAATTTCAAGGAAGTCTTTTATGAACCTTCTATAGAAACCAGCATGACCAAGGAAATTTCTTATACCTTTGATATCTTTAGGGCATGACATTTTCTCAATTGCATCAATTTTAGCTTTATCTACTTCAATACCTCTTTCAAAATTTTATGCCCAAGGACAATACTTTCATTTACCATAAAGTGGCACTTCTCCCAATTCAAGACAAGATTAGTTTCTTCACATCTCTGCAAAACTCGATCAAGATTGCTTAAGCAATCATCAAAAGGATTCTCATAAATGGAAAAATCATCCATGAATACCTCAACAATCTTTTCACAAAAATTAGAGAATATAGTAGTCATACATCTTTGAAAGGTAGCAGGTGCATTACATAAACCAAAAGGCATACGTCTATAAGCATAAGTTCCAAAGGGACAGGTAAAAGTGATTTTCTCTTGATCTTCTTGTGACACAGGTATTTGAGAGAAACCAGAATAACCATCTAGAAAGCAGAATTGTGTATGCTTAGGCAATTTTTTCTAGCATTTGATCGATAAAAGGTAAGGGGTAATGATCTTTTCTAGTAGCTTTGTTTAATTTCTTGAAATCAATTACCATCGTATAACCAATTACAATTCTTTGTGGGATAAGTTCATTTGATCATTAGGAACTATAGTAATGCCTCCTTTCTTAGGGACACAATGAACGGGACTTACCCATCTACTATCAGCTATGGGATAGATTATACCTACTTCAAGAAGCTTTAATATTTCAGTTCTTATCACATCCTTCATTTTAGGATTCAAACGACGTTGATGATCAACAACGGGCTTAGCATCAGGCTCCATATTAATCTTGTGCTGGCATAAAGTGGGACTAATGCCCTTAAGATCATCAAGAGTATATCCAATAGAGCATGGTGCTTCCTCAGAGTTTTAAGTAATCTCTTTTCTTCATGCTCTGAAAGGTTAGCACTGATAATAACATGATATATCTTCTTTTCATCAAGATAAGCATATTTCAACGTATCAGGTAATTTCTTTAGTTCAAACACGGGATCACCCTTAGGAGGAGGTGGACCTACAAGAGTTTCAACAGGAAAATAATGTTTAAGAATAGGTGTTTGATTAAAGAATATCTCATCGATTTCATTTCTCTCTTTCATATGTATATCATTTTCATGGTCTAGCAGATATTGTTCTAACGGATTAATAGGAGGTACGGCAATAGAAGCAAGAACAATTATTTCATCTTTACCAGGCAATTCTTTATCATGAGGTTGTCTACGAAACTTGGAAAAATTAAACTCATGAGACACATCACCAAAATTAACACTGCCTGTTTCCCTATTGCATTCAATCTTAGCATTAACTGTATTTAGGAAAGGTCTACCAAAGATAATGGGACAAAAATCATCCTGTGGAGAACCAAGAACTAGAAAATCTATAGGGTACTTGATCTTACCACACAAGACTTCAACATCTCTAACAATCCCAAGCGGTGACATAGTATCTCTATTTGCAAGTTTAATAGTAACATCAATGTCTTCTATCTCAGCAGGTGCAATATCATTCATAATCTCTTGATATAAGGTAAAAGGAATAGAACTTACCCTAGCACACAAATCACATAAACCATGATAACAATGATCTCCAGTTTTAACAAAAACAACACGCATGCCAACAAAGGGTTTATTCTTATGTTTAGTATCAGGCTTAGCAATTCTAATTGCTTCATCACAGAAATAGATAACATGCCCATCAACATTATCAACCAGAAGATCTTTAACCATAGCAACATTAGATTCAACTTTAATTTGTTCAGGGGGCCTAGGTGCTCCAACATTACTTTTGTTAACCACAGTTGAAACGTTAGCATGTTCCTTAATCCTAATAGGGAAAGGATGTTTCTCAATATAAGTAGTAGCTAGGCACAGTTGGATCAACATTATAAATGATAGTTTCTTCTTTAACTATAATGGGTTCCTCTAATTTTTCTTCAACATCGGGGTGATATTTAAACCACTTCTCCTTTGGGAGGTCAACATGAGTAGCAAATGATTCATAGAAAGAAGCTACTCTCTCAGAGTCAAGTCCATATTTAGTACTAAACTTATGAAAATCATCGGTTTCCATTAAAGATTTAACACAATCAAACTCAAGTTTTATACCCAACTCTTTACCTTTGTCGAGTTCCCAGTCTTGAGAGTTGCGTTTAATTCTTTCCAAAAGACCCCATTTGAACTCAATAGTTTTCTTCATAAAGGAACCAGTAGAACAAGAATCAAGCATGGATTGATCATTATGAGAAAGCCGGGCATAAAAAATTTGTAAGATAATTTCTATTGAGAGCTCATGATTGGGGGATGTATACATCATGTACTTAAGCCCCCCCAAGCTTGAGCGATACTTTCTCCTTCACGAGGCCAAAATATATATATATATATATATATAATTCCGATCATGATGAACCAGATGCATAGGATAAAACTTCTGATGAAATTCCAATTTCAATCGGTTCCAATCCCACGTTCCAATATCATCACATAGCCTATACCATGTAAATGCCTTTCCCTCTAAATATAAAGGGAAAACCTTCTTCTTAACTCCATCCTCGGATAAACCTGCAAGCTTAAACAATCCATAAATTTGATCCGCATATATTAAGTGCATATCAGGATGCGCCGTTCCATCTCCTGCATAAGGATTAGCTAGCAGTTTTTCTATCATTCCCGAAGGAATCTCATAATAAATATTTTCATTAGGTCCAGTAGGTTGAGGGGCAACTCTAATTGCTTCCGATCCAGGTAAATATACCCCGAACAAACCCCTCAAAGGATTGTTGTCCATAATGACAAGTGACAGGATGTTTCAACACGTAATATAAATGTTTCCTTTCCAAAGGCGCTTCACTCCCCGGCTATGGCGCCAGAAAAGAGTCTTGATGACCCACAAGTATAGGAGATCAATCGTAGTCCTTTCGTTAAGTAAGAGTGTCATACCCAATGAGGAGCAGAAGGAAATGACAAGCGGTTTTTAGCAAGGTATTTTCTGCAAGTACTGAAATTATCGATAATAGATAGTTTGGTAGCAAGGTAATTTGTACCAAGCAACAAGTAGGAATAGTAACCAAGGTGCAGCAAGGTCGCCCAATCCTTTTTGTAGCAAAGGATAGGCCGAAACATTCTCTTATAATAAGCAAAGCATTCTCGAGGACACATGGTAATTTCATCTAGTCACTTTCATCATGTTTATTTGATTCGTGTTCGGTACTTTGATAATTGATATGTGGGTGGAACGGTTCTTGGGTGTTGTTCTTACTTGAACAAGCCTCCCACTTATGATTAACCCCTCTCTCAAGCATCCGCCACTACGAAAGAAGAATTAAGATAAATCTAGCCATAGTAGGAAACATATGGATCCAAATCAGCCCCTTAAACTAGGGTTTAAGCTTCTGCCACTTTAGCGACCCATCATCCAATGACTACTCCACAATGCCTTCCCTTATGCCCAAGTATGGTGAAGTGACGTGTAGTCAACGTTCACATGACAATACTAAAAGAAGCAACAACATACATATCATCAAAATATCGAACGAATGCGAAATTCACACGATTAATTATAACAAGACTTCTCCCATGTCCTCGAGAACAAAAGTAACCACTCACAAATCATGTTCATGTTCAAGATCAGAGGGGTATTGAATAGCATCAAGGACCTGAACATATAATATTCTACCAAATAAACCAACTAGCATCAACTACAAGATGTAATCAGCACTGCTAGCAACCCACAGGTACCAATCTGAGGTTTTGAGACAAAGATTTAATACAAGAGATGAACTAGGGTTTGAGATGAGATGGTGCTGGTTGATGAAGATTTGTCCTCCCATGATGAGAGGATCGTTGGTGATGACGATGGCTTTGATTTCCCCCTCCCGGAGGGAAGTATCCCCGGCGGAATCGCTCCGCCGGGGAGCAAAAGTGCTCCTGCCCAGGTTCCGCCTTGAGACGGCGGCGCTTTGTCCAGAAAGCTCTCTCCTTATTTTTTCTAGGTCAAAACCCTTCATATAGCAGAAGATGGGGGCCAGCGGCCTGCTAGTGCCCCCACAAGGTGCCTAGGCACGCCCAGGGGTATGGTCGCGCCTAGGTGCCTTGTGGGCAGCTGATGGGTCCCCTATGGTACTTCTTTGCCCCAGTATTTTTTATATATTCCATAAAAATTCTCCATGAAATTTCAGCTCATTTGGAGTTGTGCATAATAGATATCTCTGATATAGCTTTTTCAGGTCCAGAATTCCAGCTGCCAGCAATCTCCCTCTCCATGTAAATCTTGCAAAATTAAGAGAGAAAAGGCATTAGATTGCTTCACAAAGTGTTATAATGATTAAAAACATTGTAATAACAGTAGGAAAACATGATACAAAAGGACGTATCATGCATCCAACTTGCTTGCTCATGAAGACCTTGGGCATTTGAGGAAGCCCATCACCGGAATATACAAGCCAAGTTCTATATGAAAAATTCCCACTAGTATATGAAAATGAAAGAATAGGAGACTCTCTATATGAAAAACATGGTGCTACTTTGAAGCACAAGTGTGGAAAAGGATAGTAACATTGCCCCTTCTCTCTTTTTCTCTCATTTTTTTGGTGGGCTCTTTTTGGCCTCTTTTTTTCTTGGGATCTTTTTGGCATTTTTTTTAATTTCCTCACTTGGACAATGCCCTAATAATGAATAATGATGATCATCACACTTCTATTTACTTACAACTCAAAATTACAAATCGATACTAGAACAAAATATGACTCTATATGAATGCCTCTGGTAGTGTACCAGGATGTGCAATGATGCTAGCCTAACATGTATAAAAAATGATGAATGGTTGCTGAGCCACAAATACTATGTCAAGTATATGATCATGCAAAGCAATATGGCAGTGACCATGTGTGTCATAAAAATGGAACGGTGGAAGTTGCATGGCAATATATCTCGGAATGGCTATGGAAATGCCATAATAGGTAGGTATGGTGGCTGTTTTGAGGAAGATATAAGGAGGCTTATGTGTGATAGAGCGTATCATATCATGGGCTTTGGATGCACTGACCAAGTTTGCACCAACTCCCAAGGTGAGAAAGGGCAATGCATGGTACCGAAGATGCTAGCAAATTGCGGAAAGGTGAGAGTGCGTATAATCCATGGACTCACATTAGTCATAAAGAACTCATATAATTGTTGCGAAAGTTTATTAGCCCTCAAAGCAAATTACTACTATGCATGCTCCTAGGGGGATAGATTGGTAGGAAAAGACCGTTGCTCATCCCTGACCGCCACTCATAAGGAAGACAATTAATAATAAATCATGCTCCAACTTCTTAGCATAACGGGAGACTATACGTGCATGCTTCGGGAATCACAAACCTTAACACAAATATTCTTACTAAACCACAATTATTCACTAGTACCTCCCACATATTACCATCTTAATATCGCAAAACTATTGAAAGGAATCAAACTTATCATATTCAGTGATCTACATGAAAGTTTTTATTTTATCCCTCTTGAATACCTATCATATTAGGACCAATTGCATAACCCGTGCATATTGCCATTACTATTTATCAAACTCTCAAAATGATATAAGTGAAGCATGAGAGTGCAGCTATTTCTTTAAAATATAACCACCGCCATGCTCTAAAAAATATAAGTGAAGCACTAGAGCAACTGCCTAGCTCAAAAGATATAAGTGAAGCACAAAGAGTATTCTAACAAATCATGAATGAGTGTGTGTCCCTCTCAAAAGGTGTGTCCAGCAAAGATGATTGTGGCAAACTAAAAAGCAAACAAAACAAAGACTCCTATAATACATGACGCTCCAAGCAAAACTCATATCATGTGATGAATAAAAATATAGCTCCAAGTAATTTACCGATGGCTGGTAGACGAAAGAGGGGATGCCATCCGGGCATCCCCAAGCTTAGATGCTTGGGTCTCTTTGAATATTACCTTGGTGTGGCATGGGCATCCCCAAGCTTAGGGTCTTGCCAATCTCTATTCCTTCATCCATCGTGATCTCACTTAAAACATGAAAACTTCAGCACACAAAACTCAACAAAAACCTCCGTGAGATCCATTAGTATAACAATCAAATCACAAACTTTAGTTACTGTTGTGAAACCATTCATATTTTATTATTGCATAATACCTACTGTATTCCAACTTCTCCATGACTTATACCCCCCCGATACAATCCATAGATTCATCAAAACAAGCAAATAACGCAAAGAAAACAGAATCTGTCTAAAACAGAACAGTCTGTAGCAATCTGAATAATGACTATACTTCTGTAACACTAAAAATTCTGAAAGAAATAGGAAAACATGGGAAATTTATATGTAAATCATGTGTAAAAAATTTAGATCAAAAAAACTTTCCAGTGAATTTAAACAATTCTGTTGTTGGGCGCGTGTGGCACCCCGGCTCAGAGTGACCGGAATACCCCGTATTCCAGCCCTGAGATCAAGTCTTCTGGAATACGACACTGCTTGGCATAGAAAAAATCAGCTCTTTATTATAAATACTCGGGGATACAAAGGTTCGAGTATTACAACGGAATATCTCGGCACGACGACACTACGCCTGCTCAGGTTGCTCTATGCTAGCAGCAGAACAACACGTAGCAGCGGAATGACTTCTAGCAGCGAAACGACGATGATAGCGATGGACTCCACTCCGCAGGGACTCTGGATGGAACGCTTAGCCTAGCTCGCAAACTCGGGATCCTCGACAATCAAGCAAACATGACATGACCTGCAAACTGGCATGACATGCCAGGTGAGTACTTTGAATGTACTCGCAAGCTCACAGCAATCAAGACAAACAATAGCATGGCATTTACAGGTTACACATTAGAGATGAACATGATACCACTAGAACAACATAAGCATGGCATGAACATGAGCATGTTGAACATCCCATAACTAGAACCATATGAAATGAACATGGCATGGTACTCATGATATGAATAGGATGATACTAGGATGCAATATGCTTAAACTATCATGATTCAACTTACTCTGCTCGGGGTTATCTCGTAACCACCACTTGTATCACTTACCATCGTGGACATCACACGATCACCTCAGGATCAAATCAAGCTTGGTATTAACAATACCGTAGTAATCATTACATGACCACAAGGAGCTTGATCCTTACCCGTGATTATCGCATAACACCACAAACATCAACCAGCTTCGGTATCCACGATACCACTGTGATCCTTTCACGATCACATAAAGATCAACCAACTTCTTTCATCATCGCACCGGGGTTGTTTATTAGTCAGGTTATTATTGCTGTTGACCCATAGTGTGACCTACTATGAGCTGGGCCCATATTCATTGGGTGCGGCTATTGATAGATTTAAACACACTCTGCAGAGGTTAGTACACTGTACCAACACTACGGAACCCAAGGCCTCGTGCTCCCATTCGGGTGGACCAACGATGTTCCGACAAAACCGATCTACCGCATGACACTCTCCCGGCCACTCCGACCAACTCCCCTTTCGGCTAAGTCATGGGTGGCCCCGATGCCACTCTGGACATCCAACGGCCACCGTCGTGGCAAAACAAAAACGGTCCCAAACGGGGACAACCCAGGTACAACACAACTATGGGCACACAAGGCTTATGCCGTCCTACCCGGCCAAGGTAGCGCCCGCGCATAACCTTCCCTAGTTGGAGGCACCGGCGAGAGGCATGACAATAGACCGCATTAGGGCCTTCCCATAAAGGCAAATGTGGCTGCACTGGTCAGCTCAATTTGGTGGCACCATGACTCAGCCAACAGTTGTTCAAGTTTGATTAATGTCCAGTTAAACTTGAATGCAAATGATGTTGAGTCATACAATACAACATGATGAGCTGACCATGATAACAACATGAACATGGATGGGAAAGCATAATCATTCAACATATCAACAGTAGTAAAGCATTTATACCGATGAGCATGACATGATGATGGACATGAACAAAATAGTATAACAAGGTCACATAAGAGCATAGCATGATCACTAGCATCAAAATAATTATTTGACTGAAGTATAACAAGAGCATAAGCAAGTAAACATCTACTCAACTAGATGCAAATGATCATAGCACAAGCATAAGCATGCAAACACGAGCATGAATAACTCATTCACGGAATAATAGCATGCACAAACAAATTAAAGATTCAAGTTGAAAACCATTGCTATTGCAATGCTATCATGCAAGTGGCTGTCGTGGCTTGACTGGGGTGGAAGAAATCAATGGGGAGAAGTGCGAAGCGTTCGCGGAAAGATTCATCGGAAACACTTCTCTCTCAGAGGGGGCTGTATGGGGCAAGGCCAAACTGGTCATTTTCACTGTGTGAAAACATTATGAAAATGGTACCAACATTACGGGCTCGATGAGACGAAAACGTGAGACTTGGATTCACCTGAATCGGAGTTAGGAGCGCGAAGATATGAAGGTTTGAAGATCAAGGACTATTCTACAAAAATGTCCGCAACAACAAGTCCCTGGCGGCAGAAAACAGAAAGCGCCTTTACTGAGAATGCGTTTTTAGAACAGAGAAACATATTTTCTGCTGAAGTACAAATGAAATACGCTTTTCAGAGACGAAAGCATATTTTCAAATTTACGCTTCCACTTAAAACAGATGGGACCGGGGTTGTAGTCACTTACAAGTGGGGCCAAGGGGAGGCGCGGGGCCCGCCTGGCTGGCTGTCTTCTTCCTCCCGCTATCCCCCCGCACGAGACAGAGGAGAAGCAGGGGAGGCCGCGGCCGGCGCCGGGAACTGCTGCCTCCGGCCTCCTCCGGCCAAGGCAGGGGCACCGGTGGCCTCAGGGGGCGGCGCCGCACCCGTCCCACAGCGAAGAGAGTGCCGAGGAGGGCTCTAGCCATGGCGAGCAGGGGCTCCCGTGGGTGAGGGCAGCCGCCATCATCGGGGTCGCGGCCAAGGGCACTCCGGCGAGGAACTGAGGCGAGGGAAAGGTGCACCGGGGCTTGATGTCTACTACGCAACCTTCTTCTTGTAGACTCGTGTTGGGCCTCCAAGCGCAGAGTTTTGTAGCACAGTAGCAAATTTCCTTCAAGTGGATGACCTAAGGTTTATCAATCCATGGGAGGTGTAGGATGAAGATGGTCTCTCTCAAACAACTCTGCAACCAAATAACAAAGAGTCTCTTGTGTCCCCAACACATCCAATACAATGGCAAATTGTATAGGTGCACTAGTTCGGTGAAGAGATGGTGATACAAGTGTAGTATGGATAGTAGATATAGGTTTTTGTAATATGAAAATATAAAAACAGCAAGGTAACTAGTAACAAAAGTGAGCAAAAACGGTATTGCAATGCTTGAAAACAAGGCCTATGGTTCGTACTTTCACTAGTGCAAAGTCTCTCAACAATGATAACATAATTGGATCATATAACAATCCCTCAACGTGCAACAAAGAATCACTCCAAAGTTTCTATCGGAGAACGTAGGACGAAAACATGCATCAACCCCTATGCATAGATTACCCCAATGTCACCTCAGGAATCCGCGAGTTGAGTGCCAAAACATACATCAAGTGAATCAATAGAACATCCCATTGTCACCACAGATATCCCATCGCAAGACATACATCAAGTGTTCTCAAATCCAATACTCAATCCAACATAACGAAACCTCAAAGAGCAAGACTCAATTCATCACAAGAAGGTAGAGGGAGAGAAACACTATATGATCCAACTATAGTAACAAAGCTCGCGGTACATCAAGATTGTGCCAAATCAAGAACACGAGAGAGAGAGAGAGATCAAACACATAGCTACTGGTACATACCCTCAGCCCCGAGGATGAACTACTCCCTCCTCGTCATGGAGACCGCCGGGATGATGAAGATGGCCACCGATGATGATTTCCCCCTCCGGCAGGGTGCCGGAATGGGCTCTCGATTGGTTTTTCATGGCTACAGAGGCTTACGGCGGAGGAACTTCCAATCTAGGGTTCTTTTCGGAGGTTTCTATATTTATAAGAATTTTTGGCGTCGGAAACAAGTCAAGGAGGTGCCCGGGGGACCTACAAGGCAGGGGGCGCCCCCCTGGGGCGCACCCTGCACCCTTGCCGTCGCCTCGGGACTCCTTTGCCTTGGTCTCCAAGTCCTACGTGTGTCTTCTGGTCCAAGAAAAATCATCATAAAGTTTTATTCCGTTTGGACTCCGTTTGATATTCCTTTTCCGCGAAACTCAAAAACAAGGAAAAAACAGAAATTGGGCTCTGGGTTAATAAGTTAGTCCCAAAAATAATATAAAATAGCATATTAATGCATATAAAACATCCAAAATAGATAATATAATAGCATGGAACAACCAATAATTATAGATACGTTGGAGACGTATCAAGCATCCCCAAGCTTAATTCCTGCTCGTCCTCGAGTAGGTAAATGATAAAAACAGAATTTTTGATGTGGAATGCTACCTAACATATTTATCCATGTAATTTTATTTATTGTGGCATGAATATTCAGATCCATAAGATTCAAAACAAAGGTTTAATATTGACATAAAAACAATAGTACTTCAAGCATACTAATAAAGCAATCATGTCTTCTCAAAATATCATGGCCAAAGAAAGTTATCCCTACAAAATCATATAGTCTGGCTATGCTCCATCTTCATCACACAAAGTATTAAATCATGCACAACCCCGATGATAGGCCAAGCAATTGTTTCATACTTTTGATGTTCTCAAACTTTTTCAACTTTCACGCAATACATGAGCGTGAACCATGGATATAGCACTATAGGTGGAATAGAATATGGTGGTTGTGGAGAAGACAAAAAGAAGGAGATAGTCTCACATCAACTAGGCGTATCAATGGGCGATGAAGATGCCCATCAATAGATATGAATGTGAGTGAGTAGGGATTGCCATGCAACGGATGCACTAGAGCTATAAGTGTATGAAAGCTCAAAAGAAACTAAGTGGGTGTGCATCCAACTCGCTTGCTCACAAAGACCTAGGACAATTTGAGGAAGCCCATCATTGGAATATACAAGCCAAGTTCTATAATGAAAAATTCCCACTAGTATATGAAAGTGACAAAATAGGAGACTCTCTATCATGAAGATCATGGTGCTACTTTGAAGCACAAGTGTGGAAAAAGGATAGTAGCATTGCCCCTTCTCTCTTTTCTCTCATTTTTATGGGCTCTTTGGCCTCACTTTTTTTATCTTTTTATTTTATTTTATTTTATTTTTCGTCCGGAGTCTCATCCCGACTTGTGGGGGGAATCATAGTCTCCATCATCCTTTCCTCACATGGGGTAATGCTCTAATAATGATGACCATCACACTTTTACTTACTTACAACTCAAGAATTACAAGTCGATACTAGAACAAATATATGACTCTATATGAATGCCTCCGGCGGTGTACCGGGATGTGCAATGACTCAGGAGTGACATGTATAAAAAATATGAATGGTGGCTTTGCCACAAATACGATGTCAACTACATGATCATGCAAAGCAATATGACAATGATGAAGCGTGTCATAATAAACGGAACGGTGGAAGTTCCATGGTAATATATCTCGGAATGGCAATGGAAATGCCATAATAGGTAGGTATGGTGGCTGTTTTGAGGAAGGTATATGGTGGGTGTAATGCACCGGTGAAAGTTGCGCGGTACTAGAGAGGCTAGCAATGGTGGAAGGGTGTCGGTACAACAAACCCTGGGTCTGTTGCCCAGACCATGCACAGGCCGAAGATCAAGATTGCAACGTCCAAGACAAGGCCAAGGTAAAGAGATAAGCTCTTTGACAAATCAAAGGGCAAGTTGAGAAGACCAAGTCAAGCCAAGAAGCAAGACACCGCTAAGGGAAAAACCTCCCTTGGCGGGCAGGAGAGCCTGGTGAGGTCAAGGTTACCCCGGAAGCAAAACCTCAAGGCTGCCCCGGCAGGCCTGCCGGGGGCATACGGAGGCAAAACGCCCCCACCAAGGCTTCACCGTCCCACGTCATGACGACGCAAGTCACCAAACGGTGTGGTGTCAAGCCCCAAGATGACTAAGTGGCTGCCTTTTGCCACATGGCAGCCACTTCCTACATGAATCACCTCCAGATGACACCCGTCCTGCGACGTGTCATGCAGACAGGAGAGAAGGTGGCCAAACAGCCCGGCAAGGCGTGCCGGGCAGGCCATGATGTGACACTGAGCGGTGCATTTAATGCATACTGCTTTGTCTGTAGAGGAGATATGATATCACTGTTCGCTATCTAATCAGTACACAATGACTGATTTGCCACTGTGGTGACCCCTTAATCTATAAAAGGAGGCCCATGGCAACCATAGAAAGGATTCGGACCCCTGTAAACCCATATGAGCGTAGCTGCTCTCGCCCCGAGGCAACCCTACCGGGCAAGAGCGCTACGTTTCCACCACCATCCACCATCAATCCACCAAAGCAGAAGTAGAGTTTTACGCCTCGCGGCGGCCCGAACCTAGGTAAAAACTGCCCATGTGATCTCTGCCGCACTACGCTGCGCTCCTCCGCTCTTTGTGCAATGCGCTCAGTCCCCCTGCCGAACCAAAAGGGGCCCTTGGCCCCATAGGTGGCCATGGTTTCCCACGACATCTTTGGCGCGCCAGGTAGGGGGCTGCGCTTGCGCGAACCCGAGAAGTGTACAAAGCACGTCATCTTCACCGCCATCTTCTTCGTCAGCGGCTCCATCGTCCATGGCGCCCAAGAAGAAGCCCGGCGCCGCAGCTCATCCATCCACCTCGAAGGCCCCGCCGCACGCGCCGGCCGACGCCGCGGGGGCTACGGGGGCGCCTGGAAGTGTGGACGCTGCAGGGGACGTGGTCGGCGCGGGCGGCGTCGTTACCACCTCCCCTGCGGCCGAAGCAGGAGCAGGAGGCAACGGAGAAGGATAGCACCAACTACATTCCAGTGGCCACATCCCACGAGGTACGGGAGGAGAGATCATTCCATCTACACCTCCTCGTCCGGCCGAAGGGCACAACTGCAGCGGGGGTACTTGCTCTAGGGGGAATCACAACTCCCCGACCGCTCCCGCCACGGGAGCGGCCGTAGAACATGCGCCACCCCCGTAACGAGCCGACCCAGCCGCTACACCAAACGGAGTCGCTGGCCCTCGAGCGCCTCCACCTCGTCCACACATCGTCCAGGCGGCTGACTCACGACGACGAGAACACGGCGGGACCGCTACCGGCATCGTCAGGAGCCGGGCGACGTTACGATCTTCATCGACATCCATGCCGAGCACCGCTTCGGAGGCCATGGCGCGAGCCCAGCTACTGTTGAAATTTCCGCCGGCAGCCGATCAGATGAATGAGTGGAGAGCCACCATTCAGAGTCTGATTGGCTTCACCGCGGCGGGAGGATCGCAGCGGGCTGGCCCGCCACGGCCTCCCCAGGCAGTGGCAACGGCCCACGCTGCTGGTGATGTCTACTACGCAACCTTCTTCTTGTAGACTCGTGTTGGGCCTCCAAGGGCAGAGTTTTGTAGGACAGTAGCAAATTTCCCTCAACTAGATGACCTAAGTTTATCAATCCGTGGGAGGCGTAGGATGAAGATGGTCACTATCAAACAACCCTGCAACCAAATAACAAAGAGTCTCTTGTGTCCCCAACACACCCAATACAATGGTAAATTGTATAGGTGCACTAGTTCGGTGAAGAGATGGTGATACAAGTGCAATATGGATGGTAGATATAGGTTTTTGTAATCTGAAAATATAAAAACAGTAAGGTAGTAAGTAACAAAAGTGAGCAAAAACGGTATTGCAATGCTTCGAAACAAGGCCTAGGGTTCATACTTTCACTAGTGCAAGTTCTCTCAACAATGATAACATAATTAGATCATATAACAATCCTCAACGTGCAACAAAGAGTCACTCCAAAGTCACTAATAGCGGAGAATAAACGAAGAGATTATTGTAGGGTACGAAACCACCTCAAAGTTATTCTTTCTGATCGATCTATTGGGCTATTCCTATAGGTGTCACAAACAGCCCTAGAGTTCGTACTAAAATAACACCTTAAGACACACATCAACCAAAACCCTAATGTCACCTAGATACTCCAATGTCACCACAAGTATCCGCGGGTTTGATTATACGATATGCATCACACAATCTCAGATTCATCTATTCAAACCAACACAAAGAACTTCAAAGAGTGCCCCAAAGTTTCTACTTTAGAGTCAAGACGAAAACGTGTGCCAACCCCTATGCAGAAGTTCACAAGGTCACAGAACCCGCAAGTTGATCACCAAAACATACATCAAGTGGATCACATGAATATCCCATTGTCACCACAGATAAACACATGCAAGACATACATCAAGTGTTCTCAAATCCTCAAAGACTCAATCTGATAAGATAACTTCAAAGGGAAAACTCAATTCATTACAAGAAGGTAGAGGGGGAGAAACATCATAAGATCCAACTATAATAGCAAAGCTCACGGTACATCAAGATCGTGCCAAATCAAGAACACGAGAGAGAGAGAGAGATCAAACACATAGCTACTGGTACATACCCTCAGCCCCGAGGGTGAACTACTCCCTCCTCGTCATGGAGACTGCCGGGATGACGAAGATGGCCACCGGTGATGATTTCCCCCTCCGGCAGGGTGCCAGAACAAGGTCCCGATTGGTTTTTGGTGGCTACAGAGGCTTGCGGTGGCGGAACTCCCGATCTAGGTTTTGTTCTGGTGTTTTTGGGATTTATAAGAGGTGTTGGTGTCGGGGACAAGTCAAGGGGGCCCACGAGGCGACGACAAGGACGGGGGGTGCGCCCTAGTGGGGGGCACACTCCACCCATGTGGTGGCCTTGGGACTCCTCTACGATATCTTTTCGTTCTAGTATTTTTCATATTTTCCAAAAATATTCTCCGTGGATTTTCAGGTCAATTGGACTCCGTTTGATATTCCTTTTCTACGAAGCTCAAAAACAAGGAAAAAACAGAAACTGGCACTGGGCTCTAGGTTAATAGGTTAGTACCAAAAATCATATAAAATAGGATATAAATGCATATAAAACATCGAAGATGGATAATATAATAGCATGGAACAATAAAAAATTATAGATATGTTGGAGACGTATCAAGCATCCCCAAGCTTAATTCCTGCTCGTCCTCGAGTAGGTAAATGATAAAAACAGAATTTTTGATGTGGAATGCTACCTAACATATTTATCCATGTAATTTCTTTATTGTGGCATGAATGTTCAGATCTGTATGATTCAAAACAAAAGTTTAATATTGACATAAAAACAATAATACTTCAAGCATACTAACAAGATAATTATGTCTTCTCAAAATAACATGGCCAAAGAAAGCTTATCCCTACAAAATCATATAGTCTGGCTATGCTCCATGTTCATCACACAAAATACTCAAATCATGCACAACCCCGGTTTTAGCCAAGCAATTGTTTCATACTTTAGTATTCTCAAACTTTTTCAACTTTCAGCAATACATGAGCGTGAGCCATGGACATAGCGCTATAGGTGGAATAGAAGGTGGTTGTGGAGAAGACAAAAAGAAGGAGATAGTCTCACATCAACTAGGCGTATCAACGGGCTATGGAGATGCCCATCAATAGATATCAATGTGAGTGAGTAGGAATTGCCATGCAACGGATGCACTAGAGCTATAAGTTTATGAAAGCTCAAAAAAGAAACTAAGTGGGTGTGCATCCAACTTGCTTGCTCATGAAGACCTAGGGTAATTTGAGGAAGCCCATCGTTGAATATACAAGCCAAGTTCTATAATGAAAAATTCCCAATAGTATATGAAAGTGACAACATAGGAGACTCTCTATCATGAAGATCATGGTGCTACTTTGAAGCACAAGTATGGAAAAAGGATAGTAACATTGCCCCTTCTCTCTTTTTCTCTCTTTTTCCTTTTTTTCTTTCTTTTTTTTCTCTTTTTTTCTCTTTTTTTCTTTTTATTTCTTTCTCCATTACTTTTTTTCTTTCCTTTTTTTCTTTTATTTCCTCACATGGGACAATGCTCTAATAATGAAAATCATCATACTTCTATTTACTTACAACTCAAAAATTACAACTCGATACTAGAACAAAATATGACTCTATATGAATGCCTCCGGCGGTGTACCGGGATGTGCAATGAATCAAGAGTGACATGTATGAAAGAATTATGAACGGTGGCTTTGCCACAAATACGATGTCAACTACATGATCATGCAAAGCAATATGACAATGATGATGCGTGTCATAATAAACGGAACGGTGGAAAGTTGCATGGCAATATATCTCGGAATGGCTATAGACATGCCATAATAGGTAGGTATGGTGGCTGTTTTGAGGAAGGTATATGGTGGGTTTATGGTACCGGCGAAAATTGTGCGGCACTAGAGAGGCTAGCAATGGTGGAAGGGTGAGAGTGCGTATAATCCATGGACTCAACATTAGTCATAAAGAACTCATATACTTATTGCAAAAATCTAGAAGCTATCGAAACCAAGTACTAGACGCATGCTCCTAGGGGAAGGGTTGGTAGGAGTTAACCATCGCGCGATCCCGACCTCCACACAAAGGATGACAATCAAAAAATATCTCATGCTCCAACTTCGTTACATAACGGTTCACCATACGTGCATGCTATGGGACTCACAAACCTTAACACAAGTATTTCTCAAATTCACAACTACTCACTAGCATGACTCTAATATCACCATCTTCATATCTCAAAACAATCATAAGGAATCAAACTTCTCATAGTATTCAATGCACTTTATATGAAAGTTTTTATTATATCCCTCTTGGATGCCCATCATATTAGGACTAAATTCATAACCTAAGCAAATTACCATGCTGTTTAAGACTCTCAAAATGATATAAGTGAAGCATGAGAGTTCATCAATTTCTTCAAAATAAAACCACCGTCGTGCTCTAAAAAGATATAAGTGAAGCGCTAGAGCAACTAACAAACTACTCCAAAAAGATATAAGTGAAGATCAATGAGTAGTCGAATAATTATGTAACTATGTGAAGACTCTCTAACATTTAAGAATTTCAGATCTTGGGATACTATTCAAACAGAAAGCAAAACAAAATAAAATGACTTTCTAAAAATAGCACACATCATGTGAAGAAGTAAAAACATAGGATCAACCGATATTGAAGAAGAAAGGTGGGATGCCAACTGGGGCATCCCCAAGCTTAGATGCTTGAGACTTCTTGAAATATTAACTAGGGATGCCTTGGGCATCCCCAAGCTTGAGCTTTTGTGTCTCCTTAAAAACTTCATCCACACAAAACTCAACAAGAACTTGTGAGATAAGTTAGTATAAATCAAATGCAAAACCTTATCATTCTATACTGTAGCAAATCAAAAAAAATTATTATTTAACATTACATACTAAATTCCTCTGCATATTTAAAACTTCTATCCACAAATAGAATCATTAAACAAGCAAACATATGCAAACATAACAGCAATCTGTCTAAACAGGACAGTCTGTAAAGAGTGCAGTTGTACTCATACTTCCCTAACTCCAAAAATTCTGAAAAATTACCACACTGTATAAAATTTGTTGTTCTAATTGTGTAAAAATTTCAATATTTTATTATGTTATGAATTTCCATAAGAATTCAGACAACAATAGAAAACTTTCTGTTTTCAAAACAACAACATATAGACTTGCAAACTAAGCATGGTAAAGGCTATACTTGACACTTTTATTGAACTAAAAGATGAAAAACATTATTCTAAATAACAGCAAGAAAATACTAATAAAATAAAATGACTCTCCAAGCAAAACACATATCATGTGGTGAATAAAAATATAGCTCCAAGTAAGGTTACCGATAATATTGGAGACGAAAGAGGGGATGCCTTCCGGACCATCCCCAAGCTTAGTTGCTTGGGTATTCCTTGAATATTACCTTGGGGTGCCTTGGGCATGCCCAATATTAGGGTCTTTACACTCCTTATTCTCCTCATATCAATATCTCACCCAAAACTTGAAAACTTCAATCACACAAAACTTAACGGAACTTCGTGAGATGAGTTAGTTTGATAAAACAAATCATTCACTTTGGTACTGTCAAGACAAGATTCAAATTTTTTATCACATGATACCTACTGTACCCTATCATTTCTATAATTTATATTGAGCAATATAAGCCATAGAAACTAGGAAATAAGCAAACTATGCATCGAAAACAGAATCTGTCAAAAACAGAACAGTCTGTAAAGATCTGAATTAAGGTCGTACTTCTGTAACTCCAAATATTCTGAAAAATTAGGACAACGTAGGCAATTTGTATATCAATTCTATGTAAGAAAAATCAGTGTTTTTCTACGTTCCAGTAAAAGATAGGAATTTCTGTACTGGACGCAAAAGTTTCTGTTTTTGCACAGAATCAAGTCAACTATCATCCACACTATCCCAAAGGCTTTACTTGGCACTTTATTGAAACAAAAGCTATAAAACATGATTACTACAGTAGCCTAATCATGTGAACACACAAAAACAGTAGGGGTAAATATTGGGTTGTCTCCCAACAAGCGCTTTTCTTTAATGCCTTATTAGCTAGGCATGATGATTTCAATGATGCTCACATAAAAGATAAGAATTGAAACATAATGGGAGCATCATGAAGAATATGACTAATACATTTAAGTCTAACCCACTTCCTATGCCTAGGGATTTTGTGAGAGAACAACTTATGGGAACAAGAATCAATTAGCATAGGAAGGTAAAACAAGCAAAACTTCAAGATTTTAAGCACATCGAGAGGAAACTTGATATTATAGCAATTCCTACAAGCATATACTCCTCCCTCATAATAATTTTGAGTAGCATCATGAATTAATTCAACAATATAACCATCACATAAAGCATTATTTTCATGAGACACAAGCATAGAAATTTTATTACTCTCCATATAAGCAAAATTCTTCTCATTCATAGTAGTGGGAGCAAACTCAACAAAATAACTATCATGTGAGGCATAATCCAATTGAAAATTAAAATCATGATGAAAAGTTTCATGGTTATCATTATTATTTATAGCATACATGTCATCACAATAATCATCATAGATAGCAACTTTGTTCTCATAATCAATTGGAACCTCTTCCGAAATAGTGGATTCATCACTAAATAAAGTCATGACCTCTCCAAATCCACTTTCATAATTATAATAAGATTCAACACCCTCCAAAATAGTGGGATCATTACTTCCTAAAGTTGACACTCTTCCAAACCCACTTTCATCAATAAAATCATCATAAATAGGAGGCATGCTTTCATCATAGTAAATATTCTCATCAAAACTTGGGGGACTAAAATTATCATATTCATCAAACATAGCATCCCCAAGCTTGTAGTTTTGCATATCATTAGCATCATGGATATTCAAAGAATTCATACTAACAACATTGCAATCATGCTCATCATACAAAGATTTAGTTCCAAACATTTTATAGACTTCTTCTTCCCACACTTGAGCGCAATTTTCCTTTCCATCATTTTCACGAAAGACATTAAAAAGATGAAGCATATGAGGCAACCTCAATTCCATTTTTTTGTAGTTTTCTTTTATAAACTAAACTAGTGATAAAACAAGAAACTAAAAGATTTGATTGCAAGATCTAAAGATACCTTCAAGCACTAATCACCCCGGCAACGGCGCCAGAAAAGAGCTTGATGTCTACTACGCAACCTTCTTCTTGTAGACTCGTGTTGGGCCTCCAAGCGCAGAGTTTAGTAGGACAGTAGCAAATTTCCCTCAGTGGATGACCTAAGTTTATCAATCCGTGGGAGGTGTAGTATGAAGATGGTCTCTCTCAAACAACCCTGCAACCAAATAACAAAGAGTCTCTTGTGTCCCCAACACACCCAAAAAAATGGTAAATTGTATAGGTGCACTCGTTCGGCGAAGAGATGGTGATACAAGTGCAATATGGATGGTAGATATAGGTTTTTGTAATCTGAAAATATAAAAACAGTAAGGTAGTAAGTAACAAAAGTGAGCAAAAACGGTATTGCAATGCTTCGAAACAAGGCCTAGGGTTCATACTTTCACTAGTGCAAGTTCTCTCAACAATGATAACATAATTAGATCATATAACAATTCCTCAACGTGCAACAAAGAGTCACTTCAAAGTCACTAATAGCGGAGAATAAACGAAGAGATTATTGTAGGGTACGAAACCACCTCAAAGTTATTCTTTCTGATCGATCTATTGGGCTATTCCTATAGGTGTCACAAACAGCCCTAGAGTTCGTACTAAAATAACACCTTAAGACACACATCAACCAAAACCCTAATGTCACGTAGATACTCCAATGTCACCACAAGTATCCGCGGGTTTGATTATATGATATGCATCACACAATCTCAGATTCATCTATTTAAACCAACACAAAGAACTTCAAAGAGTGCCCCAAAGTTTCTACCGGAGAGTCAAGACGAAAACATGTGCCAACCCCTATGCAGAAGTTCACAAGGTCACAGAACCCGCAAGTTGATCACCAAAACATACATCAAGTGGATCACGTGAATATCCCATTGTCACCACAGATAAACACATGCAAGACATACATCAAGTGTTCTCAAATCCTTAAAGACTCAATCTAATAAGATAACTTCAAAGGGAAAACTCAATTCATTACAAGAAGGTAGAGGGGGAGAAACATCATAAGATCCAACTATAATAGCAAAGCTCACGGTACATCAAGATCGTGCCAAATCAAGAACACGAGAGAGAGAGAGAGAGAGATAGAGAGATCAAACACATAGCTACTGGTACATACCCTCAGCCCCGAGGGTGAACTACTCCCTCCTCGTCATGGAGACCGCCGGGATGATGAAGATGGCCACCGGTGATGATTTCCCCCTCCGGCAGGGTGCCGGAACAGGGTCCTGATTGGTTTTTGGTGGCTACAGAGGCTTGCGGCGGCGGAACTCCCGATCTAGGTTTTGTTCTGGGGTTTTTGGGATTTATAAGAGGTGTTGGCGTCGGGGACAAGTCAAGGGGGCCCACGAGGCGACGACAAGGACGGGGGGCGCGCCCTAGGGGGGCGCCCTCCACCCTTGTGGTGGCCTCGGGACTCCTCTCTGATATCTTTTCGTTCCAGTATTTTTCATATTTTCCAAAAATATTCTTCGTGAATTTTCAGGTCAATTGGACTCCATTTGATATTCCTTTTCTGCGAAGCTCAAAAACAAGGAAAAAACAGAAACTGGCACTGGGCTCTAGGTTAATAGGTTAGTCCCAAAAATCATATAAAATAGCATATAAAACATCCAAGATGGATAATATAATAGCATGGAACAATAAAAAATTATAGATACGTTGGAGACGTATCAAGCATCCCCAAGCTTAATTCCTGCTCGTCCTCGAGTAGGTAAATGATAAAAACAGAATTTTTGATGTGGAATGCTACCTAACATATTTAACCATGTAATTTCTTTATTGTGGCATGAATGTTCAGATCTGTATGATTCAAAACAAAAGTTTAATATTGACATAAAAACAATACTTCAAGCATACTAACAAGATAATTATGTCTTCTCAAAATAACATGGCCAAAGAAAGCTTACCTCTACAAAATCATATAGTTTGGCTATGCTCCATCTTCATCACACAAAATACTCAAATCATGCACAACCATGGTTTTAGCCAAGCAATTGTTTCATACTTTAGTATTCTCAAACTTTTTCAACTTTCACGTAATACATGAGCGTGAGCCATGGACATAGCACTATAGGTGGAATAGAAGGTGGTTGTGGAGAAGACAAAAAGAAGGAGATAGTCTCACATCAACTAGGCGTATCAACGGGCTATGGAGATGCCCATCAATAGATATCAATGTGAGTGAGTAGGAATTGCCATGCAACGGATGCACTAGAGCTATAAGTTTATGAAAGCTCAAAAAAGAAACTAAGTGGGTGTGCATCCAACTTGCTTGCTCATGAAGACCTATGGCAATTTGAGGAAGTCCATCATTGGAATATACAAGCCAAGTTCTATAATAAAAAATTCCCACTAGTAAATGAAAGTGACAACATAGGAGACTCTCTATCATGAAGATCATGGTGCTACTTTGAAGCACAAGTATGGAAAAAGGATAGTAACATTGCCCCTTCTATCTTTTTCTCTCATTTTCCTTTTTTTCTCTTTTTTTTTCTTTCTTTCTTTTCTCTTTTTTTTCTTTTTTTCTTTCTTTCTCCTTTTCTTTTTTTTTCTATTTTTTCTTTCCTTTTTTTCTTTTATTTCCTCACATGGGACAATGCTCTAATAATGAAAATCATCATACTTCTATTTACTTACAACTCAAAAGTTACAACTCGATACTAGAACAAAATATGACTCTATATGAATGCCTCCGGCGGTGTACCGGGATGTGCAATGAATGAAGAGTGACATGTATGAAAGAATTATGAACGGTGGCTTTGCCACAAATACGATGTCAACTACATGATCATGCAAAGCAATATGACAATGATGATGCGTGTCATAATAAACGGAACGGTGGAAAGTTGCATGGCAATATATCTCAGAATGGCTATGGAAATGCCATAATAGGTAGGTATGGTGGCTGTTTTGAGGAAGGTATATGGTGGGTTTATGGTACCGGCAAAAATTGCGCGGCACTAGAGAGGCTAGCAATGGTGGAAGGGTGAGAGTGCGTATAATCCATGGACTCAACATTAGTCATAAAGAACTCATATACTTATTGCAAAAATCTAGAAGCTATAGAAACCAAGTACTAGACGCATGCACCTAGGGGAAGGGTTGGTAGGAGTTAACCATCGCGTGATCCCGACCTCCACACAAAGGATGACAATCAAAAAATATCTCATGCTCCAACTTCGTTTCATAACGGTTCACCATACGTGCATGCTACGGGACTCACAAACCTTAACACAAGTATTTCTCAAATTCACAACTACTCACTAGCATGACTCTAATATCACCATCTTCATATCTCAAAACAATCATAAGGAATCAAACTTCTCATAATATTCAATGCACTTTATATGAAAGTTTTTATTATATCCCTCTTGGACGCCCATCATATTAGGACTAAATTCATAACCTATGAAAATTACCATTCTGTTTAAGACTCTCAAAATGATATAATTGAAGCATGAGAGTTCATCAATTTCTTCAAAATAAAACCACCGTCGTGCTCTAAAAAGATATAAGTGAAGCGCTAGAGCAACTGACAAACTACTCCAAAAAGATATAAGTGAAGATCAATGAGTAGTCGAATAATTATGTAACTATGTGAAGACTCTCTAACATTTAATAATTTCAGATCTTGGGATACTATTCAAACAAAAAGCAAAACAAAATAAAATGACTTTCTAAAAATAGCACACATTATGTGAAGAAGTAAAAACTTAGGCTCAACCGTTATTGAAGAAGAAAGGTGGGATGCCAACCGGGGCATCCCCAAGCTTAGATGCTTGAGACTTCTTGAAATATTAACAAGGGATGCCTTGGGCATCTCCAAGCTTGAGCTTTTGTGTCTCCTTAATTCCTTTTATATCACGGTTTCCCTAAATCTTAAAAACTTCATCCACACAAAACTCAACAAGAACTTGTGAGATAAGTTAGTATAAATCAAATGCAAAACCTTATCATTCTATACAGTATCAAATCACTAAAATTATTATTTAACATTGCATACTAAATGCCTCTGCATATTTAAAACTTCTATCCACAAATAGAATCATTAAACAAGCAAACATATGCAAACATAACAGCAATCTGTCTAAACAGGACAGTCTGTAAAGAGTGCAGTTGTACTCATACTTCCCTAACTCCAAAAATTCTGAAAAATTACCACACTGTATAAAATTTGTTGTTACTAATTGTGTAAAAATTTCAATATTTTATTATCTTCTGACTTTCCATAATAATTCAGACAACAATAGAAAACTTTCTGTTTTCAAAACAGCAACATATAGACTTGCAAAATAAGCATGGTAAAGGCTATACTTGACACTTTTATTGAACTAAAAGATGAAAAAAATTATTATAAATAACAGCAAGCAAATACTAATAAAATAAAATGACGCTCCAAGCAAAACACATATCATGTGGTGAATAAAAATATAGCTCCAAGTAAGGTTACCGATAATATTGGAGACGAAAGAGGGGATGCCTTCCGGACCATCCCCAAGCTTAGTTGCTTGCGTATTCCTTAAATATTACCTTGGTTTGCCTTGGGAATCCCCAAGCTTAGGGTCTTTACACTCCTTATTCTCCTCATATCAATATCTCACCCAAAACTTGAAAACTTCAATCACACAAAACTTAACGGAACTTCGTGAGATGGGTTAGTATGATAAAACAAATCATTCACTTTGGTACTATCAAGACAAGATTCAAATTTTTTATCACATGATACCTACTGTACCCTATCATTTCTATAATTTATATTGAGCAATATAAGCCATAGAAACTAGGAAATAAGCAAACTATGCATCGAAAACAGAATCTGTCAAAAACAGAACAGTCTGTAAAGATCTGAATTAAGGTCGTACTTCTGTAACTCCAAATATTCTGAAAATTTAGGAAAACTTAGGCAATTTGTATATAAATTCTATGGAACAAAAATCAGAGTTTTTCTTCGTTCCAGTAAAAGATAGGAATTTCTGTACTGGACACAAAAGTTTCTGTTTTTGCACAGAATCAAGTCAACTATCATCCACACTATCCCAAATGCTTTACTTGGCACCTTATTGAAACAAAAGCTATAAAACATGATTAATACAGTAGCCTAATCATGTGAACACACAAAAACAGTAGGGGTAAATATTGGGTTGTCTCCCAACAAGCGCTTTCCTTTAATGCCTTATTAGCTAGGCATGATGATTTCAATGATGCTCACATAAAAGATAAGAATTGAAACATAATGGGAGCATCATGAAGCATATGACTAATACATTTAAGTCTAACCCAATTCCTATGCCTAGGGATTTTGTGAGCGAACAACTTATGGGAGCAAGAATCAACTAGCATAGGAAGGTAAAACAAGCAAAACTTCAAGATTTTAAGCACATCGAGAGGAAACTTGATATTATTGCTATTCCTACAAGCATATACTCCTCCCTCATAATAATTTTCAGTAGCATCGTGAATTAATTCAACAATATAACCATCACATAAAGCATTCTTTTCATGAGCCACAAGCATAGAAATTTTATTACTCTCCACATAAGCAAAATTCTTCTCATTCATAGTAGTGGGAGCAAACTCAACAAAATAACTATCATGTGAGGCATAATCCAATTGAAAATTAAAATCATGATGACAAGTTTCATGGTTATAACTATTCTTTATAGCATACATGTCATCACAATAATCATCATAGATAGCAACTTTGTTCTCATAATCAATTGGAACCTCTTCCGAAATAGTGGATTCATCACTAAATAAAGTCATGACCTCTCCAAATCCACTTTCATAATTATAATAGGATTCAACACCCTCCAAAATAGTGGGATCATTACTTCCTAAAGTTGACACTCTTCCAAACCCACTTTCATCAATAAAATCATCATAAATAGGAGGCATGCTTTCATCATAATAAATATTCTCATCAAAACTTGGGGGACTAAAATTATCATATTCATCAAACATAGCATCCCCAAGCTTGTAGTTTTGCATATCATTAGCATCATGGATATTCAAAGAATTCATACTAACAACATTGCAATCATGCTCATCATACAAAGATTTAGTGCCAAACATTTTATAGACTTCTTCTTCTAACACTTGAGCACAATTTTCCTTTCCATCATTTTCACGAAAGACATTAAAAAGATGAAGCATATGAGGCAACCTCAATTCCATTTTTTTTTGTAGTTTTCTTTTATAAACTAAACTAGTGATAAAACAAGAAACTAAAAGATTCGATTGCAAGATCTAAAGATATACCTTCAAGCACTAACCTCCCCAGCAACGGCGCCAGAAAAGAGCTTGATGTCTACTACGCAACCTTCTTCTTGTAGACTCGTGTTGGGCCTCCAAGCGTAGAGTTTTGTAGGACAGTAGCAAATTTCTCTCAAGTGGATGACCTAAGTTTATCAATCCGTGGGAGGCGCAGGATGAAGATGGTCTCTCTCAAACAACCCTGCAACCAAATAACAAAGATTCTCTTGTGTCCCCAACACACCCAATACAATGGTAAATTGTATAGGTGCACTAGTTCGGCGAAGAGATGGTGATACAAGTGCAATATGGATGGTAGATATAGGTTTTTGTAATCTGAAAATATAAAAACAGCAAGGTAGTAAGTAACAAAAGTGAGCAAAAACGGTATTACAATGCTTCGAAACAAGGCCTAGGGTTCATACTTTCACTAGTGCAAGTTCTCTCAACAATGATAACATAATTAGATCATATAACAATCCCTTAACGTGCAACAAAGATTCACTCCAAAGTCACTAATAGCGGAGAATAAACGAAGAGATTATTGTAGGGTTCGAAACCACCTCAAAGTTATTCTTTCTGATCGATCTATTGGGCTATTCCTATAGGTGTCACAAACAGCCCTAGAGATCATACTAAAATAACACCTTAAGACACACATCAACCAAAACCCTAATGTCACCTAGATACTCCAATGTCACCACAAGTATCCGCGGGTTTGATTATACGATATGCATCACACAATCTCAGATTCATCTATTCAAACCAACACAAAGAACTTCAAAGAGTGCCCCAAAGTTTCTACCGGAGAGTCAAGACGAAAACATGTGCCAACCCCTATGCAGAAGTTCACAAGGTCACAGAACCCGCAAGTCGATCACCAAAACATACATCAAGTGGATCACGTGAATATCCCATTGTCACCACAGATAAACACATGCAAGACATACATCAAGTGTTCTCAAATCCTTAAAGACTCAATCTGATAAGATAACTTTCAAAGGGAAAACTCAATTCATTACAAGAAGGTAGAGGGGGAGAAACATCATAAGATCCAACTATAATAGCAAAGCTCGCGGTACATCAAGATCGTGCCAAATCAAGAACACGAGAGAGAGAGAGAGAGAGAGAGAGAGAGAGAGAGAGAGAGAGAGAGATCAAACACATAGCTACTGGTACATACCCTCAGCCCCGAGGGTGAACTACTCCCTCCTCGTCATGGAAACAGCCGGGATGATGAAGATGGCCACCGGTGATGATTTCCACCTCCGGCAGGGTGCCGGAACAGGGTCCCGATTGGTTTTTGCTTGCTACAGAGGCTTGCGGAAGCGGAACTCCCGATCTAGGTTTTGTTCTGGGGTTTTTGGGATTTATAAGAGGTGTTGGCGTCGGGGACAAGTCAAGGGGGCCCACGAGGCAACGACATGGACGGGGGGCGCGCCCTAGGGGGGGGGGCCCTCCACCCTTGTGGTGGCCTCGGGACTCCTCTCCGATATCTTTTTGTTCCAGTATTTTTCATATTTTCCAAAAATATTTTCCGTGGATTTTCAGGTCAATTGGACTCCGTTTGATCTTCCTTTTCTGTGAAGCTCAAAAATAAGGAAAAAAACTGGCACTGGGCTCTAGGTTAATAGGTTAGTCCCAAAAATCATATAAAATAGCATATAAATGCATATAAAACATCCAAGATGGATAATATAATAGCATGGAACAATCAAAAATTATAGATATGTTGGAGACGTATCACTGGCCGTGCGGATGGTTCCACTCCTACGGTGCAGTCCCCTCCACGGCAGCCACCGCAGGAGCCGCGCGACCAAGAACCTGATGACATCTTGATGGCTTCGTCCGACCCTCGAGCGTGTCAAGGCCCACGGCGAGTCCTAGAGGACAGGCGTAGGGAAGGCACGCGTGTCGACACCTAGCAACACTGCGACGCCCACCGCCAGTCCGACAGGCGCGATGGCCCCAACGTCGACGAGCCCACACTCGCTGACGGCGGGTACATGACTTTTGAGGCTGGGTGCCCTGCCTTCACCCATGAGCTGCGGCAAGTCCGTTGGCTGTCCACTCGCACGTTCAAGCCAGAGATTCCAGAGAAGTATGACGGAAGACTGAACCCGACAGAGTTCTTGAGCATCTACACCATCACTGTTCAAGCTGCCGGGGGAAGAGATGAGAAGGTATTCGCCAACTACTTCCCTTTGGCACTCAAGCCAAATGTGAGGGCTTGGCTGATGCACCTACCGGAGAACTCCATTTCGACCTGGGCTGACCTATGCCATGAGTTTGTTGGCACCTTCACGGGAGGCCATCAAGAACCAGGGTGGCCCAGTGACTTGTAGCTCCTCCCACAGAAGGAAGGCGAGAGCCTGCGGAAATACATGCAGAGATTTAGCAGAGTCCACAGGAATATTCTGGACATTCACCCGACAGCTGTGATAGCTGCGTTCCAGTCCAACATGCGCAATCGTCGGATACATTCCAAGATGAATGTTCGATTGCCCAAGACTGTGAAGGAGCTTTACACTCTGGTGGATAAGTGCGCTCAGATTGAGGAAGGGAGAAAGCTCCCCGGAGAGGAGGATGGCGTCGACATCGATTCACAAGATGATGACAAGGCCACCAGTCAAAAGAAGAAGAACAAGAAGCACAACAAAAGGCGCAAGGATAACGCAGTGATGACCGTTGAGGGATCGGGCCTGCCTAGTACCAGCAAGAAAGCCAAAGCTGAGATACCCGGCAAGGAGGTTGCCGCGTGCACTGACTGTCAGGAAGCCGCGGCTGCCGAGAAGGCCGGGAAAGGCGATGGGCCGTATTGCAAGATCCACCAGACCAAGGGCCACGATCTCCAGGAGTGTCATCAGGTTGAACAGCTTGTCAAGAAGAAGAGGGCTGAATATGAGAAGCGAGATAAAGAGAAAGGTCAGAATGGCGCTGGCGAAAAGGGCCGAGGTGGTGGAGCAAGCCGCCCCGGCAAGGCTCCTCAGAATCAAGGGAAACCCGCCCGAGGCGGTGAGAAGGGGGATTGCAATGATGAGAGTGATGGAGAAGATGAGGAGGAGACCAGCGAGCAGGAATTCCAGAAAGCCACTGACGCCCTGTGCATTGACGGGGGTGCATCTTTGCACTCCTCTCACTACCAACTTAAACGGTGGGCGCATGAAGTCAATGCCGTGGAGCCAGCGGCAGACTCTCGAAGGCCGCTCAAGTGGTCCCGCACACCCATCATCTTCGATGAAGAGGACCACCCTGACCGCACCACCGCGGGAGGGTCCTTGCTGTTGTTGGTATGACCAACAATCCGCAACCTCAGAGTCACAAAGATGCTGGTTGACGGTGGGGCCGGGTTGAATCTGATTTCTTCAAAGGTCATCAGCAAACTCCAGATAGCAGAAGAAGAGCTCAAAGTTACTGGTACATTTCAAGGGATCAACCCCGACAGGAGTCGTCCTAAGGCGGAAATCACGTTACTAGTGACATTTGGGGGAGAGTTGAACTACCAGACTGAGAAGATCGTGTTTGATGTGGTTGACCTCCCCCTGCCATACAATGGAATCCTTGGTCACCCAACTTTGTCCAAGTTCATGGCGGCATCCCACTATGCCTACAACACCTTGAAGATGCCAGGGCCGGCGCGCGTCATTTCCATTCCATCAGACGAGAAGGACGCAATTATTTGCGTGGACAAGATGTACCAGGATGTAGTCGCGGCAAAGGCCACTGAAGCTGCAATCCCCGCCAAGGAAAGTAATGGAAAGAAGGAGGCTAACAGGAACGTTGGCATGGTATCCGGGAAGTGTACCTCTTTGGGGTATGCTGCGCCTGTTGATGACTCGCCGGAGAGTTCCAATAGCAAGAGATCCAAGGCCTCTGCACCCGCTGTGAAAACAGGTCCCGGTAGGGCTGGCTGGCGCCGGTGGTACTTTCACCATCAGCGCCACCCTCGATGACAAATAGGAAAGCGCGTTCGTTGCCTTCCTGCGGGCGAATGTCGATGTGTTTGCCTGGCAACCATCTGACATCCCCGGTGTTCCCAGGGAGGTAATCGAGCACCACCTTGCTTTCTGCCCACATGCCCGACTCGTCAAGCAGAAGGTCCGAAAGCAAGCTTTGGAGTGGTAGCAGTTTATTGCCGAGGAGATCAAGAAACTTGAGGCAGCTGGTCTGGTTAGAGGAGTGTTACATCCAACGTGCTTAGCAAATCCAGTGGTGGTACGCAAGGCCAATGGAAGTGGAGTCTGTGCATAGATTTTACGGATCTGAACAAGGCATGCCCGAAGGACCCATTCCTCTTGCCGCGCATTGACCAGATTGTGGATTCCACCTCCGGGTGCGACCTGCTTTCCTTCATGGATGCCTACTCTAGATATCATCAGATCTTCATGTCCAAGGAAGACGAAGAGAAGACCGTGTTCATCACCCCATGTGGCACATACTGCTTCGTGCGGATGCCTTTTGGGTTGAAGAGCGCCGGGTCTACTTTCGCAAGAGCAGTCCAGATTATTTTTGAGTCACAGTTGCACAGGAACATTGAGGCCTACATGGACGATATTGTGGTCAAGACCAAGGACAGATCAACCCTCGTCCAGGATTTTGAAGAGACGTTTGCTAATCTGCGCAAGATCAACTTGAAGCTAAATCCGGAGAAGTGTGTGTTTTTAGCGTTCCTTCTGGCAAGCTACTTGGCTTCTTTGTGTCCCACCGAGGGATAGAGGCCAACCCCGACAAGATCAAGGCTATCGAGCAGATTCAAGCACCCAAGACAGTCAAGGACGTGAGGCATTTGACTAGATGTGTTGCTGCGCTCAGCAGGTTCATTTCCAAGTCTGCAGAGCGTGCCTTGCCATTCTTCAAGGTTTTGAAAAAGGCAGGGCCCATGGAGTGGACCCCCGAGGTAGACGCCGCACTACAAGACTTGAAGGCCTACCTTTCCTCTATGCCCACTTTGGTTGCTCCAAAACCTCAAGAGCCGTTGCTGCTATATTTGGCGGCAACTAATCAGGTGGTTAGCGCAGCACTGGTGGTGCAGAGGGAAGTGGATGAAGCTGCAGACGTAGCAGGTGTCCTTTCCGGGGAGGAAAGCGAACACACCCCGGCAGGGTCAGGTGCAGATCAAGGTAGAGAAGAGCAGAACAGCGGAAGTAGTTCTCTGGTCACGACAAAGAAGAAAGTGGTGCAGCGTCCAGTATACTTCGTCAGCTCCCTGTTGTAGGCGTCAGAAGAGCAGAGTAGCAGGTACTCTGGCGTGCAAAAATTGATCTTTGGCCTTATCATGGCCTCAAGGAAACTGCGCCACTACTTCCAAGCCCATGAGATCACAGTTGTCACCCGTTTCCCTTTGCAATGGATACTTCGAAACCCTGAGGCTACCGACAGGATAGTGGAGTGGGCTTTGGAGTTATCCAGCTTTGGTTTGAAGTTTCAGAGCACATCAACCATTCAGAGCAGAGCATTGGCAGAGTTTATTGCAGAATGGATGCCAACTCCTGATGAAGAGGTATTGGAGACAGTTATCCTCGGCAAGGAAGCACCCCAAGAATGGATCATATATTTCAATGGTGCTTCTCCCTACAAGGTGCAGGGGCTGGCGTGCTTCTCGTTGCTCCCACCGGATAGCACCTGAAGTACGTCATCCAGATGCATTTTCCCTAGGAGGAAGCTACCAACAATACAGCAGAGTATGAAGGGCTCCTTGCCGGGCTCAGGATTGCAACATAACTGGGGATCAAGAAGCTGATCATCTGCGGAGATTCACAACTTGTGGTGAGACAAGTCAACAAGGATTACCAAAGTCCATTAATGGAGGCATACATTGAGGAGGTGAGAAAGTTGGAGGAGCACTTTGACGAATTGCAAACCGAGCACGTACCTCGTGCGGAAAACAGCATCGCTGATCATCTGTCAAAGTGCGCTGCGCAGAAGCTCCTTGTGGAACCAGGAACTTTTGTTCTCCATCTGACTCAGCCCTCCTTATCCCCAGCAACAATGGCCAGAAACAGGAGGAAACTGGACTCCGGCAAGCCTCTCCCGGTAGAACCCCTCGAGGATCCCGACAGAAAGCTTGTCGAGCACAACTCCCCTTCGGTTGCTGAGCTACATCCTCCCGCCAGGCTACTGGTCCCTGCGGTCTAGGATCGCACTCTCATGAATGGGGAGGTGCCGTTAGTCCTCGTTGCCGAGCCACAGGCTCCGCCTTGGGCACGACACATAGTCCATTTCCTCCAAACTGGAGAACTTACCGAAGATCAAGAAGAAGCTGAAAGAGTAGCCCGGAGGGCCAGTATGTATCAGTTCGTGGATGACACGCTGTACAGAAGGAGGCCCAACGGTGTGAAATTGAAGTGCATTTGCCGGGAAGGAGGAAAGGAACTGCTGGCGGAGATACACAATGGTATGTGCGGCTCCCACATTGGATCAAGGGCGTTGGTTGGGAAGGCTTTCCGGCAAGGATTCTACTGGCCCACCGCCCTCCAAGATGCGGTCGAGCTTGTCACCAAGTGTGAAGCCTGCCAGTTCCATTCCAAGAACATCCACCTACCTGCCCAAGCTCTTCAGACAATCCCTTTGTCATGGCCGTTTTTGGTCTGGGGGCTCGATATCCTCGGACCTTTCCCCCGTGCTGCCGGGGGCTTTGAATTCTTGTTCGTTGCAATAGACCAGTTTACAAAGTGGCCGGAAGTAGAGCCCGTGAGAAAGGTGACTACTCAGTCAGCTATCAAGTTCTTGAAAGGATTGGTGTGCCGCTTCGGAGTTCCTGCCCGGATCATCACTTACAACGGCACCCAGTTCACGAGTCGCGCCTTCATGCAATACGTTCATGCCCTCGGAAGGAAAATCTGTAGAGGAACACAGCAGAAAACAAAAATTTTCCGACCTACGCACCAGCCCAGGACCACTATGGAGACTGCATACAAGGTTTGATCATTTTCGTTACCGACTCGTAGCGCAGCGGAAGTAGAGTCGATGACGATCGGTGGTGCAGATCCCCGCAGCTAGGATTTACAACCTCCCAACCGCGAGGATGTATACCCTCGTCTTCCCTTCGGACAGCCCTCCGGGAGGCGGTCGAACAGTCCCCCGGACGGTGTCGCGGACAGCCCTTCGGGAGGACCTTCGAAACTCGAACGGTCACTCGGACAGCCCTTCGGGAGGACTCACAGAACTCGGACCGTCACTTGGACAGCCCTTCAGGAGGCACTCACGAAAAGCCCCTCGGGCACTAAGATCGAAACTACGACCTCTCTACAGAGTTGCACACATACGGTGTCATCTATCCGGCAGGGCTTCGCCGTCCAGAACTAGTTCCCACCGGAACCCAGACAGCCTTTCGGCTCTACGAAACTCTTTTCGTGGGAGGGAGAGAGAAGCCAGATCATAGCATGGCACTTGTATGTGAGAAGGGATGAGGTTTGGGCAGCCCCCTCACCTCCTATTTATAGGAAAACCCAAGGGGTAGTGTGCCTCCCAAATTACCAAAAACTCCCATGCAAAAGTCTTCACATGAGGGTAATATGGACAAAATGGGATGCCATGTGGAGCTCCAAAGAGCTCCACCCCCCTTGGCCGGCCACCCCCTTGGGGGGTCCCCCATGAGGTGCTCTCATGGCCCCCAAAGTCCTTCTAGAAGCCTTTAGCAAAAGCCCTAAAAGGTGGCTTTCCAAAAATACCCCAAAAAGCACTTTCACTATTCACGACGACATTTTTCAGCGTCCTTTCGAACTGAAAATATTTATGTGGGCTTAGAACATTTCCAGTACCCACTAAAATAATTTTCAACGTGTTCTGGAACAATTCCAGTTTAGTGATTTCATCTGCGAAAAGCATCTGAAGCGGTTCCGGCAGCCTCGGAACATTTCCGGTTTTTCTTCAAGAAAATTCTCAGAAGTTTCCAGAATGATTCTGGCATCCTCCAAGAATTATCAGGCATGTGCCGAAACCATTTTGACTTAATGGTATCCCCTGAAACAACTTTTCAGTTTCACCGGAACTCATCCGGTGACCTCTCTCTGCGGAACTTTTCCGCTGTCCGAAACTTTTCGGTGTCCGAAACTTTTTCGGTGATTTTCTCTCAGACTCCCTGTCTAGTATTCAGCAGATAGATGACCCTTAAGCGTGTGACCCTATAGGTTCGGTGAAGTATAGACATGACACGGAACCCCTTCCGATCAATGATCAACATCGGAGCCGTGGACACCCATATTGACCCCTATACCCACACGAATGAATATTCGAGTGAACCTCCAGTTGCCGTGTGCTATTCCTGTTGCTTCGCGATATGTTACAAATACCCGAGGTGAGACATGTAGGCATTCCCGTGGATCAACAACTTGTCCACTATGCTAGTTACCTCGTTACCGGTATTGTTCTCTTTTCTCGTTACCGTGTTTCGGCATCCCCGTGATCAAATCACATAGTGTCTGGCCAGACGATGATGGATACCGTAACACCGAGAGGGCCCAGAGATATCTCTCCATCATCGGAGGAGCAAATCCCAATCTTGAGCTATCAAGTTACTTGACATACTTTCCCATGAACCCGTAAGCCGCCGTAATAGCCATCCATTTACGGATGACGTTTAACAAACCCCAAAGTTCATGAATCAAGCATGAAGAAACTCGATACTCTCATGGTCTGAGGAATCATGCAAACATTAACCATCTCTGTGTTATTAACCATAAACTTGTGACGAATGTATCTCATAGCATAACATCAATCGGGTCGATTCAACACAAATGTTCTTCTAACATTTGTGCCCTCAAAGTTGCTGGCATAGACATGCCTATGATTGGGAAAACATAATCATCATGCAACACCTGAGCTAGTCTTAGAGGCATGACTAGGAATACATTTTACTGTTTATTATTCCACACGTGCACATGGGTTTTCCCCAGAGCCTTTATGGATATACGGGCTCGGGAACCACAGCAGTTATAGCATGGAACATAAACCTAATTATGAACACGGAGATAAATAATAACATTTATTATTGCCTCTAGGGCATATCTCCTACAGACTCCCACTTGCACTAGAGTCAATAATCTAGTTAATGCTAATGCACTTTACACCTGTGGCACACCGGTGTAAATATGCTTCGCTTGTGGTATAGCCTGATGTCCAACGGATCTGACGACTTCAGCTCCGTGTGTATCTTTGCATATCCTCACATTTTCACGCTTTCACAAAATTCATATTTTGTGTGGACTTGGCTTTGTATGTATGTGAATCACAGGTCGAACCTGGATTCCTCAGACTGAGTTACGGAGCAACTACCTGCAGTAGTTGTAGGGTAACGCAGCAGAAAACAAAAATTTTCCGCCCTACGCACCAGCCCAGGACCACTATGGAGACTGCATACATGGTTTGATCATTTTCGTTACCGACTCGTAGCGCAGCGGAAGTAGAGTCGATGACGATCGGCGGTGCAGATCCCCGCAGCTAGGATTTACAACCTCCCAACCGCGAGGATGTATACCCTCGTCTTCCCTTCGGACAGCCCTCCGGGAGGCGGTCGAACAGTCCACCGGACGATGTCACGGACAGCCCTTCGGGAGGACCTTCGAAAACCGAACGGTCACTCGGACAGCCCTTCAGGAGGACTCACAGAACTCGGACCGTCACTTGGACAGCCCTTCGGGAGGCACTCTCGAACAGCCCCTCGGGCACTAAGATCGAAACTACGACCTCTCTACAGAGTTGCACACATACGGTGTCACCTATCCGGCAGGGCTTCGCCGTCCAGAACTAGTTCCTGCCGGAACCCAGACAGCCTTTCGGCTCTACGAAACTCTTTTCGTGGGAGGGAGAGAGAAGCCAGATAACATCTTGGCATGTGTATGAGAGCAAGGGATGGGGAGAATGGCAGCCCCTTCTCCTCCTTTTATAGGCCAAGGCAAGGGGTGGGGTGGGATGTTGAAATACCAAAATACCCAAGCTTCATGTCACACATGAAAGGGCATAATGGTAACACAAGGGGGGCACCAAGGGGACACCACCATGGCAGCCCTTGGGCCGGCCCACACCTTGTCTCCCCATGGGGGGGGCCCCCCAACAAGCCACCAACATGTCTCCATGAAACATGCATGCTCCCTAGACAAAAAGCCACCAAACATGCAACCCCCGATTCGTGGGATCTTGTCCCCTCGCGCTGAGACAAGATGTTTTCCGCGAAACTTTTTCTGAAAAATTCCAGAAGGTCCCAGAACATTACCGGCACCCTCTAAAATTATTCTGGGCATGATCTGAAACATTTTCGGTGCGGTGGTTTTCATCAGCGGAAAGCATTAACAGCGGTTACGGCAGTTTCGGAACATTTCCGGTTTTTCTCTCCGAAAATTCCCAGAAGTTCCCAGACCAATTCTGGCATCCTCTGAAAATTTCCAGGCGGTGCCGAAACCCTTTTTGACCAAATAATATATTCCGAAACAACTTTTCGGTTTTACCGAAACTCTTTCGGTGTTCTCTCTCTCGGAACTCTTCCGTTGTCTCCGAAACATTTTCGGTGACTTTCTCTCAGACTCCCTGTCTAGCGTTCAACAGATAGATGACCCTTAAGCGTGTGACCCTATAGGTTCGGTGAAGTATAGACATGACCGGAACACTTTCCGATCAATAATCAGCATCGGAGCCGTGGACACCCATATTGACCCCTATACCCACACGAATGAATATTCGAGTGAACCTCCAGTTGCCGTGTGCTATTCCTGTTGCTTCGCGATATGTTACAAATACCCAAGGTGAGACATGTTGGCATTCCCGTGGATCAACAACTTGTCCACTATGCTAGTTACCTCGTTACCGGTATTGTTCTCTTTTCTCGTTACCGTGTTCCGGCATCCCCGTGATCAAATCACAAAGTGTCTGGCCAGACGATGATGGATACCGTAACACCGAGAGGGCCCAGAGATATCTCTCCGTCGCCGGAGGAGCAAATCCCAATCTTGAGCTATCAAGTTACTTGACATACTTTTCCATGAACCCGTAAGCCGCCGTAATAGCCACCCATTTACGGATGATGTTTAACAAACCCCAAAGTTCATGAAGCAAGCATGAAGAAACTCGATACTCTCATGGTCTAAGGAATTATGCAAACATTAACCATCTCTGCGTTATTAACCATTAACTTGTGACGAATGTATCTCATAGCATAACATCAATCGGGTCGATTCAACACAAATGTTCTTCTAACATTTGTGCCCTCAAAGTTGCTGGCATAGACATGCCTATGATTGGGAAAACATAATCATCATGCAACACTTGAGCTAGTCTTAGAGGCATGACTAGGAATACATTTTACCGTTTATTATTCCACACGTGCACATGGGTTTTCCCCAGAGCCTTTATGGATATACGTGCTCGGGAACCACAGCAGTTATAGCATGGAACATAAACCTAATTATGAACACGGAGATAAATAATAACATTTATTATTGCCTCTAGGGCATATCTCCTACAGACTCCCACTTGCACTAGAGTCAATAATCTAGTTAATGCTAATGCACTTTACACCTGTGGCACACCGGTGTAAATATGCTTCGCTTGTGGTATAGCCTGATGTCCAACGGATCTGACGACTTCAGCTCCGTGTGTATCTTTGCATATCCTCACGTTTTCACGCTTTCACAAAATTCATATTTTGTGTGGACTTGGCTTTGTATGTATGTGAATCATAGGTCGAACCTGGATTCCTCAGACTGAGTTATGGAGCAACTACCTGCAGTAGTGTCCTATTGACAAAAGCCATCTTGGAACCATACTAAGTTCATGAATGAACTATATGATTCAACATCTTCTTTGTCGCTTTTAAAAGCGGCAACATACTTCGCCTCTGTTATAGAATTCGCCACAGTAACTTGTTTGGAACAATTTCCAACTACCGTGCCACCATATTGTGTATTGCACAAAACCCTTAACTTAAATCGAAAATTGCTTGGAGCATGGATGAAGACTGTATCGATGTAACCTTTTACAACGAACTCTTCATGATCTCTGCTTGCGAGAATACATGTCATCAGTGCTACTATAGTACTCAATGACCCTTTTTCACTGTTGTCCCATGATCAGTACTTTTGATCACTTTGGTATCTATACTCGCAACAACTTTGGGAGTATTGGACATATCTGGTTGTTTTTACATACCATGGAATACATGATTAATCCAAACACAAGAGTGTGTGGAATCTCCATCATGTATTTTGCTCATCAGTGTTTTGGGACACCGAGTCTTGCAAAAACTCTTTCCATGTGACTTCGGCAAGAATCACTCCTTGACGTTTTTAATGCTAAAAAGGTTTTAGCATCTTGTCAATATGTATCTTTGCTCAGCCCTATTAGGTAAATCTATCTCCATAGATCATCATGCCTAATATAAAGGCTATTTAGCCCAAGCACTTCATTGAAAAACTATTTTCAAATGAAGTCCTAATTCGTGTCAAGAATTTTAATTCCAATTAACAATGTGTCAAGCACACAGGGTTTTTAGAAATGTTATTATGCTCCCACTTACTTTCTTGAATTACAAGCATCTTCGTTACCCATTGATGAAGTCAAAATCCTTTTGACCATTTCATCAAAACACAAAGATTCCAACTCCATTTTGCTCTCTTCTGTCCATTGTTGGAACTCTGAAGTTTGCATACTTACTAGCATCCTCTGGATTGACAAAATACCTTGGACTGTAACACATGCAAGTCCTTGGTTTCATTTCCATCAGGTGGAAATCCTTTTGTCATCCATTGTTTTATATCTCATGATTGAAATATGTCTTAATTGCTAGTTCAACCCGAACCGACTTTAAGCATCGCTACGGTGAAGCAACCTCATCGTAGTCAACTCCTTGAACTTGTATATTGCAACAAGTCGAGCTTTATGGATAAAACATTTTTATTCGTATCAGTTATAGTTCCATAAATATTCGTCAGACTCTAAGTCTTCCGAAAGGTGTATCAAGGTTTTAATCTTGAATCACTTATATGGAAACTATCTCGGATTGTATTGGCATTTAGCCAATTCCGGAGTCAGGGCCCATCAATGCTTCCTTGTGTATCGTAGGTATACTGTTGTCTAACAACAATATCTCGTTTGTGCACCTGAGAGGTTTGCACGAGCCTTGCCTACGTGGTTCAGCTGCAAGTTCGACCGAAGTCCATACATTTTATTGTAGAGACTTCCGTATCAGTCGCAGTAGGAAACTCTGGAATTACTTCCAAGGTCTCTTTCCTTTGATCTGATGACGAAGATACCGTTTATCTCGTCGAGTTGCACTATTCTCCCACTCACCTTTTTGAAAGAACCATTTTCTTCAAAAAGCATACCGTTCTTTGTGGCAAACCTATTTGCCTCGGTATAGTGAGGGAGGAATACCCAATTACTTGGGATAACCTACAAAGTAGCACTTGTCTGATTTTGAATAGGTTTGTAACCTTTTACACAAGCCCCATATTCCAAATGTTAAGAAAAGATATAACATGGTTGGGCGTACCATACCATGGCGTCATTTCAACAGACCTGATGGAGCTCTTTTCAGTGTAAAAGCCGCAGTCTCTAAAGCATCACTTTAAAAGGGATAATGGCAAATTTATTTATGTCATCTTTGATCTTACCATGTCATAAATGGTTCAATTACATCTTCACGGACTTTCCACTCACAGTGGTGTTCCGGGAGGTGTAAGTTATGAAACTCTTTTCACAACTCATCAGACATTCGCTAAACTTGTAACTCAAATATTTCTTTCTGCAATCGAATTGTAGAAACATAATTATCTTGTTACAACAACTTCTACTTCATATTTGAAAACCTTTCGAATGATTTCAAAAGATCCAGACTTACGTCTCATCAAGTAAATATCCACATATCTACTTGAGTCATTTCTGAAGATAGATAAATCCACTACTTGCAACAACCTTTATCGTACTACACACATCAAATGTATGATCACCAATAAGTTTGTTGTCCGTTCCTTATGGCCCGTGAACGGTATTTCAGTCACTTCTCTTTTCGGAGGAAAGTTGCAAGTGCCAGATGATTCAAAATCAAACGACTTCAAAATCCATCATAATGGAATTTATCCATGCGGGTTTCTCCAATGTGACCAAATGCAGTGCCACACTTGTGTGGTATTCTTTTAGTCTTGCGACATTTAGCGTTAGTGTTATGGATGTATCATATTACCATCAATATTCATAACATACATCCCATCTAGGATGGAAGCATGGCCCTTCATGTTATTCATAATACTGAACAACAATTGTTGTTTTTATGAACAACTCTTTTGCAACAAACATTGTGCAATGGGCTAGAGTGTATGAAACTCTAAAATGAATTATGAAAGTAAACCCAGAGGTAATGTATTATTATCAATATTCATAACATACATCTCATTCATAATGAAAGTATGGCCCTTATGTTATTCATAACATCGAACATCAAAAGTTCTCTTATAAACAACCTTCTTGCAAGATACCTTATGCAATGGGCTAGAGTTTGTGAAACTCCAAACGAATTACAAAAATAAATACAGACGGTAATACACCGATGGAAGGTATAGTAACATTTACTATGTTCCCCGTGTATACCTAAAACTCATTTCTGGCTAGTCTTTCAGGCCATAGTAGTTCTTACATCGAGTTGCAACAGAAAGCAATCGAGCGGGTATCTTTGTGATTAACTCACAATACCCAAGAATCAGTGATTAACAATTTAATCATAATTTCCAAGGACTATATCTTTGACCAGCCTTCTATACATCAAAAACTTGTATGACATTCATACATGAGCTGGATATTCCAGTCTCCTTTCTTTCTGCCTTTATACTTCTAACAGTTTAACTTTCAGTATTTCTCCTACTCTCAGAAAAAGCACCGAACTTAAGAGTGGCGTTAGCCCCGGACTTACTAGGCGTGAAAGTCTTACTAACACCCTTCGGACACTTCCTTTCTCTTTAAGTTGTTGTTTTATTCACCTTTCATCATATGACAGGCGTTCTTCTGGATCCCTCTCTTATCAGTCTAATGCATAGTAAACTCTTTTACTAATAGTTTGCAAACAAACATTGCTTTGGATATCTCATATCTTTTAGCCTTTGTCTGTCTCTGGAAATGATTTTCAGATTCCATGAATATCACATAACTATCCAAACTTTCGAAGTTCGGGTCTCATGGAAGCAAATGTATTGCACTTGACTGAAACGGAATTCTAGCTTTTGGATCGAAGGACGAGAGTCACATGATCCATAGCATAAGCGAAAGAATACTGAAAGTATGCGATAGGACAAAGTCCTTCTCGGCACTCTTGAGGACAATCCTCACATTACGTTACCAACCGTAAAGTTTTAACCAGATATTTAACAGCTATTCAATTTTAACAGGGAAGGTGGAAATGCGAGCCATTATTCTACAACTATTATGCAAATCACACTTAGACAGTGTTCAAAATTAATTGCACTGAGAATTAAACAAGTTAATTCTACAGTGCGCTCCCACTCAAATCAATATCTCTCATAATTGATTGTGAGTGATTCAAGATCCATATTACAATTCAACGCCAAGGATGTGTCCATCTCAAGTGACGAGAATTGCAATCGATAGGCCAACTTGCCAATCACATCTCTATGTGACTCTTGTTCATCTTTCGATGGGCGTGTTCCGAGCTCAGGACGCTCCTCCAGAACGTCAAGACAACCAAGTGATCTCACTGCGAGGTCTCAACTCACCCGCCTCACACTTCCCTAATCGTTCGCACCCATGTGTCCATGTGATGCCCCGAAAAGTTAGGTGCCGTGACGGTGCTACACTTGGGAGAACACTAACTACTTGATATTTTTGTGAGAGATTACCCTAATAAAAGCGACTACCGCGCAATCAAAAAGGGTGCATCATAAGGGATAAACATCTCAGGCAATTCATAATAGCATGATATGGTATAGCCCTTTCTGACGGAGAAGTCTTGTATTTCTTCGTCTTCGGCATTCGCGTCGGTGTTCACCTTCGCGAAGATTTCCACCACCTTGTCGATGCACCAGATAATATTGCTATCTCTATAGCTAATAAAATAATGCATTACAACAAGGTTGACACGCAGGTCATTTAAAGTGCAATCATATGGCTCCAGCCATCATGCCGAATCATGACACACAGGTCATGTTAATTAATTTACATCATATAGTCATCTCATACATAATCAAATTATTATGAGCACTGCTATACCACATCAAATGCACATGCAAACCCACCTGCAAAACCAAGTTAGACGCCTCTAATCGGTTCATGCAAAAACTTGTTTTACGTGGCTTCTAAGGTTTCGAAACAAACCGAAGCTACCAACGTCCATCATCAAGTATGATAATTCAAGTCGCTAGATTAACTTTCCAGGGTGTATGAAAACCGAGATAATAAAATCTCGAGCCCCATACTAAACTTCGTCATACGCATGACCCCCGTGCAGATCATATCTGCATTGCCCTTTCGTCTGCAAAATTTCATCTTTCTTTTTAACTAAGGTGGAATTCAATGAACTGTTAGCACTTCGTTGATCAATCAGGATCGCGGATTGCCAGAACTTTGAAACTCCACCATACTGTTATCAAGATCAGAAATATGCAAATTCCAAGGAAGCAACAAGAACATCGGGTACCAGATTTCATCTGCTACCCGCACAAATAATTTTCAGTAATAGAACTCATCTACTACCTAATTATATTGTGCAACACCCATACATCTCTATGTATTCTAGATCGCAACCTGCATCTACGCATAGCACGGCTCATGATGCCACTGTAGGGGAACGCAGCAGAAAACAAAAAATTCCCGACCTACGCACCAGCCCAGGACCACTATGGAGACTGCATACAAGGTTTGATCATTTTCGTTACCGACTCGTAGCGCAGCGGAAGTAGAGTCGATGACGATCGGTGGTGCAGATCCCTGCAGCTAGGATTTACAACCTCCCAACCGCGAGGATGTATACCCTCGTCTTCCCTTCGGACAGCCCTCCGGGAGGCGGTCGAACAGTCCCCCGGACGGTGTCGCGGACAGCCCTTCAGGAGGACCTTCGAAACTCGAACGGTCACTCGGACAGCCCTTCGGGAGGACTCACAGAACTCGGACCGTCACTTGGACAGCCCTTCAGGAGGCACTCACGAACAGCCCCTCGGGCACTAAGATCGAAACTACGACCTCTCTACAGAGTTGCACACATACGGTGTCATCTATCCGGCAGGGCTTCGCCGTCCAGAACTAGTTCCCACCGGAACCCAGACAGCCTTTCGGCTCTACGAAACTCTTTTCGTGGGAGGGAGAGAGAAGCCAGATCATAGCATGGCACTTGTATGTGAGAAGGGATGAGGTTTGGGCAGCCCCCTCACCTCCTATTTATAGGAAAACCCAAGGGGTAGTGTGCCTCCCAAATTACCAAAAACTCCCATGCAAAAGTCTTCACATGAGGGTAATATGGACAAAATGGGATGCCATGTGGAGCTCCAAAGAGCTCCACCCCCCTTGGCCGGCCACCCCCTTGGGGGTCCCCCATGAGGTGCTCTCATGGCCCCCAAAGTCCTTCTAGAAGCCTTTAGCAAAAGCCCTAAAAGGTGGCTTTCCAAAAATACCCCAAAAAGCACTTTCACTATTCACGACGACATTTTTCAGCGTCCTTTCGAACTGAAAATATTTATGTGGGCTTAGAACATTTCCAGTACCCACTAAAATAATTTTCAACGTGTTCTGGAACAATTCCAGTTTAGTGATTTCATCTGCGAAAAGCATCTGAAGCGGTTCCGGCAGCCTCGGAACATTTCCGGTTTTTCTTCCAGAAAATTCTCAGAAGTTTCCAGAATGATTCTGGCATCCTCCAAGAATTATCAGGCATGTGCCGAAACCATTTTGACTTAATGGTATCCCCTGAAACAACTTTTCAGTTTCACCGGAACTCATCCGGTGACCTCTCTCTGCGGAACTTTTCCGCTGTCCGAAACTTTTCGGTGTCCGAAACTTTTTCGGTGATTTTCTCTCAGACTCCCTGTCTAGTATTCAGCAGATAGATGACCCTTAAGCGTGTGACCCTATAGGTTCGGTGAAGTATAGACATGACACGGAACCCCTTCCGATCAATGATCAACATCGGAGCCGTGGACACCCATATTGACCCCTATACCCACACGAATGAATATTCGAGTGAACCTCCAGTTGCCGTGTGCTATTCCTGTTGCTTCGCGATATGTTACAAATACCCGAGGTGAGACATGTAGGCATTCCCGTGGATCAACAACTTGTCCACTATGCTAGTTACCTCGTTACCAGTATTGTTCTCTTTTCTCGTTACCGTGTTTCGGCATCCCCGTGATCAAATCACATAGTGTCTGGCCAGACGATGATGGATACCGTAACACCGAGAGGGCCCAGAGATATCTCTCCATCGTCGGAGGAGCAAATCCCAATCTTGAGCTATCAAGTTACTTGACATACTTTCCCATGAACCCGTAAGCCGCCGTAATAGCCATCCATTTACGGATGACGTTTAACAAACCCCAAAGTTCATGAATCAAGCATGAAGAAACTCGATACTCTCATGGTCTGAGGAATCATGCAAACATTAACCATCTCTGTGTTATTAACCATAAACTTGTGACGAATGTATCTCATAGCATAACATCAATCGGGTCGATTCAACACAAATGTTCTTCTAACATTTGTGCCCTCAAAGTTGCTGGCATAGACATGCCTATGATTGGGAAAACATAATCATCATGCAACACCTGAGCTAGTCTTAGAGGCATGACTAGGAATACATTTTACCGTTTATTATTCCACACGTGCACATGGGTTTTCCCCAGAGCCTTTATGGATATACGGGCTCGGGAACCACAGCAGTTATAGCATGGAACATAAACCTAATTATGAACACGGAGATAAATAATAACATTTATTATTGCCTCTAGGGCATATCTCCTACAAAATCTCGTTCGCCTCTGTGGCCCATCCAAGGAGCAACGGGCAAGTTGAGAGGGCGAACGCTGAAGTGTTGCGAGGACTCAAGACGAGAACTTTTGATAGGCTGCAGAAGTGCGGCAGGCTGTGGATCGATGAGCTGCCGATGGTTCTTTGGTCCCACAGAACGACACCAAATTGAGCTACCGGGCAGACTCCCTTCTCCCTAGTCTATGGGGCAGAAGCAGTTATCCCCATGGAACTCATTTACGGGTCACCTCGAGTGCTTGCCTATGATGAAGTAGTGCAAGATCAGCACCGGCGTGATGACGCTGTGCTACTCGAGGAGAATCATCTCCGGGCTGCTACGCATGCCGCACGCTATCAGTAGGCCCTGCGTTGCTATCACAGCCGTAGGGTTCGTGCCCGGTGTTTTGAGGAAGGCGACCTTGTCCTTAGGCGCGTTCAGTCCGCCAAGGGTGCAAACAAGTTGACGCCGAAGTGGGAAGGCCCTTACCGGGTAGTACGAGTCACCAGACCTGGCGCAGTCCGTCTGGAGATCGGAGATGTCATTCAGTTGCAAAACTCATGGAACATTGAGCATCTCTGCAAGTTCTACCCGTAAGGCGCGGCTGTCGGGCCTTGCTCGGCAGCCACCCTTTTGTACAGGCCTTGCCTCTGTTGCATGTAACCCCTTGTACAAAGCCATGCGTAGGCCCTAAGCAACAAAGAAATAAATGAAGTGCTGGGGGCCCCCGACAGATTGCATGCATGCATAAGCATATCATGAGCATTGCATGTTCATGTAGATAAGATCGCGTGAGGCATCATTTTCATCTACATCATACTGCAGGCTCCTATCGTGGATTCGGTCCCGAAAAAGGAGAAGAGAAGACAAGCCTACATCGCGATCCCCGGCAAGCCCAAACAGATAAGTTCTCTCTCTTATCTATATGAGTTTTCTAAGTAAAGCTTGTGCATAGGAAAACCTCGCCTCTTTCAAGACTTAGGTGCTCCCGTCCCTTGACTCGAACGTTTCTTCGGTCAGGGAGGTTGTAGTGGCCTTTGGCGAGGAAGTTGGCGGGGGGCTAGTCCCTCTTCATGATTTGTGCCCGGCAGGCCCAGCCCTGCGGCAGCAACTAGAGGGTACCGGCAGGATAGCCTACCGGGGAAAAACTTGTTTACTTGAGCGTAAAGAGGCATTCTCCCTCTGCTTGGACATGTTCCATGCACAAGTGCCCGGCAAGGTTTATCTTTTTCATTAATATGCCGATCAACAAGTACAGACCTTACAGAACACAAACATGGATAAAAGAGATTACATAATTTGAACTAAAGTTTGGCAAGTGCCTACATATTTTAGATTGAAAAAAGATAAGTGCCCCGTAATCCCTTTCTTATCCCTCTCCTTCTAGGCACATCGTCAGGAGGAGAAGAGGGCAAAAGGAGCGCCTGGGCGAAAGCCCAGCCCAGCCTCGTCGGGTCTCCTGACGAAGAGCCTGGCGAGAGCGGGAGGGCACGGGCGAAGGCGATGGTGAAGAGATCGGCGGAGACGACCCATCAACCACCACCACTAGGGCCAGCAGGACGCGGCAGTGTGAACAAAGCTGCAGCCCGCGAGGAAGCCTGCCGGGGTCCAACTGGAAGGCTGCTGGAGGAGCCAGGAGCGCCACCCCCACCCCTGCATCCAACTCCCCGACAAATCACCTTGCCGGGGAGGAGATGCAGGTGCAGATGACAGTGCCGCCGCCTGACGGTGATGGTGCGGCTGGTGCTCAGCCGGAGTCAAAATCGTCGCTCTCTCGGCCGACGCCGTCGTCATCGCCATCACTGTCCTCCTCGTCGCTATTGCTCGAGGAGGAGCTTTCGTCGTCGGTCGAGCTCTCCGCACAGCACCCTAAACGAGCACCCGAGCTCCCAAAAACCTTGACAGAAAGGAAATCGGCCTCCATTAACTTGAACTGGAGGACATGCCCTTCCGACAGGCTATGGGCGCGAGCAAAGGTCTTCCAGCCACGGCGAAGATACATAACATGAGGGGCGGGGAAATCCACATCCACCCGTATGCTGCCATTCCCGCAGCCCCTCATGTGTAGTCTCAACGCACACGGCTGATCGAGCTCCATCGCCCTTGTGAATGGGGTGGGGAGACCGAGGCTGCCACGCGGGGGCTTATACAGCCTGATGACAAACTCCAGAGGCTAGTCTCCAACGTGGCCTTCCATCGGGGGAGGGGCGGCCGGCGGGGGCGCAATCAGAGCGCCACCTTGTCCCCCTCGGCCCCATGCGCCATGACGGCCTCGACCTCATCCTCTCCCACCTCCCCTCGTCGCGGGGTCCGTCCCCGCGTCTTCAGAGCGAGGAGGGAGACACTGTCGAGTAGAAGTTCTCGTCGCCACTTGGGGAGGATCGGACCCCCGACCCTCTCACCATGACAGACGTGGGCAACTGCGGAAATGAAGAAGGAAGGAGGTGTGGAGGGACTTCTCACACCACACCCCCCTTCTGATAGGCGGGCATGGCCGGGGGATGGATTTTCTTCGTGGAGGTGGCCGCCCCGCTCGGCTAGTCCGGCTCCTCCTCGCCATCAACAGCTCGAAGAATCAAGGCCGACCCCCTGCACCAATCCATGACCCCTAGCTTTCTGCCATGGCACTCATTCCCACACCCTTCACATCCGCCACCAACCCTGCGCAATGCATGCTATACACGTGGCAGAAGCACCTGGAGTGGGGGAAGATAATGGGGTGGCAGTTACCACCCCGTGAACAAGGAACATGGGTAACTCCACACGTCATGGCCCATTATCTCCACTACTGCAGTTGGCGTTACGCGACAGGCGGAAGAACCGGAAACTGATTCGAGCTCGCTTTAATGAAGAAGCAAAGAAGATCTCAAAGGGCGAGCGGCTATTTCCCCCTCGCCTGTGCACCAGTTAGGGCCTACCCCGACGATGCCCGGTAGCTCGTTCGGGCCAGGCCCGGGCTCCTGTCGGTACAACAAACCCTGGGTCTGTTGCCCAGACCGTGCATAGGCCGAAGATCAAGATTGCAACGTCCAAGACAAGGCCAAGGTAAAGAGATAAGCTCTTTGACAAATCAAAGGGCAAGTTGAGAAGACCAAGTCAAGCCAAGAAGCAAGACACCGCTAAGGGAAAAACCTCCCTTGCTGGGCAGGAGAGCCTGGCGAGGTCAAGGTTGGCCCGGAAGCAAAACCTCAAGGCCGCCCCGGCAGGCCTGCCGGGGGCATACGGAGGCAAAACGCCCCACCAAGGCTTCACCATCCCAACTCACGACGACGGAAGTCACCAATCGGTGCGGTGTCAAGCCCCAAGATTACTAAGTGGCTGCCTTTTGCCACATGGTAGCCACTTCCTACAGGAATCACCTCCAGATGACACCCGTCCTGTGACGTGTCATGCAGACAGGAGAGAAGGTGGCCAAATAGCCCAGCAAGGCATGCCGGGCAGGCCATGATGTGACACTGAGCGGCGCATTTAATGCGTACTGCTCTGTCTGTAGAGGAGATATGATAGCACTGTTCGCTATCTAATCAGTACACAATGACTGATTTGCCACTGTGGTGACCCCTTAATCTATAAAAGGAGGCCCATGGCAACCATAAAAATGATTCAGACCCCTGTACACCCATACGCGCATAGCTGCTCTCGCCCCGAGGCAACCCTGCCAGGCAAGAGCGCTGTGTTTCCACCACCATCCACCATCAATCCACCAAAGCAGGAGTAGGGTTTTACGCCTCGCGGCGGCCCGAACCTGGGTAAAAACTGCCCGCGTGATCTCTGCCGCGCTACGCTGCGCTCCTCCGCTCTTTGTGCAATGCGCTCAGTCCCCCTGCGTTTTCCCACGACAAAGGGTGAGAGTGCGTATAATCCATGGACTCAACATTAGTCATAAAGAACTCACATACTTATTGCAAAAAATTATTAGCCATCAAAGCAAAGTCCTAATATGCATGCTCCTAGGGGGATAGATTGGTAGGAAAAGACCATCGCTTGTCCCGACCGCCACTCATAAGGAAGACAATCAAAATATAAATCATGCTCCGACTTCATCACATAACGGTTCACCATACGTGCATGCTACGGGAATCACAAACTTTAACACAAGTATTTCTACCAATCCACAATTACTCACTAGCATGACTCTAATATCACCATCTTGATATCTCAAAACAAATGCAAGGAATCAAACTTCTCATATATTCAATGCTCTTTATATGAAAGTTTTTATTATATCCCTCTTGGATACCCATCATATTGGGACTAAATTCATAACCTAAGCAAATTACCATGTTGTTTAAGACTCTCAAAATAATATAAGTGAAGCATGAGAGTTCAACAATTTCTATAAAATAAAGCCACCGCCGTGCTCTAAAAAGATATAAGTGGAGCACTAGAGCAACTACCAAACTACTCCAAAAAGATATAAGTGAAGATCAATGAGTAGTCAAATAATTAATTAGCTATGTGAAGTCTCTCTATCATTTAAGAATTTCAGATCTAAGTATTTTATTAAAACAGTGAGCAAAACAAAATAAAATGACATTCTAAAAATAGCACACATCATGTGAAGAAGCAAAAACTTAGGCTCAACCGATACAAACCGATAATTCTTGATGAAGAAAGGTGGGATGCCTACCGGGGCATCCCCAAGCTTAGATGCTTGAGACTTCTTGAAATATTAACTAGGGATGCCTTGGGCATCCCCAAGCTTGAGCTTTTGTGTCTCCTTAATTCTTTTTATATCACGGTTTCCCTAAATCTTAAAAACTTCATCCACACAAAACTCAACAAGAACTCGTGAGATAAGTTAGTATAAATCAAATGCAAAACCTTATCATTCTCTACTGTAGCAAATCACTAAAAGTATTATTTAACATTGCATACTAAATGCCTCTGCATATTTAAAACTCCTATCCTCAAATAGAATCATTAAATAAGCAACCATATGCAAACAATGCAAACATAACAGCAATCTGTCTAAACAGGACAGTCTGTAAAGAGTGCAATTGTACTCATACTTCCCTAACTCCAAAAATTCTGAAAAATTACCACACTGTATAAAATTTGTTGTAGCTTATTGTGAAAACATTTCAAGATTTTATCATGTTCTGACTATTCACAAATATTCAAAATATAACAACAAACTTTGGGTTTTCAAACAGCAACATATAGACTTGCAAAATAAGCATGGTAAAGGCTATACTTGACAATTTTATTGAAATAAAAGATGTAAAACATTACTCTAAATAACAGAAAGAAAATACTGATAAAATGACGCTCCAAACAAAACACATATCATGTGACGAATAAAAATATAGCTCCAAGTGAGGTTACCGATAATGTTGGAGACGAAAGAGGGGATGCCTTCCGGGGCATCCCCAAGCTTAGTTGCTTGGGTCTTCCTTGAATATTACCTTGGGGTTCCTTGGGCATCCCCAAGCTTAGGGTTTTGTCACTCCTTATTCTCCTCATATTGGTATCTCACCCAAAAGTTGAAAACTTCAATCACACAAAACTTAACGAAAAACTCGTGAGATCTGTTAGTATGATAAAACAAATCATTCACTTTGGTACTGTAAAGACAAGATTCATAATTGTTCTCACACAATGCCTACTGCAAATTATCATTTTCACAATTTATATTAAGCAATATAAGCCATAGAAACCATAAAATAAGCAAACTATGCATTGCAAAAAGAATCTGTCAAAAACAGAACAGTATGTAAAGATCGGAGTTAAGGTCATACTTATGTAACTCGAAAAATTCTGAAAAATTAGGAAAACGTATAGAATTTGCGTTCCCATCGACTGTAAAAAATTAAGAATTTTTCCACGTTCCAGTGAAATATAGTAATTTCTGTACTGGACGCAAAAGTTTCTGTTTTTGCACAGAATCAAGTCAACTATCATCCACACTATCCTAAAGGATTTACTTGGCACTTTATTAAAACAAAAGCTATAAAAAATGATTACTACAGTAGCTTAATCATATGATCACACAAAAACAGTAGGGGTAAATGTTGGGTTGTCTCCCAACAAGCGCTTTTCTTTAATGCCTTTCTAGCTAGGCATGATGATTTCAATGATGCTCACATAAAAGATAAGAATTGAAACATAATGGGAGCATCATGAAGCATATGAATAGCACATTTAAGTCTAACCCACTTCCTATGCATAGGTATTTTGTGAGCAAACAACTTATGGGAACAAAAATCAACTAGCATAGGAAGGCAAAACAAGCATGACTTCAAAACTTTCAACACATAGAGAGAAAACTTGATATTTTTGAGATATGTAAAAGCTTATGTTCCTCTCTCATAATAATTTTCAGTAGCATCATGAATGAATTCAACAATATAACTATCACATACAGCATTCTTTTCATGATCCACATGCATAAAAAATTTATTACTCTCCACATAAACAAACTTATTCTCTTCAATTGTACTAGGAGCAAACTCAACAAAATAACTATCATGTGAGGCATAATCCAATTGAAAATTAAAATCATGATGACAAGTTTCATGGTTATAATTTTTCTTTATAGCATACATGTCATCACAATAATCATCATATATATCAACTTTGTTCTCATAATCAATTGGAACCTCTTCCAAAATAGTTTATTCATCACTAAATAACGTCATGACCTCTCCAAATCCACTTTTATAAATATAATCATCATAAATAGGAGGCATGCTATCATCATAATAAATATTCTCATCAAAACTTCGGGGACTAAAAATATCATCTTCATCAAACATAACGTGCCCAAGCTTATGGCTTTGCATATCATTAGCATCATGGATATTCAAAGAATTCATACTAACAACATTGCAATCATGCTCATCATTCAAAGCTTTTATGCCAAACATTTTATTGCATTCTTCTTCTAACACTTTGGCACAATTTTCTGATCCATCATTTTCACGAAAGACATTATAAAGATGAATTATATGTGGCAACCTCAATTCCATTTTTTTGTAGTTTTCTTTTATAAACTAAACTAGTGATAAAACAAGAAACTAAAATATTCGATTGCAAGATCTAAAGATATACCTTCAATCACTCACCTCCCCGGCAACAGCGCCAGAAAAGAGCTTGATGTCTACTATGCAACCTTCTTCTCGTAGACTCGTGTTGGGCCTCCAAGCGCAGAGTTTTGTAGGACAGTAGCAAATTTCCCTCAAGTGGATAACCTAAGGTTTATCAATCCATGGGAGGCGTAGGATGAAGATGGTCTCTCTCAAACAACCCTGCAACCAAATAACAAAGAGTCTCTTGTGTCCCCAACACACCCAATACAATGGCAAATTGTATAGGTGCACTAGTTCGGCGAAGAGATGGTGATACAAGTGTAGTATGGATAGTAGATATAAGTTTTTGTAATATGAAAATATAAAAACAGCAAGGTAACTAGTAACAAAAGTGAGCAAAAATGGTATTGCAATGCTTGAAAACAAGGCCTAGGGTTCATACTTTCACTAGTGCAAAGTCTCTCAACAATGATACATAATTGGATCATATAACAATCCCTCAACGTGCAACAAAGAATCACTCCAAAGTTTCTATCGGAGAACGTAGGACGAAAACGTGCATCAACCCCTATGCATAGATTACCCCAATGTCACCTCGGGAATCCGCGATTTGAGTGCCAAAACATACATCAAGTGAATCAATAGAACATCCCATTGTCACCATAGATAGCCCATCGCAAGACATACATCAAGTGTTCTCAAATCCAATACTCAATCCAACATAACAAAACCTCAAAGAGCAAGACGCAATTCATCACAAGAAGGTAGAGGGGGAGAAACACTATATGATCCAACTATAGTAACAAAGCTCACGGTACATCAAGATCATGCCAAATCAAGAACACGAGAGAGAGAGAGAGATCAAACACATAGCTACTGGTACATACCCTCATCCCCGAGGGTGAACTACTCCCTCCTCGTCACGGAGACTGCCGGGATGATGAAGATGGCCACCGATGATGATTTCCTCCTCCGACAGGGTGCCGGAACGGGCTCCCGATTGGTTTTTCATGGCTACAGAGGCTTACGGTGGTGAAACTTCCGATCTAGGGTTCTTTTCGGAGGTTTCTATACTTATAAGAATTTTTGGCGTCGGAAACAAGTCAAGGAGGTGCCCGAGGGACCCACAAGGCAGGGGGCGCGCCCCCCCCTGGGGCATGCCCTGCACCCTTGCCATCGCCTCAGGACTCCTTTGCCTTGGTCTCCAAGTCCTACGTTTGTCTTCTGGTCCAAGAAAAATCATCGTAAAAATTTTATTCCGTTTGGACTCCGTTTGATATTCCTTTTCTGTGAATCTCAAAATAAGGAAAAACAGAAACTAGCACTGCGCTCTGGGTTAATAAGTTAGTCCCAAAAATAATATAAAATAGCATATTAATGCATATAAAACATCCAAAACAGATAATATAATAGCATGGAACAATAAAAAATTATAGATACATTGGAGACGTATCAGGGCTCGAGGAAGACCATGGTGGATACGGAAGAGAGGTATGAGTCGGGGCTGCTCGAATTTGAGCGGAGCACCGCGGTGGCCATGGCGGACGGCGGCGGTCAGAGGAGAGGTGGAGCAACTCTGGTGAGCTTGGAGGGCCGGGGAGCGAGCGGCGATGTTCCGAGGACCATGGGGAGGCCATATATAGCCGTGGGGAGGCTCGAGAGAGCTCGGCAGCTCGCTGGATACACGACAATGGCGATGGCAGAGGGCTTTGCGTCACGGGCGCGGTGATGGCGACGCAACGGTGACGGGATAGGAGAGGTAAGCAGAGGGGAAATGATGGCATGATCACGAGCTAGCTACTGGGCATGGAGAGAGCTCGAGAAGGGGAAGGAAACAGACGAGAACAGAGCCGCGGAGCGCCAGAGCGCGCTATTTGGCGTGTCTGCCCCGTGATCATCGCATGAACTGGCGCACGCGGTGCACGATGATCGGCCAAATCATGTCGGGAAGATAAGGGTACCAGAGCATGTTGCCAAGGAGGAGACAGCCAAGCATAGTGGCCATTGTTGTGATCATAGGTAGCAAAAATACAAGTGAACAACAAAGTGTTTGTAGTTTGCTGTGGCTCACATGCTTTGAGATGAAGGCTGAGCTTTGACTGGGTTGATCACTCACTAAGGTAATTAAGATGGCAAGGTTTCAGCTTAATAGGAGGGGTTTAGCTAGTACTTGCAGTACAAAGTGCCAACCTGGCCAGAAATGCAAACATTGATGTAGCACTCACATACTTGCTTGGATTGAGCTGAAAATTGGAGGTGATGAGTGATTTGGTCATATGAAGACTCTGTACAAGTTTCATACCATTTGGATACACCAAAATGGTACTTGCTTCACAAAGCTTCAATATGGTCAGAAACTTGAAAAAATTGCAGAGGGCAAATGTCTAGATCAAATGAGCACAAATTTTGTGGAGAGAGTTCATAGGTGTAGGAGCATGGCCTGGTAAATTTTCAGCAATATAAAATATAGTTGCTTCACAAACTGAAAATCTGACCAGAAACCAAGATTTGATGGTGAGCTCACATGGAGAGGTGTCATGAGCTCAAATTTGGAGGAGAGCTATGATTTGATCATATGAAGGATGTGGAAAAATTTCAACTCTGAAGATGCCTAGCTTGTACCTCCTTCACAAAGTTCCTTTCTGGACAGAAACTTTGGAAAATTGCTAAAAAATTATTTACTAGGCAAATGAAGTTTAATTTTGGTATGAGGCAATTATATGGATAGGAAAAGTTGTCCAAAAAGTTTGAGGTCAATCATAAATATATAAATGACACTTCCTTCACAAAGTGCCATTTAGGGCAGAATAGGAAAAGGATTATTTGAGAATTATTTTTGAACATGGCAAGGAAAAGTTTTGCCATATTTGAGGAATATATGACCCAAACAATTTATGAGAATTATTTGGAATTTTGTGGATGACAGAAATATAGGTTGCTTCACAACCTAGGGCCAATAGGGTTATTCCTTTAATAGAAAAAGGAATATTTCCAAGAAAAAGAATATTGGGGTTGGTCCAAGATGGGAAAGGACATGATCTTGGGATGGTTTTAAGGATGACAAGCCACTTGGGAGAGGAATCAAGGGTGATCTCTCCAGGTTTCAAGACCACATAGCCATAGAAAAGCAATCCAAATAAAAAATTCAAAGAAAATCAAAAGAAAAAGAAAGGGCCAAAAATCAGGGTGTGACAGCGCGAAAGTTTCTGTTTTCTCACAGAATCAAGTCAATTATCAACCAAATCATCCCAAAGGCTTTACTTGGCATAAACACTAATTAAAACACAAAAACACAACCATAACAGTAGCATAATTGTGTGCACACTCAAAAACAGAAAAGAAACAAGAAAAAAAAGATAGCAATTGGGTTGCCTCCCAACAAGCGCTATTGTTTTACTCCCCTAGCTAGGTGTAATGTATAGTTTCAAGTGTTGTCATCTTTCATACCCAAGTATTTTTTAATCAAATCTTCCAAAACTTTTCTCAATAAGTCTCTACTCTCATGTTCTTCTTTCCTAGCAGGAGAACTTCAACTATTGAAAGGACTTTGTTTGGTGATTTTAACATTCATTACTCCAAATTCCAAATCATCACCATAAACATCCTCATAAAAAATATGTATTTCATCATCAATAGGTTCCCTAGACATTTCCTCAAACCAATCATTACTAAATCCTTCATCAATTCCCTTAGTGATCCACTCCAATTTATCGCAAGTATGGCAGTGCAAAGTTTTAACAATTTCAGCATAAGGACTCTCCTCCTAAGATTCTCGCTAACAGCAAAATAATCTCCAGATTCCAAACTACGTATAGTATCTTTATCATGGAGAATTTATTCTATTGGAGGATGCTCAAAAAATTTACTCTATAATAAGCAAATACTACTCTCACTTCTCGAATTATATAGTAAAATTCACGCATAAGAATGATAGTAGCAATCTTTTTAATTTTAGGATCATGAATATTGGAAAGTTCATAAAATATCTATTGTAGGGATGGATGCATGTGGAAGAATTGTCTGTCTAACTTAACCACTAGCATGGCAATAGCATCAACATAGCAATTTGTTTTTTCAAGAATAGACCCTCTTATTATTGGTATAACTCCCGTGTAATTAAAGAATTCTTGAATATTGTTCTTCCCAATAATATTTCCACTTCCCACATGATATATTTTAGTTATAAGATTGGTGGGATTGCTAGTTTCTGGAGGATCATGATTGAGATCAACGGATTTAAGCTTATCCCGAAGGGATTCACTAGTGTTATCCTCATTAGTGCTGTCAATGACAACTTTATAAAATTCCCACATGGTAGCAACTTAAATCAAGCAAACAAGCAAAAAGGCAAACCAAAAATATATTTGTGTTTTGTAAAAAAAATTAGAAGTGGGGGAGATGAAAATGAAGGGTAAATGGAAAATAAAGTAAATGCAAGGAGATGAAAGTTTATGCGATGGTACTGTCTCCCCAGCAACGGCGCCAGAAATTCTTCCTGCTACTTGTGAGTTGCATTGGGATTTCCTCAAAGAGGAAAGGATGAAGCAGTACAATAGAGATAAGTATTTCCCTCAGTTAAGAACCAAGGTTATCAATCTAGTAGGAGAACCACGCAAGACCTCGTGAACATCACCTACACACAAAAGAACAAATACTTGCACCCAACGCAAACAAGGGGGTTGTCAATCCCCTAGGCGGTTAATTGCAAGGATCAAGTCTGATAATGGTAGATAGATAAATGAAAACACAAAATAAATTAACAGTAAATAAATTGCAACAAGGTATTTTTGGATTTTAATATATGATAAAGATAGACCCGGGGGCCATAGTTTTTACTAGAGGCTTCTCTCTTGAACATAGCATACAGTAGGTAAATAAATTATTGTTGGGCAATTGATAGAAAAGAACATAATTATGACGATATTCAAGGCAATGATCATGTATATAGGCATCACATCTGAGACAAGTAGACTGACTCTTGCCTACATCTACTACTATTACTCCACACACCGACCGCTATCCAGCATGCATCTAGAGTATTAAGTTCATAAAGAACAGAGTAACGCCTTAAGCAAGATGACATGATGTAGACAAAGTAAACCCAATCAATATGAATAAACCCCATCTTTTTATCCTTAATGGCAACGATACAAATATGTGCCATGTCCCTTTCTGTCACTGGTATTGAGCACCGCAAGATCGAATCCATCACAAAGCACCTCTCCCATTGCAAGATAAATCAATCTAGTTGGCCAAACCAAACGGATAGATCGGAGAGAAATACAAAGCTAGAAAAATCATGCATAAAAGAGTTCAGAGAATACTCAAATAATATTCATCAATAATCTGATCATAAACCCACAATTCATCGGATCCCAACAAACACACTGCGAAAGAAGATTACATTGAATAGAACTCCAAGAACATCTAGGAGAACATTGTATTGAAGATCAAAGAGAGAGAAGAAGCCATCTAGGTACTAGCTATGGACCCGTAGGTCTGTGGTAAACTACTCATGCATCATCGGTAGAGCAGCAAGGATGATGTAGAAGCCCTCCATGGCCGATTTGCCATCCGGCAGAGTACCGACGAAGGCCTCCAGATGGGATCTCAAAGGAACAGAAAGTTGTGGCGGCGGAAAAAGTGTTTCGGGTGGCTCTCCGATGTAGGAATATTTAGGAATTTATAGAAGTGGAATTAGGTCAAGAGGTGCCACGAGGGGCCCACAAGCCTAGGGGGCGCGCCCCCCTGGGGTGCATCATGCGGGCTTGTCGCTCCCTCGTGGCTCCACAGGTCTTCTCCCAAAGCATCTAGGGTCCCTTCTGGTCCAAAAAAAGTTGTCAAAAAGTTTCGTAGCATTTGGACTCCGTTTGGTACTGATTTCCTGATAAGCCAAAAACAAGCAAAAAAAAAAAACAGCAGCTAGCACTGGGCACTAGGTTAATATGTTAGTCCCAAAAAATGATATATAATTGCATAATAAACATCCAAGATTGATACTATAATAGCATGGAACAATAAAAAATTATAGATACGTTAGAGACATATCAGTAACAAGGACACAGGGTTTTACCCAAGTTCGGGCTCTTCAAAGAGATAATACCGTACGTCCTGTTTGTGTTCACTACTAGGGAAAACCTTATACACAGAGGTATAGCAGCAACGCTGGTTAAAACTAAGCGCTACTGCTACTTAGTAGTAGCGCTCGTCACAAAAGCACGCTACAACTATAGTTATAGCAGTAGCGCTTCTACGCAAAAATGCGCTACTACTATAATTCCCACACTGTTGCCGGTAGGCTAGGAATAGTAGTAGCGAGCCTGCGTGAAACACGCTATTGCTAAGTGCATTGTAGCAGCGCGTTTCTATGGTCGAGCGCTACTGCTAAGAAAAAGAAAATAAGTAGAAAAATTAATAGAAAAATAAATGAAAATGAAAGAAATAGAAAAATGAGAAATGAAAAAAAGAAAAAGAAAAGAAAGAGAAAAATAGAGGAGAAAGGCATAACAGTAGCGCTTGTTCTCACAAAGCGCTATAGCTACTTTAGCAGTAGCGCTTTTCTGGTCACGCGCTATAGCTAAGTTCCTTAGATAAAAGGAAAAGAAAAAGGAAAATAAATAGCTGCTTCCAGTAGCAGTAGCGCGTTTTAGTGGAAAGCGCTATAGCTACCTTAGCTATAGCGCATTTTCCTTGCCAGTGCTACTGCTAGTTTGACTTAACCACACGCGCGGGCTCAAAATTTTGTAAAGTCCTTTTCCCCCTCTCCCCTTCTCCCCCCACCCTCGCCCGCCGTCGATCTGTCGCCGCCGTCGATTGCCCCTGCGCTCGAGCCGCGCGCCCCCGGAGCCACACCCTCGTCCGCTCCTCGCCACCCCTGCTCCCTCGTTGCCCCTGCCTCCGTCGCCGTCACCGGAGCCGCGCGCCATCGCCGCCACCAGAGCCGCGCGCCCCCGGAGCCAGCTCGTCGCTCTGCCGCCCCTGCCTCCCCTCGACGCCCCTGCCCCCCCCCCCCCGCAACCGTTCCCCCGAGCCACCCTCAATGCCCTCCTCTCTGTAAGCCCCACCCCTCTCTCTAGGTTAATTAACTTGGTGAATTAGTATGAACACTAGGGAATTAGCAGTAGTGGTACTAGTAGATGTTAATTAGATTAACTTAGGTTAATTAGGTTAGGGCAGTAGAGCAGCAACATATAACAGGACCCTAGGAATTAACTTAGGTTAATTAGGTTAGGGCAGTAGTGGTACTAGTAGATGTTAATTAGATGTTTTTTAGTTAGGGACTAGGGTTTTACTAGGTTAATTAGGTGAAGTTAAATGAATGACCTAAATGAATGAAATTAGTAGTTAACTGAATTATGAGGACAAATTTGTATATGCTTACGTACTTAACTAAATATTATTTTTAGGACAAACTTGTATATGCTTAAGTAGTTAACTAAATATATTATAGGGTTGTATATATAGTTGCTTAAGTACTTATATAGTTGTTCTGCACCCAATGTATGCTTAAGTAGTTGTATAATTCCTATGGTTCATCAATGGGTGCTTAAGTAGTTGTAGATGCTTAAGTAGCTAGCTAGGGTTCATCTAATTAGTTAGTACTTGTAGATGCTTAAGTACTAGGGCAGTAGGGTTAGGGCAGTAGGGTTTAACTAGATGTTAATTAGGGCAGTAGGGTTTATTTTAGAGAAAAAATTCAGTATAAAAATATAAATTTCTATCAGTGCTGCAAGTGTACTAGGTTCCTAAATTTTTACTGATTTTTTATTATGATAGAAATTTAGGACATAATTTGAATTGAGTTCTAGGGTTCATAATTTGAAATTTGTGTAGATTTTCTTGAAGTGTCAAACATTGAAGTGGTCATGATATATGAAAATTCCTCAATTGTGTTTGCTCATGTTTATCTACTGTTGTATTTGCTCATGTACATGTTCTTAAGTGGTCCTGTCATATGCAACATTGAAGTGGTTCGATTGTGCCCAAGTGGCCTTTTCTTGTTTGCAGGAAATGATTCCGAGTGGCCTATGTTTTGCCGGTTGATTCATTTCTGTTTCGGCAAATTTCAGGTGCTCGATTTGTCCACTTTTTGGCAAAGGTCATGCCGAAATTTTCCGTGAATTTCGGCATGACTTGTGCTACAAACTAGGACATATCGAGTGCCCGGGATTTGCCGCACCGGGAATGAATCAACGTTCTAGCAAAACATAGGCCTTTTTTATGTCATTATCCATTTTATTAGGTCTAGAATTAATTGACTAGATCTAATCGTAGGAAACATGGCTAGCAACGATGAAGGACAGGGTTCTGGTGATTTCAACATCTACGAGGTGGCAGACACCTATTTGAACCTTCTCGATGAGCAACGGTTGTTGCAGGGACCACCTGTCACATCGGAGACTGAGACCGACATCAAGACCGGCGCTGAGACTGAGACCGGTGTCGAGACCGGCACCGAGACTGGCGGAGCCGGTATAGAACCGAAACCAAAGAGGCAACGGCGCCCAAACCAGATCATCACTACTAGAGTGGTGGTCACGGAGGTGGACGACGGCAATTTTGAGCCAAAAGAGCCCGCGGAAGCACGCGCATGCTACGACAATCAAATAGGCTGCATACTACGGGCTTGCGCCACCATCAACAATGTGAAACTACAGAAGATACCAGATATGAAGCAGTCCCTCCGAACGAAGCTGCACCAGGTGTTCTTGTTCCCGAGCCGGGATGAAAGCAAATATAAAAATCCAGATAAAGACCCGGCAATGAAGAAGATAAACAGACGCGCCATGGGCAAGTTTAGCGGCGTGTTGTCCGCCTGGAAAGTAAGGGTGAAAGCAAGGATCATCGATAAAAAGGAGCCCTACTCCGAGATTGTAAAGGATAATTCGACAATTACGGAAGAGCAGTTTGAAATATTCAACGCGGCTTGCGTTGCTGAAGCTGCCAAAGAAAAGTCGCAGTACATGAAGGGGCTTCAAGAGAGGAACATGGGGTGCCACCACCTCGGAAGCCGTGGTTACGTGGGGAAGAGGTCCATATGGGCCAAGGAGGACGTGGAACGCGAAAGTCTGGGCATCCCAGACCCCTTGGCAGAGTTCACCGTCCCGCAGGATATCCTTCCTTCGATTTCAATCATTCATTTGCACGGTGGAGGCTAATTTGAGGTGTACTTATTTTGCGCAGCGACGGGCACGCTGTCCTCATCATCCTTTACCACCGATTCTCCCACGATCTTTACTTGGACTCGTCGAAGAACATGAAGAAAAAGGATTACACCCACATCAAGTCTGTTCTCGACAGTGCTATCTTTATCTACGGTGCACGGGGTGGAGAGATCAAGACCAAGAAGACAAGGGACCGCAGGCCCTGCTTCGGCCATAAGACCGACTTCTGCTGCATCCAGCAACCGAGTGGTACTCTTAGTGATGGATTCTATGTCCTCCACCACATGCTGGAGTACAGACGGGATCAGCAGAACCTTCGCATGTCACCTACATCCGGCGATGCCCATATTCTGCAATGGGCAAAGAACCTAGGAGATATCCCGGATCATCGACTTCGAGCTGAGTTCTATCACATCCAGCGTGAACTTGCCCAAATCATCATGAAGGAGGTCCTTGAAAAAACAAGGATGTTCTACGAGGAAGGGCAAATGTCGCGGGAAGACGTCCGAACACGCGTAGCCGCTCAGCGTCTCGACCTGAAGCCTTTCACTAAGCTCGGGGACTATCTCCCTGACTTGGATGGATGGCATGACATGTTGGAGTGATTGACGATATATGACAATGTGTCCGTTTAGTCCACACTTTCTGTATGACGAAACTTTGAGTTATGCACGACGAAACTTTATTTGTGATGTAATTAAACCATCCTCCTCAACTAGCGAAGATCACTCTAGTTAGGGCATTTTGGGTACGATGAACTTTATTATTTATGCTTATGATATGTTGCTTCTATTTTTGCCAAGTCTATCTCTTTCTGTTGCTCAACTATATATGTTGCATATCATCGACTCATGTGACGATGCAGGTGCATAGATCATCGATGGCGAAGAACTGCTACGCCAGGAGTATACGACGAGAGGCCGGAGTGTCAGGCCCAGGTGTACCGGTTTCCGGTTTCCGAGCGACAGGCAGTAGTTAGTTTAGGTTCACGCTAATGTGAGAGAGGGATACAAACTCATGTACTGCATAGTTCCGCTCTCACTCATAGTGATAGCTCTTCTCGCGTATATCATTTTTTAGATGGATGACGATGTAGTTGCAAGTAATCGAGACTTGTATCGCTATTTTCGAGATGATGATGAGAGACCCCTTTGTGTTGGATGATGATTATGATGATGACATGATTTGATGAGACTATTTGTATGTATATGCTATGATTACATTTGTATGTGTATGATATGCTAGAGATTGTTGTATAAAGCCCTAAACAAAATTCAGCAGCACAAAATATGGAGCAGAATTTTTTTTTAGAAACTAATAACAGTGGCGCGGGGTATGGCTTTAGCAGCAGCGCTCCTTGTTCAAGGGCGCTACAGCTATTAGCAGCAGCACGTGTTGGAGACCGACGCTGCTGCTATCCCTCGATAGCAGTAGCGGGTCAAACCGCGCTACTGATAAGAGTTAGCTGTGGCGCCGTATCAGTAGCGCGGCCACCCGCGCTACTGCTAAGCATTTAACCCGCGCTACTGCTAGGCTTTTCCCTAGTAGTGGTTTATTGTGTTGGAGTAAGTACATAGTACATGTTGTCTACCAATAGACTGTAAGTATGAGAATATATGTTCTAGGAGCCAAGTCCCTCGGTTTATATAGGTTGGGGTGGTCTAGGGTACAAGATCCTATCGGCTATGTATTAGGATATAGAATCCTCCATGAATCCAACATCTTGAGTACACGTCAAATCTTTTGGATTCTTCTAATTATATGCCATGAGCGACCCAATGTGGCCCGGGTCAGAACCGACAAGGGGTCATCAGCTCGGCCCACCAGGCCGAGATTCGATAGGGTGAGAGGCCCCTTGGTCGGGACACTGTCAGCTTCCCCATCCGCTCCTCATTGACAATATGGGAATGGAAGAGAATGACTCTCAGCATGCCAAGACAATGAAGCATCATCGCACTTCTTCTCGTGAAGAGGCATGGCATTTGCGCGAGATGGGAGAAAATACTGGAGGCGGAGGGGCGAAGAATGTGGAAGGAGGCGAACAGAGGAGGATTTGAAGCGGAATGCGAAGGGAGAAACTAGGAGTAGAGCACAAGGTCTTTTGTGATGAAGAGCATGGGTAGCGGCTCTACGGTTAAAGACATGGAATGATCTCGTTCCACTTCGCTCGATAACCAAGGCGACGCCTCTTCTTCCATGTCAATGAGATGGCGCCTGCGTCGGCCCATCAAGGAGAGGCTCTCACCCAGTCTCGCCTTTTTGAGACCATCACCTAATGGCAGGGCTGGGGGCTACTGTCAAATACACCAAAAAAAGGTTCTCCTGGGCCTAGTGGGCTCGGCCCATAAGGCCTGAGGAGCATATCTTGATGAAGATCCTCACTTGCAAAACCATCACCCTTGAGGTGGAGTCATCTGACACCATTGACAGTGTCAAGGCCAAGATCTAGGAAAAAGAGCAAGGGCCGTGCTTGGGCCTCACCCGATCACAAGCTCTCAATTGACATGGGAGGGGTAATCATGCATTACCCCTAACCACCGTTAAGCCTCCGGATTCTATGGCTTCGACTTCAAGAGAAACAAAGACAACCCAAGAGCCCAGGGTAGTGATCAACGTCTATCCTGAGCACCTTCAACTCCCCGAGCACCAGCTTTGATCCAGTAGGCTGATAAGGATTTTAATGTAAGGCCCAACTCTCCTTGGGTTTCATGGGCCAAGCAACACATTCGATGCAAAAGCTTATAAGCCTACCACAGCCTACGCGTTGCAGGGGCTGATGATGATGATTTCTCATGATGGGTCACATCAGCCGAGGCGGTAAGGCCTGTCAAAGTGTGACATGTTGGAAATATTCCCTAGAGGCAATAATATTGTATTATTATATTTCCATTATTCATAATTAAGACATTATATTTCATGCTATAACCGCTATGATCCTAGAATATGCGATTCAGTGGAAAACTCATATGCACGTGTGAAATGATAAACGGTAAACAATAGGTTTCCTATCTCGCCTCTAAGACTGGCTCAAGTGTTGTTGGTGATCATGTTTTCTAAATCTTAGGATATCGTCAAGTGTAATGATAGTCCTAAAACCACATAGAGGGTATGACCTTAGAAGAACGATCATATTGAATCGACCCAAACTTGTCTGTTATACTTTGTGATTATATCATCTAAAATCATCTATTATAACACAGAGTGTTAGCATTTCCTTTAGTTCCTCAGACCATGTGAGTGTCTCGATCACTTCCTACTAGACGGTGGGCTTTGGGGTTGCTCAAACATCATCTGTAACAAGGTGATCATAACGACAACTTTCAGGCTCACCGGGAAGTTTGACAAGTGAACGGATAGCTCGAGAGTGGGATTTTCTCCTACAACAATGGATAGATATTCTTAGGTCCCTCTCGGTGTGAAAGCATCCATCATCATTTGGCCAGACACAGGTGACTACATCACGGGGATGCCAGAACACGTTAACAAGAAAGAAGAACAAAAGCGGTAACAGGAGCAATGGTATAGTGAGCATGGTGATGACTCGGGAGGATACCGATGCACACTGGGTTTTGTAAAGTATCGCAAGCAAAGGGAACACCGCATGATAACCAAAGGTTCACTTGTATATCATTCGTGTAATCATAGGGACCGATATGGATGTCCACGGTTTCGCTATCGATCATTGAACGAAGGAGTTTCATTCATGCCTATGATTACCGAACCTACGGGGTCACAAGCTTTAGGTAATCATGATCTGCTGAGTGTTAGTGGTATGGGAGTGATGAGAATATATTTGTGGAATTGTTTCATTAACACATGGAATTGTTTCATTAACACATGGAATAGTTTCGAGAGTTTCCGGAAGTGTTTCAGGGTCACTGGAAGGGTTTGATTGAATATCGGGTAATACTGGGTATGTACGATTAATTATATATAGGTGGAAAATGTTTTCGGGATGTTAAATTATATATATAATGCTCTAAAAATGTTTAGAATGAATATATATTTAATTTAATATCAATGGACCTAATAAGGCCAAGAGCTGGAGAAGGAATTGGGCCAAAAGGGCCCAATAGGGGAGGCCGAATCCTAGTGGGGGAAGGACTCCTCCTTCCCCTTTGGCCGGCGCATGGGGAGTGGAGTCCTTCCCCCTTTGTGGCGCCCCTCATCTCCCCTAAACCTATATATACCAGAGGATTTCCACCTTATGTGACACAAGTTTTGGAGCCTCCTCTAGTTGACCTAGTTCTAGTTCTAGTTGGTCCTAGTTGACTAATTAGAGCTGGCCCTAGCCACCTCTAATCCTCATAATTAGAAGCCCCATGTGGTTCTGATATGTCTCCAATGTATCTATAATTTTTAAGTGTTCCATGCTATTATAGTATCAATCTTGGATGTTTTATATGTTATTATATATCATTTTTTGTGACTAACCTATTAACCTAGTGCCAAGTGCTGTTTCTTTGCCTGTTTTGGTTTTCCAGGAAATCAGTACCAAACGAAGTCCAAATGCTACGACATTTTTTGATGATTTTTTTTGGATAAGAGGGACCCTAGAAGCTTCGGGAGGAGACCAGAAGGCAAACGAGTAGACGACAAGGCACTATGTGGGTCCCTCGAGGCTCATTCCACCTCTATAAATTCTCTAAAATCAGGAAACCAACAGAGAGCCACCCAAAATACTTTTTCCACTGCCGCAAGTTTATGTTCTTCCGCGATCTCATCTGGAGGCCTTTTCCAGCAATCTGCCGGAGGGGGAATCGATCACAGAGGGCTTCTACATCAACCTTGCTTCCCTTCCGATGATGTGTGAGTAGTTTACCACAGACCTACGGGTCCATATACTACAAAAAAACCACTTCTGTGATGATATGTGTTTGTCACAGTAGGTCACGTTTTCTGTCATGCATGTACATCCATGACGATTTTATGTCAGAATCAAGATAGTCATACCTGTGCTGTCGTAGAAGTGTTCCATGACAATACCAAAATTATCATCACGGAAGTGTTCACTTCCATGACAATAAATGACGCGTCATGGAAGTGCTTTCGTCAAGGGTAACCAACACGTGGCATCCACCGTAACGGGTCACCGTTAAGCTATCGGGTCCAGTTTTGGATCCGATAACCCGTTAACAGCAACGACCAATGGGGATTTTCCACATGTAAAATTCTCATTCGTCGGCGGATCCACGTGTCGGCTCATCGTTGGGACAGATGTCATCCCTACAATGGACGGAAGACGCCTATGATATATCGACACGTGGCACAGCCCAACAGTGGCCCATTTAAGGTAAAAAGGCCGGCCCAGCTAAAGGCCCACCATATTTTTCAGACACTAGTGGGCCAGCCCGTTAACAACCTGCCATGTTTTGTGTCAAATTAAGGCCCATATCAGATCTGGCCCGTTCACAGCCTGGCGTGTTTTGGGCTAAACTACGGCCCATATCAGATCAGGCCCATTAACAGGCCACTGTTCTTTTGGGCCCATTCTATGCCGGGTTTGTATTTCAGCCTGTTAAATGCCCGTTTACCAGTTCGGCCCGATAATAGTTTCGGCCTGTTAGCGGCCCGTGGTGCATCTGGGCTATTGTCGGCCCGGTTTCACTTTAGGCCATTTAACGGCCCGTGCAGAAACTGGGCTATTTCTTGTCCGAAGTGACTTTAGGCCGCTTAACGGCCCGTAGTCTTCATGGATAAATTTCAGCCCAATATGCCTATCGGCCTATTAATGGCCCGTGTAACAGTTGGGCCTAGTTAATGCCCGCGTTGAATCCGGCCTGCTTATAGCCCATATGTTAATGGCCCGTGAAAGAGTTGGGCCTATGGCCTGCGTTGATACCGGCCTGCTTAAAGCCCATAATTTTATTGGGCCAAATAGGGCCAGAGATATATTTTGTCCTGTTAACGGCTCATTTTCTATTTGGGCCAAACATGGGCCTAAGACAGTTTCAGCCTGTGTTGGCCCATGAATTTTTGGGCTAAAAGCGAGCCCAATCTTGTTTTTAGCCTATTAAAAGCCCATGGTATTCGCTGGCCCAGCTGGCCAGAAATTTACTCGGCCTGTTAAAGGCGGAAAACTACTATACGTTTAGACCTGCTAATGGCCCAAGAAGATTATAGGGCCATGTTTCGGGCCATATATAGCGTTGCGAGTTACGGGCCGGCCTGAAGACCAACAACATTGAGATCCGTTGAAGCTTCCGGCCTAAATTACAGCATACCGACTAAGAATAAACCTAAACTATACAATAAAGAAATTACAGCATATTACATCCAATTGTCACCACCAGTGCATATAAACGCGCCGACAAAAGAATATACAAAACTGAGAGCACTTCAGAAGGCATTAGGCCTGGCCTGGACGTGCACCGCAAGCAGCAGAACAAACTAATGAGACCCCAGTTGTGTCAACGATAGATGCTCTAACCCTAGCTGTATAGCACAAAAGCCCGCAAGGCTGTCCTCTGAGGTCTTCTTTGCCTCATTGACATCAAGTCGGAGCTGAGCTGAAGCAAGCCTTTCCGCTTTAAGTTGAGACTGAAGAAGTCGAACTTATTGAGGCAGCAACTACACAGAGGTTGTCTCACAACTACTGGTGAGTAGCTTCAACTCACAGTCTTCATCAAGACATGACCTTGGGGTCATCTCGCTCTCTTCAAGATGGTGTGGCTCACTATCTTTCCTAAAGTTCTGCCTGGCATAAGAGATATGACTCTGAAAGAAAAACAAGGAGACACGTAAGAGGTTTCACAATTATATAAGCAAATAAATGGATCTGTTCTGCATAAGGAACATGTTTTTATAACTACAATTTAAAACTGGTAGTTGTTGCAAACATCCAATCAGATGTAAACACCAAAGTAAACAGTAGTGGAGGAAATGATGCCTATCCAAATCTATACTAGAACAAAGTTTGAAGGCTTGAGAAGGATGAACTTACATTACATGTTAGCACGGGCTGGACAAAGCCCTTCTCCATGTCGATGGAAGGATAATTCAAGAAATTCCCCAAAGAAACTTCTTTATAAGCGTTGCCTTTATTGTACATTTTGTAAAGAGTAAATATAGATCAAATAATATTGGAAGAAATAGAGGATAATGAAGCTCAGGTGCAGAGTGATGATACATAGTCAAATAGCTATTAATTAAGTACAGCGTTACAAGGCAAAAGGTACTGACAAGAGGAATGCAGACATCAACATGTGCAGTGGCATTGGCTTTATTCAACATTTTGGTAAGAGTAAATGTAGATCTGATAATTTGGAGAAAGTGGAGGGCATGGCAGATAAGATGCAGAGTAATGCTAGACAATCAACTATCTCGCAATGCAAGTACAGTAATACTACCACCGTCCATTATTACTTGTCACTCAAATGGATGTATCTAGCACTATTAAGTTCTAAATACATCCAATTGAGCAACAATTAATTCGATACTGAGGGATTACATGACAACATGTACTTACATGAGCAATCCAAAACTTCATAACCATTGTGTTAATTCTACAATTATCTAAGAGTAAATATAGATCTTATAATTTCGAGCAGAGGGAGGATAAGGAAGCGAACATTTACAGTGATGCTACATAATCAAACATCAATGAGTGTAAGTATGCTGACAAAGGGCAAGAGGTACTAACAAGAGCAATGCAGTGGCCAGTATTGTTGTGAGATCCTATGATCCTTTGAGAAAGGAGATTCATCTGAAATTAGTTTTCATACAAGAGAGAAGGTAAGGCACATGCAGAAATGTATGAGTTCAAATTTTGAATTGATATCATAGACAGTACCTAACGCTGGGCTCTCAGCAGTTCTAATAGGGGTTTGACCAGTGGAATAGGGGTAAAGTGTGGTATAGTTGGGCCTGTGTTTTCTATGGCTGCTGATCTATCTGATTTAACAGGTATCACTACCTTTTCCAAATACCTAGTTTGTACTCCTTGAGGATCTGCACTCACCCTCTTCCTTTTGGACATCTATTACGAAAGAACAACATTGTCGGGGTACACAAATAGGGGTTTATGTTTTCCCCTGACTTGTGCATGAACAGCAACCCTCTGGTCCAGCAACTCTCAGCATCCAAGACAAGACCAAGCAGAAGAGATCAGCTCTTTGAGAAATCGAAGGACGGATCAAGAAGACCAAGACCAACCAAAGGAGAAAGATACCACTAAGGAAAAACCTCCCTTGGCAGGCAGGCGAGCCTGGCGGGGACGAGGTTGCCCCAAAGACAAGTCTCAAGATTGCCCCGGCAGGCTGGCCGGGGACACCGAGGGCGGATTACCCCACCAAGGCTCCACCGCTCCACCTCACGGCAACGCAAGTCATCGATCGGTGAGGTGTCGAGCCCCCAAGTGACTAAGTGGCTGTTATTTGGCACGTGGCAGCCGCTTTTAGAGGAAATCACCTCCAAATGACACTTGTCCAGGGACATGTCACGCAGGCAGGCGAGAAGGTGGTCGAACGGCACAACAAGGCTTGCCGGGCTACGCTACGATGTGACACTAAGCGGTGCATTTAATGCGCTCTATCCTGTTTGCAGAGTTAGGTATGATAGCACTGTTTGCTATCTAATCAGTACGCAATGACTGATTTGCCATTGTGGTGACCCCTTGATCTATAAAAGGAGGGCCATGGCAACCTTAGAAAGGATTCGAACCCTTGTACACTCATACATGCATAGCTGCTCTCACCCTGAGGTGACCTACCTAGGCTAGAGCACTACGTCTACACCACGGTCCTCCCATCAATCCACCAAAGCAGGAGTAGGGTTTTACGCCTCGCGGTGGCCCGAACCTGGGTAAAAACTGCCCGTGTGATCACTGTCGTGCTGCTCCGCACCCTCCTCTCTTTGTGCAATGTGCCCTTCCCCCCTGCCAAACCACAAGGGGCCGATGGCCTCATAGGTGGCTGTGTTTTCCCACGACATCTTTGGCGCGCCAGGTAGGGGGAAGCGCTTGCGCGAACCCGAGAGTACAAGCAGCGCGTCATCTTCATCATCGTTCTCTTCATCGACGACTTCATCATCCATGATGCCCAAGAAAAGACGGGGCATAGTAGGACGGGAGGGGCGCGATATCGCTCCCCACCCATCCTGTCCGATCCCCGTCGCCTTTTTCCGCCGCGGTTGCAGCAGCGATGGGAACAAGGAATGATGGCGGCAAGGAAGCCCCGAACGATTCAGGCTACATGGTCACCATGCAGGCCCCGTTCAGGAAAAGGAACAAGGTGTAGGGGTACAAGGTTTCTCTCTCCGCCACTCTCACTTATGGTCAATCGAGCTATCCTAGGTTTAGCATCATCAATGTCGATGAGCCCGCGCGCGATACTCGGTCCAGCATTTGCCCTGCCTAGGGAAGTCCGGAGTAGAGCGCCGGTGCGAATCCGTTGATTGACACCCCGGCAAGTATGCTCCATCAAGGCCGTCCGCGTTAGCATGACTTTTATGCCAGCTACCGTCAGATTGTTTAAAAAAAGTGTGGGGAGGAGGAGGGAGAAACCGGTCGTGCCTTGCATCGCGTCCTGCCGTCCGCAAGATACATGTGATTCTTGTCGGCACCTGCCGGGAGGCGGAGGGTAACGCGCGTGGTGCCATCCTTCCCGAAGCATGTGAACGCGACAAGCGGCCGCGGCTGAAGGGGGAGGAAGGGAGCGAGAATGAAAGCTTAGTCGACGCAATCGTTGCTTCGTTATAGACCTAAAATTTGCACTTGCTTATCCCTCGGGTACCAAGATGTTCGTATGAGGAAATCTTTCATGTGAGGGCACCTTACTAGTTTTTTGTCTGCGCCCCCGCTCTGTTCCGAGCTTCGTATGAGGAAATCTTTCATGTGAGGGCACCTTACTAGTTTTTTGTCTACGCCCCCGCTCTGTTCCGAGCCTGCTCGCAGAAATGGGTGGCTGCATAAAAACTGACAAGGAAAAACCTATCGAGACGTATCCTCGCCAAGATAACTGCTAAGGGCCCGACCCTTACAACAGTCGCGGCAGTATGATACCGGCAGGCAACCAAAACACGCGCAAAGACTAATCGTACGAACACCAACGGGTGAACTCGAAAGGGATAATACATGCAGATGAGATTAAATAAAGACATCAGTTCTACACAAACATAAGCAGTACGATGTCTAAATACAAGACATGCACCATATTTTGTTACAGGACATCGTGATGACAAGAATAGTTCAAGGCCGTGCCTAGCAAACCCGCGGAGCAGTGGGAATGGCGAGGACCTTGTCAGCATAAGGGGCGGCCTTCTCCTCGGCAGCAGAAGCGTCTGCGCCCTCCGGCTGCCTCCTAGTGCAATTGGCAAGGTCGAGGTCCGGATGGCGGTAGGCGATGTTGCTCAGAACCATGAAGAGGGCGTTGCGGGCAAGCTTCCGGGATTCACTCGAAAAGCAATCAGCCCTTCCCTCTTCATGTGCCTTCAAATTTTTGATCAACTCATTGAAGAAGAGCCCTAGCTTGACGCTGGGGACTTCATGCATACTGGCCGAGAAGACTGGCCCTTCCATGCCCATCACTGTAGTTTGGGCAGTGAGACGCTCGGCGACGTCGATCAAACTCTTGATCCAGAGGTTGACCTGCTCGGTGTGGTTCGCCAGTTTATCCTCTGCATCTTTCCGGAGGAGCCTTGTGGTATCCAGGTCCTTTTCCAGCTGCTTCTCACGAGCCCCACTAGACTCGGCCGAGCTCTCCAGGGTGCCAATCCTGGCCTTCAAATCTTCAATGGTGCCGTTGGCAGTCTCAAGGCCTTGGCTCTTGGAGGAGAGCTGCGATTGCACGTCCTTCAGAAGAATCTTTGCTTTCCGCGCCTCCTCCTTGAGGGTCATGACCTCCTTGGCGCTCCCGGCAAGCTCTTCAGCCAGTTTGGCCGCCTGTTGGTCGAGATCGGTCTTGGCAGTGGATGCAGCGGCAAGGTCATCAGCGAGCTTCTTCAGCTGGACAGCAGAATCAACAGTAAGGGCGTCCAGGGCTGCCTTATGCCTGTCCTCCTGCTCCTTGGTACGCTGTTGCACGAGGGCTTCCAGTTCTTCATCCTTAGTACGGAGGGTGGCTTCGAGTTTCTTTTCCCGGGAAGAGATATCCTTCTCCTTGGCATCCAAGAGCGTCGTCCGCTCCGCCAAGCGAACCTCCCAGGCGATGACATCCTCCCTTGCCATGGAAATCGCCTCCTGCTGCCTCATAAGGACTTGGAACTGCTTGCCGTGCCAGTCGCGCAGCTCGCTACCCTTGTCCCTCAGCTTCTGGTCCACCTTGTTGGCGGACTTGCGCTGCTCCTTGAGCACCTGCCATTTCTGGCTATGCCGACTCTGCATCTCCTTAATGCCTGCCGCCATGGACTCCAGGAAAGACAAGTCCATGGCGACGATGACAGAGTCGTCGGCCTCTTCAACCCCTTGGTACAACGATGCCAGGATGCGCTGAATCTCTCCATCGAGTTCCACGCTCATCACTGCTGACGAACCGGGGGCTCCGAGCCCAGGCTGCGTAAACACCAGCGCTAGTTGACTCAAAGATGGCTGCGGGGCCCCCGCCACGATACCAAATGAGGGGAGGGGGTCCATGGTTTGGAGGGGGATTTTCTCTTCAATCGTTACCCCCGATCCTGGCGTGCTGCCGGGGGTTTGCTATGTTTCCATCAGGAGCTCATGAACACCCCCAGCAGCATGTTCCTACCCCTCCGCGGCAGCAATCTTGGTGGCTTCCTCCGCAGCATCCTTCCCTATGCTGGCCACCTCTTCCAGTAGTTCAGGCTCTTCGATCAGAGGGGCTGCAGGCAGAGCCAACAATCAATGATGAGGAAGCAGAAGCATTAGGGAACCAGGGCCATGGAGCAAGATGGTGAAAGCAACAGAATCAAAAAGAGTAAATGGATTACCCGGAGATGCCTACCGTGGAGGAGCTTCGGTTTCCCCGACAACATCAGTTGCCGGGCCATGGTCACTATCCCCTCCCTCGGTTACCATGGCATCGTCCCGGGCGGACTCTTCCGTGGAAACCCTTGTCGGGGATCCCTCGACTCGATCGGTGGGCGGGGTGGGCCCCTCCTGGAAGGACTCGCCCTGAATAATCTCCTCCCCTCTTCTGGATACGGAGGTGGGGAGCTCTCCTCCATCACTTCCGATGGGAGGAGCCAATCCTGCGCTTTTAGGCCAGGGGCTGAGCTGGGGGGTTGGTATCGGGATGTTCATGCTGCTTCCTCCCAGGCTCGTGCCATCCATCGTCTTTGGCGGCTCCGCGCGCCTGAGCTGCTTGGTCCGGTGGATGAGGGTCTCGCTTTCTTCCTCCTCCTCCCTAGCAAAGACAGCAAGCCAAGATCAGCTAGCAAGCAAGAGAATATGCGGAAACTGCAGCAAAGAAAGAAGAGTGTTCTTTCTTACTCTTCGTCAATGAGCATGGAGCTCAGCTCGAACTCCATGGGCGGAGAGTGCACCCTGCTTCTCTTCTGGGGTGGAGGAGCGGAGCTCCCCGGCAACTTTGAGCCCTGCTGAGGCGTAGGGGACTCCAACGAGGACGAGCTATGTGAAGAGCTCGAGCCGGACTGGGAGCTGGAGTTGACTCCCGTGGCTGCCAATTGCTTGGCGGGAGGGGTCCTAGCCCCGAAAAAGCGAGAGGACTGCCGGCGCACCGCATCCGGCTTGTTGCCCTTGGAGGTGGTCTTCTTCACCTTCTTGGCGGCAGGTGCAGGATCAGGAACCACTGCTCCCCGGCTAGCCACCCGCCTGCGAGGGCGCTGCTCCAAGATTGGCTTGGGGGCTTGAGGGCCTGCCGCGAGCCACTCCTCCCCGGGCTGCTCCGCCTCCGCAGCCCCCTCTTCCTCCTGGGCCTCTGCTGCCGCGACATATAAAGCCTCAATCCTAGCAGGCTCATCCCCGGCGGGCTCACCCCCGGAAGGATCATCCCCAGCAGTCTCCTCTGTGGCTTGCACCTCGCTTCTACCGTGGGAAGAGCCTTCGTCCTCAGCCTCCTCCTTTTCCTCCGCTGCCTTCCTAGCCTTCGCCTTTGCGGCGGCTCGGAGTGCCTTGTCATCCTTGATCCGCCTCTTGATGAATGCCTCTTCCACCTTGGAGGTGCGCTTGAACATATTGGTCTCCACCCTGGTAGCCCTTTCCACCAGGCTGGAGGTCCAGGCAAGCTCTTCGTTAAGCTCGGGTAACTACCAGTCACCTAAAACTCCATGAGCATTGGAATCTTGCATCCATTTCAGAATCTGGTCCCGGGTGAAGTTGATGTTCAACGGGAGGCAACCTGAACGTCCCAAGGCTGCCGAACAGTTGTTCGCACAACCAAGCATGGTCATAGATTGACTGGTTGTTGGTCAGGCCAGGGTACGACCTCATCCTGTCTGCAGCATCTCCATACTGCTAGGCGAACTTGTCCCTCTTCTGCAGTGGCGCGATACGATGTCGGAGGAAGTCGGCTCCCACATGACCGATGGTCAGCCCGGCAGCCTTTAGACGGGTAATCCTGTTTATTGCCGGGCGAAGCCTGTCATCGGTAAGGCCAAACTCCCTCCAGTCGTTACCGCGCACAATGCACTCTGTCCGCGCCTGGCAGAAATCTGGGGCCTCCTCATCCTGGATCCAGCACCAGTCTGCCCTCCACTCCTCCCATCTGCCGCGCTGCTGCCCGGGGAGGTAATCCCAGTTTTCCCTCGCCACCCGGGGTATCCAGCTTATGTTCCCGGAATGGTGGGCTTTGTTCTCCACCCGTGGGACGAAATAGTGCCTGAACAAGTCGACATTGGGGGCAACTCCAACAAAGTTCTCGCACAAGTGGAAAAAAATCGCCATGCACGCCATTGCATTTGGCGTAAAGTCCAGAAGGTGGAATCCATAGATCACCATCATTGCCTCGAAGAAATCCGAAAAGGGAGGACAGGGGCCGCAGATAAGTATGCGCAAAAGAATCGATATGGATCTGGCGGATCCTTTTTCCCCTCTGCCAGGACCTTGGGTGCGCCGTGCCCCTTCAGGACCTCCCTCCCCCAGAGATATCCGTACCTTGCTTTTAGCACCTCGCCATCGATATTCGATGGGAAGAAGACCACGTCTCCCCTTCGCTTCTTATCCAGCTCTGCCGCTCTCTTCTTGCTCCCCTCGGTGGCCACCTCCTTCAAAACGGTCGCCCGCTTCCCCTTTGGAGCGGCGGTATTCTTCCCCATCTCTTCGAGTTGCGGCGGGGATTGGGGAAGGAAATTGGGTGGGGATCGACAGCGAGTGTGGGCGAAGAGGGAGAGCAGTTGCTTGGCTTGCGGAAGAAGATGGTGGAGGGATGAGGCAGGCGATGGATGAGCAGTACCCCTTCGCGTTTTTCTCTCTTAAGGGAAAGGGCGTGGGGGAAGGGCACGACTCTTCAGAAAATTACCGTTTTACATTAACTGCTACAGTCCCACGACCCCACGACCCGCAGTAATTACGCGAAGTGGACGTTGGATTGACTGGTCATCATGACAAACCGCTGCATGCGCATCATTCTCTCACCACGTGTCCGTGCACTGTTTGGGGCCTAACCCAACGTGCCCAGCGACACATATGGCTCAGGCCCAGGGGCTTTTGTCGGGGTACACAAACAAGGGTGTATGTTTTCCCCTGACTTCTGCACGGACAGCAACCCTCTGGTCCAACAAATCTCAGCATCCAAGACAAGACCAAGTAGAAGAGATCAACTCTTTGAGAAATCGAAGGACGGATCAAGAAGACCAAGACCAACCAAAGGAGCAAGATACCACTAAGGAAAAACCGCCCTTGCCGGGCAGGCGAGCCTGGCGGGGACGAGGTTGCCCCGAAGACAAGTCTCAAGATTGCCCCGACAGGCTGACCGGGGACGCCGAGGGCGGATTACCCCGCCAAGGCTCCACCGCTCCACCACACGACAACGCAAGTCATCGATCGGTGAGGTGTCGAGCCCCCAAGTGACTAAGTGGCTGTTATTTGGCACGTGGCAGCCACTTCCAAAGGAAATCACCTCCAAATGACACCTGTCCAGGGACGTGTCATGCAGGCAGGCGAGAAGGTGGCCGAACGACATGGCAAGGCTTGCCGGGCTATGCTACGATGTGACACTAAGTGGTGCATTTAATGCACTCTGTCCTGTCTGCAGAGTTTGGTATGATAGCACTGTTTGCTATCTAATCAGTATGCAATGACTGATTTGCCATTGTGGTGACCCCTTGATCTATAAAAGGAGGGCTATGGCAACCTTAAAAATGATTCGGACCCTTGTACAATCATACACGCGTAGCTGCTCTCGCCCCGAGGCGACTTTGCCGGGCTAGAGCACTGCGTCTCCACCACGGTCCTCTCATCAATCCACCAAAGCAGGAGTAGGGTTTTACACCTCGCGGCAGCCCGAACCTTGGTAAAAACTGCCTGTGTGATCGCTGTCGTGCTGCTCCGTGCCTTCTGCTCTTTGTGCAATGCGCCCTTCCCCCCTGCCGAACCACAAGGGGCTGATGGCCCCATAGGTGGTCGTGTTTTCCCATGACAAACATTTGACTAGAAAAACATAATATGATGACACGTGGAATAGGTACAGAAAATTGATAGGTAGGGCATATACTCATATATGATGCTTAAACTAAGCAGATGGTGGTGTAACAAAGTAGAAGTAATGCAAGAGGTCATATGCAAAATATGTGCGACCAATACAACCTTGCCAAGTTAGAGCAAGCACCTTGATGGGTGAATAAGATAGGCCATCCTCCACCATGCCAACTTTGTTAGCCAGTGGATTGTTCCGCAATATTCCTCTCATGCGCCCATTCTCATATTCATTTTGATCAAGTTCAACACTTGACATGCATGAAAACATAAAAATAAGTGAGATTCTTTGTAATGCAGAAGTGATTCTAATCGAATACTGCCTCCCTGTAAACCCCTTTGTGCTATCTCTGCAATTCTTCTGAGAGATGACATGCATGCTGTAATTTGGTGTGTGCATTAATATAATGTGGCCTACTACTCAAAATATGAGAGCTCCAGAAGTGATGATACTTCGCAGATGACAGCTTCAACATATAGTAAAGAAGAACAAGTCGACCTGACCTGACAGATTCAAAATATACTAAGGGAGAACAACTCAACCTAACCAGTCGACCGCAAATATCTCTGCTACTCTTCCCAACAAGGAACATACTTATTAAAGAAGAAGAGAAGAGGATCATGTTAAAGAAGAGTAGAAGAGCAAGCAGATTGAAGATATTACAAGTCTTTCTACACAATGTCTGTTGCCCACCCATGATGAACAAGAGCGCATAGAGAAATACTATTCCTTCCGGTCTCTCCATATGTGGCTCACATGCATTTCAAAACTAAAGTAGGAACATTTAGCTGACCAATTAAACATGTCTCAGTATTACTAATATCAGCATAATATCAGATTCGAATTTGTACAACTAAGCTTGTTTAGCTTGATCGGTGGAGCAGTGCTATTACGACATGAATCACGTAGGCTGATCGTGGTCATCATAAAATGGGGAAATGTAAGCATGATGAGTATAGTGTTGACCGTGGCAGTGGCATGGCAGATCTGAAGCTGCAAACCGCGTAAAGGGTACTTAGCAACCGATGTTTGCTTTGAAATAACAACTAAGATTTGGTATGGACACGAAAGTTCAGTCAACAAGTGATAAAGAAATGCAATTCCTGCTACCTCTCTATATGTCGCAACATGCATTTGGAAACTCAAGTGGGACCTTTAGCTAACCAATTAGATGTGTCTGTTAATTAATATCAGTATCATATCACAATCATATTTGAACAACTAAGCTTTGGAATTATGAGTGCTGTGTTGTTTAGCTTGAAGGGTGCAGTACTGCTAGTACGACAGAAAGCATCTACGCAGATCATAGTAATGTAGATAAAAGGGGAAAACCCTAAGCATCACGAGTAAAATCAGGAAAGTGGAACTAGCTGGAACATATGGGCTTGTATTGCCTGTATGGCTAGAAAGGATTCGGAAAGGCTTCGGCCCCAAAAGGGGCAACTCTATTCAACTGAAGGCACAATACTGTTACTATCATTCTAGACTCTCAAAGACGACATAGCTCCTAGCATTTCCTGGATATTATGGCAGATCATCTAGAATAGTTGAAAGCATCCATCTGAAGCGACCCAACAGACCTGTCGACTACAAATGTCCCTGCTCCACTTCCCGACAAGGAACATACTGTACTACTCCCTCCGTTCCTAAATATAAGTCTCTTAGAGATTTGAATGCGGACTACATACAAAGAAAAGTGAGTGAATGTACACTCTAAAATATGTCTATATACAGCCGTATGTAGTTCTTATTGGAATATCTAAAAAGACTTATGTTTTACCGAAAAAGGATTTCGCCCTGCTTTATAAATAAAGTATCGATGAACAACACCCGGTCCAAACGCATGCCACCACAACACACGCACCCACCCAAGGCAGTTTAGGAACGGAGGAAGTAATATACTTATTAAGAAGAATAGTAAAGGAACATGATAACAAAGAGCAAGCAGATTTTAGATAATACAATGTGTGTTGCCCACACAAGATGAACCAGAGCGCACAGAAAAATACTATTCCTTTCGGTCTCTACATATGTGGCTCACATGCATTTGGAAACTAAAGTAGGAACATATAGCTGACCAATTAAATCTGTCTCAGTTTTACTAATATCAGCATCATATCAGATTCGAATTTGTACAAGTAAGCTTGTTTAGCTTGATGGGTGGAGCAGTGCTATTACGACACGAACCACGTAGGCTGATCATGGTCATCATTAAATGGGGAAACCGTAAGCATGATGAGAATAATGTTGACCGTGGCAGTGGCATGGCAGATCTGAAGCTACAAACCGCGCAAAGGGTACTTAGCAACCGATGTTTGCTTTGAAATAACAACTAAGATTTGGTCTGGACAAGAAAGTACAGTCAACAAGTGACAAAGAAATGCAATTCCCGCTGTCTCTCTATATGTCGCGAGATGCATTTGGAAACTCAAGTGGGACCTTTAGCTAACCAATTAAATGTGTCTATTAAGTAATATCAGCATCATATCACAATCATATTTGAACAACTAAGCTTTGGAATTATGTGTGTTCTGTTGTTTAGCTTGAAGGGTGGAGTACTGCTAGTACGACAGAAAGCACCTATATGGAGATCATAGTAGGGTAGATAAAAGGGGAAAACCCTAAGCATCAAGAGTAAAATCAGGAAAGTGGAACTAGCTCGACCATATGGGCTTGTATTGCCGATACGGCAAGAAAGGGTTCGGAAAGGCTTCGGCCCTAAAAGGAGCAGCTCTATTCAACTGAAGGCACAATACTGTTACTATCAGTCTAGACTATCAAAGACGACATAGCTCCTAGCATTTCCTGGATATTATGGCAGACCATCTAGAATCGTTGAAAGCATCCATCTGAAGCGACCCAATAGACCCGTCGACTGCAAATGTCCCTGCTCCACTTCCCGACAAGGAACATACTGTACTACTCCCTCTGTTCTTAAATATAAATCTCTTAGAGATTCGAATGCATACTACATATGGAGCAAAATGAGTGAATGTACACTCTAAAATATGTCTATATACATCCGTATGTAGTTCTTATTGGAATATCTAAAAAGACTTATGTTTTATCGAAAAAGGCTTTTGCCCCGCTTTATAAATAAAGCAACGATGAACAACACTCGATACAAACGCACGCCACCTTAACACACGCACGCACCCAAGGCAGTTTAGGAATGGAGGAAGTAATATACTTATTAAGAAGAACAGAAGAGGAACATGATAACAAAGAGCAAGCAGATTTTATATAATACAATGTGTGTTGCCCACCCATGATGAACCAGAGCGCACAGAGAAATGCAAATCCCTGCTGTCTCTCTATATGTGGCGCACATGCTTTTCGAAAAGAATATAGGAACATTAGCTGACCAATTAAATGTTCTCTATTTTAGTAATATGAGCATCATATCAGATTCGTATTTCAACAACTAAGCTTTGGAATTATGAGTGGCATGTTGTTTCGCTTGATGGGTTGAGGTCTTGAGGAGCAGCGCTAGCATGACACGAAGCACCTACGATGATGGTATGAATATGAAGGGGGAAAACCATAAGCTTTACGAGTATAGTGACCGTGCCATGGCGGATCTGAAGGTGCAAAAGGCTACTTCGCAACCAAAGTTTGCTTTCAACTAGCCACTACGATTTGGTACGGACAAGAAAAGTACAGTAAATAAGTTACGATCTATTTTCTGGGTGAGATCAATAACTTAAGCAGATATGAAAGAGCACCACCTCTCTTGCGACAACGTGTAGGCCCCTGCTGATATGTTGAGGGTGCTGCAGGTGCGATGGCTGTCGGCGGCGTGGAAGAAGACTTGAGACGGCAGACGACCGGGTCGGGGGATAAGTCATGTTGCCGTGGACGAGGCGGTCGTAGGAGCGGCAATGGCAAGGTGGACGACGTCACCGATGAAGCGAGAGGACGTGATGAAAGGATCCTGGTCCGGCGCCATGGATGAGAAATGTCCATCTCTTGAAGTGGACGGCGGGGTAGGGGTAGCAGCTCCGGTAAGGTGGAGGATGGGGTGGCGGACGGAGGAGGCTGGCCGGAGTGGGGAGGTTGTTGTGGCGCCCACGGTGTATGAATGGGGAAATGGAGGGGGAGGCGGAGGGGATCTCAAACTTTGGGACGCGCTTGTCTGAAATGTGGGAAAGTTACGAACTTAGCCCCCGTTTACAATTTCAGACAACTCGTCAGTTGGGGATAGGACGGTAATCTCGCATCTCCCCAATATTTGCCGATAGTGATTTCAGGCGAGGAGAGGGTCTTTTGCTGCCCACGGTTGGCGCCCACGGTGTATGAACGGGGCTGACAGGTAGGGCAGTTGTGTCACGTTTGAGGGAAGCTACACACCTGCCCCTATTTAAAATATTTACCTACCTTGATTTCAGACGAGGAGAGTTTGTTTTGCCGCCCACGTGTATGAATGGGAAAATTGAGGGAGAGAGAGAGGTCTTTCGAATGAGTTTGAATCAAATGTGTGTTTGGCACCCATTTTGGTGCCCACCATGTCTGAATGGGGAGACAGGCGGTCGTGTCATGTCTGATTGAAGTTACTAGTCTACCCCTATCGACAGCAGTGGAAATCGGGTCGATTAGGATGTGAAGTGTCAAGGGTAGACAGTAATCTCCATCTCGCAAACACTGGCTTCGGGCAGCCGACAAATGATAGTGGGTGTTTTGCCGCTTCATTCAAAATTTGGGAGAATTAGCATTCACGTTTACCCTAGGCCCTGGCAACTAAATTCAAATCCAATTTGTATTCGATTACGAATATCCATACATCATTATACATTTTGTTATTTATTTCTTCAAAACCATGACAAAGATTTATTCAACCTTTACATATGAATGTGATTTAGAAATGCCGTGACCTTTGAATTCAGTAGGTTGGATACACTTTGAGTCAAACAGTTATTTCATTCAATACAATATGCTCACACGAAAAACAGTTCACCTTATGTCAATTATACAAGTACTGAGGATTACCTCGCCTAAAAAATTCAGATCATTACAACACATGGACAACAAAGGGGGTCTTACAACATAATCCATTCAGAGACATGACACAACATGCAAGTATACTAATCTAATGACAATTTCAACTGGTATCTAAAGAAGAACTGGGATTACCCTGGGCTTCAGATAGCAGAAGCAGCAGGACCTCCTCCGTCTTCAAATGCAACATTCTTACTTCCTCCAATTCTTGGGTTGCTTGCATAATGCATGCAACTAATTGCATAATTTCCAGCCTCAAGATCAAGATTACCTCATTCATGGCAGCCACACCATCTCTTTCTGCCTCTAGTAGAGCCTCAAGAACTACAATATCTGTGCTCAGACTGCTCTCCAGCAGTGTTGCCTCTGAATTGCTACCATCTGGTAACATGGCTGGCACACTGCTTCCACAAATAGATTCTGGGGTTGTACATTGTAGCGACCCGACCTCAAATGGTCAAGCCTCTGTGTATCCGTGCCATCCCTGGATCAATATGCTGGCACACATAGTACATCAATGTATATATCAAAGTGCAATCACATGTATAAATAACGTAAAACTGATATATACCTTATAAGTCTCAGCGGAAACAATCAATCGGGTGTGGAGTCCCATCAACGCCATCGGCAGGTTGAGTGTAGACCGTAACCCTGTATCGTAACTCTTACTCGTCGAAGAAATATCTGCAACATGATACGTTACAGCCGTGTAGGTCAGTACATTGAATGTACCGGCAAGATAACAAATAAGAGAAACAGATGATAAAACTATTCTATATGCAATATGGCTTTGTGGCTCTGGGTCTGAGGTTTTTGCGTAAAAGCTGGTTTTATTTTTCCTACAACAAAGGAATATCAGGAATCTCTACTACATAGCAGATACCTATACATGACATGGTTCCACCAACCGATGTCTCATAGCCCAGAACAATCATAAGTTGCCCACAATTAAGTTATCAGTCCGATGTTGAGAGTTCCGAGATAGATCCAAGTCCAGATGCTCAAATTGTCTGTAACCGGGGACACGGCTAATCGATTAGGTTCTAACCCTCTGTAGAGGTTTGTACACTTTACCCGCAAGATTCGATCCCTCCCTTTTCGTCCTCGCACTTCAGATCGTTTGAGAACAGGATGATCGAAACATGGTCTTCCGAAGAGTTCCTCTGACCACTGTCCGGTGCTCATCCAATCCTATTGTAGTTCTACATCTGCTAGCACCGTCCCAGCCAGAGTCACCACTAGGGTCAACCAAGCCAGAGCCCATAGTGACTTGCGGTTGCACAGGTAAGCTTCCGGGCATGAAGTATTCTTCCGTCTCTTTGAGTCTGGGTGAAGCTTTCTGCAAGATGTCATGGCGCTTCTCCATGCATCCCGGCCATCCACTGGTTGCTCCAGGGTGCCCGTCCACAGTCCTTCACCCAGTAGTGTGTATTGAATTCTTGTCTCGAGTCTTGAGGTCTTGAAGATGCAGTCCTTGCAGATGCCATCATGAAGTTGTCGTCATTGACGTAGAGTCCTCCATTCTCACACCACTCCCGAGCACTCATACCAAACCCCATCTACATTAGCGTAGCATTAAAACTACATAACATCCCAGGCTTGATAATCAGGGAGATGGGTTCCTACCTCATGCATTTTACTCAACTACAAGAAGTCAATAACACTACTGGAGGGATCATAAATGGTGACACTAAATGCAGTAAAAACATAGGTATGGAAAGCATGGTCAAAGTGAACTTGCCTGGTAAGTTGATGAAGATAATAACGCTCTCAGAAATAAGTTTGATACTATTCGTCACTCCGATGTAAATCTATATAATCAAACATAGTATTCACATAAGCAAAACACTCTAGCAATTAATTTTATCAATCATATTAACACTCAATCAAAATAAAAGCAACAAAGAAATCCATAAGAAAACCAAATAGAAATCCAAAGAAAAATTCAAGGAAAACTACAAGGAAACTATATAGTTTTTACTACAACCAACACAAGAGTAGTTTTTGATCTAATTAGACTTAACAGCAAACAAAATACTCAAAAAAAATTAATAAAAAATAAATTGAGTTTTCATTAAAATAACAGAATGAATTTTTCATAAACTTTCAGTAGCAAAAAGAAACAAATAAAAAGCTTTTATAAAACTCTAACTATGACCTATACAAGCTTTCATATAAAGCTAAAGAAAATAATTTTTTTTTAAATTAAAAAAAATTATCTACTGTTGACCAACAGAAACATAAACTAATTTGTCAAAAAAAAGGCAAAAATAAATAATGTAAAACTATTAAAACAACAAAGAAAAGATTATAACAAAACTATAAGTGAAACCGTACTATTTTGCCTAAAACCCAAATTTAAAAGAAAGAAAAACTAATTTGCAAAATCCTACTGTTTAGACAAAAGATCAAGTGATCACTAGCAAAAACAATTAATCAAAAATCTATTTTTAAATAAAAGTTATTAGCAATCTAGTGTTTGTAACAAATCTGTTTGAAATCGAATATTTAAAATTTTCAAAAATATTTTTCGTTGGTTTCTCTGTATAGATGGGATTTTTGTGAAACCGTAGAAAAAAGAATCATCAAAATCAGAGTTGTAGATCTAAAGATATAAAAAAACAAAACTGAATCTAAAACAAAACAAAAAACGAAAAAAAAACCAGAAGGTGCGCTAGCTACGTAGGGGGCTGTACAGGGGTGTGCGGTCCGAAGCTAAACAGCGCTCGGCCGTAAGATCACTAAAACGTACATGTGCGTTTAATTAACAGAAGACCGGCGAACCGGTTTGATCTAACCGACTGAACCGTAAATAAACCGTAAGCTAAACCGACCTAAACGATCTAAAAAAACCAAAACGTTTTTTTTTACAGAATGAGCATGTGCTCGTGCACTTACAGAGAAGAAACGAGCGTTGGGGGCGATCGGGCTCCGGTGGTGGCGACGGCTCCGGCGATCGTGGGTGGCGGAGGAGGTGTCGGGGAGATGCGTCGGAGAGTGGCTCGTCCGGTGGTGGGGTCGGAGATGATTGGCGACGACGAGTGGCGACGGAACGAAGCGGTGAAGCTCGGTGCTCTGGGTGCTCCGGCGAAGACAACGAGTTTGGTATGACCTCTGTAGATGGAGAGGCAAAGCAAGATCATGTCAAAAAGGTTGTAGGGATCTAGAGAAGTCGACATATCAAAGGAAAAGGCTCGGGATCGCTCACCGGCGTCGTAATCCGGCGATGAACTGGAGCTTCTACGGCCAGATCCAAACGGCGAGGGCGTGCTATACGGTGGGTTATGGTGAGGGGTTTCGAGGGGAATCGGTCGAGGAGGGTCTGGGCTATTTATAGGACAACTTTCTTGGGGCTGGGGTCGGCCCGGAGTAGGGTTTTCACGAAGATCGGACGCGGAGGCGGCGTCGAGAGCGTATACGTACAGGACTCTGTTTCTGTACGTGAAGAAGAAGAAAGAAGAGGTGGGACCCGGCACCAGGTGGAAGTCAACGAGGGAGAGAGGGATTCCAGGGAACGAACGGGCGAGCGAAGGAAAACGTGGGGCGCTGGGCAGATTCGTTTTTTTTTTGCACGTGGGCGTTGGACGAGCGCTATACGCTGGAGCAGGCGGCTGCCCCCCCCCCTTTTTTTGAGCGCTCGGCCTCGCTTGGCTTCGCTGCTGGCTGTTGCAGACCGCGCTGGCGCTAGCTGAGCCGCTCGCTGGCCTGGCGGCGCAGTTTTTTTTTATATAAAAATGTTTTCTGTATTTTTTTAAACAGCGAGGAAAACGAATAAACTGAATAAAAATATATTTTATATAGGCATATTATATACCCAAGTTTTCAGAAAAAGATTTTCTAAAACATGAACATATTTTCAGAGGCAAATAAATTCCACAAAAATTTAAATAAAGCAAACAGTGCTACTGGTTCTTTTAAAAAACCAAATAAAAATATTTTAAAATACCAAAATGATTTCAAACTCATTTTTCTCCACATTTCTACTGTAGGGAATCATTTTACCCTATTTTCCATATATTTTATTTTTGGAGAAAAATAATTTGAATAAAAACCAAATAACTCCAAATTGAAAGTGGGTTTCAAAATAATCTTTAAAGGGACTTTCAATTTGATTGTTTGAAACTTCCAACTCTCTTTCTTAGGATTTGAAGAAGTCATTTTATCTTCTCTCATGAAACTCATTGAGTTGCATAAAGTTTCCGGATTTGAATTATTTCCAAATGGAATTCAAATCTTTTCAAAACCCTTTTCATTTATTTAAATGGAAGAAGTCATATCATCTTCATTCTAGGGTTTTGTGATGAAATGAATTTGAATTCATGGAGATCATAAATGCAAGGATGAAAGTTTGGGAAAGTCATTTCATTCCTTCTCATTCAACTTTCAAAAAGGTTTCAAATTCCACTCAATTTCACACAATCAATCACACAACAATCAAACAAACAATCATAAATATTTATTTAATATAACATTCCAAAATTTAGAATTCTGGGATGTTACATACATTGTGTCCTAGTGTGAACGGCATCCTGAAAGGTTTTCGTTGGACATAGTTATCACATGATCTAGGCAGTAAGCTTACATGGTAAATGACATACGAATTATTGCCTAGCATGGCAAGCTATATTTAAATGGTTTGAAGCAGCATCAGCCGAAAACAAATTAAAATGGTAAGATGAAAGGCAGTATACCACCACTATATTTAAGTTGCCCAGGCATCTAAGCAGTTGAAATAATCTGAAAAAGCACTTAAACAGTGTGGCCTCATATAAACTACGAAGACAGTCTTGTGATGAAGTTCATAAGAAAAGTTAAGGAGTCAAATGAATTAGTCATGCATTTATTTACGATAGTACAGCAGGTAGTGCTGACATATTGGCCAACTCAGGTATAGCCTAACAAGTAACAAACAAGCATTCGAATCAAGCAATACAGCAAAGCAGACAACTGAACTATTTGTAATTTTGTAGGATTACAGGTTGAGGGCACAAGCTAAGAAAGCAGCCCACACGCGTTACATTTCACATGTACTAAAACACACTGGCTTACCATATGTTGCTGTGAAGCCTCGATGCTGTTGCAATGTTCTTTGAAGATATCATCAGCATCCCGTGGTTGCAAATCTAGTTGTTGTAGTTTATTCTTCCCCCTCTATTTAGGTAAAATTAATTTTAATCACATGCACTAGTTTGAATTGATCATCAAGGTTTAATGTAAACTAATGAAAGAAGGGTGTGTGCTTACACGACAATATATGTGCTTCACTCTATTTTTATGCTTGTTTGAGGTGCCAGCCCCAAAAGAACAAATATTTTGCTTGATGGGGTTGGCAGCTCCATAATTAATAGAAGCATCAAATTAGTCATGCAACTTGGGAAGATCAAGAACGCACAAAAAAGTAATGAACAGAGGCTCGGAGCAGTGATGTAATAGCTAGCATCGAAAAATGTAGGGTAAAACGAACAAAAATCAGCGGAACCACAAGCTAGTTTGCTGATGTGTAATTAAGCATAGAGAACATAGGCCCTGTTTGGATCCATGGGTTAGAGCTAGTTTGGGATCAAATAGCCCTAAAGTAACCAAACATGAGGGCTAGTTTGAGCTAGTTGCATCTAACCCACCCAAAAAAACTATCCCACCCAAGAGGTGCTAATAGGAGCTAGTTCTCCTAGTGCATTTATTGTCAATCTAACCCTGTCATCCAAACACCTCTTTGGCTAGAGTTAGTTCAGGGTTAGTCATGAGCTATAAACTAACTCTAACCTCTAGCTAAGTTAGAGTATCCAAACAGGGCCATAGAAGCAGTCTGATGTAACCAACAGGTGGCATCAGAACAACACCATTATCATAAATATAGCATGCAAGAAGTAAAATAGTAGGCAGTGATATCTAGGAAGTACGGTAATACTTAGGACAAAACAAAAGCATTGTAACTATATGTGCACTGGTTTGTAATTTAGCACATGTAACCTATTCACTGCCACACGTATGGCCCTACAGGTGCAAGCAGAATAACGCGTCTCATGAAAAATTGAATGATGCCCTGAAGAAATTCGACGGTGCGGTGCTTATGCTAAGAAAGTGAACGTAGGCGCTGGCCATTGGATAATAGTACCTGATTCTTGGTGGCTTATGGGTATCATTGTCATACTTGAAAGCTAAGGACCATCGATGGTGCTCGTGTTGCGGTTGGGTTTGGGCCGGCTGTCGCCGTTGCTGAAGCGGCTCCGGTGCTTTGGTTGCGGCGCCTGTCGACATACAAGAAAGCTCATCTGTGGTAAGTGAACAGTTCCATGATAAAGAAGAGAAAAACCAAAGGAGTACAAATCGAAATAACCTGATGAGGCTACGGCGTCATTAAAGCAGGGCTGGTGGAGTTGAATATGGCGTCCGTGGAGCGGGACCGGTGTAGTGGACGAAGGCATCGGCGAAGCACATCCGGCATAGTGTACAGTGCTTTCGGTGAGACGGATCTGTTGCGGCGGACGAGGGCTTGTATGAATGGCCAGCGATGTGGCAGACGAGGGAGTCAGTGAAGGACCTACACTGTGGTGGACGAGGGCGCCGGTGAAGCAGATCCGGTGTAGTGGACCATGATGGCAGTCAAGGAGATCTGGAGCGGTGGACAAGCCAGTCGCTGAAGCGGCTCCGGTGAAGTGGTGAGTTGGCAGTTGGGGGTTCCAAGGTGCGGAAGGTAGATCCGGCGGGGTGTGAGGTCCACCGCTCCGGCGGAGGACTAGATTCGGCGGCTTGGCGTGGTTGGGGGGGGGGAGGCGGGGAGGGGAAGGGGAGGGGCTCTGGGGAAGAATGCTGGGGGCAAAGAGGGGAAAATAATGGAGTTACCAAAGCAGCCCTTTTCCGTTCATGTGGCAGGGGTAAAACAGGAATATCGCAGGGCTAAACTTTCCAACGCGAGATATTTCGATGTGAGCGGGAAGTTTGAAAGTTTTTGGCGGCTGAAATTAAGTGTTCTGCTCTTGTACGGCCGACTATGATATCATGGCCGAGAATTTATTTGTTTTGCATGCAAAAAAAGTGCAAGTTTCAAAAATCAATGTCTCCAACTCGAAACTTAGATTGTCCATTCAATTCAAATATGGATCATTGAGCTAGTGGAAGAAAATACCATCATATGGTCCAATTCAAATGAAATTCCAAATGTGTTTATCCTAAATATGATGACAAAAAAAATGTGTATGTGTATGAATAAAGTGGATCATTATAAGGTTTGAACATGCCCGTATGTGTATATCTCTAGGTTTGATATATGAATTTGAAATCACGAAATCCCGGCTTAAAAAATGTACCTCCATTTAAATGAATTACAAAAGCTAATAATGGAATCGAATTCCAAAATTCCAATCTTAGGTTTGTAATTCTGGTACTTCAAAGTATATCACGCATGTTCAAAAGTATCATTATCTCATAGTCCAAACTGTGAAACAAATTGATCAACCATGAGTGCACATACTATTGACCATATTTATCTCAATTACGCTTAAGTCTCTCAGATATAGACACCTCACTCTTTATCTGAAGCCACCCCCCGCCCCCCCCCACAAGTCGTTATCTCCCCCGGACACGAACACAGGAGCACATTAACCCCTCCTCTCTCTTCTAAGTCCGGACCCCAATATAGGTCTCTATCACTTTGTCTCTCGGGCATGCTATCGGTGTCAAAACCGGCTGATCTCGGGTAGGGGGGTCCCGAACTGTGCGTCTAAGGATCGAAGGTAACAAGGGACAAAGGGAACACGATGTTTACCCAGGTTCGGGCTCTCTTAATGGAGGTAAAACCCTACATCCTGCTTGATTGTATTTGATGAGTATAGGGGTTACAAGAGTTGATCTACCTCGAGATCGTAATGGCTAAACCCTAGCTGTCTAGCCTATGAGAATTCTGATCCCCCCTACGGACTAAACCCTCCGGTTTATATACACACCGGAGGGGCCTAGGGTTGTACAAAGTCGGTTTGTAGAGGAAGGAAATTACATATCTGGACACTAATCTTGCCATCCACGCATAGGGGAGTCCTACCCGGACACGGGGGAAAGTCTTCCACTTTGTATCTTCACGGCCCATCAGTCCGGCCCATATCAAATAGCCCGGATACCCGAGGACCCCCTAATCCAGGACTCCCTCAGTAGCCCCTGAACCAGTCTTCAATGATGATGTGTTCGGCACGCGGATTGTCTTCGGCATTGCAAGGCGGGTTCCTCCTCCTGAATACTTCAAAGCCATCTTCTAAACAAAAGAACTATATCTGGCTCTGTATAATCATTACAGCCCTTATCTGCGAAGGCAAGATATCAAACAAAATAGTGTCTTTTCACTGACAACTTTTTGGCGAAATGTCACGTCTGGCCTCTTAACGTTTTGAACCGTTTTCACGCCTCCCGCTTTGCGTTTCGAGGCACAGCCTCCATTGGCATGTCTTGTCAAAACAGAGATCATGCCCGCCCATTACGGGATCATCATCAATACGGTTTTGGGTAATCCAACCATGCCATTCGCGCGACCCCTTGGGAACAGGCGAGTTTTAAGGCTTGAGGGGGGGGGGGGGGGGGCGCTTTTGATATTCACCGCTTATATAAGAGGATAAAGATCCCTCTTTTTCCCCACGCCTTCTTTTCCTGCTTTCCCATCCTCAAGCTCCAGCGCCCAAACTTCAATCTTTCCCACCGCAACCAGCCTCCCCAACCATGTCGGGATCTGGTTCAAAGGGCAAGTGTGAGGCCTCCTCCGTCACCAAGAAGGATGTCAAGGAGCTCCGGGAGGCGGGATATCTGTCCGCGGAGATCGCGCACAGGCTCCCTGCCAAGGATCAAGTCATCCCCACTCCGGAGCCCGGCGAAAGGGTTGTATTCATCCCCCATTTCCTCCACGGACTTGGGTTTCCCCTCCATCCCTTCGTCCGGGGCCTTATGTTCTATTACAGGATAGATTTCCATGAACTAGCCCCGAATTCATTCCTCCACATATTGGCGTTCATCATCGTGTGCGAGGCGCTACTCCGCATCCCCCCACACTTTGGCCTATGGCTCAAGGTCTTCAATCTGAAGCCGAAGGTGGTCGACGGGCATCATGCGGACTACGGCGGCGCCATGGTAAGCAAGCTCCCCAACGCCATGTGGCCCAAAGGGGCCTTCGTGGAGACCGTCAAGGTGTGGCAACAGGAGTGGTTCTATATCACCGAACCCCGCGATGCCAAGTGGGCGGCTACTCTTGAGTTTAGATCCGGACCCCCTACGCGGCTTACCTCGTGGACCGCTAAGGGTCTAGATTGGGGATCCAAGGTGGAAGTGTTGATGCTGCAAAAGCGCATCACCAATATGATAGGCAAGAACACCAGTCTCACTAACGTGATTCAGGTGATGCTCTTTCGCCGGATCCTTCCCCGCCAACTCTGGCCCTCTTCCATGTGGGAGTTCAATCCGGAAGATCCATGAACCTTGAAGCACTTCTTCGGCACAACACACGAAGACATCTGGAAGCTGCTCTTTAAGGCCCAAAAAACATGGCCGAAGAAGACCGAATACATCGGTCTTGACATCGAGAATCCGGCCACACTGGTAAGTTTGATTTTCCCGAATATCTATTCGGTCAATAAGTTTTAGACATAATGAATTTTCCGTCCTCCGTACAGAGCTGGATAGCAAAGGCGGAGCGGATTGAGTGTCCGGCACCACTGCCTGAAGACCCGGCCACACCCCAGCTGATAGGGATGCTGGTCCCGGCGCCCTATCAGGCGCCAGAGAAGAAGGTCAAGAAGAAAAAGGGCAAGGAGGCAAAAGGCGGCCTTCGCCACAAGGGCCCTTCAGACGCAGTGTCCAGAGAGACTGAAGTCCTCTCCTCCCACGAGGGAGATGAGGAAGAAGAGGAGGAGGAAGCAAAAAGCGACTCCCCTCCTAGGGGGAAGAAGAAGAAGAGGGCGGCCTCCACAGACCCGGAGGAGGAGGCACCCAAGAGGGGGAAGATAGTCCTCTCGGATGGTTCGGATTCGGAGGCCGAACTAGTCCCCAAGAGACTTCCCAGGGTGAAGCCCCTGGCTGAATCGTAAGTACCAAAAGGGGCTATTATTTGTCTTCGGTCTTTTATGTTTTTATAATATAACATATTACACCGTGTGTCTTTCAGCCCTGCTCGCGACCTCCCCAACCCTTCACTATCTGAGGGGAGTTCTCTGCCGCCCGAGATGGCAGAGAGCGAAACGCCACCACGAGCCCCTTCACCAATCATCACGGATAACACCGAGGTGTTGTCCTGAAGGACCTCTCCTGGCCATGAAGGGGCGAGCGAGGCTGCCGAGAAGGCGCCCGGGGATGATACCTCGGCTGCCGAATACATGGGGGGGGGGGGGCGACCCCCATGGCGACCAACGGTGGGGGCCCTGATCAATCCGGCCCCCAGTCGAACATCATTTCGGAGACCAATGTGGCTCCGGAGTTAGGCGAGCGGCCCCCTTCGAAGGAGGGGGGAGCATCAGCTCCGACGGTGGCCTCCACTAATCCGGAGGCGCCGAATACTCTTGTGGAAGCACTACAACGTGCTTCCATCATGGAGGAGCACCGCACCCTGATGGGTGTGGTGGTAGAGAAGGTTCAGTCCACCAAGAGCGGGTTGAACGAAGCCTTCACCAGCCTACTGACAGGCTTCGATGTATGCAATGTAATGCTCTAGATGTTTTTTATAAAGGGATATACCTGTGCATATATAGTAGCCCATGGACTCTCTCTGGGTTTGAAAAAGCTGGACAGAGGATCACATAGTATTCAGAAGAGGTGACATACTTTACTATTGTATAACAGGCTTCCTTGTTGGCGGCAACCGCTCAGGCCGTTGAAGTTTCCGAACTTAATCGGAAACTAAAGCTGACTGATGATGAAATAGATCGCATCAACAAGCGATTCAACGAGACGCAAGGTATGCGTGTAAAGGGTGTGAGCATATATCTGATATGTAAATTCAGAGTTTAACTCATGTACTGCTGTGATTATGTGCGCAGTTGGCACGGCCGAGGTCGAGACCCTCAAAAGCGCCCTTGCTCAGGCCAAGGAGGAGGCGAAGGTGAATAAGGCAGTCGCTGACAAAGCTGCTGCGGAACTAAAGACCAAACAGAACGCCCGCCGCCAGCACGAAGATAGGGTGGCCGAAGTGGAGCAAGAGCTGAAGGACGCCATCCGCAAGTGCGAGGCCTTGGAGGAGAAGACTTCGGACCAAGCGACCGAACTCGCCAAAGCCCTTCAAGAGGCTAAAGAGGCGCGGGTCGAATCCCGGAGTGCTCATGAAGAGATCCGGCAGGCCAAACAGATAGCGGCTGGTAAGCCTTTTCTTTTACAGAGTGTATTTGGAGGTCAAAGATATGCTTTGCTCACTCGACTGTGGAGTTCTCCAGACGCCTTTGTGGATCTTCCAAGGAGTGCCACTGACGCCGCACAGTTCTTCCGAGCCCAAGAGGGGAACTCGACCGAGAAGCTGTTCTGGTCACAGTTCTTGGCACCGGAGCATCCGACGCCTCTGAACGACCAGATGAAGCAGCTGACGGAGCTGCATAGGGTGTCCGGCTTGGCCATGAAGGATCTCATAGTCTGGCTTTGGCCAACTGAACCAATTCCTAGCAGCTACTTTGGTTTGGTGAGGTGACTCGTCGATGCGCTACCTCGAGTTGATGCTGTGAAGGCTCAGCGTGCATAGAGGGTGCGCGAATGGCCTTTGCTCATGTCAAGATGCACCGGGCAAAGATGAAGGCCACCGACGTCACAACTGCAGGCCCGCCCGAAGGCATGGACCACCGCAAGCTGGAAAGATACTTTGAAGATGTCCTAGCGGGTGCCCGAATAGTAGAGGGCCAATGCTCGAAGGACGTGATGTTTGAGTAAATGTATCCGGGTTGTAAAAACTTTATTTTGTGAACCAAGGCTTGTCATATATTTATGCCTTTTATCCTGAGTTATTTGCCTCCTATGCGGCCGTTTTAATTCTGAAAGTTTGCCAGTCATCGGCTTTAGCCCCCTCGTAGATGCTACGGGGGTGTTCGGTGGAGCGCGTGATCACACTTTATCCAACGTCTTGGTCCGTAAAGGAGGTGTTTGCGCAATGAACCAGGCAATTAGACTATGTGGCTTTATCACTTTCACTTAGCCATATGAGTTTGACGGTGGGGCTAAGTACCAGCCCCTAGTGTGTGTGCGGCAATCCGAACTAGGGTGCCTTTATCGCATGACTGGGCGAAATCCAGCCCTTCGTATAACATGGGGTAAATCACTAAGGATTTGTATTAAGTCACCGAATCGCTGACCAGCTCTCGCCGTATCATGACAGTCAGTTTTTGGCTTTCTCTACTAAGGTATTTAACCGGATGAACCAGAAACACAATCGCAGTAGTTCTCCCTTTACTACCTTAGCCGAACTAGCGGAACGTAAGGTGGTAAGCATAGGAGCCGGGCAACCCAACTATAGACCAAAGACATGATTCGGAGCTGATGCATATAATGCAATATTCGGGATGCCGAAGAGTACCTTATATGTGTTCGGACTTTTGAAAATATGCATGGCCGGATAGAGCCCCCGGCATTTAGGCCAGAACAAAGCATATGTGGCAATCTGAAGCAAGGAGGGATCTCACGTGGAAAAATAAACCAAAACCGAACAAAAGTTGGCGATCAACTATTTCCTTTAAACCCTGATTAATACGTCAAGACGTGCTATTACAGATAATGCCATGAACATCTCTGTTTCTGTTGGAGTGGTTGGCAGGCTTATCGGGGGTGCCATGAATCTGGCAAGGCCTATCCAATATCTTGTCCAAATTAGATGGACCGTCTCTGTTTCCCTTGAATGGCTTCTTCCGCTGACTAGGTTTAGAGCCACTGAATCCGGCGTTGACCGCCGTATCTTTAGTTTCTTCATTGTTGTTTCGACGCTTGTTTTTGTTACATTGTGGCCTGCCGTTGCCGTCCCTGGCTTCAGAGGTGCCAGGGGCGCTAGTACTATTGCTTCTACGAGCCAACCAGCTATCCTCACCCGCGCAGAAACGGGTCATAAGTGCAGTAAGAGCTGCCATAGTCTTCGGCTTTTCCTGACCGAGGTGTCAGGCGAGCCATTTGTCACGGACGCTGTGTTTAAAGGCCGCTAAGGCTTCGGCGTCCGGACAGTCGACGATTTGGTTCTTTTTAATTAAGAACCTAGTCCAGAGTTTGCGGGTTGACTCTCCAGGTAGCTGGACTATGTGACTAAGGTCATCAGCGTCTGGTGGCCGGACATAAGTACCTTGGAAGTTGTCTAGAAAAGCATCCTCCAAGTCTTCCCAGCTGCCAATAGAGTTTTCTAGGAGGCTATTCAACCAGTGCCATGCTGGTCCTTTTAGTTTTAGGGGGAGGTACTTAATGGCATGGAGATCGTCACCGCGAGCCATGTGTATATGGAGAAGAAAGTCTTCAATCCATACAGCGGGATCTATCGTTCCATTGTATGCTTCAATGTTTATGGGTTTAAACCCTTCTAGAAATTGGTGCTGCATTACCTCATTGGTAAAGCACATGGGGTGTGCAGCGTCTCTATATCAGGCAACATCTCGGCAGAGTTCGGATGACATCCGTGTTCGGTTCTCGGCCCGAACTTGGTGATGCTTGTCGCGCCAGGCTTGACGGCCGTCGTCTCGTGTTGGAGCGCGTCCCCTTGATCCGTAGATTGATCTGGTCTGGCCGGCTCTATTTTCCATGTCCTAACGTAAGTCATGCGTGTAGCCCAGAGCCACTGCGTCTCTGCCTTTACGGCGAGGTGGTGCGGGCTGGTATTCGGCATGATTAGCGTTTTGTCCCATCCACGTGGTGGTCGGTCCGGTTCATCAGCATGATTGTATTTTGACGGAATTGGCTCAAGGGCCTCGTCGTCGAACTGGGGTAGTAGCCTGCGGTTTGGGTAGCTTTTTATTGGGCATTCGAGGCTGTATTGTTTGGTGGCTAGGACCTTCGTCCATCTTTCGTTGAGCGTATCCTGTTCAGCTTGAAGCTGTTGCTGTTTCTTTTTCAGGCTCCTCACAGTGGCAATGAGCTGTCAGTTGAAGATTTCTTGCTCGAGGGGTTCCTCTGGTATGATAAAATCTTCGTTACTGAGGCTAACATCCTCCTCGAAGGCCAGCAGATAATTATTATCCTCCGAATCCTCATGATCGACAGGTTCATCTGGGTTGACTTGTCCTTCTTCCCACTCAGCAGGCTCGATGAGGTGGTCAGAGTCTTCGGCGTTCTCCGGAGTGTCATTGACTCCGGTACCGGTATTGCTTTCCTTTTCGCGACGCGGTCATGAGCGGCACCACTGACATCGACGTTTAGGTGGTGCTTCAACAGGCTTGTCTTCGATCGGGTCTTGAGCGCTATCATGTTCCATCTTTTTGGGTGTATCCACCATGTACACGTCGTATGTATAAGTGGCCGTCCAACGCCTAGTGATGGGTGGGTTTTGGCCTGATTCAGCTCTGACATCGTCGTCCATGCCGCCGATGTCCTCGGAGGCGTAGTCTAGCATGTTGGTTAAGTCCTCGACAGTGGCTATCAAGTGGGTGGTGGGTGGGACGTAAAATTCCCTGCACTCAGCCCCTAGTCCGGGCTGGGCGTAGTTCGGAAGTGATACCTCCGTGATGGCGAGAGATCGCATTAAGTCCATAGCCTCATTTAGGAGCGCTAGCTGGACGGGTGACTGAGAGCCTGCAGAGCTGGGTTCAGAAATCACCTCCCGACCATGCTCAATGGACGCAGGCCTCAAGAGTTCGGAGTTAACATCCGGAGGTGAGTCCGGCTTCCCGATGACAGGGAGAGCCCTGTTTGATTCCAGGCCTGCCGATAATATGGTCACCTCTGGGTCTCCGGCAGGGAGCTCCATGATAGGAGAGGGTCCGGTGGGATTCATACTCCCATCTTCGGACAGGGTGGTCTGCTCTGGATCTAAGGCCAGGGCAGGGACGATGGTTGATCCTTGGACGGAGCCTAATGGTGGATCCGATGGGCCTCCTTCAGATAGATGAGGAGCGGCGGTCGAGGCCGAAAATCCTTCGAAGATCAAATCTCCTCGGATATCAGCGATGTAATTCAGGCTCCTGAACCTGATCTGGTGACCAGGAGCGTAGCTGTCGATCTATTCAAGGTGACCAGTTGAATTGGCACGCAGAGCGAAGCCGCCAAACACAAAAAGTTGACCAGGGAGGAAAGTTTCCTCGGAAACGGCTTCGTTGTTGATGATCAAATGAGCCATCGAGCCTTCTGCCGATGACACAATGGAACTCTCAATGAAAGCACCAATGTCGGTGTCAAAACCGGCCGATCTCGGGTAGGGGGTCCCGAACTGTGCGTCTGAGGATCGAAGGTAACAAGGGACAAAGGGAACACGATGTTTACCCAGGTTCGGGCCCTCTTAATGGAGGTAAAACCCTACGTCCTGCTTGATTGTATTTGATGAGTATAGGGGTTACAAGAGTTGATCTACCTCGAGATCGTAATGGCTAAACCCTAGCTGTCTAGCCTATGAGAATTCTGATCCCCCCTACGGACTAAACCCTCCATTTTATATACACACCGGAGGGGCCTAGTGTTGTACATAGTCGGTTTGTAGAGGAAGGAAATTACATATCCGGACACAAATCTTGCCATCCACGCATAGGGGAGTCCTACCCGGACACGGGGGAAAGTCTTCCGCTTTGTATCTTCACGGCCCATCAGTCCGGCCCATATCAAATAGCCCGGATACCTGAGGACCCCCTAATCCAGGACTCCCTCACATGCACACATCTCTTCCCCCACTCTCTAGGTCTCCTGGCATCTCTCTTTCCCAAGCACACGCACTATATAGTAGTGTATCTTTCCCATGCACACAAAACATCACCCCCGAACATCTATCTCCCTAGTTATGTGGTTCTCACACACTCACCTCACTCACCACCCCCACTACAAACAAGCACCCTTTGTCTCCTTGTGCACCACTCTCCTCTTTCTATCTCTCCCACATGCGGATCCGACCCAGCTCCTTCCCTATATACATATATGTCAAGACTCTTTCCATAGCTCCCTAGCATATCATCGTTCTCAATCTCACACATTGTTCTCTACATCATCTATTCTAGATCTCTCATGAAGTCTCTATCACACACACGATGACTCGCTTCCCTTGCGTCTCCGTACATAGGCCACTTTCGAACAACATCAACCTTGTCTCCCTATCTATACACCACTTCCGCACACAAACGACCCCTCTCTCTCCCCCTCTCTTCCTCTCTCTCTCCCTCGCTCGCCCTCTCTCTCGCTCTCACACCCCTCTCCCACACACACTCGATGTCTCTTCCAAATAGTCTTCTCCCCGCCCGCACCCATGCTATCCCGCTACTACACATGCCTTTCTCTCTCTTGGACACACATGTCACAACATTCCCCCTTCCCTACTAGGTTTACATCATTAGTGGTCTCTCTTCTCCACATACACACACTCCCTCTCACACACACGCACGCGCACAAACACACATAGACACGCACAAACACCCATCTATCTGGATCCTTATTTTAAGACACACACCCTTGCATATTCTCTCCAGCTCTAGGTATATATATCCCCTCTCTCTCTAGCTCACATGCACACCAAAATTCTCCGTCTCTCTAACTCACACATCTCTCCCCATGTCTGCATGTGTATCTCACACACTAACTTTCTGATTATGTCTATGTGTCTCCACGTTACACAACACAAAGCCCCATGCACATGTCTCTCTCTATCCTCCACACACAGAGACATAAAGAATCTCTTATCATTGCCTCAGACTCTATATATCACACACGCATGCGCTGTCTCTCTCTCACACACACGCTCAACCAAGGTTTTCTCGTGAATAACTTACTGTCTATTCATCAACAGTCGTGGCAGTACGACGAACATGAGACATGAACAAAAAATCTACACGTCCGTAGATCACCTAGTATGACTACTAGGACTAGAGCGAGCCGAAAGCGCACCGCCGTCACCCCCTCCTTATCGGCGATGGGAAAACCTTTGTTTTACACAGTCGGGAAGTCATCGTGCTAAGGCCCCACATGCTCAGCCGTTGAATAGAATGTAGATCCAAGTTTATGGAAACAAGCATCGATAATACGTTTGTATCTCCATACTTATATCTCTTCTTATAAAAAAAATGAGTTGGTGATGATGGTATGCCTGCCATCTTGCAATATAGACCGTCTGATCTATATCTAACGGATAGAAAGCAAATTAAAATGTACCCGCACCTCTCTCCACATTTGCAGACAAGGCCTTCCTCGTTCATCCTTATCTCCCACAACCTCATTGTTGAGCAATTAAAAAGGAAGCCTTTGGAACAATCTGGCATGGTGGTTGCTGCCGGCGTCGTCCATCCCCATGCCTCCGCTCAGTCCGACCACCAATCACCACCACGCCCCACTCCTCCTCACCTTATCTCTCCTCTTTCTCGAGATATCATTAGTTTTTACACATGGGATTACTCCCGCATGGGTCAATCACAGCATGTGTTTTATAAAAAAAATGCATCTTGATGTTCTGTGCAATGCACGGGCATCCTGCTAGTACTCCTACAGAAGACTTAGTTGATGATGATGGTGTGTCTGCCATCCGTCATTTCTGACCATTAGATCTACATCTAACGACTGTGAGGTAAGTTGTTGCCTATTCTCAACAACATCCTACTTCTCTACCCAATTTGCAGAAAACCCCTTAATTAGTATCTTAAAACCAACCACACACTACTAGGGAAATGCTTATAGGTATGACATCAGTAGTAGCGTTGGAAAATAGCACGTGCTGCTGCTAATTAGCAGTAGCGCTGGTTCGGGGCAACGCTACAAGTAATGCTTTAGCAGTAGCGCTGGAAATGGAAAAAACACTACTACTAAGTGGGGCCCAACGAGCCCACCGACGCTAGCTGTAGTAGCAGCGCTGTCCAGAAAACAACGCTACTCCTAATAGCAGTAGCAGTAGCTCTTTATTTGACAGCACCGCTACTGCTAATGGGCCCCACTTAATAGTAGCGCTTTTCCTGGAAAGCGCTACTACTAAGTACCATAGCAGCAGTGCTTTCTAGAAAACAGCGCTACTGCTAGTTGTGGCTGGTGCCACCTTTTCAACCCCTCTCCCCCTTCTCCCCCCCTTTGCCCTCCTTTCCCCTCTCCCCTCTCTAAGTTAGTTCTCCACCATTGTTGCCCTTCTTCTCTCTTCCTCCTACCTCTCTTCTCTCCCCATTAATGCCCCCCTCCACCATAACTCTCCTCCATAAATGGCCTTCTCATCTCTATCTAGCTACCTCATTTATTTGGCTCTCCCTCCATCCCATAGATATAGATCTAGCTAGCTCATCTCTCTCCCTCTCCATTAGTTAGCTAGAGTCATCTCTCCTCCCCAAAAACTAGATCTAGCTAGCTATTTAGCCATCCACACTTTCGATCCCTATAGGTAGCGAAAGGCCTCATCTAACCATGCTCGGTCTCTCTCGGGAGATAGGTGAGTAAAAAGTTGTGCATTTCAAGAATGGGAATATGTGTGTTTGGGATATGGAGAGATTTGTGCGAGTGACATGCCCCCGAGTTGCTTATGTTTTGCCGAAATGTCGATTTATTTCCGTTTCGATGAATTTCGAGCAAACTCGATATATCCTATTTTTAGGCAAGGTCATGCCAAATTTTTATATGACTTTGATGCATGCATGCATTTTGTTTATAACCCTTTTGCTTGTTATACTGTGCAGTCTTGGTCATCAAGGTGAGTGGATGGAAGGTGGAGCAATACATGCAATCTGCGGTGATGTACATGTATGCAAATAATCGGACTAGGATTAGATGTCCGTGTACAAGATGCAAAGAAGGAGTCCTTTTGGACCCTTTTGATCATGGCAGTTTAAAGGCGCACCTGCTGATGAATGGTTTCATGGATGGCTATACTCGGCGGATAAGTGAAGATGATGATGAGGACGTCCACATGGCAGGGAATAATGACATGGGGCTAGATGAAGAGATGATCGATCGACACAAAGACGATGGCGCCGGACATGGCGGCGGGGAACAGTCCGGACATGACGGCGGCGGAGAAGATTCCGGACACGGCGAAGAAGAGTCCGGACATGGCGAAGAAGAGGCGGCGGTCACGCTTCAGTCTTCGATGCTACTAAGTGTAGTCGTGAAGGACCATCATGTTCGAGACCTCCTTCGCAAGAGTACGACTAGCAAGAGAGCTGCTTCTAGAGAGGAGGCCAAGCTGGCGCAACTTGAAGTAGACTCGAAGACTCCATTGTATGACGGTTGCGATCCCGAGGTGACCCGCTTGAGTTTCACGCTCGAACTTCTAAAGACGAAGGCCAAAAACAAATGGACAGACAAAAGCCTCGATGAGCATTTGAAGTATCTACATAATAAAGTTCTCCCCACGGGGAACATGTGTCCTACTAGTGTCGAGGAGGCCAAGAAAATCGTTTGCCCTTTTGATTTGCCGGACATTAGGTACCACGGATGCATCAACGATTGCATCATTTATCGGGGGGAGTGAAAACCAGCTGTCCAGTGTGCAATGCTTCTCGATACAAGAGGGCAGGAAAGAAAGCTCCTCAGAAAGTTGTATGGTACTTTCCGATCACTCCTCATCTGCAGGGGTATTTCGTAGATCCTAAGGAAGCAAAGCTCATGCGCTGGCACGCGGAGAGGAAGAAGCCCAACGATGGAGATGATCCGAAGCTGAGACACCTCGTAGATGGTAGCCAGTGGAGAGCATTCAACACCATATATGGATTTGCTGCAGAAGATCCAAGGAACATCATGCTTGGTGCGAGTACCGATGGCATGAATCCGTTTGGAAACCAGAACACCAACCACAGCACATGGCCCGTCTTTTTATGGATGTACAACCTCCCCCCATGGAAGTGCATGAAGACAAAGTACATACACATGAGCATGCTGATTCAAGGGCTGAAACAACTGGGAAATAATATTAACCTGTATATGGGGCTTCTGAAAGAGGAGCTAGACACGTTATGGAAAACACTGGCATGGACATGGGATGCCAGCAAAGGAGAGTATTTCTATATGAGAGTCGCGTTGATGACGACGGTGCATGACTATCTTGGTTACGGGTACACCTCAGGCCAGGTGTGCCACGGATACTGTGGATGCACGAGGTGCATGGATGATACAATGTCTCAGCTGCTTACATCAATGAAAGATGGTGGGTCTGGGAAAATCGTGTACATGGGGCATCGTAGATGGCTCGAGAAGGATGACCTGTGGAGAAAGCGTGGAGATCTATTCAATGGGTTGGCTGAGCATCGAGGACCTCCATGTAAGAGGAGTGGCACCAAAATCAACGAGCTGTTGAAAAACTGGGAACAGTGCCCTGTGCCGGGAAAGATGAAAAAGGCGCCGGAGCCGCTGCTGAAGGTATGGAAAACGAGGTCTATTTTCTAGGACTTGGAGTACTGGCCCAATCACAACACGCCTCATTGCCTTGATCAAATGCATATCATGAAGAATGTCCTCGAGAGCTTGCTTGGCACACTGATGAACATGCCGGAGAAGACCAAGGATGGGCCGAAGGCAAGGAAAGACTTGGAAGATTTGAAGATCAAGAAAGATCTCCACATGCCGCCCCGTAAAAAGTTGACGGAGGAGACAGAGATGGAGACGGAGGAGGGGGAAAGGGGCAGAAAAGTAAACAAGAAGGAGGAGAATTATTTCCCCCCTTCTTGCTTCACCTTAAGTGCGAAGGAGATCGATCAATTCATCAAGTGCCTTACGGGAATCAAAGTCAGTTCCGGTTACTGTGGGAAGATAAGCAGATTTCTAGACACGAAGAAGAAAAGGTTCAGCGGGATGAAGTCTCATGACTGCCACGTGATGATGACGCAGATACTCCCGGTTGCCATTAGAGGGATAATGGACAAGCATGTCTGTGACACGCTTACTGGTCTCTGCAACTTCTTCGACGTTATCTCTCGAAAGTCCATCAGTGTGAAGCAGCTCCGAAGGCTACAGGAAGAGATCGTTGTCATACTATGTGAGCTTGAGATGTACTTCCCGCCCGCGTTCTTTGATGTCATGGTGCATCTGTGTGTCCACATCGTGGACGACATCATCGACCTCGGGCCGACAATCCTTCACAGCATGATGCCGTTCGAGAGGATGAATGGGGTCTTCAAAGGATTCGTTCGTAACATGTCCCGTCCCGATGGGAGCATCGTCCAGGGGTATCTGACGCATGAGTGCATCTCCTTTTGCAAGAATTATATATGCGTCAGAGACCCTATTGTTGGTTTGCCCGTCAAGAAGCATGATGGGAGGCTCAGAGGAGAAGGTCACGACAACGGCCGGAGGGAATCGCAGGTGGACTACTCGGATCGACGGAACGACTTTGACAGGGCTAACTTAGTAGTGCTACAACACCTAGATGTGGTAGATGATTATGTGACACAGGCACAAAGAAACCATCGCAAAGAAGTACCGTGATAAGGGGATGCTCAAGACGGACGACGAAGTTACTGTAGAGCACAACGCCACTTTCTTGCGTTGGTTCAAAGAGGAAGTTCTTGCTAATCCCCCGGAAGAGGGCAGTTCGTATGGATTGCTCATACACGCGTTAGCACATGGCCCCGTGCCCAAACTCGCGACCTATCAGGCATACGATATCAACGGGTACACGTTCTACACGGAGGCCAAAGACATGGACAGTGATTACCAGAACTCAGGGGTGACGATTGAATGCGTGACCGACGCCAACTGCACAACTGAAAGATTCTACGGAAGGGTCGAAGAGATCTGGGAGCTTGACTATGCTGGAATGCACGATGCGACAATGTTCCGTGTCAGATGGGCTAAGGATGTCGTAAGAGAAAACAAGTATTTCACTACCATGTCTATACCCGACGCGAAGAGCGCTACCGTGAACGTTAACGTCATCGCCAAAACTAAGCCATGGGTACACACTAAGCATGTGACACAATGCCTCTTCATAATCGACCAGACCAATCCCAGCTGTGTTGTCGTGAGGAGAGGCAAAAGGAGCATCATCGGAATGGATGGAGTCGCCAACAAGGAAGACTACGACCAATACGACAACCCGATGAGGGAAGATGACGATGACGATGAAGCATACGTGAAAAGAAGAATCAATACTACATAAAATATCTATAAATAAAAAATAGTAGCAAATTGTACTAAACTAAAAAACAGTAGCAAATTGCACTAAAAAATAGTAGCATATTTTTGTTTAGGGAAGTAGCAGAGAGAGAGAGATCATTTAGGAAAAAAACGGTAGCAAATTTAGTTTAGGGCAATTTAGCAAATTTCTGTAGGGCAATTTAGTTTAGGGCATATCAATTACCTAAGCCTGTCGTGGCGGGTGATAGCGGACGACATGAGGGAGAGCCTCCATTAGTACCAGATAACATCGCCCCCGTCGAAGAAGCAAATGCTGATGATGTCATGGAGGAGGATGATGATGACCCTTTCAATTATATCAATACCGCCTATGACGATGGAGGATTGATGGCTGGGGACTATGACTCAGGCTATGAGCGTGGAGATGATGACTTGATGCTGCCTGATTTGCCGGAGCCGGAACGTCCAAAGGCGGAATGCAAAAAGTCTCTCTTCATGCGATCCTTGCAAGAGACACCTCTAGATGCCGCCTCTACCTAGCAACAACCCGAGGGCCGTCCACTGATTAGCCCGACGACACTGTGGGTGGTGGTTAGGGAAGGTATGGTGGGATCACTACCGCCACCCGCCAAGAAGCAAAAGAGAAGACCGGACAAGAAAGGCCCTAAAGGCGCCAGAGCTGCTTCAAGCAGCCAGCCGCCTCTGAAGCCCCGGGTGGTAGACAGAATACCTGTCGAAGGTGCACAGCGTTTCCATGTCGCCGGCGACCCGATCCTACCTCCGAAAGCGCTAGAGCACATACTGAACAATGATCTAAGGAGACTTCATGAAGATGTGCTGGCCAGAGAGAAAAGCCTTCTCACCTCGGAAAAACTAGGATACCCGCTATATGCGGCTCAGGTGCCGGGCGGGAAGTTGTACGTCGAGAGATGGCCCGCAGATAAGTTCATCCTGCGATTTGACTACATCTACGACATGTTCCACATGACCAAGTTGGATTTCCAGTTCATCCACATGTATGCGCTGTATCTCAACTACTTCATCAGGATCGAGAACATAAAATATATCTGCGTCGCGGACCCGTACTATATGCACAAGAGCTTCTTGGCAGTCTACAAAGAACACCGCGACTATGTGAGCAAGTACATCGGCGACTTCATGATCGCTAATAAGGACAAGGAAGCGATTCTCCTGCCTTATTATCCCATGTAAGTCATCCGCGCATATCCTTTCGTAAGTTTTAATTATTCCTTTGCAAGCATGGAGGCTAATTTGAGGTGTACTTATTTTGCGCAGCGTGGGGGGGGGGGGGCGGCCTCAATCGTTCTGTACCCAGAATACTCCCATGCTATGTACTTGGACTCATTGAAGAACATCAAGAAAAAGGATTACACGCACATAAAGAGTGTTCTTGATAGTGCCCTATTAACCTTCAGCCTGTCTGGTGGATATATCAAGGTGAAAAAGTACAGGAAGAATGGGTTGGCTTTCAGCCATAAGACCGACTTCTGCTGCATCCAGCAACCGTACACCAGTAAGGCTGATGGATTCTACCTCATGCATCACCTGCTTGAGTACAGAAGGGATAATCAATGCCTTCGCATGTCAGCTACTACCAACGATGCCGAGATTCTCAACTGGGACACAAGCATAGGAAAGACACCGAATCATCGAATCCGAGCTGAGTTTTATCATGTACAGTGTGAACTTGCCCAAGTGATCATGAAGCAGGTCCTCGAACCAACAGGGATGTTCTACCATGGGCCAATCACGCGGGATGATGTCCGAGCACTACTACTCGCTCAGCGTCTGGACCTGAAGCCTTTCAAGAAGCTCGGGTGCTTCCTCCCTGACTATGAAGATTGGACCGCCGACATGGAGGACTGATTGTCGATGACAATGTGTCACTACTGTCTTTCTATGGCAAAACTTTGAATTTATGCACGGCGAAACTCTATGATGTAATTAAACCGTCCTCCTGAACTAGTGTAGATCGCTCTAGTTAATTAGTTTGGGTATGAGGAACTTCGTTATTTTTGTTTACTATAGGTTGGTTGTATTTTTCTAATTATGCCTCTTTGTTTTCTTAAGTACATTATGTTGCATATTATCGTTGAATTCATCAACTGATGATGCAGGTACATAGATCAGAGATGGCGAAGGACTGCTATGCCGTGTTCATTGGGAGGGTTCCAGGAGTGCAAGACCACTGGCTAGACGCTCAGGACCAGGTGGACAAGTACCCGGGTGCTAGCCACAGAGGGTTCGACAGCAGAGCCGAAGCGGAAAGTAGTTACTTGAGGTGGACGCTCCGGCAAGAGTGGGAGCGAAACCGCCGGTGCCTCAAGAAGTACTACATAGGCGCGCTCTTGCTCATGCTGATCGCTCTTCTCTTCTACATCATGGTTTAGATAGAGATGATGAAACTTGTGTGTGTGCCATGACCATGCAGTTGCATTTATTCGAGACATAACATGACTTGTGTATCGCTATTTTCGAGATGTGATGATATTTGTGTTGAATGATGATGATGATGATGATGGTATGACGAGACTAGTGTATGTGTATAATATGATGAGAATAGTGTATGTTTATTATGATCTGATGAAACTACTGTATAGAGCATGCACAAGTGCATCACAAATACGTAGAGGGGGAATAAATCTGTCAAAGCAGGAAAACTAGCAGTAGCGCGGGTAGGCATCTAGCAGCAGTGCTGGATTAGCAGCAGCGCTTGCTTTGTTGCAGCGCTACAGATAGTTAGCAGTAGCGCTTGCCAGAGCAGTGCTACTGCTAACCATACTTACCAGTAGCGCTAGTCCGGGCAGCGCTACTGCTACAACTTAGCTATAGCTCGTTAGCAGTAGCGCTGGATCCAGCGCTACTGCTATAGGTATTTCAAGCGCTACTAGTAGGCTTTCTCCTTGTAGTGACATCCCTCCCTCACCTCACCAAAATAGCCCAAGGAATATATTCAAATTGAAACATAATATATTTTTAGTGATATATGTATATCAAAATTAGAGTGTTCTCTATCAAGTTTGTGAATAAGTATTATTCTAATTATGATCGGTTGCAACGCACGTGCACATTGCTAGTATTTCCATCCATGCAAAAAAAATTTGCTAGTATTTCCATAGTTTCAAGTTTTCCATCAAGATATTAGTCACTCATGGTCGATATTTAGTTTGAATTACGTACACATAGACACTATGTAACTAGCCGTGCTTTTTGGCTTCCAAAGCTTAACTTTCACTCCTACTTACAGTATGTAGAGTATTTAACAAACAACTACCACTTTCAACCAGCCCTAGGAAGAAACTATTGTACAAAAAATAGCAAAAACATACCCAAAATTTCTTGATCCGCGCCAAAAAACTACTACCTAGTGCCGATTAGGCTTGTTTAAACCCGTTATGATAGGGTTGGCCCACACGTCCGTGCTGATGAGGCACCTTTAACCAACATCGTTTGTTTGACTATTGACACGAGGGACCCACATCTGACCTTCTATCCTCTTCTTCCTCCTCCAATCATTATTTTTCCTGAACATTACTTCAAACAGTTCTTATGCATGTTCGTCGGTGGCGCCGGTGATGAGCGAGCTGGCCGCCGCTCCGCCGGACGGGCCGGATGCCGCGCTGGCCTCCGCACGGGTTGGCTGGCTGGCCCGAGTGTGGCTCATGCATGAGCAAGCTGCCACGCTGGCCTTCGCTCGAGCCAGATGGCTGGCCTTAGCGCAGCGCGCGCGCGCGAGCAAGCCGCCGCACCACCGTGCCAACCTAGCTAGCAAACCTTGCAGACAAGCAGCTGGATGCATCCAGCAGGGTGTGTGCTAGCTGGCTAGCTAGCGGCCGCGAGCGCCGCACGGAGCTGGTATCCGGGCTGCTGCAAGATGGGCTCCGCGCGACCGGCACTTTTGACATCACCTTCTGCCGGTGGCGGTAGCTGCGTCCCATGGCCGAGGATGACTAGGTGGACGGGCCGGAGGTAGGAGGTCACTCGGGGATTTTTGTCCAGACTGACATGTAGGTCCCACAAGTCATAATGCCTAACTTGCCGGTCAAATAGATGGAGTTGACTTAAGGGGCGACATGGGTTGAAACGTGCCTATTATGGCACTTGGTAGTTTATTGCGATGGATTAAGAAAATTTTGGTATGTTTTTGCTAATTTTTGTAGAGTAGTGGTTTCTTGGTAGGGCTGGTTGGAAAGTGGTAGTTTCTTGGTAGTGGTTTCTTGTAAGGAACAATGTACTAGCGACAAAAGGCGATTCTAGGTTGCATTGTACTACTAGTGGTCATGGGAGTGTAACTCGTGGCTCATTTTGTGGGTTCGATCCCGGCCGAACGCACGACGGCCTTTTTTTTAAATATTAACCTCGCTGCGAGCCAATATTGTACACTAGTAGTTTGACTTTTGAACTCGAACGGACATGTCGCACCACAATGTGGGTGCACTGGATAGCCCAGCCACGTGAACGGGTTTTCCCTCCCATCATCTTGTGGCTCGCGTACTAGAGTAGTACTAGTACTACTGCGTAAAGTAGTAGCACTCCTTTATATCAATTCACACCGTGCAACGTTTCTCGCCTACGTGCTCGCCCTAGCCGCACCTCGCTTGCTGCTTCCTCATCAGCTACCATATTTACTAGTGCCTCCCAATTAAGCCCGAGGAGCCGGAAAAGGCTGGCACGGCATTGGGAACTGTGCAATATGGCTCTGTACGTAAAGTGCTACTACTCTGTAGCTTGTGGCGTTGCACGCATGGACTTCGCTCCATTAGGCCTCTTCCAATGCATCGGTGCTACGATGAGGTGCTAAGCACATTAAAGAGTTAAGCAACTAAAGTCCCCAATGCAAAGGTGCTTAACTTGTTGTAGCTAAGCAACATTCATTTAGTGATTTAGCAACTAAAGTTATCCATGCATTGGTGGGCTTCTTTCATTTAAGTGTTTTGCCTAGGTTCCCAGGCTTGGCATTGTTTCTTCCTAGGGTCACCACACCCATCTCTCTCCTCTTAATTACCTTGCCACATCATCTTTTTTGCCTACATGGCAGCCTTAGCACCTGTACAAGGTGGAGCATTGGGAGGGGCCGACTCTAAACTCCATAAAAAAACTCCTCTTGACGTGATTTTTTTTGTTTTGAAATGGAGGCAAAAGCTTTGCCTCATCTCATTCATAAAGAAGGAAGGACCAACAAACAAAGTTCAACGAGATCCATTACACCTCCACAAATGTAAGCGAAAAGCCTAGTCTCGCTGTATCAGACTAGCCACAGTGGAGAGTAACATACACTAGTAACATACACATACCCCTAGACTATGTTACTACCTTCATAGTGGGTAGTAACATAAGTGTGGTATCATGCAAAGGTTCATTTATTAGGTTATAGACTCATATTGTATTGGTATGTGTGATGTTACTTATAGTATGAGTAACTAGCTAAGAGCAAGTATAATAAGGTACAGTCAGCCGGCTGTAAGGATTAAACTATTATATTTTGGCTGAGTTGGATGAGAGAGAATAGAAACAGGCTGCAGATTAACAGTCGACTGTAGCACGGGCTCCAAGAAACAATGTGAGGATGTAAGGTGCGCCATGTATTAATAAAGTACTACTTCTTAGCAACTTGCTACTATACGTGTTGGCTATTAGGTCGACTATATGTGACATGGCAATTCCATATAGCCGGTAGTTGGCTATACTATTAACCATGCTCTAAGTTACTCAAACTATCTCTCTCCTCATTAACTCATTGCCACATAGGCAAATTTGCTGAGTTCGACTCGATGTTACTGCTGAAGTTACTCCCACTATGGCTAGTCTCAAATAACTCAAATGTTCTGCCCCTGCAGTAACTGTCATTGATAAACAGGCTACTAGTGTGTGCGTGAGAGGAGCAGCTGAGTAGGCCAGCTACGTGCTTGAATAGAGCATGGAGAGTACGCACTACGCAAGTGTACTTTCCCTGCATTGATAGTACAACGATGGTTCTAGAGAACAGTAGTACCCTCCACTTGCGACTATAGCTCCTTGGCCTTGAGATTCAAGAGTTCAAAACTGGTGCACTATAGAAGTACAGTACATCACACTACTAGTTGAGAAAGTACTACTGCTATAGTACTACGTAAGTAAATAATAGCTGCACCATCGCACTACCACTATGCGTGCCCACATAACTTCCTTGACGAAGGGACGAGGCCCTGCGGTTACGCTCTTATCTCCTCCTCGCTAGTTCCCCTCCCGCCGAAGAGAACAAGGAAGTTCCTTGCTGCTGCCATGGATTCGCCAGGCGGTTCTCCTCCTCGTCGGGGCTGGGAGACCTTGGACGACGATCCTCTGGGAGAAATCGCATGCCACTCTAATGTCCTCACCGCCACAAGACTCGGTGCTTCCTGAACCAACTATTTTAAGATGGTGCGTAAACAGGCTTGGGAAAAGGCCATGCTTATTGGTCTTCCATGCGTTCTCGAGCAGAAGGTTATTCTATGGGACAATCCATCGAACAGTCCACCGCTACCTGGCCGTGGTTGCATGTTGACTTCGCTAGAGTTGCCGACATTGAGAGGGAGTCAGATTTTGTCCGATGAGCAGGTCAGTCATGGAGTTTGATCATGTAGTGTATATTCTAAATATAGTACTTAGTTATTCCATCCCATAATTTCTCTACTTCCTACCGTCTTATATATAGGTATGGGTTGGTGCCAACGGAGATTGGCTTGCATACCTTCGACCGGATACCACCATCATTTTGCACAACATCCACAGCAGTGCGGCCGTTCCCTTAGACCCCTTCTCCACCATGGGGATCGGCCTTCCGGACTGGCTAGGCTTGAATATGTATGATGATGCCTACATGAGATTGTAGAAGATAGCAATTGCGGACCCGCCGACAAAGCGACGTAGCTACGATGATTACTATCTCATCGCGGGGTTCGACATAAGGATTGCCATCAATGCAAAAGGCAGTAACGGCATAGGCTGGCACATGTTGGCCCCGGCAGATTTGTACCCCTACACGTTCGAAGACACTGTGTGCCATGTAGGCCGCATCTTTGTGGTTACAAGCCAGGGGACTTGTTTCATATGGTTACCATCCTACGGTACGGGAGATTACAAATGGAATGCACAAACCATCATTTGCATCCCTAACGGTACTCCATTATTTTGCAGGGACCAGTCATCCCTCGATCAAAATCAGATCGCCGATCCTGGATGTGCATTTGCATCCGCGATTCAGTCTAACCTGGAACCTTGTAGCTGACTTTGGCATATTAGGATCAACTATCTTAGCAATCGTTACCCATGGTACCCCTGATGTGCAAGATGGTCACACGATCTACCACGATCAGACCGTCACCATCTACCCAGGTATTCCATTTTCTCATTGATGTGTGTTAGAGTAGTAGTACTTGTTAGTTCTTTTCTTTTCTTGACTGGGACATGTTTACTAGTACTATAATTTGGTATTAAATGTTTTTAACCCTCTCGCCTTCTCTTTCATTGTAGTAGTAAGGAGTACTAGTACTTTTTACCTTGGAGGACGCGTATAGCTAGCTAGGCCCTTGAAGACTTGAACCCACTAGTTCCCACCATTTTTGTTTTTCCATGTCTTACTATCTCATCCATGTAGCCAGGAGTGGCTACATATAATAAGCCGGTTGTTTTACTTCCTCTATACTGCAGTAGTACTACTTGCTGCACAATATTACTGACCGCCATATTTGAGCACAACATTATCATGCATGGACCTTGACCATGTGTCCAGATCTGAGATGCCGCATGTACCAGATGAACGGCGCCGAGTTCGACCCCCGTGATGCTATGTGGGTGCCGAGGAACACTCTTGTAGAGTACTCGCTTTTCATTGGGGACACCTACCCCATTGTGAAGCAGATGCCACCTTCCGTGCACGACACCGAAGGCCTACCATTCATGAAGCATGGTTGTGTCTTCAGTGCGCACCGCCGGATGAACGACATGCTGGGAGACGCTATCCTGATTTATGCCGCTTCAGCTTGAATGAGTCTCCATCATGTGGAACCGGACTAGAAAGCTGCGGCAATGATTCCCGTTGGCCACCGCTATGGATTGTGCCATCTATGAAGAACACTTGAGACTGGAACCTGGAGGAGGACATGGACATGGAGCCCATCTATAACATGTACGTGGAGTATGGTAAATTGTGAATGGTAGCGCTGTAAATATATGTAGAGTAGTCGTGCACAAATTTATCACATGAAGTGGAGATGAACTTGTGTGGCATGCTGGAATTTGTCCTTTAGAATTTATTACTAGTAAATGTGTTATGTGTATGTGCAACTTGTGTGGCTGTTGCATGGGCTCCAACACGCTCTGTGAGAAAAAAAGGTTGCATAGCTTTGGCTGTAGGTGACGTGGCGCCGTGGCGGCATCATACAGTAGCGATCGTTCGCTATAGTTGTAGTACTAGGATGACAACTCCTATGAACCTTGCGCTTGGCTCTTTGCCTCTTCGGGAGGTTCAACAGTTCGTACTCCTGTGAACCTTGCACTTGGCTCTTCGCCTCTTCGAAAGGTCCAACAATGTCAGTACAATATGCTTCTGGAAATCTGACACCAAATGAACTGTTGCACGTCCACCGCGAGGGCGAGGGCGAGGGAGAGGGAGAGGGCGCTGTAGTCAAAACCCTCTCCTCATCCTGTGAGCCACCGCGCACGTGGGCGAGGGAGAGGGCGTAGGAGTATGTAGTAAGCAAGCATCTCCTCGTCCTGTGAGCCACCGCGCGTGGGCGAGGGAGAGGGCGTAGTAAGAGCAAGTACAATAAGCTTATGTAAGCAGGCTATAAGTGTTAAAATATTATTTTTCTGCTGACATGGAGGGGAGAGAAGAGAAGAGAGAAGAGAAGTCGGCTACATAATAAGAGCCAGCTGCAGCATGTGCTCCTAGGCACTATGTGAGAGTGAAAGTTGGGTCATGTATTAATGAAGTAGCATATCTTTATATCTTACTATTGTACTTGCCGGCTACAAGGTTGGCTATAGATGACATGGCAATATCATTTAGTCATCAGCTAGCTGTACTATTAACCATGCTCTAAGCAAGCTTCTCCTCGTTCTGCGAGTTGACGGGACACATCAAAGTAGTACTAGTCCATACTGCATCCTTTCCGGTTAATATGGCTTAATTTGAAATGAGAAAAATACACTGGCAGGTAACATATGTAACAATACGCTCATTACGGTCACTATATAGTTTTGCGGTGATTATACGGTCACTAGCTCACCGTAGAGCACCGTATTGCACTCTGCTGACCGGCCACATAGTCGACGTGGCACTTTGTTGACTGGTTAAATTGACACCTGGTTTCTGGGCCCCACCTGTCAGTTGGCAGAGCAAAGAAATCAGTTAAACAAAACATTACGCAGGCGCGACAGGAGTCCAACCCTTGCTCGCGAACCACCCTGGCTGTGTATGTGAGTGCATGCACGTGTACTCCCTCGGTCCGTGAAAAACTATACATCTAGCATTAGAAAATTTTCCAACAAAGAGTGTACATCTACACTTCCAATGCACTTAGCCTTTAATCCAATCGGTATTGATTGACTAATGCACCAACTTGTGCTCTAGCTATAGGCTGCATGTCTATCCTAAATTACAGCATGCAACAACCTTCATTTAATCTTCTTCTCTCAATGGTCCCATGCACACATAAGTCTGCTACTTTTGGGCGTTAATTATGCCATGAAGTTCCGGTTCCTCTTGGTCAATGTGTAAATCTCTATATGTACAATCTTTCACGGATGGAGGGAGTAGGTTGAGCACTTGAGCGTGAGCGTGTGTGTTGCGTCGTGTGCTGTGTGCCGCATGGATGCGTGAGTGTTGCGTGCGTGCATGTGTACGTATGAGTGTTGCATGTTGCATGCATGCATGCATGAGGCTTTTAGTCCCTCCCATTGACATGTTCATATTTCAAGCTTCATTAAAACATTGCATGCAAGAATTAAGAGAAAACTCACCAATGCGCGTAAAAGTTCTGGTCTTTTTTCCTCACGCATGCATTGCAATTAATACGTTTGTAAACACAATTTTCTTGAGGAAAACGAGCCCATTATTGAGTACTCCCTCCGTCTAGGTGTATAAGTCACCTTACGAAGTCCAGATTTTCCCAAAACCTAAAGGCGTGCAACATTAAGTTCTCCTCGATCCCCTCCTAGCCTCGTTCACGAGCGTTCTCTTCCTCCTCGATTCCCTCCACTGCCTCGTTCTGCCCCCGTGGAAACCCCTGCATGCATAGTGGCTGGGCGTTTAGGCAAGATATTGCAGATGGTTTTGCATGCAATCACGTGGGCCTACATGGAGAGCTGAAAAGGCATCCTAATAACTTGCGATTAAATGCTGATTTTATTTCCCTTTGTAACAGCGCTCTGATTGGAAGTTTAGCTCGTCCCGGTGCTCCTCTTTGCCCAATCTAAAGCCACCTAGGTCGCGTTGCTACTCCTAAGGTGACTTATACACCTAGACAGAGGGAGACTTTCGGAAAAAATTCTTCGGGCACTCATCATTTACTACTACCTTGGTTGATGATTTTTTTTTATTGACCTGTATATAAACCTCCGTCCTAGTTTATTGGTCCCCTTCGTACTTAGTGTAAAATTTTGACCGTAAATTTAACTAACAAAGTGTCAATGCATGTCATAAAAAACTATACCATTTAAAACTATGTTCAAATACGAATCCAGTGATATGATTTTTGGTGACATGCATTAAAATTTTATTAGTTAAATAGATGGTCAAAGTTGGACACAAAATACTAGTAGTACTCCTACATTATTGGCGCCGGGTGCCTTGGCCAATGTTTCATCTTGTTGGACAGGATGAGTAGAGGCATAGGGGTACTGTAGATAGGAAGTCTTGGCGATCCATTATTCCCCATCTCTATCAGAGAGAACTATTCAACTAGTCTTCACAGTGAAGTGAGAATACACGCTGCAGCAGATGGGACACTTAATTAATAAGCTGAACTAGCGTGTTGGTGTTACAAAATCAGCCTTACCCTGTACTGCCATCATGTTTGCCAGTGGAGCCCGCTTCCGCAAATACGCCTGCGCAACTCTCTCTTCCATTAACTGACATATGGGCCTCTTGAGGTAGACCCACATGTCATCGGCTTAACTATTTACACTCCGAAGGACGGTATATCCTGGTAGTAGTACTAGTAGAATTGAGATTTAATGCACTTTCATGCCCGTCTTTCCCTCTTCTTCCTCCTCTCTTCCCCATCGTCGGTCGGACACCATTTCCCCCCGCTCACTGCTCGCCCGCCCGCGCCATCTTCCTCGGTAGCTCGCGCGTACCATATCCCCCCCAGTCACTGCTCGGCCACACACGCCATCTTCTTCGCTCGCCCGCCCGAATCCACTTCCCCGCTCGCTCGCAGGCAATGAAAACCCCAATCACTCAGCGCCCTAAAAAACCCTATGGCAGAACTGACTGACACGCAGAGCCGCGATTGGAATTCCCTCCCCAATGTTCTCTTGGAGCAGATCTGTAATCGTATGGACCTGCTCAGCACCGTGCGTCTGGCCGCATGCTCGGTGTCTATGTACCATCTACTCGTCTGCAACCGTCCAGCCCTTTTCAAGACACCCTGCTTGCTGATGCCCGATCCTTGCAGGTGGCCGAGACACCGACTTGATGATCCTACGGAGGTTGCCGTGGTGCCCCTCAACATGCTACCACTACCCGCCCACCTGTCCTTCATGCGCGGCCACTACTGGGCGGGCATGAAGGCCAACTGGATCGTCCTCATCCACCAATCCAGTAGTCCATGGCATCTCGTGGATATCTACACCCAGCGAGAGATCACCCTTCCATCGTTGGATACCGCCGGCATTGAGCCTCACGGCCCGCCGGACACTCCTGCCTACTACGCACGAGTCGCGTCGAGCTTTTGGTACGACCTCCATTTGCTGAAGGTTGTAATCTGCGAAGTGCACACACCATCAGAAGACTACATGGATTACAAGCTCATTGCCTTGTTCAACATGGGATTAGTCTATCTGGAATCCGGTCGCCATACATAGTTATGGCTCATCATCAATCCTATTGACCCTCCATTTCTGTCTGATGCTATTGTGCACGATGGCATTGTTTACGCGGTCGACGCACAGATTGGCTTCATATACTGGTGGAATCTATCATCGTGTAATTGTTATATCTCATCTTTACCTTATGAATATGACTACTTGTTGATTGTTAGAAATTTAGAATAGACAGTATGTCTATAACCACATCATTGCTATATGTTTCTCTCATTTCCTAGATTTTTATGACCACACATGTTATTGTTAGAGTTGATATGAGAACAATTGGCATCTAATGATTGTTAGAATAGATATTATGAGTATATAACCTCATGATTGCTATATGTTACTCTCATTTCCAAGATTTTTATAACCACGCATGTTATTGTTAGAGTTGATATGAGAACAGTAGTAACTGCTATGGTAGAATATGAGTAGGCCCTGTCATAGTTGTTTTCCTCTCATTTTTACATGATGTTTGAACCATGACATATTGCTAGAATATGAAAGCCATTGGCTTAATTTTTTTAAGTTGGGGTATGATTATGACCACGGCATTGCAATTCTCTAGCTATGATCTGTGTCATTGTTATAATAATCTTAATTCCACACATACTCTGAACATGATTGTATATTTTTGTCCTTTTGGTCTCCAATTTGATTTGTTGCAGCAGACGCAAATGCGCTGGCCTTCATAATTCCAGGACCTGAAAATATACAAGTCAATGGGTGGTGGTTTACCGCTCGTTCAACTGACGGCAGTCATTTGATGCTCATTCGCATGTACCAAATTGACCAAACCATTTCATCAAACCACATGCAGTACAATGCCTGGGGCATTCGTGACTGTGATGGCTATGGCTGCTTCGTGTTCGAGAAAGATCCCAGCTTCGTGGGGCCAGGCGTATTCAACTGGAGGCGGGTTTATAGCCTCGGCAACCACTCCATGTTCCTTGGGCTCAATTATCCGATCATCCAACCAACCATCGATCATATCGCCGGCGATGATTACCATGCTATGCTACTTCCATTCGCCAGGGGGAACTGTGATTACACATCGTACCAGGGGTTTCATGAATCACCATATCCAAAGATTCGTCGACACAGCTTGTTGCCAGATGATCTTCAGTGTGTGAAAGGCATCAAGCTTCCAAGCGATGAATGGCTTTTGCAAACCCGACATGCGGCGATGTGGTTCATGCCAACAGCAAATATGCACAACTTGATTCGTAGTGATATCTAGACTGAGCCATGTATCCTGCTGCTGTAGCATGACCCTCTTTTGTTGGATATTATGTACTGTAGTTAGTTTGAAGGATAGATACCTTTCTGGGATCAAGTGCATCCTAACTCACCTGCGTAGGATGTACTGATAATGATGATGGAGATGCTGTGCAGAAGCCACACACACACACACACACACATATATATATCAATTAGGCTTCCAAGTGCGTACTTGTTGGTGAAAGTGTTGTCCAATGGGAATTATATTTTGTATTACCCATGTAGCCTACAAAGTCTGTCGCACAGCCTTGTAACTTCGTACTCCATTTCTAAATTTGTACTAGTCCTCTATACCGTATATTGCGCTACTCATACTACTACCTCCCTCCTGGTTTATTGGTCCCCTTCGTAATTTGTGTCAAATTTTGACCATAAATTTAACTATCTAAATGTTAATGCATGTCACAAAAAATTATATCGTTGGATTCGTATTTGAACATAGTTTCCAATGGTATAATTTTCGGTGACATGCATTGACATTTTGTTAGTTAAACCTATGGTTAAAATGTGACACTAAATACGACTAGTAAGTAGTACAGTAGTACTAGTATACGTCGGTCAAATTATTCATCATGTCCTCACATTGAATTGACGTGACAACACGCTGCACGTGAGGTGACACAAGAGTCCCGTTGGCGTGTTCGGTTCACCAAAGTGAGCCTCACCCTCTCGTACTACAACAACACTCTCACATTCTCTACAAAATCACTCTCCCATTCTCTCCCGGTCTCCCCGCCTTGTTCCGATCCATTTGGTACAATGAGCGATGAGCTACTGGAGTTGCTAGACTTCATTGCAAGTAATAAAAAGGAAGACGCTAAAAAAATCGATCTCAACAAGGATGCTCTTCAAGCTAGCCGGATGAAGGAAGGAACCAGTGAGTCGCTCCTGTGAGTATTCATCCCGTCGCCCTGTATGATGAAATCGATCTTTATGGGGGTTTTCAAGTCTTTAGAGTCTGCATGTAGTAATGAAGCCAAGACCCCAGTTTGTTCGGGTATTGTGGACTTCAGATTTGGAGTACCACTTATCTGTCGAAATCTTTCATCATTTACTTAAAACAGTTGATTGATCATACATTGAGTACCATTTAACTGGAATTAACAGATGAAAGTAAAAGAAGGATTGGCCGGTGCTGCCGGCTGGCGTCAAGTTCGATCCCACGGATCAGGAGCTGATCGAGCACCTTGAGGCCAAAGTGAGTGCTGACAGCGCGAGATCTCACCCTCTCATCGATTTGTTCATACCAACCATCAACAGCGAGCACGGCATATGCTACACCCATCCTGAGAAACTTCCAGGTGAGACACCGATCGGCCGTCTACTTGCACAAACATTTTCCTTTGTTTATAACTCAATTTTTCTTTTTAGACGCAGACATAGTGAAGCAATTACAATTTGACAGTTAGTAAAAAGTGAAACAAGTGACTGCAACATGCCAAAGATGTTATGAAAATGCCAACTACGTACCCTAAAACCTGTATTTGCCAATACTACAGGTATCACACTGAGTGGCCTAAGCAAGCATTTCTTCCAGCGCTACTCTAGGGTGTTCAAAAGGGGCACGTGAACGCATTGCAAGATATAGTCAGAGTGCAGCATGCACGCGATGTGGCACAAGACCGGCAATACCTTGCCGGTGAAGGTCAACGGCCAGCAGACGGGCAACAAAAGGGTTCTGGTGCTGCACACCAACAAGAACTTCGACCAGCAGAGGACCAACTGGGTGATGCACCAGTACCACCTCGAGGATCTAGAGCAAGAGAAGGAGCGGGAGCTGGTCGTCTGCAAGATTTTCTATCAGACGAACACTAGGGCCAGGACTAAAAAGATTATAAGTTAGTTTGGTATTGGTACTTGTACTACCTGGTCGTCTGCAAGTTGGTATTGTTGTTAAGGATCTTTTGGTATGAACTTGGCATTTGCTTCCAACCATCATGTCGAGGGTCGACGTGGATATAAAGCTGAATCATTTGTTTCCAAACGAATTTTCAGGCACCTGATTTTTATTTGATGGGTACCATAAGCACCTGCCGTTCGAATTCCCAGTTCTCCAATTTTTTTACATCTTCGAAGTATGCACAGGATCCATCCGGTTTCACAGGCTGATAGTTGGACGCAGCACGTCGGAACGGGCTGTGGCATGCCAAGCCCAGCTGCAAATTGTTAAAATAGAGGAGCGATGGATTTGGGCCTTCCAGAACAGTAAAGTGTCGCGACCTCGATCGTGAAGCACCTCCCATGGACTAAAAAAAGGCCTAGTCGGTTCTTATTAGTTGAAATATGTAAAATATTCCATAATAAAAAAATATGTAAAATGCAATGGATTTAGTCTGCTTTCACTGAAAACCATCTGATTTGCATGAAATTCGTCCGTGGAACCACAAGACGGCTGTCCATACAGAGCCTAACCGTTTGGAACCAAGAGGTCCATGGCCGTATAGAAGTAAGTGCATGCACTTATTATCACGATGGAAAAATAATGCTGACGTCTGAGACGGTGAAACCCATGAAGTTTTCAACATAGTCATTAAACGAGAGAATTCTGCAAGTACAGACTGATAACTGGGATCCAGCAGGTATATTGCTTTTGTAGGTCGAGCAAGTTTCAACTGGGTTGTAGACTGCCCAGGCTTGGTTTTGTTTTTAACCGGACCAGCCCATGATGACAATGGGGCACAAAGATCCAGCAGGTATCAACTAGCCTCTGGCCCGCCAGCCTTACTTATATTTTCTCTTAGAACATCCCCAGGCAGTTTTTTTACTGAAGAAAACACACAACCCAGTTCTATTTTCCTCTTGAAACGCCATGTCCTACTTCCGTTTTGTAATCTCTATCTATAGTTTTACTAGTTCATATACACGTATTATTATATTGAAAATACATAAAGTTCCCTTTTCATCTTTACATCCTTACTTTTTGTTGTTGTTTTCCCTCCCAGCGGTGATTTTTTTACCACTGGTTTTCCCTAAAACCAACTCAATTGTCCCACGTCTTATTAGCTTACAAAAATAAAACAATATTTTATTTGGCAAATCAATAAGTTCTTAAAAAATAAATGTTTATCATTTCTGGATTAAAACAGTTCAAACTCCACTGAAATATGCAAAATTAGGTTGAACTTTTTGACCGTGGTCCTGGGCAGAAAATGGGTTGTAATAAATTCCTTAAGAATTAGCAAATGGGCTGCAAATTATTAAAAAAATAGCAAATGGGCTCTATGTTGTCTTCCACAGATTTGGAGGCTTACTTGTGGGCCTACTAAGTTCATGCGCACACAAGGTTTCTCAAAAAAAGAAACTTAGTCAACAATCGATTCTACCAGCGTCACACCGTTAGATGACAATCTAATGGCAATTGTGCTTCTTCAGTCTCTGATCTTCCTGCTTCAGCCACCCAAACCAGCGCTGGCGGAACCGCCTGCTCCCACCTCCCGTGGTCGGTTGTGCTGCCGGGCAGGCCTCACGGCCTTACCATACTCGCATCCCTGGCCTGGCTATCCCTCTAGCCACCCACACCTCCTGTTATTCTCCGGCGACGGCAGCCTCACACTGCAGCCGAACCAGTAAACCCTCGTACCCACTCCGCATGGGAAACAACTGCCGAGTCTTCCTCGGCTCCGGGTCATTCCCTTACTTGGCCTCGCCGTCGTCCACCGCCTTGGTGCTCTCGGCACGACGTGGTCAATGAACGACATCCATCGGAAGAGGACTGTACATGGAGAGGCTGACAGCTGGGTCCATGGCCACACGCAAGGAAGTGCCTCCTTTTTTTGCGAGTAGGAAGTGCCTCCTTATTACACGCAAAATAATGACTCCTCCTCCTGACAGCTGGGACCGACCGGAAGGGCCTCTGTATTTCACGAAAAAAAAAACATTTCCCCCACTAACAGGTCAGATCCACCAGCTATTACGCACACAAAAAATAAATAACCCCACTGCTAGGTGGGTCCCACCATATTTGGAGGCTGACTTGTGGGCCTACTAAGTTGACGCGGACATAGGGCTTTGTCAACTTAGTCAATATAAACGATTCTAGCTGCGGTGACCGTACGATGTCCATCTAACGGTCGTAGTGCTTCTTCAACCTCTGGTCTTCTTCCTCCAGCCGCCCAAACCAGCGTCGGCCATGCCGCCTGCTCCTGCCTCCCGTGGCTGGCTGTGCTGCCACGCATGCCTCACCGCCCCACCCTACTCCCATTGCTGGTCTGGCCATCCTTGTACTCACCCAGACCTCCTGTTATTCTCCGGCAATGGTAGCCCACACTGTAGTCGAACCAGTAAACCTTCATACTCCCCTCCGCGTGGGAAACAACTGCCTAGTCTTCCCCGGCTCCGGGTCATTCCCTTCCTAGGCCTCGCCGTCGTCCACCGCCTTGGTGCTCTCGGTGCGGCGTGGTCAACGTTGTCAAGGAACGACTTCCATCGGAAGAGGACTGTACGTGGAGAGGCTGACAGCTGGTCCATGGCCGCAGCAAGGAAGTGCCTCCTTATTACGCGCAAAATAATGATTCCTCCACCTGACAACAGGGACTCACTAGAAGGGCCGCCGTATTTTGCGAAAAAAATGTTCCCCCTGACAGCTGGGACCCACCAGCTACATCTTCGCATGCAAGGGAGTGCCTCCTTATCCTCCCGACAGCTGGGACCCACCGGGTCAAACCATACGTAGGGTTGTCTGTCTGGTCGCGAATGTGTACATACATACTGGTCGATGGCTCTCTCTGCAGCGATGAACCGTGGCCGAGTAAGGAGATGCATGTGTCGTAGTAGAGGCGCGGACGTAGCATGTCACGCAGTCCCATATATATATATATCGTGTACACGTACGTATGACCACGCTGCAAGAAAGTAAATATGGCTACGTACATACATACGGGCGGGGTCTCGAACGTGTACGCGCACATACTTACGGCCATGGCTCATGTACATGGAGAGGCAACGGACGGCAACGACGTTGTCCTGTTCATCGGCAGCTAACCGGCTGGGTTGGAACGGAGGAAACAGCGTCGTGTTCACCGGGAGCCAAGTGACTGGGTCAGAACGCGTCCTCTTCATCGAGAGCAAAGCCACTGGGTCAGAACGCGTCCTGTTCATCAGGAGCCAACCGGCTTGGACGGAACAGCCGGAACAGGGTCTGGCGTACCGCAAAACGGAGGAAAACGGCCTTCTGTTTGACCGCGTACGGTCAAACGGGGTCCTATTCATCGGGAAGGGTCTGGCGTACCGCAGAACGGAGGAAACGGCCTTCTGTTCGAGTGCCTACGGTTGAAACGGGGTCCTGTTAATCGGGAGGGGTGTGGCGTACCAGAAAACAGAGGAAACAGACTTGTGTTGGAGCGCCTACGGTCGAAACAGGGTCCTGTTCATCGGGAGGGGTGTGGCGTACCGCAAAACGGGACTCCACAGCCTACTGTTCATCCACCATCTACTGCCTCGCTCCAGCCTCCACGGGCTACTGTTCATCCACCATCGTCTTCCTCCAGCCTCCACCTACTACTGTTCATCCACCATCAACTTCCTCCTGCCTCCACCAGCTACTGTTCATCCACGGGGTCCTGTTCATCCACCCTCCACCGGCTACTGTTCAACCAGCCCTCCACGGGGTCCTGTTCATCCACCCTCCACCGGCTACTATTTAACCAGCCCTCCACAGGGTCCTGTTCATCCACCCCCAACCGGCTCGATCGGGTGGTGTGTGGCGGCCTCCTCTCGATCGGGGTCCTGTTCATCCAGCAGCAACGGCCTCTACTACCACGGGGTCCTGTTCATTCAACCCACACTGGGAAATGTTCATCCAACCCCCAACAACGATCACTGTTCATCAAGAGGCAGAAGGTTTGATCGGTTTTAGTTAGCAGCAGTAGCGAAGGAATCGCTCGATCAGGTTCAGTTAACAGGCAAGGTATCGATCGCTCGGGTTCAGTAACGTAGCCAGTGCAATTGCTTGGGTTCAGTAAGCGAACGCCTCGATCAGGTTCAGCTAGAGCCCAATGCCTCCCACACACGCGCGTACGTGTATGAGAGAAACGCGCAATCCCTCCGTGCATCGCTCGGCCCCGACCACCCACCGTAACCGGGAACTCCCTAAAATTTTCCTCGCCCTCGCGTCTACCACGATTTTTTTCATCATGTATGGCCCAAAGAATGTCATGCATGTGCGTCCCCGGCCCGCCTAGGATGAAAAGTGTCATGGGAAAACACGGCCACCTATGGGGCCATCGGCCCCTTGTGGTTCGGCGGGGGGGGGGAGGACACATTGCACAAAGAGCGAAGGACGTGGGGCAGTGCGGCAGTGATCACACGGGCAGTTTTTACCCAGGTTCGGGCCACCGTGAGGCGTAAAACCCTACTCCTGGTTTGGTGGATTGATGAGAGGACCGTGGTGGAGATGCAACGCTCTAGCCCGGCAAGGTGGCCTCGGGCGAGAGCAGCTACGCGCGTATGAGTGTACAAGGGTCCGAATCCTTTCTAAGGTTGCCATGGCCCTCCTTTTATAGATCAAGGGGTCACCACAATGGCAAATCAGTCATTGTGTACTGATTAGATAGCAAACAGTGCCATCATACCTAAATCTACAGACAGGACAGAGCGCATTAAATGCGCCGCTTAGTATCACATCGTAGCGTAGCCCGGCAAGCCTTGCCATGCTATTCGGCCACCTTCTCTCCTATCTGCGTGACACGTCGCTGGACGAGTGTCATTTGGAGGTGATTTCCTCTGGGAGTGGCCGCCACGTGCCAAATAACAGCCACTTGGCATCTTGGGGGCTCCACACCGCACCGATCAATGACTTGCGGTGCTCTGAGGTGGAGCGGTGGAGCCCTGGCGGGGTAATCCGCCCTCAGCATCCCCGGCAAGCCTGCCGGGGCCAACTTGAGATTTGTCTTTGGGGCAACCTCATCCCCACCAGGCCCGTCTGCCCGCCAGGGGAGGTTTTTCCTTAGTGGTATCTTGCTCCTTTGGTTGGTCTTGGTCTCCTTTATCCGCCCTTTGATTTCTCAATGAGCTGATCTCTTCTGCTTGGCCTTGTCTTGGATGCTGCAGTCTTGTTCTCGAGCCTGTGTACAGTCTGGGCAACACACCTGAGGGTTTGTTGCACCGACAGGAGCCACCAGGCCTGGCCTGAACGAGCTGCCGAGCGTCGTCGGGGTAGGCCCTGTCCAGTACACAGGCGGGGAGGCTGTAGTGGCTCCCCCTTGGGATCTTCTTTGCTTCTTCATTAATCTGAGCTTGAGTCAGTTTCCGGTTTTCCCGTGCGCCGTGCAAGACGTCGTGGGGAAATTATGAACCACGATCCATGGGCTACCCATGTCCCGCGTTCACGGGATGGTAACTGCCATTCCATTATCTTTCCCATTTGCAGCATTTCTGCCACGCGTACTGCATGCGTCGCGCGGGGTTGGTGGCAGATGCAAAGGGCATGGAAATGCGTGCCATGGTAGAAATCCAGACGCCATGGATTGGTGCTGAGGGCCGATCTTGATTCCACGAGCCGTTGGTGGTGCGGGGAAGCCGGATTGGAGTATTAGGGCGGCTGCCTTCAGGCAGAGGAGCCAGCCCCCTTCCCCGTTCGCCTATAAAAAAGGAACGCAGGGCAGGGTGCTTCTCCACACATCTCACCACTTCCTTCCCTTTAGCAGTTCTCGTCCACCATGGTGAGGGGCAGGGGTCGTGGTGGTTCTCCGGTGGTGGAGATGAGGGCTTCTACTCGACAGCGCCTCCCTCCTCCTATTGAGAATGCGGGGCTGGAGCCCGCCACGAGAGGAGGTGGGAGGGGGCGCGGTCGCCGTCGCTGTGGTGCCCAGGGTCGAGAAGGCCATGTCGAAGATCAACCGCTGGAGTTCATCATCAGGTTGTATAAGCCCCCGTGCAGCCGCCTCCGCTTCCCTACTCCATTTGCGAGGGTGATGGAGCTTGAACAACCATGCACGCTGAAGCTGCACATGAGGGGTTGCTGTAATGGTAGCATGCGGGTGGATGTGGATTTCCTTGCCCCTCATGTCATGCTCTTCCGACGCGGCTGGAAGACTTTTTCCCATGCTCACAGCTTGTCAGAGGGGCACGTCCTCCATTTTAAATTAATGGATGCTGAGCTCCTCTCCGACAAGGTCTTCGGATGCTCGAGAGCTCGCTTAGGGTGCTGCGCGGAGAGCTCGACTGACGATGAAAGCTCCTCCTCGAGCAGTAGCGACGAGGAGGACAGTGACGGTGATAACGACGGTGTCGACGGGGAGGGTGACAGCTCCGACTCCGGCTGAACGCCAGCCGCACCATCATCGTCAGGTGGCGGCACCATCATCTGCACCTGCATCTCATTCCCGGCAAGGCGATTTGCCGGGGAGTTGGATGCAGGGGTGGGGATGGTGTCCCGGGCTCCTCCAGCAGTCTTCCATCTGGACCTCGGCAGGCTTCCTTGCGGGCTGCAGCTTCGTTCGCCCTGCCGTGTCCTGCTGGCCCTGGTGGCGGTGGACAGGGGGACCCTTCCGCCGCTCTCTTCCCCATCATCTTCGTCCGTGCCCTCCCGACCTTGTTGAGCTCCTTGTCATGGGGCCCGACGGGGTCAGGCTGGGCTTCTGCCCAGGCACCCCTTTTGCCCTCTTCGCCTCCTGCCGTAGTGCCTAGGAGGAGAAGGACAAGAAAGGGATTATGGGGCACTTATCTTTTTTTAGTTTAAAATATGTAGGCATTGGCCCAACTTTAGTCTAAATAATGTAAACTTCTTTGTCCATGTTTGTGTTCTGTAAGATTTGTACTTGTTTAGTAGCATATTAATGAAAAAGACAAGCTTTGCCGGGCACTTGTGCATGTACCATATCCATGCAGAGGTGAAATGCCTCTATACATTTAAGTAAACAAGTTTCTCCGGCAAGCTATCTTGCCGGTGCCCTTAGTTTGTTGCCGCGGGGCTAGGCCTGCCGGGCACAAAACCACAAAAAGGGACCAGCCCCCCGCCGAGCCTTTTCCGTCAAATGCCACTGCGACCACCCTGACTGAAGCAACATTCGAGTCAATGGGTAGGAGCACCTATGTTTCGAAGGTGGCGGGGTTTTCATATGCTGAAGTTTTCAAATTACAGAACAAGTATGGATAAGAAGGAACTTATTTGTTTGTCTTGCCGGGGATCGTCACATGTGCTCATCTTCATTCCTTTTCTTTGGGACCAAGTCCACGGCAAGAACCCTGCAACTTAATGCAAATGAAAACAATGCCACATGCGACCTCATCTACATGATCATGCTATGCTCATGATATGCTTATGCATGCATGGAAGTTTCGGGGGCCCCCCAGCGCTTCATTTATTTCTCTGTTGCTCAGGGTCTGCGCCTGGCTTTGTACAAAGGGTTACATGCAACTTCGGCAAAGCTTGTACAAAAAGGGTGGCTGCTGGGCAGGGCCCGACAGCTACGCCTTACGGGTAGAACTTTCGGAGATGCTCAATATTCCATGAGTTTTGCAATTGAATGCCATCTCCGGTCTCCAGACGGACTGCGCCAGGTCTGGTGACTCGTACTACCAGGTAAGGGCCTTCCCACTTTGGCGTCAACTTGTTTGCACCCTTGGCAGACTGAACGCGCCTAAGGACAAGGTCACCTTCCTCAAAACTCCGGGCATAAACCCTACGGCTGTGATAGTGACGCAGGGCTTGCTGGTAGCGTGCAGCATGCATTGCAGCCCGGAGACGGTTCTCCTCAAGTAGCACAGCGTCATCACGCATGTGCTGTTCCTGCACTACTTCATTGTAGGCAAGCACTCGAGGAGACCTGAATATGAGTTCCGTGGGGATAACTGCTTCTGCCCCATAGACTAGGGAGAAGGGATCTTCCCGGTAGCTCGATTTGGTGTCATACGGAGGGACCAATGAACCACCGGCAGCTCGTCAATCCATTGCCTGCCGTGCTTCTGCAGTCTATCAAAAGTTCTTGTCTTGAGAGCTCACAGCACTTCAGCGTTCGCCCTCTCAGCTTGTCCGTTGCTTCTGGGATGGGCCTCAGAGGCCAATGAGACCTTGCTTCCGAGGGCATGAACGTATTGCATGAAGGCGTGGCTTGTGAATTGGGTGCCATTGTCGGTGATGATTCGGGCAGGTACCCCGAAGCGGCACACCAATCCTTTCAAGAACTTGATAGCTGACTGCGCGGTCACCTTTCTCACGGGTTCCAGTTCCGGCCACTTTGTAAACTTGTCGATTGCGACGAACAAGAATTCAAAGCCCCCGGTAGCACGGGGGAAGGGGCCCAAGATGTCGAGCCCCCAGACCGAAAATGGCCATGACAAAGGGATTGTTTGGAGAGGTTGAGCAGGCTGATGGATATTCTTGGAGTGGAACTGGCAGGCTTCACACTTGGTGACTAGCTCAATTGCGTCTTGGAGGGCTATTGGCCAGTAGAAACCTTGCCGGAAAGCTTTCCCAACCAAGGCCCTTGATCCGATGTGGGAGCCACACATGCCCTTGTGTATCTCTGCCAGCAGTTCCTTTCTTTCTTCCTGGCAAATGCACTTCAATTTCACACCGTTGGGCCTTCTTCTGTATAGCGTGCAACGAACTGATACATACTGGCCCTCCGGGCTACTCTTTCAGCTTCTTCTTGTTCTTTGAGAAGTTCTCCTGTTTGGAGGAAACGAAGAATGTGCCATGCCCAAGTTGGAGCCTGGGCTCAGCAACAAGGACTAGCAGCACCTCCTCGTCGATAGGAGTGCATGCCTCGACCGCAAAGACTGGTAGTTCGGCGGGAGGGTGCAGCTCACTGATCGAAGGGGAGTTGTTCCCGCCAAACCTTCTACCGGGGGCTTCGGGAAGCTCTGCCGGGAGAGGCTTGCCGGAGTTCAATTTCCTCCTCTTGCTGGCCATTGTTGCTGGTGATATGGAGGGTTGAGTCAGATGGAGAACAAAAGTCCCTGGTTCCACAGGGAGTTTTTGCGCAGCGCACTTTGACAGATGATCAGCAATGCTGTTTTCCGCACGTGGAACGTGCTCTGTTTGTAATCCGTCAAAGCGCTCCTCCAACTTTCTCACTTCCTCGACATATGCCTCCATCAATGGGCTTTGATAATCCTTGTTGATTTGTCTCACCACAAGTTGTGAATCTCCTTGGATGATCAACTTCTTGATTCCCAGTTCTGTTGCAATCCTGAGCCCGGCAAGGAGCCCTTCATACTCTACGGTATTGTTAGTTGCCTTCTCCGGGGGAAATGCATTTGAACGATGTACTTAAGGTGCTCCCCAGTGGGAGCAACGAGAAGCACGCCAGCTCCTGCACCTTGTAAGTAGAAGGCACCATCAAAATACATAATCCATTCTTGGGGCGCTTCCTTGCCGGGGATGACTATCTCTAGTACTTCTTCATCAGGGGTTGGCATCCACTCCGCAATGAATTCTGCCAATGTTCTGCTCTGAATAGTTGTTGTGCTTTCAAACTTCAAACCAAAGCTGGATAACTCCAAAGCCCATTCCATGATCCTGCCAGTGGCCTCGGGGTTTCGGTGTATGCGTTGCAAGGGGAAGCGGGTGACAACCGTGATCTCGTGGGCTTGGAAGTAGTGGCGCAGTTTCCTTGAGGCCATGATGAGGCCAAAAATCAACTTTTGCACGCCAGAGTATCTCGACCTAGCCCCCTGCAGCAGGGAGTTGACGAAGTAGACTGGGTGCTACACCACCTTCTTCCTTGCCGTGATCTTGGAACTGTCTCCACTCTGCCTTGCTCTTCCTTGTCTTGAACTGCGTCTGATCTTGCCGGGACGGGTTCACTTTTCTCTCCAGAGGGGACGGCGGCGGCGGTTGCTGCTTCATCTACCTCCCGCTGTGCCACCAGCGTTGCGCTAACCACTTGATTGGTCACTGCTAAATATAGCAGCAACGGTTCTTGTGGTTTAGGAGCGACTAAGGTGGGAACAGAGGAAAGGTAGGTCTTCAAATCTTGTAGCGCAGCGTCTGCCTCCGAGGTCCACTCCACAAGCCCTGCCTTTTTCAAGATTTTGAAAAACGGCAAGGCGCGTTTAGCAGACTTGGAAATGAACCTGCTTAGCGCTGCAACACATCCAGTCAAATGCCTCACGTCCTTGACTGTCTTCGATGCTTGAATCTGCTCGATAGCCTTGATCTTGTCGGGGTTGGCCTATATCCCCCGGTGGGACTCAAAAAAGCCGAGTAGCTTGTCGGAAGGAACGCCAAACACACACTTCTCCGGGTTCAGCTTCAAGTTGAGCCTGCGCAGATTTGTAAAGGTCTCTTCCAAATCCTGAATGAGAGTCATTCTATCCTTGGTTTTGACCACAATATCATCCATGTAGGCTTCAATATTTCTGTGCAACTGGGACTCAAAGCCAATCTGCACTGCTCTTGCAAAAGTGGATCCAGCGCTCTTCAACCCGAAGGGCATCCGTACAAAACAGTAAGTGCCACATGGAGTTATGAACGTGGTCTTTTCTACGTCCTCCTTGGACATGAAGATCTAGTGGTATCCAGAGTAGGCATCCAGGAAGGAGAGAAGGTCACATCCGGAGGTGGAATCCACAATCTGGTCGATGTGCAGCAAGGGGAATGGGTCCTTCGGGCATGCTTTGTTCAGATCCGTGAAATCTATGAAAGCCTCCATTTCCCATTCGCCTTGCGCACCACCACAGGGATTGCTAACCACGTTGGATGCAATACTCCTCTTACCAATCCAGCTGCCTCAAGTTTCTTGATCTCCTCGGCAATAAACTACTGCTGCTCCAAAGCTTGCTTCCGAACCTTCTGCTTGACGGGCCAGGCATGTGGGCAGACAGCAAGGTGGTGCTCGATTACCTCCCTGGGAACACCGGGGATGTCAGATGGTTGCCAAGCAAACACATCAACATTTGCCCGCAGGAAGGCAACGATCACTCTTTCCTATTTGTCATCAAGGGTGGCACTGCTGGTAAATGTACCATCAGCGCCAGCCAGCCCTGCCGAGACCTTCTTCACAGATGGTGCAGCAGCCTTGGATCTCTTGCTATTGGAACTCTCCGGCAAGTCATCAACAGGCGCAACACACTCCGGAGAGGTACGCTTCCCGGATTCCTTGCTGGCATCCTTGCTACCTTCCTTATTTTTCTTGCTTTCCTTGGCGGGAGCAGCGGCTTCCGCAGCCTCTGCAGCGACTGCCTCCCGGTACATCTTGTCCATGCATATGATTGCGTCTTTCTTATCTGATGGGATGGAATGACGCCCATTGGTCCTGGCATCTTCAAAGTGTTGTAGGCATAGTGGGATGCCGCCATGAATTTGTCCAGGGCAGGACGACCAAGGATTCCATTGGACGACAGGGGGAGGTCAACCACATCAAACACAATCTTCTCAGTCTGGTAGTTCAACTCCCCTCGAATGTTACCGGTAGTGTGATCTTCCCCTTAGGACGACTCCTGCCGGGGTTGATCCCTTGGAACGTACCAGTAACCTTGAGCTCTTCATCTGTTATCTGGAGCTTGCTGATGACCTTCGGAGAAATCAGATTCAACCCGGCCCGCCGTCAACCAACATCTTTGTGACCTTGAGGTTGCGGATCATTGGTGAAACCAACAATGGCAAACACCCTACCGCGGTAGTGCGGTCAGGGTGATCCTCTTAATCAAAGATGATGGGCGTGCGGGACCACTTGAGCGGCTTCCGAGAATCTGCCGCTGGCTCCATGGCATTGACCTCACGTGCCCACCTTTTAAGTTGGTGGTGAGAGGAGTGCAGAGATGCACCCCCGTCAATGCATAGGGCGCTAGTGGCTTTCTGGAACTCCTGCTTTCTGGTTTCCTCTTCATCTCCTTCATCACTCTCGTCCTCGCAATCCTTCTTCTCACGGCCCTTGGCGGGTTTTCCTTGATACTGAGGAGCCTTGCCGGGCCGACCTGTTCTGCCACCTCGGCCCTTCCCGCCAGCGCCATCTTGGTCTTTCTCCTTATCACGCTTCTCGTACTCAGCCCTCTGCTTCTTGACGAGCTGCTCGACCTGATGACACTCCTGAAGGTCATGGCCCTTGGTCCAATGGATCTTGCAGTACGGCCCATCACCCTTCCCAGCCTTCTCGGCAGCCGCGGCTTCACGGCAATCGATGCATGCGGCAGCTCCCTTGCTGGGAACCTCAGGCTTGGCCTTCTTGCCAGTACTAGGTGCACTCGATCCTTCAACGGTCATCACCACTTTATCCTTGCGCTTCTTGTTGCGCTTCTTGTTCTTCTTCTTCTGGCTGGTGGCATCATCATCGTCCTCTGAGTCGATGTCGATGCCATCTCCTTCACCTGGGAGTCATCTCCCCTCTTCTACTCAGGCACACTTATCCACCAGAGTGTATAGCTCATTCACGGTCTTGGGTAACCGAACGTTTATTTTAGAACGTATCCGGTGGTTGCACATGTTCGACTGGAATGTGGCTATCACAGCTGCCGGGTGGATGTCTGGAATGTTCCTGTGCACCCGACTGAACCTCTGCATGTACTTCTGCAGGCTCTCTCCTTCCTTCTGGAGGAGTAGCTGCTAGTCATTGGGTCGTCCTGGTTCTTGATGGCCGCCCGTGAAGGCGCCAACAAACTCATGGCACAGGTCAGCCCAGCTCGAGATGGAATTCTCTGGCAAGTGCAACAGCCAAGACCTCACATTTGGCTTGAGTGCCATGGGGAAGTAGTTGGCGAACACCTTCTCGTCTCTTCCCCCGGCAGCTTGAACAGCTATGGTGTAGATGCTCAAGAACTCTGCCGGGTTCAATCTTCCATCGTACTTCTCTGGTATTTCTGGCTTAAACGTGTGGACAGATAGCCAACGGACTTGCCACAGCTCGTGAGTGAAGGCGGGGCACCCAACCTCAAAAGGTAGGTACCCACCTTCACCGGGCGTGGGCTCATCGACGTCGGGGCCATTGCGCCTATCAGACCGGCGTTGGGTTTCGCGGCATCGTTCGATGGTGACGCGCGCGTCTTCCCTCCGCCTGTCTTCCAGGACTCGCGTATGGGCAGATAGCAAGGTGGTGCCCGATTACCTCCTTGGGAACACCGGGGATGTCAGATGGTTGCCAAGCAAACACTTCGACATTTGCCCGCAGGAAGGCAAAGAGCACTCTTTCCTATTTGTCATCAAGGGTGGCACTGCTGTTAAATGTACCATCAGTGCCAGCCAGGCATGCTGGGACATTCTTCACAGATGGTGCAGCAGCCTTGGATCTCTTGCTATTGGAACTCTCCGGCAAGTCATCAACAGGCGCAGCGCACTCCGGAGAGGTACGCTTCCCGGATTCCTTGCTGGCATCCTTGCTACCTTTCTTATTTTTCTTGCTTTCCTTGGCGGGAGCAGCGGCTTCCGCAGCCTCTGCAGCGACTGCCTCCCGGTACATCTTGTCCACGCATATGATTGCGTCTTTCTTATCTGATGGGATGGAATGACGCCCATTGGTCCTGGCATCTTCAAAGTGTTGTAGGCATAGTGGGATGCCGCCATGAATTTGGCCAGGGCAGGATGACCAAGGATTCCATTGGACGACAGGGGGAGGTCAACCACATCAAACACAATCTTCTCAGTCCGGTTGTTCAACTCCCCTCGAATGTTACCGGTAGTGTGATCTTCCCCTTAGGACGACTCCTGCCGGGGTTGATCCCTTGGAACGTACCAGTAACCTTGAGCTCTTCATCTGTTATCTGGAGCTTGCTGATGACCTTCGGAGAAATCAGATTCAACCCGGCCTGCCGTCAACCAACATCTTTGTGACCTTGAGGTTGCGGATCATTGGTGAAACCAACAATGGCAAACACCCTACCGCGGTAGTGCGGTCAGGGTGATCCTCTTAACCAAAGATGATGGGCATGCGGGACCACTTGAGCGGCTTCCGAGAATCTGCCGCTGGCTCCATGGCATTGACCTCACGTGCCCACCTTTTAAGTTGGTGGTGAGAGGAGCGCAGAGATGCACCCCCGTCAATGCATAGGGCGTCAGTGGCTTTCTGGAACTCCTGCCCGCTGGTTTCCTCTTCATCTCCTTCATCACTCTCGTCCTCGTAATCCTTCTTCTCACGGCCCTTGGCGGGTTTTCCTTGATACTGAGGAGCCTTGCTGGGGCGACCTGTTCTGCCACCTCGGCCCTTCCCGCCAGTGCCATCTTGGTCTTTCTCCTTATCACGCTTCTTGTACTCAGCCCTCTGCTTCTTGACGAGCTGCTCGACCTGATGACAGTCCTGAAGGTCGTGGCCCATAGTCCGATGGATCTTGCAGTATGGCCCATCACCCTTCCCAGCCTTCTCGGCAGCCGCGGCTTCGCGACAATCGATGCATGCGGCAGCTTCCTTGCTGGGAACCACAGGCTTGGCCTTCTTGCCGGTACTAGGTGCACTCGATCCTTCAACGGTCATCACCACTTTATCCTTGCACTTCTTGTTGCGCTTCTTGTTCTTCTTCTTCTGGCTGGTGGCATCGTCATCGTCCTCTGATTCGATGTCGATGCCATCTCCTTCACCTGGGATTCGTCTCCCCTCTTCTACTCGGGCACACTTATCCACCAGAGTGTATAGCTCATTCACGGTCTTGGGCAACTGAACATTCATTTTAGAACGTATCCGGTGGTTGCGCACGTTCGACTGGAATGTGGCTATCACAGCTGCCGGGTGGATGTCTGGAATGTTCCTGTGCACCCGGCTGAACCTCTGCATGTACTTCTGCAGGCTCTCTCGTTCCTTCTGCGGGAGTAGCTGCTAGTCACTGGGTCGTCCTGGTTCTTGATGGCCGCCCGTGAAGGCGCCAACAAACTCATGGCACATGTCAGCCCAGCTCGAGATGGAATTCTCTGGCAAGTGCAACAGCCAAGACCTCACATTTGGCTTGAGTGCCATGGGGAAGTAGTTGGCGAACACCTTCTCGTCTCTTCCCCCGGCAGCTTGAACAGCGATGGTGTAGATGCTCAAGAACTCTGCCGGGTTCAATCTTCCATCGTACTACTCTGGTATTTCTGGCTTAAACGTGTGGGCAGATGGCCAACAAACTTGCCGCAGCTCGCGAGTGAAGGCAGGGCACCCAACCTCAAAAGGTAGGTACCCACCTTCACCGGGCGTGGGCTCGTCGACGTCGGGGCCATTGCGCCTATCAGACCAGCGTTGGGTTTCGCGGCGGCGTTAGATGGTGACGCGCGCGTCTTCCCTCCGCCTGTCTTCCAGGACACAAGTACACAAATATGATTTTTCAAACCGTTATGGTTAGCTGTTGCATGTAGATGTAGTTCTAATTTGAATTACGGTCATTAAATGGCTAGAAAATCACTTAAATGTCTTTAAAATGTTAAATGACCCCTAGAATTTTCCAAATTTTCACATGACAGTTGTATTAGTGCATGTTAAACATAGAAAAAATTTGAAGGCCGTAAGAGGAAGCTATCTCCCGTTTGTCATCAAACATGCATTGTTCCCTCTCGGAACCACGAGCCTTCTAGTGAGTTGTTCCGGTTTGTGAGGGGTGTGTGTCCAAACTTTCATCAAACAGGCCAATTTTTTTACCACATCGTCTTGGTGGCATGACATTACATCAAGCAAGGTTTCATGTTTTTTCTGATCATTTTTTTATTTTTTGGAATTAAAATGCCATGGCACTCCATGCATGTGTCCATGCCGTGAGATCAATATGTTTGAAAATTCCTTCTAATTTACTGCACATGGAATTAACTTGCACACAAGTACACAAATATGATTTTTCAAACTGTTATGGTTAGCCATAGCATGTAGATGTAGTTCAAATTTGAATTACGGTCATTAAATGGCTAGAAAATCACTTAAATGTCTTTAAAAGGTTAAATGACCCCTAGAATTTTCCAAAATTTCAAATGATAGTTGTATTAGTGCACGTTAAACGTAGAAAAAATTTGAAGGCCGTAAGAGGAAGCTATCTCCCGTTCGTCATCAAACATGCACTGTTCCCTCTCGGAACCACGAGCCTTCTAGTGAGTTGCTCCGGTTTGTGAGGGGTGTGTGTCCAAACTTTTGTCAAACATGCCAATTTTTTTCCACATCATCTTGGTGGCATGACAGTACATCAAGCAAGGTTTCATGTTTTTCTGCTCATTTTTTAATTTTTTGGAATTAAAATGCCATGGCACTCCATGCATGTGTCCATGCCGTGAGACCAATATGTTTGAAAAATCCTTCTAATTTACTGCACATGGAATTAACTCGCACACAAGTACACAAATATTATTTTTCAAACCGTTATGGTTAGCCATTGCATGTAGATGTAGTTCAAATTTGAATTACGGTCATTAAATGGCTAGAAAATCACTTAAATGTCTTTAAAAGGTCAAATGACCCCTGAAATTTTCCAAATTTTCACATGATAGTTGTATTAGTGCACGTTAAACATAGAAAAAAATTTGAAGGCCGTAAGAGGAAGCTATCTCTTGTTCGTCATCAAATATGCATTGTTCCCTCTCGGAACCACGAGCCTTCTAGTGAGTTGCTCCGGTTTGTGAGGGGTGTGTGTCCAAACTTTCGTCAAACAGGCCAATTTTTTTACCACATCATCTTGGTGGCATGACATTACATGAAGCAAGGTTTCATGTTTTTCTGATCATTTTTTAATTTTTTGGAATTAAAATGCCATGGCACTCCATGCATGTGTCCATGCCGTGAGACCATTATGTTTGAAAATTCCTTCCAATTTACTGCACATGGAATTAACTTGCACACAAGTACACAAATATGATTTTTCAAACCTCTATGGTTAGCTGTTGCATGTACATGTAGTTCAAATTTGAATTACGGTCATTAAATGGCTAGAAAATCACTTAAATGTCTTTAAAAGGTCAAATAACCCCTGGAATTTTTCAAATTTTCACATTACAGTTGTATTAGTGCACGTTAAATGTAGAAAAAATTTGAGGGCCGTAAGGGGAACCTATCTTCCATTCGTCATCAAAGATGCATTGTTCCCTCTCGGAACCACGAGCCTTCTAGTGAGTTGCTTTGGTTTGTGAGGGGTGTGTGTCCAAACTTTTGTCAAACATGCCTAATTTTTTACCACATCATCTTGGTGGCATGACATTACATCAAGCAAGGTTTCATGTGTTTCTGATCTTTTTTTAATTTTTTGGAATTTAAATGCCATGGCACTCCATGCTTAATTGTGTCATAGCCGTTAGACCAATATGTTTGAAAATTCCTTCCAATTTACTGCACATGGAATTAAATCACACACAAGTACACAAAATATGACTTTTCAAACCGTTATGGTTAGCTGTTGCATGTACATGTAGTTCAAATTTGAATTACGGTCATTAAATGGCTAGAAACTCACTTAAATGTCTTAAAAGGTCAAATGACCCCTGAAATTTTCCAAAATTTGACATGATAGTTGTATTAGTACTACAAATTTTCTCGTACATTTAGAACACCATCCGTTGCCACTTTACTCCAAATTCATCTTTCAAAGCTAATAAAAAATATCAACAACATCACACATAGTTTTTTGTAGGAACCGTTTGCGATGAAAATTCCTGGGTCTACTTAAGTCTTCCTCCTTAAGCTTCGCCGGCTCGTCTGCTCCAGTGCCGGCAACCCTCGAATCCACGAATCCCGATCCCCATTCCTGCAAACCCTTCTTGCAAAGATGACGCCGTGGAAACGCTTCGTGAAGGCCCGTACGATGGCCACGTCCTCCCCGAGCACCGCCGCCTGCGCCGAGAGCGTGGCCGCCTACACCGAGAGTGCTGCCGCATCCGCATTGAGCGCGGCTGCATCCGTCAAGAGGGCATCTGCGGCAGCCGACAGGGCAGCTGCAGCAGCTGAGACGGCTGCAGCTTCTACTACGAAGCCGGCTACAAACGCTAAGAGCGCTCGAGCTGCCGTCCGTGCCGCCGATGTCACCCTGGCCCGGGTCGAGGCCGTCCACGCCAAGATCGAGGACGCACACGCCAAGATATTCCAGGCCACCTCGGAATCCAGCATGCAACCCATGTCCGAAAAGGCGGCGGTGGCCATGGAGTACCTACTTCCTCATGAGATCGCCGAGCGGGAGCTGGAGATGCAGGAGGCGGCGGAGATCGAGGAGCGCCGGGAGAAGGAGTTGCGCGTGGCCGAGGTCGAGGTAGAGAAGAGTCTGTCCATCGAGGAATCGGCGGTGGAGTACGAATGCGAGCTCTGGCGCAGCCACTACTACGAGTACTACAACCTTGAGGGCGGCACCGAAGACGAGGACAAGGACGAGGTCGACTTCAGCAGGGGGGATGCGGAGTCCACCAACGGCGGCATGTTGGCAGGACAAGTCATCGATGTCTCATCTCACACCGGCGATGCATAGGCCGGTGCGGCGGCGGATTTGTTAAAATTATGTGTACTTAGGCTTTGTTTTTAATGCTCATATTTCGTTAGAGCAATGTTTAGGTCAACTAGCTCTGTTTAATTACTGAAATTGCTCGATTCAGTAAGTGTGGTATGTGTGTTGTACGCTCTTTTGTGTGCCCAAATTAGCAAGCGATGTTAAATTATGCAATGATGTACCCGGGGAAATTTCCACCAAAATTTGAATTATCAAACTCATCCCATGCGCGTAAAGCAGAAGAATCGTTTGTGATGCACACAATCGTTCAAAGTGAGTGGTGTCCGGTGGCACCGCGCGCAAAGTTTCCCTCCACATTTCGAAATTTTTGGCCTACCGCCGAAATATCTACCCTTGCCCCCCCTTCCCCACCCCCTTTTCTCCCCGACCACAAGTCACATTTCACCTGTTTCCTCCTTCCTTCCTTCCTAAGCTATAGCCGCTTCCTCGCTTGCTTCCTCGCTGTCGCCGTCTCGCATCGTACCGCCGGGGTCGCTATGGTCTTCTTCAATGACCTCTCCAGCGGTTCCTCCTCCGACGATGACTCCTTCACCACCCGGGTATGCCTCTCTTCTCTCTTTCGGGCTATGACTTGGAATGAAGGATTTTAACCCGGTGGTTGATTTGAGTCATTTCTTCCTCTTGTAGCTCCCTAGGACCATCAGTTGCAATGAATGGAGCGGGGTGGCTGAAGATCTGTCTGCTCGTTGTCACCTTCAATCTCCATGCGTGAAGCTAGTTGCGTTTGAATCTGTGGACAGTGGGAGGAAGTTTCTGGCATGTGCAGAGAAGGTTAGACCCTCTTTCATTGTTACAAATTATTTGATAGATGTGATTCAGGCACTGTCACGGTCCCAACACATTCATACCACACCTTCAACCAAACGCATCCTAAGACAGTGTCACAATTTGTACCTAGTATCTAAAAATGTTGCCATCTCATCAGCGGTGCCATTAGAAAATTATTTGGCACCGCTTAAGCAGTTTGTGCAGCCAACTTTGGTCCACACATCCGAGCAGCCAAGCAGTAAAATACTAAATCTTTATGGCACGAAGGAACTGGGCATTAGAGCAACTAGGTGCTCCGGAGTCCAGGTCCCTGATTTTTTTCTGCTACATCGGCTCGCCAGTGCAGGGCACCGGTGCGAGATGTAGCAACAGTTGTCTTTACACCGGTTTTGGCATACATAGTGGACGGCCTTAGTGCTATTAGTTCTATGTTACTAAATTTGTGCATGTACACACCTGTTAGTATCAATTTGCTGTCATCCAAACACTGTCGCTATGCTGTTGCAGTTATATTTACCTTCCTCATAAAATGTTCAATTTGTTATTTATAGTACATGAGTAAGAACTTGTAGCATTGTTGTAGTTAATTATAGCTTCTGATGTTTCAAAATTTGGTTGTTGTCTCAGTAGCAATTATTTCATTTGCACATTGATCTTTTTGAGAAGATATGTCATAATTAACGTGTTTCTTCAGTTTTTCAAAATAAGTATTGGTGATTTTCTGTGTTGCTATAAACCCATTTCCCCTACAATTGTTACTGATCTAGTTTTAAATATTATAGGATGAACGGAAGTGTTCTTACTTGGAGTGGGTTGATCAAGAGTGGCCACAGTCTTTGAAGATGTGCCTAGCAAAGCCCTGGAGCATGCATGAGGAGGAGAACAGAGGTAGGCTTAGAGAAAGTGTTGTCAACACTGAAGAATATTTGAAGATGTGGGATAAAAAGGGGAAAGTGGAGAATGAGCTTAGATTTTTTAAATCAGACTTTGCTAAGATGGTGTTGGCGAAGGAGGAGGCACTTTCCTAGTTGGCCAGTGCAAAACAGGTTCTTACTGAACTGAAAGCAGAGGTGGATAAGACGAGCCTGGATGATCTCAATTAGGGAAATGAATATATTGTTCTAATATTTTTCTTATGAAGGTGAACTAGCTATATGATGTACTGTGCTGTTTTCAGGTAGCTATCGAACTGTGATGTTAAAATATATTTATGTGCCTAATATGAAATTGGCAAACAGCTGTTCGATATTAAATGTGAATTTGCGTAATACTGGAATTATTAATTGTAAACTAATAAACCTACTAAATGGGTCATGGAACTTTGCAAACGGTTCTAGCAGTAAAAACGCTTGTGATGGATAGCCCAATGCCACACAGTTTTCTTCATCAAATCATGTGTGATGTAGTTGAATAAAAGCAAACGGTTAACCAAGGCAGAGCGTGTGTGATAGTTACACCTATCACACACGAGCCTATACATAAAACTATGTGGGATGTACATACGAACGGAAACATTTTCCCTGGATTGACTGTGTGGGATGTACATATGAACAGAAACATTTTCCCTGGATTGACTGTGTGGGATGTACATCAGAACGGAAACGTATTCCTTGGATTGACTATGTGGAATGTACATACCAAACGGAAACGTTTGTTTGGGACTGACTGTGTGGAATGTACATACGAACGGAAACGATTGGGTTTCGATGCCTCGCCCAATCACACATGAACTCATTTTGCTCCAGCCTGTGTGCCAGGAGGGCCTATCCCCGATGGTTTCTGGGTCATGTGGGAAGGACCCCCCTATCGCCCACACTCACTTGGCGACGGTTCCAAATGCCATCGCGGAAAGGGGTTAAAAACCGTTTGTATAGCACCTCGATGTACCAGTGCACGGTATGATGGGTGGAGCCACGAGATTGCCACCTTAATGTAAATATCGTAGAGATAGGTTATAGGTGACTGTGGCTAGACGTACACGGAGGACCCCGACGAGGAGAAGGTGTACTAGCGCGAGACGAGGAGCTATAATTTCGTACCACGATGGAATTTTAGATTTTGGTGCCACGACAACATTTTCTGAAATGGCCGCGAAGCAATGTTTTTCTGAGATTGGCGCCATGGTAACGTTTTGAAACGGTTGCCACGACAATGAAATATTGGCCGTCACATCGCTTCAACTGGAGACTGAAGACGATCGTGGAGAACTCCCGGTGCCCAGGGCTATACCATATCATGATATTATAAATTGCCTGAGATATTTATCCCTTTGTTGTTTGCACCCTTTCATTGCGTTGTAGTCAATTATTAGGGTGATCTCTCACAGTAAATATCAAGTTAAAAGGTGCTCTTCCCAGTGTTGCAACCGTCTATAACACGTAGCATTCTGGAGTGCGTCATGTCCACATGAGTACAAACAGGACGTGAGGTGTAAGACATGGATGGTCAGACCATGTATGCAGATAGCACCCAGTTGTCTTAAAGTTCTAGCAGAATCATTCTGATCTCAGAGCACGAAGCATCGAAAGATGAACATCAGTCATATGGAGATATGATCGGCAAAAGTTTTCCCACCAGTCAAAATTCTCGTCATCAGTGATGTCTACATCAATGGCTAAGAACTAGACTTGGATCTTGAATCACTCACTATTAATTATGAGAGATATTAATTTGAGTGGGAGTGCACTTCAAATTAAAACTTGTTTAAACACTAGTGCCATATTAATTATGAATTGTGTCTAAAGTGAATATTGTGTTTATTGTTGTAGATCAATGGCTTGTAATAGTTTCAATGTAACACCACACTTTGAGAAAGAAAAGTTGGTTGAGACTGGTGGAAACTATGAGGATTGGATCTAATGACCCACAAGTATAGGGGATCAATCATAGTCCTTTCGATAAGTAAGAGTGTCAAACCCAACGAGGAGCAGAAGGAAATGACAAGTGGTTTTCAGCAAGGTAATGTCTGCAAGCACTGAAAATAGTCGGTTACAGGTAGTTCGATAGCAAGATGATTTGTAACGAGCAAGTAACGGTAATGGTAAATAAAGTGCCACAAGGTAGCCCAATCCTTTTGAGGCAAATGATAGGCCAAAACGGTCTCTTATGATAAGCAAAGCGTTCTTGAGGGTACACGGGAATTTCATCATATCACTTTCATCATGTTGGCTTAATTCGTGTTCGCTACTTTGATAATTTGATATGTGGGTGCACCGGTGCTTAGGTGCTGTTCTTACTTGAACAAACCTCCTACTTATGATTAACCCCCTCGCAAGCATCCGCAACTACGAGAAAAGTATTAAGATAAAATCTAACCATAGCATTAAACTTTTGGATTCAAATTGTTCCCTTACGAAGTAGCGCATAAATAGGGTTTAAGCTTCTGTCACTCTAGCAACACATTATCTAATAACTACTCCACAATGCATTCGCTTAGGCCCAAATATGGTGAAGTGCCATGTAGTCGACGTTCACATGACACCACTAAGGGAATCACAGCATACATATCATAAAAATATCGAATACATATCAAGTTCACATGATTACTTGCAACATGACTTCTCCCGTGACCTCAAGAACAAAAGTAACTACTCACAAATAATAATCATGCTCAAGATCAGAGGGGTATTAAACAGCATAATGGATCTAAACATATAATCTTCCACCAAATATACCATATAGTAATCAACTACAAGATGTAATCAACACTACTAGTCACCCACAAGCACCAATCTAAGGTTTCGGTACAAATATTGAACACAAGAGATGACCTAGGGTTTGAGACGAGATGGTGATGTTGAAGATATTGATGGAGATGGCCCTCCCAAAGATGGGAGAGTTGTTGGTGATGACGATGACGATGATTTCCCCCTCCAAGAGGGAAGTTCCCCCGGCGGAATCGCTCCACCGGAGGGCAAAAGTGCTCCTGCCCAAGTTCCGCCTCGAGACGGCGGCGCTTCATCCCGAAAGTCATCTCCTTATTTTTTCTAGGTCTAAATGACTTATATACCAAAAGATGGGCACCAGAGGTGGGCCGAGGAGGGCACAACCCACCAGGGCGCGCCTGGGCTCCCTGGCGCGCCCAGGTGGGTTGTGCCCACCTGGTGGGCCCCCTCTGGTAGTTTTTTGCGCCAATAATTCTTAAATATTCCATAAAAAATCTCTGTGAAGTTTCAGCTTATTTGGAGATGTGCGGAATAGGTAGCTCTGACGTGCCCTTTTTAGGTCCAGAATTCCAGCTATCGGTATTCTCCCTCTTTGTGCAAACCTTGCATATTATGAGAGAAAAGGCATTAGAAATACTCCAAAAGGCATTATTATGCATAAAATTTTTATAAATAATAGTAGGAAAACATGATGCAAAATGGACGTATCAACTTCCCCAAGCTTAGACATCGCTTGTCCTCTAGCGAATAACCAAAATAAAAAACCCTGTCCACATGCTTAGAGAGAGAGGTGTCGATAAAAACAAAATACGGACAGAGAAGCATCATGATTATTATTATAACAGCAAAGAACTTTAACATAAACTTTATCAAACAACTTTTATCATATAACTTCTCATGAATAAGTAACAATTCATCACAACATTGAAGTATAAAGCATAAACCTTATTGAAAACCAACAAACTATGTTCTTAGTCAACTTTGCAACTACAATTCATCATATTTTCAGGAAGATACTTGTGTCGGAGCCTTTAGGCAAGTCCACATACTCAACCATCATTTAATCTTCTATGATTGCTAACACTCACAGCATACCCATGAGCAAAAAGTTTCGACCGGACACATAGAAAGATAGGGGCTTATTGTTTCGCCTCCCAACGTATTCACCTCAAGGGTGATGTCAACAATAATAACTCATGCCTACTCATATCCAACTGGATATATGTGCCTAGATCTTTCCTCACCACATGATACTTGCCAAAAGAGAAAAATAAAAGGAATAGGAAAGAAAACATTTGACTGTTACATAAACGTAAATGCATAAAAGTAAAAGATAGGCCCTTCGCACAGGGAAGCAGTGGTTGTCATGCGCTTATTTGTTTGTATTCCAAATCCCTTAATGTAAAAGAACGTCACGTTATATTGCCCCTTATGATAGCAACCTTTATTATGCAGTCGATCGCTTTTATTCTTTGCCATCACAAGTTCGTACAACGCTCAATTTTCTCTTACATTAAATGATCCAACACATTTAGAAGCAATTTTTATTGCGTTATTGCACCGATGACAACTTACTTGAAGGATCTTAGTCAATCCATAGGTAGGTATGGTGGACTCTCAAAATAAGATTTGGGTTAAGGGTTTTTGGATGCACAAGTAGTATCTCTACTTAGTGCGGAATTTTTTGGCTAGAAAAGATATTGAGCAAGTACCACATGTTAAAGGATCTATGACAATATAACTTCTATGTGAATATGAACAAACATAAATCATTACGTTGTCTTCCTTGTCCAACGTCAACTATTTTGACACAAAATATTTAATGGGGGCTCACAATCATAAAAGATGTCCAAGATAGTGTATTTGCATGTGAATCTTCTCTTCCCTTATTAATTATTTCATGAGTTACATCATTGACCAATGCTATGTTTGTCAATCTCCAATAAATTTTACCACTTATACTTTTCCTTATGTAATGTCATTACTTACCATAAGATTAGCATATGATCTTATTCATTTATTTTCCTTTCTTTTATTTAAACATTAAAGTAAAGAAACAAAACTCAAAAAACTCTTTATTATATATCTTGAACATGATTACATAGATAGATCACTAAGAAAGCACTCAAAAAGAGAGGATCGAACTAAACTTTTATTCAACTAATTCATAGGAAAACTAAAGATCAAACTAAAATAGATGAAAGAAAAGATAGTGGTGATGATACAATACTGGGACACCTCCCCCAAGCTTGGCACAAGCCAAGGGGAGTGTCCATACCATGAACTCAAGTCTCCTTTGGTGATGAAGAAGGTGGTGGTGGTGATGAGGTAGTAGCGTCACACTTCAGGCTCAGGAGGTGTTCCAATCTACGAATGATGCTTCGGAGGGCGATGACATGCTCTTGCAACAGAATATTTTCACGAGTGAGATATTTATTTTGTACATGCACTGTTTCAATGATCCTAAAAGCTTCAATTTTAGTAGGGGTGAGATAATCATAGTAAGGCTGAAGGACGTCTTCTTCTTCTTCTGCTGTTGGAACGGCCTGCCCCTCTGCCGGAACTTGATTTCCTGTGACTTCCTTGACTTTGTCACCCTTGATGGTCTTCTCTAGTTCCTCTATTTTTATCTCCATCTTCATTAACCAAGAATCTCCTTCTACTTTGTCAGAGGAGAGAGAAGACATGATGCTTGGCTTAACAGATCTGACAGAAAACAGCAAGAAAGAAGAACAGAAGATTTCTCTGTGATATGGTATTCAATACATTCGGGGGGAGGGGGGTATATAAAGATTTTTTATCTCAGGAAACAAGCAAACGGGAGGAAAATGGAGTCGGGAAGGTTCCCGAGGTGGGCACAACCCACCTGGGCGCGCCCGGGGGCCCTGGCGCGTCCTGGTGTCCTGTGCCCCCCTCGGGTACCTTCCTGATTGTTTCTTATTTTCCTAATTTTTAAAATATTCCAAAACTAACAGAAAATATTTTTGCGGATTTTTCGGAGTCTGTTTACTTACCGTATCACGTACCTCCTTCTTTTTAATTATTCTGGAGTGTTCCGGAAGGTCTGTTTTATGTGTTCCTCAGGTGTCATGGTTTGAATAATATTGCTTTCAACATAAATAGGCGTACCTGAGATATAGTGTTTAACTCTTGGACCATTGACCACCTTCGGGTTAGTACCTTCGGCATTATTTATTTTGACAGCTCCAGAGCGGTAAACCTCCTAGATAACATACGGTCCTTCCCATTTGGAGAGAAGTTTTCCTGCAAAGAATCTGAAACGAGAATTGTACAAAAGCACATATTCCCCAACTTTGATTTCCCGCTTTTGGATTCTTTTATCATGCCATCTTTTTACTTTTTCTTTAAATAACTTGGCATTTTCATAAGCTTGGGTTCTCCATTCATCTAGTGAGCTAATATTAAATAACCTATTTTCACCGGCAAGTTTGAAATCATAGATGAGTTCTTTAATTGCCCAATATGCTTTGTGTTCTAACTCTAGAGGCAAATGGCAAGCTTTTCCATAAACCATTTTATACGGAGACATACCCATAGGATTTTTATCAGCTGTTCTGTAGGCCCAAAGTGCATCATCTAATTTCTTAGACCAATTCTTTTGGGACCTATTAACAGTTTTCTGTAATATTAGTTTTATTTCTCTATTGCTAAGTTCAACTTGACCACTAGATTGAGGGTGATAGGGTGATGCAATTCTATGGTTAACATCATATTTAGCAAGCATTTTACGGAAAGCACCATGAATAAAGTGTGAACCACCATCAGTCATTAAATATCTAGGGACTCCAAACCTCGGGAAAATAACTTCTTTAAGCATTTTAATGGAAGTGTTATGATCAACACTACTAGTTAGAATAGCTTCTACCCACTTAGTAAAGTAATCAACAGCAACCAAAATATGTGTACACCCATTAGAGGAAGGAAAGGGTTCCATATAATCAAATCCCCAAACATCAAATGGTTCCACAGCAAGTGAATAATTCATAGGCATTTCTTGACACTTACCAATATTACCAATCCGTTGACATTCATCACAAGATAAAACAAACCTACGGGCATCCTTGAAGAGAGTAGGCCAATAAAAACAAGATTGCAATACCTTGTGAGCAGTTCTATCTCCCGCATGATGCCCTCCATAAGCTTCGGAGTGACATTTCTATAGGATTTGTTCCTGTTCATGCTTAGGTACACAACGTCTAATAATACCATCTACTCCTTCTTTATAAAGATGTGGGTCATCCCAAAAGTAATGTCTTAAATCATAGAAGAATTTTTTATTTTGTTGGTATGTGAAACTAGGTGGTATGTATTTAGCAAAAATATAATTAGCATAGTCAGCATACCAAGGAGTGTTAAGAGAAACATTTATTGCAGCTAATTGCTCATCAGGAAAACTATCATCAATAGGTAGTGGGTCATCAAGGATATTCTCTAACCTAGACAAGTTGTCAGCTACAGGGTTCTCAGCTCCTTTTCTATCAGTAATATGTAAATCAAATTCTTGTAGCAAGAGAACCCACCTAATGAGTCTAGGTTTAGCATCTTTCTTTTCCATAAGATATTTAATAGCAGCATGATCGGTGTGAACAGTGAGTTTAGAATCAACAATGTAAGATCTGAATTTGTCACAAGCAAGCACAACTGCTAAAAATTCTTTTTCAGTGGTAGCATAATTTCTTTGGGCATTGTCTAGAGTTTTGCTAGCATAATGAATGACATTTAGTTTCTTATCAACTCTTTGTCCTAGAACAGCACCAACAGCATAATCACTAGCATCACACATAATTTCAAAAGGCAAGTTCCAATCAGGTGGTTGAACACTAGGTGAAGAAATTAAGGCTTTCTTAAGTGTTTCAGAGGCTTCTATACAATCATCATAAAAAACAAATGGAACATCCTTTTGTAAAAGATTTGTAAGAGGCCAAGAAATTTTGGAAAAGTCTTTAATAAATCTCCTATAGAAACCAACATGACCTATAGGAAACTACGAATACCTTTAATATCTCTGGGACATGGCATTTTCTCAATTGCATCAACTTTAGCTTTATCCACCTCAATACCTCGTTCAGAAATTTTATGCCCCAAGACAATACCTTCATTAACCATAAAGTGACACTTCTCCCAATTCAAGACAAGATTAGTTTGCTCACATCTCTACAAAACTCGATCAAGGTTGCTCAAGCAATCATCAAAAGAAGTGCCATATATAGAAAAATCATCCATGAAAACCTCAACAATCTTTTCACAAAAGTCAGAGAATATAGCAGTCATACATCTTTGAAAGGTAGCAGGTGCATTGCATAAACCGAAAGGCATATGTCTATAAGCATAAGTTCCAAATGGGCAAGTAAAGGTGGTTTTCTCTTGATCAGATTGTGAAACAGGTATTTGAGAAAAACCAGAATATCCATCTAGGAAGCAAAAATGTGCGTGCTTTGATAATCTTTCTAGCATTTGATCAATAAAAGGCAAAGGGTAATGATCTTTTCTAGTAGCTTTATTTAATTTTCTAAAATAAATTACCATTCTATAGCCAGTAACAATTCTTTGTGGGATAAGCTCATTTTTATCATTAGGAACAATAGTAATACCTCCCTTCTTAGGGACACAATGAACAAGACTTACCCATCTACTATCAGCTATTGGGTAGATTATACCTACTTCCAGAAACTTTAATATCTCAGTTCTTACCACTTCTTTCATTTTGGGATTCAATCGTCGTTGATGATCAACAACGGGTTTAGCATCAGGTTCCATATTAATCTTGTGCTGACAGAGAGTGGGACTAATGCCCTTAAGATCGTCAAGAGTATATCCAATAGCAGCATGGTGCTTCTTCAGAATTTTCAATAGTCTTTCTTCTTCATGCTCTGAAAGGTTAGCACTAATAATAATAGGATATATCTTTTTCTCATCAAGATAAGCATATTTCAAAGTGTCAGGCAATTGTTTTAATTCAAACACAGGATCACCTTTGGGTGGAGGAGGTCCTCCTAAAGTTTCAATAGGCAAATTATGTTTAAGCAGAGGTCTTTGTTCAAAGAAAATTTTATCTATCTCATCTCTTTCATGCATATGAATATCATTTTCATGGTCTAGCAAATATTGTTCTAGTGGATCTGTAGGGGGCATGGCAATAGAAGTAAGACCAATTATTTCATCCTTGCTAGGTAATTCTTTCTTATGAGGTTGTCTATTAAACTTGGAAAAATTAAATTCATGAGACTCACCACCAAAGTTAACACTGACAGTTTGTTGATGACAATCTATAGTAGCATTGACAGTGTTCAAGAAGGGTCTACCAAAGATAATAGGACAAAAGTCATCTTGTGGGGAACCAAGAACTAGAAAATCAGTAGGGTATTTTATTTTCCCACACAAGACTTCAACATCTCTAACAATCCCAAGTGGTGTGATGCTGTCTCTATTAGCAAGTTTAATAGTAACATCTATGTCTTCTATTTCAGCAGGTGCTATGTCATTCATAATTTCTTGGTATAAGGTAAAAGGAATAGCACTCACGCTAGCACCTAAATCACATAAACCATGGTAACAATGATCTCCAATTTTAACTGAGACAACAGGCATGCCAACAACAGGTCTATGTTTATCCTTTTCATAAGGTTTGGCAATTCTAGCAGCTTCATCATAGAAGTAAATAACATGCTCATCAATATTTTCTACCAGGAGATCTTTAACCATAGCAACACTTGGTTCCACTTTAATTTGCTCAAGAGGTTTAGGTGCTCTAATATGACTTTTGCGAACCACAGTTGAAACCTTAGCATGTTTCTTTATCCTAACAGGGAAAGGTGGTTTTTCAATATAAGCAGTAGGCACAACTGGATCAACATTATAGATAATAGTTTCATCTTTAGCTATGACCGGTTCTTTAGTTTCTTCTTTAATAGGTGGGTGATATTTAAACCACTTCTCCTTAGGGAGATCAACATGAGTGGCAAATGATTCATAGAAAGAGGCTACTATCTCAGAGTCAAGTCCATATTTAGTGCTAAACTTTTGAAAAGCATCGGTATTCATAAAAGATTTAACACAATCAAACTCAAGCTTATACTTGACTCTTTACCTTCGTCGAGTTCCCAATCTTCATAGTTGCATTTAATTCTTTCTAAGAGATCCCACCTAAATTTAATAGTCTTCTTCATAAAAGAACCAGTACAAGAAGTATCAAGCATGGATTGACCATCACGAGAAAGTCGAGGATAAAAATTCTGAATAATAATTTCTCTTGAGAGCTCATGATTGGGGCATGAATATAACATTGACTTAAGCCTCCCCCAAGCTAGAGCGATACTTTCTCCTTCACGAGGCCAAAAATTATATATATAATTCCGATCACGATGAACTAGATGCATAGGATAATTTTTTTGGTGAAATTCCAATTTCAATCGATTCCAGTTCCAAGATCCAATATCATCATGTGACGCCCTCGGCCCGATCGTGCACTAATCATACACGCAACTGCACATGATCAAGCCTAAGGACTCATGGGAAGATATCACAACACAACTCTAAAACATAAATAAAGTCATACAAGCTTTATATTACAAGCCAGGGGCCTCGAGGGCTCGAATACATAAGCTTGCGTACAAGCATCGGCGGAAGCATAAGATATCTGAGTACAGATATGAAACAGAAACAGAAAGGCCTTTAGAAAGGCGGGGCAAAAATAAAACACTACGATCGAAAGGCGTAGGCCTCCTGCCTGGGACCCTCCGATCCTACTCCTGGTCGTCGGTCAACTCGTAGTAGTATCCACCCTCGGGGTCGAAGTAGTAGCGATCGTCGGCGGGGGCAACTGTCTCAGGGACTCCGTCATCTTGGTCACGACAAACTGATATGGGGAGAAAAGGGAAAACAAAGCAACCATGAGTACTCAGAAGTACTCAGCAAGCAAGGATCTACACTACATATGCAACATTTTCAAGGGAAGGCTGTATATGTGGACTGGGCTGCAGAATTGCCAGAATAGAGAGAAGGCCTAGTCCTATCGAAGACTAGCATCTTCAATGGTCTTGCAGCATTAGAAGAGTGTAGACAGTACAATATAATGTAGCAGTATCATTAAGTCTCAACCTCACCCAGAGATCCTTTCTCGACTCCCTCCGAGAAAGCAATCCCAGAGCCATACAGTCATCAACCTCGTCCGGAGATCCCTTCTCGACTCCCTGCGAGAAGCAATCCCAGAGCCATAGTATCCAAGTATCCAGTTCTAAATGGTATCAATCAAGATACAACTCCGAGTGTCCTTTACCGTAGGACCGGCTATCGATAGATGTGTTCTTCCCTGCAGGGGTGCACCAACTTACCCAACACGCTCGATTAACTCCGGCCGGACACAGTTTCCTGGGTCATGCCCGGCCTCGGCCAAACGATACATCGCAGCCCTACCTAGAGCTCAGCAGAGAGGTCCCCGCCGGTCTACATCCTAAGCACTCAGGGGTCTTGGGCCATCGCCCTGTGCACTCCGGGTCATTACTAGCAGGGTGGATACCAGCGCCATCGGCACGATCCGACCCGGCCACTATGCTGAACTGGACATCTGACAGAACTGTCGGCTGATGCTACGATGCAGAACGCCCATACTATGCCCACGTGATGGTTAGTGCTATCGGGCCAGAGGCCTGCTCGGATCAAATATCCAAATCGTTAGTGGACTAGGGCTTGCGGTAACGAGCAGAGACTCACGAAAGATGTGACCCCGTCGCCCCGTCTCGAGGACTTACTGCAAGGGTTAAGAATGCCCGACTGCGCCTCGTATTCTCACTCAGGCACCACACAGGCACCCGTCTTCACAACACTCGCCACTCAGGCGCACGCGGGTACTCCTCAGGGTCGACCCGCCTATCCAAGTAATAGTGTATAGTCCAAGTATCCGTGTGTCCATAACATCAGGGGAATCCGAGGTATCACCCTCATTGAATTCCCACTCGATGTATCTGTCAAGGTGAACTCGGAGGAATCACCCTCGATGGGTTCACACTTGATGTGTTGCACGACAGCGTCGTTACCGGAAGTGGTGAAGGAGGAATCACCCTCGATGACCACGACCGAATAGCTACTCTACAGAGTTAACATCAGAAGTGCTACACGAGGTATCACCCTCGGCACTCGGTGGTAACGTTGCAGTGTCGTTACAACTAAGGGGGTGAGGTGCGGTGCCGGGGCCTGGTCTTCAATCCCGTTGATCGGGTCTTCGGATTATCCAGCGGGGCAATCGGGACAAGTGGGGTCACTGATAGGTCTCTACCCAGCCTATACTAAGCAGTTTAGGATATGCAGGTAATTATCAACAGCAGGTTACAATAAACAGGCTATGCATCAGAATAGGTAAAGCAGCAGCAGTAGCAGTTCTAATGCAAGCAGGAGAAATAGCATGGGCGATATCGGTATGCTCAAGGGGGGGGGCTTGCCTGGTTGCTCGGCGGCAAGGGCAAGGTCTACAATGGTGTCTTCGGGCTCCGGAGCTGCGTCGGTCTCGGGGACAACGTCGGGGTCTAACAAGAGAGAAAAGGGGGAGGAAACAGTAAATACTAAGCAAACAGGAGCATGACAAATACGATACATGGTGCTAGGGGTAGTCTAACGCCGTACTACACGTATCAGACGGAGCAGGAGAATATCTGACGATAGTTCCCGGGTCTTTGGAATTATCGGACACATGATCCGGAGGGGGACGGTTCCATGTTCGGATAGATAGGGACGCGTGACGGACGAACGGACCGCGTATCCGAATTCGTCTCGTCGTTCTGAGCAACTTTCATGTACAAAGTTTTTCCATCAGAGTTACGAATTATTTAATATGAATTTATAAAGATTTAAACAATTTCTGGAATTTAATTAATTTAATAAATCAACATTATCTGAAACAGTAGTTGATGACGTCTGCATGACATCATGCTGACGTCAGCACAATCTGACAGGTGGGGTCCACCTGTCATAGACTGGTCAGTTAATTAGTGATTAACTAATTAATTAATACTTAATTAAACTAATTAACTAAATTGGATTAACCTAATCAGGATTAATTAACTTAATTAATTAAATAATTAATTAATTAATTATCAATTTTAATAAAAAAAAATTCAGGGACGGGCCCATGTGCAGTGGCACATGGGGGGTCTTGCGGGCACACGGGCAAACGGGCGTGGGCGCCGGCGCCCGTGTGGATTTGGGTGCGCGAGCGCGGCGGTGCGGCCCGCGGCGAGCGGCCAGCGTGGGGAAGAGGATCGCGGCGAGGGAGGCCGGAAGCGGGCGGCGAGCGCCGGCGTGGGGGCCGATGGCCAGGGGCGGCCAGTGTAGCAGCGGGAAGCGGCGAGCTTGTACGGACAGGCGAGCGGGAGCAGCGAGGCAAGCGCGAGGCTATGGCAGGGCAAGGGGGAGCACACCCTCGCGCAGGTGGGCGAGGCCGGGAGGAGGTGCGGGCGCGAGCAGCGGGCTGTGAGGGAGAAAGCTGCAGGGGGGCAACGGACGCGACCGGCACGGCTGCGGTCGCACGTGTGCGATTGTGGCCATGGCTTGGGCGGGGGCGGGAGATAGCATTGTTGGCGACGAGTGGAGCGGCGCCGGGGTCCGGGTGGTCGTCGAGGTGGGGCTACGGGCGTCAGCTCCGGTCGTGGCTAGGCTCGTCCGAGCGAGCGGAACGAGCTGCGCCCTCCTGTGGTGGCGGTGAGGCCGAAGAAGGAAGAGAAGCTCACAGCGGGGCTGTAGGGGGCTGGCAGCGTGCTCGGGGAGGCGGGGATGTAGCGATGGCGGTGGATCGATGATGAAGTAGAGGCGGTGGCCGACGGAGGGAACGGCGCGGGCGACGGTGGTGACGCGTCCCTGCCTCGATCCAGCGGCGAGGAATATGTAGGCCACCCCGGTGGAAGCCCTTGGACAAAGGCGGACGGAGGGCGGCAGCCGGTGGCCACGTGCATGGCGAGGCCACAGCGATGGCTGCGCTCGGGTGAGGGGGGAGAAGGGGATCTGAGGCGAGAGGGGAGTGGTGGGATCGTGGGAGGTGGAGTGGGGTGGTTAGCGGTTTAGGGTTTCGGGGGATAGGGCCATATAGGCCGGGGGAGGTGTGGGGTGGGCCGGCCTTGTTGGGGTGGTCCAGCTGGGCCACGGCCCAGGGGGGGTTCTGTTTTTCCTTTTCTTTTTCTTTTGTTTTTCTTTTGTCTTTTTCTTTTTCTTTTTTTCTGTTTTGTTTTCTTTTTTCTTTTTGTACCAAATGATTTTTCTGGTGAACATGAAATTTGGCACATAAATAATACAGATTATTTTGAGCTAGCACAAAAAGTTTGGGTGCAACTGGAGTTAAATAAATAATCATTTATTTCGAAAAGGCCATTTTATTCATTGCTCGACCACTTATTAATTTCCTAGGAATTTATTTGTGATTCAAGTGAAGTTGGTTTTAACATTACAATGATCAGGGAAATTTATAGAATTATTCGAACATTTTAGTTGTACCGTTCGAAGAAATAATTATTTCACTTGTAATTTAAATTTGAATTTGACTTTGATTTTGGATGAGTGGCCATTTGCTTATTAATCATGATGACATGGCCACCATTAAGGGGAGATTACTGTAGCATGATTTCTGGGGTGTTACAAATCTCCTCCACTACAAGAAATCTCGTCCCGAGATTTAAGAGGGGAGTAAGGGGAAAGGTTTGGTTACGAATCTAACGAATCTTCTCGGTCTTGGTTGCTCTTCTCGAAGAGGTCAATCCATTACATTGATGCCTTCGTTCCTGTGCATCAATGCATCATGATGAAGTTGGCGTCCTTCCTTCAGGATCTTCACCGTACTTACGAAAGGATAGGAGGGGAAAAGCTCTATAAGGACGGATTCTAGCAAAATTTAGCATCGGACGGTTAACTCATGGGAAGAAGCATAAGTATCTCTTGAATTGAAACTTAAGAAGATATCGAGAGCAAAGTAAGAAGGTATCATGAGAAGTTTCGAACGGATAGGCAATTGTTCGTTGCCTGAAATGGAGTGTGAAAAGGGGTTTAGAGCAATGAGAATAAGTATTGCGTCTGATACCAGAACAGATCACAAGGCAGGTGGCTCGCGAATTACGTACGAGGCCACGCGCGAGGAATAACTTAGAAAACAGGGATGCATAGGAGAGTCAGATTTTCGATCCTGTGGAACTGTGGGTTATGGGCCCACCATGTGGTTCGAAAGTAGGAAGGACGTTGACGTATTGCATGGTTATGGTAGCAAGGCATGTCAGAGGATAGCCTGTCAGTTATGTCGGCAACAACATCGGTACCAAGGGCGAGGGACGAAGAGAACCATTTTCCTGCTCGTTGAACGAGGCGGACCAATAGGCAAAGTTCTCGTCCATCGGTGGTTACCGGAATGTCATCAACAGTAGAAACAGGGTCTTACTGACAGAGTTGTGCATCGAGGTGTTTACATAAGCAGGGAATTATTACTGCTTAGATCATATAGATCACAACAAAGGTTAAACAAAACAATGGAAAGGAAAATGTGATCATCAGATTAAACAGAACAATGGAAAGGAAAATGTGTCTAAACACATATTCCAGGCGTATATCCCTCCAAGGACAAGCAGAGCATGATATCAATGACACGATAAAAAGGTAGAAAACCCTTTAGGTGAGGGGAGAAAAATTTCATGGCATTACCCATACAACGGTGTTTGGATAATTGATGAAGAAATTTTAGCATTGTGCTTCAAATGTTCTTATTGATATTCGGAATACCACAGTCATGCTTCGAGGTAGCGATAACATGGTGTTTCAAACAAAGATTGAATCTAAAGGTCACAAGAAGTATAAAGGGACAATTTCAAGAAAAGCAAGGGGCTCAAGGTATAGCCAAAACATGACCAAGTCTGTGTTGGCAGGAAGCAAGGATGTGGTCGATGATATCGCAAATCAACGAGGGGCAAGTATGGTATTTCTCATCATGAATTCGACTTATATCTTGGAAGGGCTTACAATATTGATGATGATCACGGCACATTTGTCGAGAGGTTTAAAGAAGATGAAAGCGGTCAGTAGGATGATCAAGGCAGAAGGAGTGAGGTTCATATTGTGGAAGCAAAATGATATGATGATGAAAGTTTGACACGGGCTTAGCCCATTATCTGAAATGTGCACCGGGAAGGAGGACCCAGTAGCAAGGTTAGGATTAGCACGATAATTATGTAGCCGATCAGGCTAGGGATGGCATGATGGAGTAGTAAACTTCCCAGCAACAATACTAGGGGTATTGATTCACCGAGCAGAATCGATTCATTGTTCGGTGGTCTCGGTTGACGACAACCCAGAACCCGTGGAGTGACTATGTCAGGGAAAAAGTATCACTCCATCAGAAAATTCATAGAACGTGGTACCATAGGATGATATCCTCGAGATATTAGGGGGGTTAATACTCGAGGTAGTTCAGTATAGAGGTTGGACAGGTGAATCGATCTGTAGAAGACAAGTATTTTAACTTGTCCGGGAAATGGAATCAAGGAGAAAATACGGTTGGAACCACGATTGCAGAGGATCATTTCACAGATACAAGATAAACTTATTCCAAGGAAATAATTATTTTTACGAGCAGCTTCCATGATAAGTTCTACATCGGGTCCATGGGCATGAACGCAAAAGTGCAAGGTCGACTCCCACTTCTTCAATGCATAACCTTTCATTCACTCCTCATTTTCGAAGAAATTGTATTGCTGAAGATTTATCTGGTGAAGCACCAGAAGAGTATGACTCGCATAACTTTCGAGTTCACACGGATTATAGAAAGCATAGGTTCAACCCATCGGGATATTTTTTTTGAAGCTATACAACCATCAACCAAAGTAAGGGATAAGAGTTTGAAAGCAAAGTGTCGAAGTCAAAGCAAATGATACAATTTATCAAAAGCATTAAGTATCAGGGTAGAACTCACAAGATGTTTGAATAAGAAGGATACTGTCGGATATTATTCCAAAAAAAGATCAGGTAGACGACAAAGGATCTGACGTGAGTAGCGATAATCAACCAGAAGAAGAAGAAATGCAAGGGCATAGGTTTATGGAAACATCTGACTAATTCGATGCTTAATTGCGAAGGTTTACGATTCCAAAATCGGGGAATCAGAGGCAGAGGCTCTGATAAAAAGATGAGTATGATGAATAGAATTAGATTGCCAATCAATCAAGGATTGATTTACTGAGATCCAGCTCATATACATAAATGACGTCTGAGCCGGAAGGATGAATTAGTAGGACACAACTGATGATTGCGATTATTCTCATTCATATTGAATCAATAGACTTGGAATGACAATGACAGGGGATGTTAATGAATATTGCCGGACATATGGTGTTAACCATAATGCAGACGGGCAAAACTTTCCAAAGTAATAGGTTGCATAGAACTTTAGGGGGGATCAAATAGCATTTCAAAGTATTTGGGAACCACATGAACAACTGGGGATGAACAGACCTCGGGTAAGTACGAGGATTTATTCGTAGGTGTGTTCAGACGGAGAGGAACTGCAAGGCAGTAGGTTCAGAGAATTCTCAAAATGTGGGGTAGTATTTCGATACGTCGGATAGAACCCGAGAGTAACTGGAACGAATATATGATCGACAGTTGTAAGTAGTTATCCATCGGAGTTTATCGGTGGTCAAGAACTGCAAAGCAGTGGGCACAGGGTCTCGGGAAACATCGAGAAGTATCTTCAGAGTCTTCTGGTGTAGCAGACGATCATCTGTAGAGAAGGGGCTCTCCGGGATGAAGTGATTACGAGAACCTAATGTAGTTAGTAAATTCATTTAACCCGAATAGAAGAGAGATCAGAGTCCCAGAGTATAGACGAGGAATAAAAGATACTAATACCACCCAATTTGGCGACGTGGGCCCGTAAGCCACACAGCCATGTTAGTAAAACAGTTTTCGGACCACTGGACTCAACTTCGGCCAAGGAGTTCGAAAGGGGGTTTCCTAGAGGCAGTTGGCTCTGATACCAACTTGTGACGCCCCCGGCCCGATCGTGCACTAATCATACACGCAAATGCACACGATCAAGCCTAAGGACTCACGGGAAGATATCACAACACAACTCTAAAACATAAATAAAGTCATACAAGCTTTATATTACAAGCCAGGGGCCTCGAGGGCTCGAATACATAAGCTTGCGTACAAGCGTCAGCGGAAGCATCAGATATCTGAGTACAGATATGAAACAGAAACAGAAAGGCCTTTAGAAAGGCAGGGCAAAAATAAAACACTACGATCGAAAGGCGTAGGCCTCCTTCCTGGGACCCTCCGATCCTACTCCTGGTCGTCGGTCAACTCGTAGTAGTATCCACCCTCGGGGTCGAAGTAGTAGCGATCGTCGGCGGGGGCAACTGTCTCAGGGACTCTGTCATCTTGGTCACGACAAACTGATATGGGGAGAAATGGGAAAACAAAGCAACCGTGAGTACTCAGAAGTACTCAGCAAGCAAGGATCTACACTACATATGCAACATTTTCAAGGGGAGGCTGTATATGTGGACTAGGCTGCAGAATTGCCAGAATAGAGAGAAGGCCTAGTCCTATCGAAGACTAGCATCTTCAGTGGTCTTGCAGCATTAGAAGAGTGTAGACAGTACAATATAATGTAGCAGTATCATTAAGTCTCAACCTCACCCAGAGATCCTTTCTCGACTCCCTGCGAGAAAGCAATCCCAGAGCCATACAGTCATTAACCTCGTCCGGAGATCCCTTCTCGACTCCCTGTGAGAAGCAATCCCAGAGCCATAGTATCCAAGTATCTAGTTCTAAATGGTATCAATCAGGATACAACTCCGAGTGTCCTTTACCGTAGGATCGGCTATCGATAGATGTGTTCTTCCCTGCAGGGGTGCACCAACTTACCAAACACGCTCGATTAACTCCGGCGGGACACAGTTTCCTGGGTCATGCCCGGCCTCGGCCAAACGATACATTGCAGCCCTACCTAGAGCTCAGCAGAGAGGTCCCCACCGGTCTACATCCTAAGCACTCAGGGGTCTTGGGCCATCGCCCTGTGCGCTCTGGGTCGTTGCGAGCAGGGTGGATACCAGCGCCATCGGCATGATCTGACCCGGCCACAATGCTGAACTGGACGTCTGACAGAACTGTCGGCTGATGCTACGATGCAGAACGCCCATACTATGCCCACGTGATGGTTAGTGCTATCAGGCCAGAGGCCTGCTCGGATCAAATATCCAAATTGTTAGTGGACTAGGGCTTGCGGTAACGAGCAGAGACTCACGAAAGATGTGACCCCGTCACCCCGTCTCGAGGACTTACTGCAAGGGTTAAGAATGCCCGGCCGCCCCTCGTATTCTCACTCGGGCACCACACAGGCACCCGTCTTCACAACACTCGCCACTCAGGCGCACGCGGGTACCCCTCAGGGTCGACCCGCCTATCCAAGTAACAGTGTATAGTCCAAGTATCCGTGTGTCCATAACATCAGGGGAATCCGAGGTATCACCCTCATTGAATTCCCACTCGATGTATCCGTCAAGGTGAACTCGGAGGAATCACCCTCGATGGGTTCACACTTGATGTGTTGCACGACAGCGTCGTTACCGGAAGTGGTGAAGGAGAAATCACCCTCGATGACCACGACCGAATAGCTACTCTACAGAGTTAACATCAGAAGTGCTACACGAGGTATCACCCTCGGCACTCGGTGGTAACGCTGCAGTGTCGTTACAACTAAGGGGGTGAGGTGCGGTGCCGGGGCCTGGTCTTTAAACCCGTTGATCGGGTCTTCGGATTATCCAGCAGGGCAATCGGGACAAGTGGGGTCACTGATAGGTCTCTACCCAGCCCATACTAAGCAGTTTAGGATATGCAGGTAATTATCAACAGCAGGTTACAATAAACAGGCTATGCATCAGAATAGGTAAAGCAGCAGCAGCAGCAGTTCTAATGCAAGCATGAGAAATAGAATGGGCGATATCGGTATGCTCAAGGGGGGGGCTTGCCTGGTTGCTCGGCGGCAAGGGCAAGGTCTACAATGGTGTCTTCGGGCTCCGGAGCTGCGTCGGTCTCGGGGACGACGTCGGGGTCTAACAAGAGAGAAAAGGGGGAGGAAACAGTAAATACTAAGCAAACAGGAGCATGACAAATACGATACACGGTGCTAGGGGTAGTCTAACGCAGTACTACACGTATCAGACGAAGCGGGAGAATATCTGACGATATTTCCCGGGTCTTTGGAATTATCGGACACATGATCCGGAGGGGGACGGTTCCATGTTCGGATAGATAGGGATGCGTGACGGACGAACGGACCGCGTATCCGAATTCGTCTCGTCGTTCGGAGCAACTTTCATGTACAAAGTTTTTCCGTCGGAGTTACGAATTATTTAATATGAATTTATAAAGATTTAAACAATTTCTGGAATTTAATTAATTTAATAAATCAACATTATCCGAAACAGTAGTTGATGATGTCAGCATGACATCATGCTGACGTCAGCACAATCTGACAGGTGGGGTCCACCTGTCATAGACTGGTCAGTTAATTAGTGATTAACTAATTAATTAATACTTAATTAAACTAATTAACTAAATTGGATTAACCTAATCAGGATTAATTAACTAATTAATTAATTATCAATTTTAATAATTTTTATTTTATTTTTATTTATTTTTTTCAGGGACGGGCCCATGTGAAGTGGCACAGGGGGGGTCTTGCGGGCACACGGGCAAACGGGCGTCGGCGCCGGCGCCCGTGTGGATTTGGGTGCACGAGCGCGGCTGTGCGGGCCACGGCGAGCGGCCAGCGTGGGGAAGCAGATCGTGGCGAGGGAGGCCGGAAGCGGGCGGCGAGCGCCGGTGTGGGGGCCGATGGCCAGGGGCGGCCAGTGTAGCAGCTGTAAGCGGCGAGCTTCTACGGACAGGCGAGCGGGAGCAGCGAGGCGAGCGCGAGGCTATGGCAGGGCAAGGGGGAGCACGCCCTCACGCAGGTGGGCGAGGCCGGGAGGAGGTGCGGGCGCGAGCAGCGGGCTGCGAGGGAGAAAGCTGCAGGGGGGCAACGGACGCGACCGGCGCGGCTGCGGTCGCACGTGTGCGATGGTGGCCGTGGCTCGGGCGGGGGCGGGAGATAGCATTGTCGGCGACGAGTGGAGCGGCACCGGGGTCCGGGTGGTCGTCGAGGTGGGGCTACGGGCGTCAGCTCCGGTCGTGGCTAGGCTCGTCCGGGCGAGAGGAACGAGCTGCGCCCTCCTGTGGTGGCGGTGAGGCCGGAGAAGGAAGAGAAGCTCACGCCGGGGCTGTAGGGGGCTGGCAGCGTGCTCGGGGAGGCGGGGATGCAGCGATGGCGATGGATCGATGATGAAGCAGAGGCGGTGGCCGACGGAGGGAACGGCGCGGGCGACGGTGGTGACGCGTCCCTGCCTCGATCCAGCGGCGAGAAATATGTAGGCCACCCCGGTGGAAGCCCTTGGACAAAGGCGGACGGAGGGCGGCAGCCGGTGGCCACGCGCACGGCGAGGCCACAGTGATGGCTGCGCTCGGGTGAGGGGGGAGAAGGGGATCTGAGGCGAGAGGGGAGTGGTGGGATCGTGGGAGGGGGAGTGGGGTGGTTAGCGGTTTAGGGTTTCGGGGGATAGGGCCATATAGGCCGAGGGAGGTGTGGGGTGGGCCGGCCTGGTTGGGGTGGTCCAGCTGGGCCACAGCCCAGGGGGGGGGTTCTGTTTTTCCTTTTCTTTTTCTTTTGTTTTTCTTTTGTCTTTTTCTTTTTATTTTTTTCTGTTTTGTTTTCTTTTTTCTTTTTGTTCCAAACGATTTTTTTGGTGAACATGAAATTTGGCACATAAATAATACAGATTATTTTGAGCTAGCACAAAAAGTTTGGGGGCAACTGGAGTTAAATAAATAATCATTTATTTTGAAAAGGCCATTTTATTCATTGCTCGACCACTTATTAATTTCCTAGGAATTTATTTGTGATTCAAGTGAAGTTGGTTTTAACATTACAATGATCAGGGAAATTTATAGAATTATTCGAACATTTTAGTTGTACCGTTCGAAGAAATAATTATTTCACTTGTAATTTAAATTTGAATTTGACTTTGATTTTGGATGAGTGGCCATTTGCTTAGTAATCTTGATGACATGGCCACCATTAAGGGGATATTACTGTAGCATGATTTTCGGGGTGTTACACATCACATAGCCTATACCATGCCAATGCTTTTCCCTTCAAAGATTAAGGGAAAACCTTCTTCTTAGCTTCATCTCTGGGGAAACCTGCAAGCTTAAATAATCCACAAATTTCATCCACATATATCAAGTGCATATCAGGATGTTCGGTTCCATCTCCTGCATAAGGATTAGATAGGAGTTGTTCTATCATACCCGAAGGAATTTCATAACCAATATTTTCAGTAGGTGTAGTAGGTTGAGGGGCTACTAATTGTGGTTCCAGTCGAGGTGAAGATACCCCGAACAAACCACTCAATGGATGATTCTCCATAGTAACAAGTGACAATAAATTTCAGCATGTAGTAATAATTTTTCCTTACTTATTTCCACTTACCAAGAGCGCTTCACTCCCCGGCAACGGCGCCAGAAAAGAGCCTTGATGACCCACAAGTATAGGGGATCAATCTTAGTCCTTTCAATAAGTAAGAGTGTCGAACCCAATGAGGAGCAGAAGGAAATGACATGTGGTTTGCAGCAAGGTAATATCTGCAAGCACTGAAATAGTCGGTAACAGGCAGTTTGATAGCAAGATAATTTGTAACGAGCAAGTAACAGTAACTGTTGTGGGTCTAACACGACAGATGCCCTTGAGAAAGTACTTAGGTGTGGAGCCATCGCAATGGTGATTATCCTGAAGGGGTTGATCGGGACGAAAGACACAAGGTTTACCCAGGTTCGGCCCCTCACAGTGGAGTTAAAAGCCTACTCCTGCTCTCGTTGATTATAACTCGAGTATCGATTACAAGGGAGCGGAATCGCTTGGCCTAGCTATTGATTGATTGTTCCTTAAGTTTACCTGCCGCAGGGTCTCGCCTTTATATGTACAGGCCGAGGCCATGGGCTTACAAGAGTCCAGATCGGATCATACAAACATAACTGACTCTGGTTCTAAGTCGTCTTCCTTGCAAGGCAAGTCGCCTTTGGGCGGCTTACAATGCCGGACCTCGCACCATCTTCTCGGCTTGGGCCTCCAGTGGCTCTCCTCGTAAGTCACCCTCCATGTCTCACATCTTGGCCTAACCCGGCCCATCAGGGCGGGTCTCATCGCGGGGTTATTATATCCCCAACATTAGGCCCTAGATTTATTTGAACTTGTTCATGTCAATCTCCACCATGTCCAGTTAAGGAGTCTTCTTTGAATCTTTCTAGTGCTTGACCCTGAACATATTTTTATTACCCGCCATGACATCATGCTAAATAAATTCAGAAAAATCTTATGATGTCACAACGGATCTTTGCATTAACCAGCCGTTCCGAGAATCGAGGCGCTTCCTCTGTTAAGATAATTATAATGCCTCCTCGATTTTCGTACCTAACATTCACTGTTTCACCTTTCCTTATAAATAGGGACGAGGGGCCTATCTTTTCACCTTTTACCCCCGTCCTCTCCTCTTCTTCTTCCTCGCACAGTTCATCGTGACCGGAGCTCCGCCGCCCCAGCCGAGCTTCACCGGCAACTCCATCCAAGCCGCTGCATCGACCTGTTGTGACCAGAAATCGGTGGTGCTCGTCCGCTCTTCCTCTACACCATCAGGTATCCTTTTCCCCTCTTCTCAGATCTACATTAGGGCACCTGAGTTCATACGGTTCATCAGCATTCTTCGCAGTTCACCTTGTTTCTCTGGCTAGGACGTGTATTTCAATCGAAAACGAAGTGGAAGTAAACACGGAAGCAGTTTATCCTTCACCCCACATCTTGTGCAGATTGCTTTCTCTTTAGCATAGTATACAATCCACTAGCTCCTTCATTGCCACCTCTATTAGGTTTAGCAATTATTTTCTTTTTGCATCATTTGTAGATCCGAAAACATAGCTTGGTCTTGTGAAAACTGTTTGTCCCATACATAGCAAAATTTCAAAAAACTTGGATCTGTCCGGGCGGCTTAAAGAATGAATTTGCAACCCGCCAAGAATTCCAAAGATGCTTCTTTCAGTTAACCTGCCAGCGTGTTGCTAGTTCGTACTTAACCCGCCATGCTTTCATAACCTGTTGATTACTCCGTTCCACGACTAGCGCGGCTTATAATTCCATAGTAATTTTAATCCGCCGCATATTTATTCTTTGGTCGCAGCTTGTTATTCTGGCTAATCATGACCAAAGCACCCACCTCTTGTGACTGGATTGCCTCCAAGGTTACAGAAGATATACTCAATGAACATGTAACAATGGGGGTTTTATCTGCCAAAGAGGTCATTCACTGGCGGGTTCCAGGACCCGAATTTCCACCTCAGCCCCAAGAGGGCGAAGTTGTAGTTTTCACGGGCCACCTTCTCTGTGGCTTCTCACCGCCCGGGTCAAAATTCTTCCGGGACGTTTTGTGTTTCTATAATCTTCATCCACAAGACATTGATCCCAACTCTGTTTCCAATATATGCAACTTTCAAGTGTTCTGCGAGGTGTACCTTGGGGAGGAACCCACTATTGATCTCTTCAGAGATTATTTTTACATCAACTGCCAGACTGAGATGTTAGATGGCCCCAGCCTTGAACTTGGGGGTGTTTCCATTCAGAGGCGGAGAGGCGTTACCTTTCCTTTAGCTGCATTGCCCAGTCACCCAAAAGACTGGAATTTTACCTGGTTCTACTGTAAAGACACCTCCCTAGCTGGAGAGAACCCCTTGCCGGGTTTCCGTCCCTATCGGCTCACCACCACCGGCCTGCTTCCAGGTTGATTGACTGCTACTGAGCGCGCCCCTTTTGCCTCCACCTTTTCAAAGATAAGGGCTCTGATCGCCAATGGCTTAACCGGGGTTGATCTGTTCCGTTGCTGGGTCGCATGGAGGATTCTACCACTGAGCCGGTGCTCCGGCTTAATGTGCTAGTATACTGGTGACACAAAGGATCCGCAACGTTACAATCAAACATGCCTGATCGACAAAGGAATTAACAATTTGGTAAAGACACTTCTTGACGAGTCTCTGGAAAGCTGAAGCAAAGTGGGACTAAACCCCTTATGTACTCTCAACCCGGCTCCTCCTATAAGCAATCAGATCAAAACTTCATCCTGTTTATCCATCTCTTATGTTTCACATTATTTTAACTTATTGCTCATATGTATACAGGCCGGCTCTCCCTTCTGGAAAAAGAAACTTCCAGCCACCGCTCTAGCCAAGAAGCCTAAATCAAAGGCTCATGCTCCGTGCCGCCGTAAGAAGCAAATAGCTCAGGAGCTTCTCGAGCTAGATGAGTCGGAGGTAGAACTTGACTCCCATGGCCTTTTCTTTGTACAACTTATTGATACTGATTCCTCTCAGGAAGAAGTAGAGACGAGCCACGCCGATGCAACAGAGGTAATTCTTGTCTCCTCCGACTCAGAACCTTTGCCAAGAAAGAAAACCCGGCGGGTCATCCGGAAAGTAAGATTTTCTCATCCTCTTGCTTATTTGGACCCCAACTTTCTTTTGAAGAAACAACAACACGATTCAAGGTGTATGACCCGGAGTGACGGCACCGAAGATCTTGTCTCCGGCTTACCCAACACGCCAGCTCGTCGGAAATGCCGCAATGAGGTGCCATATAACCTGGCTTTTCTTTATCCATTAGCTGGCCTCATACGTCAACCTCTTACTCCTTCTGATTCAAATTACCAGGGAACGCCGCCCTCATCTGGCGGCTCCAGTGGAACCCAGCTACCTGCCTTCATTGTTGCCCGTGGGTACGTATTCTCATTTATTTGATAAAGGACTTGTAGTGATATACTCATAAACTTGTGTTTCTCTTGCCACAGGGGCAAGGCCAAGACTGGCAAAAAGCATAAAGTGGGCGATTCCTCTAAAGCTCCCGAAGTTTCTGAGCTGGAGAAGCAAACAACAGAAATCTCTGAGGCCCCCATCCAAGACCCTGAAGAGCTTGTCAATGATTCGCCACCACAAACTAACGCTGCAGCCTTTGAACCAATGAATATAGAAATTAACCCGGCTGCCAGCCATGACCCGCCAAGTCCTAAGCCGCCCACTCTTGCCAAGTCAACTGACAAGAGCCCTGCTACCGCTGATGTCGATGACATTGCTGTCACTAGGACGACTTATATAGTGCCAGGAGCCTCCACTGTGCTAACCAAGCACAGTACCAAAGAAGAATCACCTTCCTTGGGAAAAAAGCAAAGCCAAACTCGATCTGGAAAGCTACTCTTCTTTCAGTGCAGGTGATGTGTATGCGGGCTATTTGAGCCGCCTTCACACAAGCCAGGACTTGGAGGCCGGGTTAGTCCAGATGATGAAGGAAAAATATGAGGTATGAAGACATCCAACTCCTCTTTAACCTTGCACTTGTACATATATCCATACTAGCCCCCAAGTCTGAAGTATAGGAACAATACTGAGTATGCTTGAGACTTGTGAAAATTTCCAAAGTGTAGCCCCCAATGGCCGACTTAACTTGATAAAATAAGCCAGGTCTTAGAACCACTTAAGATAACCAAATATGTAGCCCCCAAGGTCCAGCTTACTATAATAAGATGAGCTGGGTCTTCAAAATAAGCATATTTGTAAATAGAATCGCTCGTAGCCCCCAAGGGCCGGCTTATCTTTGAACTCCGTCATGATAGAAAATGAAATGGCCTGCATTAGCCCCCAAGTGCCAAGTATATTGCTTGCAATGTGCTTGGGACTTGCAAATATTGGTATGATAACAAACCACCTCAATACTGATTTTGCACCTATCATGTCAATTCCTCGTTTCAGGAAGCGTTAAGCTTGAAATAATTGCAAGTCGGTGACTTAAGGAAGAATGTAGAGCTTCAGCAGGCTGAAACCATCAAGGCCGAGTCAAAATTGAAAACTTCATTGGAAGAATTTGAGAAGATCAAGGCAAGCTTTGATGCTGAAAGAACCGCCTGGGAGACTAACAAGGCTGCACTGCTCAAAAGAACGAAGAGGCTGAAAAGCAACTTAAGCCGGTGACTGAGGAGCTTGCCGGCTTAAAACAATATATATCCCATATGACAGCCGCCATCTTTGGTAAATTGAAAAATTTGCACCTCATCATCTGTTTTGACATTTCTTTAACCCGCCTGGCGATTTACAATTTATATTCTCTAACCCGCCTGGCGATTCTTGTACAAAAAATTGAACATGCCCTAGAAGCGCCAGTCTTGGTCAAAATATGCTGCTAAAGTTGAAGGCAGTTTATTCATTGACTGAGCAATTATATGCTGGAACATTGCGCAGTCTTGTGGCCTTATCCAATGGCAAGAAACCTCCAACCCTCATCAAAACTGTGCTGGACTAGCTTTCAACCGTGCCAGGTCAAGTTGAAGAGATGAAACTATCAGCCGCCCGCATAGGAGCCATCGTTGCTTTGAGCCGAGCGAAGGCATGGCAATTAAAATTAGACCCGGCAGAGTTGGCCAGCGGGTACCCAGAGCTAAAAGATGACAGATCTGTCTTTGAAGCAAATGACTTTGCCAACTGCGTCAGAGAGATGAGGCCTCTAGCCTGCCAACTTGCGCAAGAGGTAGATCTGTCCAAGTATCAGGCGGGTTATGATGAGAACAATACGCGCATGAAGCCGCCAACACATGAGATTGTGGATTTGACCCCGCAAAGGCGTAATCATATCTTCGCCTCTGATCTTGATCCTTCTATTATAATTAACGACGAGGCAACATTTGAAGCATTAACCGGCATCGACTGGACATCAACGAATCTCCAGATGGTTATCGATGAAGAGCTGGCACAGGGTGATGTAGGGGCTTCAAGCTCAAGGCGTCAAGATGACAATAACCCGCCAGGCCAAAACCCGGACGGTGCCGACACCAACTCAATGGAGTAACTTAACTCGAAAAAACAATTAGTCACCAACTTTTGGGCTGAGCTGAAGCCTTGTAATAGGTAGCTAAAAAACAAATATCTGCTATGTCATGCCTTCGAGCATGTTATCTCAACTTTTGATCTAACAACTGATCTTTATTGCATGCTTGATTTGATCACACATATATGAGCCGTGCAATGATTCTGCTCTTCACCTGAGGTCTTGTATATTCTGCAAAGACCCGTCAATGCGCGCACATGCGACTTATACTCAAGAGCATGTAGCGGGTGAAAAAACCCCGAAGACTCATAATCTCATATAGCAACAGAAACCATGCCAATGGTTGTGTAGTCAAAAAACATACTGGCGACTTAAAGTCAAAAACCAGGGCGGGTGACAACCCAAATACTCAAACATGAGTCAGATAACCCGGAGCCTACATGAGCCGGATGTTCACAAGCTGCACAAAAGAAAAAAACTTGAGATTATAAAAACATCTAAAAACGAAATCAAAGGAATACACGAATCTCAAATATTTGTTTAGGCCGGCTTTCAAGACACGACGAAAAAAAAAGTTGGCACACAGGCCTCATGTTTGCTTTCAAGGCAGCATAGCCGTTTTTACCCTGTAAGCCGGCCTCCCATGACATAAATCTGTCGTATTAACCTTAACAAGTTCAGGGTCTTAAAAAAGATTGACTGTTAAGAGTACGACGGGTCATATAGCGGAGTAGCACTAAACTGACAGGTGGGTTTATCCTAGCTCACTGTAAGCCGGCTCTCTCGTGACACAAAAACACTGTTTTAACCTTGACGAGTTAAGGGTCTTAAAAAGATTGACTTGTCAAGAGTTCGACGGGTCACCTAGCGGAGTAGCAAGTTGCAAACAGGCAGGTGTAACCCATAATGTGGTGTTTCATGCCGGTCAAGAGGGTATGAAAGCTAAACCCGGTGGGTTGGAAGCCCCCAAGTGACCTTATGATCAATTAACAAAGACTCAGATGCACAGAAATGAAACGACAGAGGCCCCGAATTTCAGGGATGCCGGCTTTATTATATTGATCATAAAAATATATACATCAACAGAAGGTATGTACAATGGTGAGAGCCGGTGGCTCAAGTGTAGTAAGGCTGTAGATGAGCAATGTTCCACAGCCTGTTGGTCTCCTCCTCATAAGTGCGCGACTTACTATGTTCTCGTATATCAATGAGGTAATAGGATCCATTATTGAGATTCTTACTGACCACAAAAGGTCCTTCCCAAGGCAGAGATAACTTATGCATATCTGTCTGATCTTGAATTAGCCAGAGCACCAAGTCGCCCTCCCGGAAAGTCCAGGACATAACTCTGCGGCTATGATAGCGACGCAGGTCTTGTTGATAAATCGCCGAACGGGCTACTGCAAGGTCACGTTCCTCATCCAAAGCATCGAGTGCGTTCTGACGCGTCGTCTCATTATCAGCTTCAACATAAGCCGCCACTCTTGGCGAGTCATGACGGATATCACTGGGGAGAATCGCCTCTACACCATAAACCATGAAGAAAGGCGTATAGCCTGTTGATTTGTTGGGGGTAGTTCTGATACTCCAAAGCACTGAAGGAAGCTCTTCAACCCAACAACCTGGCGTTCGCTCCAAAGGAACCATAAGCCGGGGCTTAATACCCCTCAAAATTTCCTGATTAGCTCGTTCAGCTTGACCATTAGACTGTGGGTGAGCCACTGATGAGACATCAAGCCGGATATGCTCTCTTTGACAGAATGCCTTCATAGCTCCTTTGGACAGATTAGTGCCATTATCAGTGATAATACTATGTGGATAACCAAAGCGGAAGATCAGCTTTTTAACAAACTGAACTGCAGTCGCTGCATCACACTTGCTAACTGGCTCTGCCTCAACCCACTTGGTAAACTTGTCAACCGCCACCAAAAGGTGGGTCCTCTTATCCTTAGATCTCTTGACCGGTCCAACCATATCAAGCCCCCAGACTGCAAACGGTCAAGTTATTGGAATCATCCGCAATTCTTGAGCCGGCACATGAGCTCATCTGTAAAATTTCTGACACCCGTCACACTTGCTAACAAGATCCTCTGCATCAACATGAGCTGTTAACCAGTAAAACCCATGACGGAAAGCTTTAGCCACCAAAGATTTTGAGCCGGCATGATGACCACAATCGCCCTCATGAATCTCTCGTAAAATTTCACGGCCCTCCTTAGGAGAAACACAGCGTTGAAAACCCCTGTCACACTACAATGGTGTAACTCGCCATTGACAATAGTCATAGACTTAGACCTCCGGGTGATCTGTCTTGGCAGAGTTTCATCCTCTGGTAACTCGCCTCGGGTCATATAAGACAAGTAGGGGAGCATCCAATTAGGAATAGCATGGAGAGCCACCACCAGCTGTGCCTCTGGGTCAGGGACAGCAAGATCCTCTTCAGACGGTAACTTGACCGAAGGATTGTGCAATACGTCAAGGAACACATTGGGAGGCACCGGCTTACACTGAGACCCAAGCCGGGACAACGCATCAGCCGCCTCGTTTTTCCATCGATCAATATGATCCACCTGATAGCCCTTGAAATGACCAGCAAGATTATCAACCGCTTGACGGTAAGTCGCCATGAGAGGGTCTCTAGAGTCCCACTTGCCTGAGACTTATAGAGCCACCAAATCAGAGTCGCCCAAACATCTGACCCGGCTCAGATTCATCTCCTTGGCCATACGAAGCCCATGGAGTAAAGCCTCATATTCAGCTGCATTGTTAGTACAAGGAAACATTAGCCTTAAAACATAACAAAAAATTTCACCTCGTGGGAAAGTCAAAATAACTCCAGCCCCCGAGCCTTCCAATTACCTGGATCCATCAAAGTGGATTATCCAATATGTGTTATCAGGTTTCTCCTCAGGTGCTTGTAACTCCGTCCAATCATTGATGAAATCCACCAAGGCTTGAGATTTAATGGTTGTTCTTGGCACATACTTCAGATTATCAGGTCCAAGTTCAATTGCCCACTTAGCGATCCGGCCTGTGGCTTCTCTGTTTTGAATAATATCTCCTAAAGGAGCAGAGCTGACCACAGTGATAGGATGACCAAGAAAATAATGCTTCATCTTGCGACTTGCCATGAATACCCCAAACACCAGTTTTTGCCAATGTGGATATCGTTGCTTGGACTCAGTTAACACCTCACTGACATAATAAGTCGGCCGCTAAACTGGGCACTCCTTACCCGCCTCCTTGCGCTCCACTACAACTACTACGCTGACTGCCTTGTTATTAGCCGCCACATATAGGAGCAAAGGCTCTTTCTCAATGGGAGCATCAAGGATGGGAGGCTCGGCCAACTGTTTTTGAGCGCCTCAAACGCCTCATTGGCAGCATCACTCCATACAAAGTGATCCGTTTTCTTCAACACCTGATATAAAGGAATCGCCTTCTCCCTTAGAGCTGCAATGCGACCCGCCAAACGTTGAACGTCATTAATGCACGCCAGCTTAGAAAGCGAAGTGATAGCCTTTATCATGGTTAGCTTCGATGCCCCGTTCTGAAACCAGAAAACCCAACAATTTACCTGCAGTCACATCAAAGACACACTTGGCCGGGTTAAGCATCATTTTGTAGACCCAGAGATTGTCAAAAGTTTCCTTCAAATCATCTAGGAGAGTCTCCTTCTTCCTAGACATAACCACGATATCATCCACATAAGCATGAACATTGCGCCCAATCTGATTGTGAAAACAATTCTGAACAAATCGCTGATAACTCTCCTGGGCACTTTTGAGCCCAAAGGGCATAGAAACACAGCAGAAAGCTCCAAAAGGCATAATAAAATCCGTCTTCTCTTGGTCTTTGACTACCATCTTAATCTGATGATAACCAGAATAAGCATCCAGGAAGCATAAGCTCTCACAACCCGCCGTTGCATCAATGATCTTGTCAATACGGGGGAGGGCAAACGGATCAGCTGGACAAGCTTTGTTAAGATCTGTGTAATCAACACACATGCGCCACATGCCGTTCTTCTTGAGTACAAGCACAGGATTAGCCAACCACTCAGGGTGAAAATCCTCCATGATAAACCCAGCCGCTAAGAGCCGGGCGACCTCTTCTCCAATAGCCTTACGTCGTTCTTCATTGAAACGACGGAGGAACTGTTTGACCGGCTTAAACTTAGGATCCACATTAAGAGTGTGCTCAACGAATTCTCTCGGTACACCCAGCATGTCAGAAGATTTCCATGCAAAGATGTCCCGATTCTCACGAATGAATTCGATGAGCGCGCTTTCCTATTTAGGATCCATATTAGCCCCCACAGTGAACTGCTGAGATGAGTCGCCAGGGACAAAATCAACTTGCTTGGTATCATCAACTGACTTAAATTTCAACAAAGGGTCCTGCTTAGTGGTGGGCTTCTTCAGAGGGTGTAACACCCTGGATTTTGCCCATTTTTTCCTTTTGATTTTGGTTTGGATTTGCTTTTCTGTGGCTTAGTGCTCTTGGAACCTGGAGAGATCACCCTTGATTCTTCTCCCAAGTGGCTTGTCAAGCTCAAAACCATCCCAAGACCTTGTCATTTCCATCTTGGACCAATCCCAATATTCTTTTCCTTGGGAATATTCCTTTTTCTATTAAAGGAATAACCCTATTTGCCCTGGGTTGTGAAGCAACCCACATTTCAAGCATTCCAAAGATTCCCAAATAATTCTCATAAATTGTTTGGGTCATATCTTCCTCATATATGTGAAAATCCTTCCTTCCCATATTCAAAAATATTTCACCAATATTCCTTTTCTGATTCTGCCCCAGCTGGTAGTTTGAGAAGCAAGTACCCTTTATCTTTTCTTGCTTGCTCTCAAACTTTTTGTGCACTCTTTCCTATCCAAATCATTGCCTTTTCCTAAAATTCAACTCAAGTGGGCTAGTAAATCTTCCTTGGCAAATTTCCAAAGTTTCTGGTCCGCTGGAAGCTTAATGAAGGAAGTACTAGCTAGTTTGATCCAAATGAGTTGAAATTTTGCAAGCATCTTCATATGATTAAATCATGACTCTCAGCCAAATTTCAACCCTATCCAATCAACTATGTGAGCATACCATCAAATCTTGGCTTCTGGTCATATTTTCCTGTTGTGAAGCAACTATATTTTATATTGCTTCATAATTGCTAAAAATTTACCAGAAAATTCTCCTACCCATATAACATCCCTCTACACAAGTTGGGCTCATTTCATTCATCCAATATTTCTCTAGAATTTCTCGTAGTTTCTATCCAAAGAGGACCACTGTGAAGGAAGTACCATTTTGGTGTGTCCAAATGGTATGAAATTTTTGCAGTGGTTTATGTTTCCAAATAACTACTATCCACCAAATTGCAGCTCAATCCAAGCATCCATTGGAGTGCCACTTCATGATTCATTTTCTGGACTAGTTTGGGCAGTTGTGAAGCAACTATGACAAATTCTGGTCCAAATCATACCAAACTTCACAGGATTATAGTCCTTCTTAACCTCAACCTCCCAGACATCACATTTGGCTCTTATCACCTCCCTGTTGATCACAGTTGTTCAGTCAAGTTTGCTACAGCAAACTTCCAGTGAAGCCTCACATCTACTCTTGGTCTCTTTTGCTGATCTATCACTTCTGTGATGCCTTGGGGAGCAAGGACTACACTCCAGACAAGGTGCTCTAGCCTCTCGTGTCCCCTTCGGGCATGTACACGCAGTGACCACCGCCCTGGCACGCCATGGACACGAGCTAGATCTCGTTTGCTCGGGCCCCTCCTCTGCTCGTCGTTTCCGCGTGCCTCGTCGTGTCCAACAGCTCCCCATCGTCGTCCTCTTCTCCCTGGACCCCTCTCCCCCTCTCACGTCCCCTCTTATGCGGTGCGGCAACCGCACCCGTGACATGCCCGTCTCCGTCGCCGATGTGTCCGGTTGCCGGAGCTCTCCCGAGCCTTCCCGAGCTCACCTGAGACCTCTCTACTCCTCCATGAGTCCTCTGGACACCTCTCACCTCCTCCATGCGTTTTCTCGAAGCGCCAGCGCGGCGGCACATGCGTTACCGCGGTCGCGTATGAGCACCGCCTCGCCGTGGCTATATAAGGCCCTCCCGAGCGCCCCCGTCCTCACCATCCTCCTCTCCTCGCTCCACTGGTCCTCCCCTACCATCAATTTCTCGCCGTAGCCCGCTCTCTGCTCCTCCACCCGCCGCGGCCATCGCCGGAATCCGCTCGGATTCGAGCGAGCTAGGCGCTCCCTACCCCCATTATCTCCACCATTAGTCTCCCCGTACTCCGCCGAGCCTCCCCACCACCTCACCCTCTCGCCGGAGTACCCCTGCCCGCGAGACCGCCGACGCCCGTAGCCGTCGTCTGCTGTCAGCGTCGTCCACCCGCCGTAGGGCGCCTCCACCTCGACCTCGACCACCTACCGGCGCGGGACGCCGCCAGGAGTCCGTCTCCACTCCCGCCAGAGGTCGCCGAGCCCATCGTCGCCGGCAACCATCGCGGCGGGCGCCTCGCCCGGTTCCCTGTCGGGAGGTAGAAGAAGAGGTGAGGTGGAGAGAGAGAGAGAAGCTGCGCAGGACCCACCTATAAGCCACCCAGGAGCCCGGCCCCGCCACTGCTGACTGGATTAAGTGGAACCGCACTTTGCAAAGTGTGTTTTCCCCGTTTGAAAGCGTATTTCCCAAAAGGTGTTTTCTGTTTTGCAGCCAGGGGCCTGTTTGTGGATATTCTTTTTACAAATGGGTCCCTGACATTCATCTGGCTATATCTTTTCACTCCCTACTCCGATCGAGGTGATTCCAAAGCCCACGTCTTCGTCTCTTCGAGCCTGTTATGTTGGTTCCATTTTCAGAATATGTTCACACAATGGAAATGACCATTTTGCCCTTGCCCGTAAACAGTCCCATCCGAGAGAGAACTGTTTCCGGCAATCGTTTCCGCGGATTCTCCGCACTTCTCCTCGGTGGTTTCTTCATCCGCAGGCAAGCCACGACAGCCACTTGCATGATGGATTTGTAGTCGCTATGGTTTCCTACTTGAATAATTATTTAATGTATGCATGTTAATATGTTTGAGGATATTGTATATGCTCGTGTGTCATCCTTATATTCTGTCCATGTGCATCTTGCTAGTTATCAAGTACTCGTTTGTAGCATTATGCTCATGGTTGATACTTGCAGTAGTTCATGCTAAGGTGATGGCATGTCTGCATACTTCTTTATCGTTTGGACATACTGAAGTTGTTCATGCTCACCGCTATGCCATGCTCGTTTGCATTTAGCTGGTTAAATGCTGGCATGTTGTTGATGCTTTGCTTCAGATATTATGCTTCCCATCCCTGCTTAGGTTATGTCATGTTCATATGCAGTATGGTTTCATCATGTTATCATGACTCGGCTTATTTACTTTCAAGTTAAACCGGATGTTAATCGAACTTGAACACCTGTTGGCCGAGTCATAGTGCGCCACCGAATCGAGCTCACCAGTGCAACCACACTTGTCGGGATGGGGCGGCCCTAATTCAGTCTATTGTCATGCCTCTCGCTGGTACCTCCAACCAGGGAAGGTTTTGAGTGCGTGCTACCCTAATCAGGTAGGCGGCTATAACCTTGTGAACCCATTTTTGGTATTGAGCTCAGGTCCGCGTTTGGGACAGTTTTGTTTGGCCACGACGGTGGCAGGTGTCCGGAGTGACACAGGGGTCACCCATGACATAGCCCAAAGGGGAGTTTGTCGGAGCGGCCGGGAGAGTGCCATGCAATAGATTGGGTTTTGTCGGAACATCGTTGGTCCACCCGAATGGGAGCACGAAGCCATGAGTTCCGTGGTGTGGGTACAATGTACTAACCTCTGCAGAGTGTATGATCTATCGATAACCACATCCTCGATCATGTGCACAGTTTGTAGTAGGACACACTATGGGTCAATAGTATAATAATCTTGCTTATAACAACCCCGTTCGATGAGAAAAAAGTTGGTTGATCTTTATGTGATCGCGAGAGGATCACCGTGGTATCGAGGATACCAATGTTGGTTGATCGTGATCACGAGAGGATCACCGTGGTATCATAGATACCGGATTTGGTTGATAGTGTTATGTGGTGATCTTGGGTAAAGACCAAGCTCCTTGTGATCATGTTATCAGTACGGTATTGTAATACCAAGTTTGGTTGGTCCCGAGGTTATCATGTGGCACACTCGATGGTAAGTTCTTGCATGTGGTGGTTATGAGGTAACCCCAGAATAGAGTAAGTTGCATCATGATAGTTTTAACCTGTTGCATGTAGTGACATCCTGCTCATATGCCATGCCATGCTTATATTGTTCTAGCACCATCATGTTTACCCCTGCTTAACCTGTAAATGCCATGCTGTTGCTTGTCTTGACTGCTTTGGTTGCTGTGAGCTTGCGAGTACATTCAAAGTACTCACCTGGCATGTCATGCCAGTTTGCAGGTCATGCCATGATTGCTTGCTTGTCGAGGATTTCGAGTTTGCAAGCTAGGATACGTGTTCCAGCCAGAGTCCCTGCGGAATGGAGTTCATCACCGCCGTCGTCATTCCGCTGCTAGATGTGACCCCACTTTCTGGGGTTGTTTCGCTGTTAGTAAAGAGGTACCCTGGGCAGGCGTAGTGTCGTCATGCCGATGTGATCCTTGTACCCTTTTAACCTTATCCATAGTAATAAAGAGCTAATTTGTTCTATGCCAACAGTGCTGTATTCAAGAAGACTTGTCTCTGGGCTGGAATACGGGGCGTTCTGGTTTCCTCTGAGCCGGGGTGCCACAATAGTTGGTATCAGAGCAGGTCTGGCTGTACGACGCCCTAGACCGCGTGAGCGTTAGTAAATGGTAGTATAGAGTCTTATCGGTTTGCTGCACTTGTTTGTTGCATAGCATGCGTATAGATTATTTATCTTGTAGCTAGCGGTTGCGCTGGTGAGTGTAGGTGGCATCGGTTTTGATTCACTACCTGCACCCTCCAGTTGCATATTTGCCCTTGGTGTTTGGTGTCATCTTCGTCCCAGCGGAGTGATGCCAAGGTACCTGGTTGTGTCGATCACTTGCAGGATTAATACACCGGTACCACACCAATATATTCTCTTCAGCCACCCCTATCATTTCGATGATAGACATGTTTCTATCCCGGATCTTGTCATGGTCCCACTAGCCGCGTTGGCAACCCTTACTGATCTTAGTTATCAGAAAAGGGCAATGCCCGCAAGCCTTTCTTGTCATCGCTATCCTACCCTACCACCCATTCTCTGGATGAGTACGGTGTTCTTTCGTCCGCTTGATGATGATGTGGTCGGGACCTTCGTGTTCTGAAACATGATCACCAAGTCCGTCCTCACCTCCGTGTCCGTCCAGCTGCAATCAGTGTTAAGCCCGTGTTTGGTGTAGCTTTGTTTACACCAACTCTTTCCACACGTGGATTCACTTTCGTGCACACCGCCACAGCATGTTAGACCGTAGTACCGGAGTTTCCGTGAGATTTGTGTGCTTAAGTAGGCATGCATACTATTGCTGTGAATAGCTATAAGATATGATATTGCTTGTGTGTGATCTTGATGCTTTGTGTGTTTTTGCTTTAGTCGTTTCTTTTGCTTCTTTCTTTGGGCCCTTGGTGTTACCTCATGTCGGGGATATCGAGCGACATATGCCAAGGGATGGCTTATCATGGATGGGGACAAAAGTACGTCGCCGGGCTCTAGAAGCGGGAGTGAGCGAGACTGCGTACGCTTGCGAATCTTACCCAGGTTCGGGGCTCTCCTAGGAGATAACACCCCTAGTCCTGCTCTGCGGGGTCTCCGCATGATCACTACTTCAACAAGTAGCTACAAGCTTGCTCCTGGAGCTGTTTGGCTAGAGGGGAAAGAAGGGCAAGGCTAGCTCTACTCCGCTCTCTCTACGTGAATGTGTAGCACGTTGGGTGCTCGGTTGTGGTGTTCTTCAAGGTTCCAACCCCTTGCATGGGGTAACCCGGGGGGTTTATATAGGTCTACCCCCAGGGGTACAATGGTAATCCGGCTTACCGTGGGACCCGGCGGTCAGCGTCGCTGGTCGCCGGCTTCTCCGCCGACAGGTGGGTCCCACCGTTTGCGGGCCAGGGTTGACCACTTTACGCTGTAGTATTGCTCCTGATGACGAAGGCCTTGTCAGGGGGAGCATGGGTACAGTCTCACCGCCTGGCGGGCGTTCACTGTAGCCACACCCCGTCACATCTGGTTAATGGTGCACAGACTTTAAGGGAGAGAGAAGGCCGCCTGCTGGGGGCCGACCTCTCTTCCGAGCAGGCTGGTCTGGGCTCGCCGCCTTCTGGCTTCTCACGGACAGGTAGGACCCGCCGCCTACGGGCCGTACTAGCCGCACATCGCGGGAGCATGGCCTCCTCTGCCATGGGTGATGTCACGGGCGGCATGGCAACAGTCCCGCTATGGGCGTGGGACGCCTGCTCCATACGTTGCACTGTGGCCACGTTCGGCCTAGGATTCGGGGTTGGCAGGCTTGCACTGTAGCCATGCCCCGTCTCGTCATGTTTAAGTTGGTGCTGACTTTGAGGGCGTGAGGGGCCGCCTGCTAGGACCCGGCTTCCTAGGAAGCCGCCCGTCCAGGAGTCGTCATGTTTCATGGCCGTCTTCTGGACTCCGCCGCCTCCTGGAATTCGGCTGCTCGGTCCAGCCGGCCCCAAGAGGATGGCTCTTTGTCTTTGAGGTTTGAGGGGCTCAGCCCGCCCCGACGTCTTGAAATGCCAAAGGGGGCTGATGGGGATACCCGTGGTCATTTACTCCGACAATAGTCCCTGAAGCTGATGAGGCGCTGCGGCTGAAGGGGCGAGAAGCCTCAGTAGCTTCATACTCCGAATCGTCTTCCGAAGAGCCGACTGGTTGGTGTCGGCCATGACCAGGCAGGCCGCCTGGTGGTTTTGAAATATCGTGGCGGGGACTGGGTGGTACGCCAGCCAGATGCCAGACTTGCCGCTTGCGCATATTGGTCACGTGGCGTCATCAGGCCAAGCCGACCTGTCAGCCCACGCGCATGACGAGACTACGTCGCAGGCCGGGGCCCGCCACTACAGTGCCTCGGCGCGCGCGCGGATCCGCTGCGGCTGAGGCGGACGGTTGGTATTCTGTGGCAGTTAATGCATGCCTTTACTGGCGCCATAATCGCGGGAATCATGGGGGAGTGGGCGTAGTTAATCCCCACGAACCCCCACGTCCTCGCCCCCTCGGCTTCGCCGCCTGGGCTATAAGTAGGGGGAGGAGGGGGGTGGCAGACGTACGCGCGCCCTCCTCCCCCCTTGCCCTACTTCTTCTTCCTGCCGCCGCAGCGCTCCTTCCTCCCGCCGAAGCGCTGCCGCAGCTCACCATCGTTGTGCGTCCTCTCGCAGCGGCTTCCTTGCTCCGCTGTAGCCTCGTCCGCTCGCCACCGCGCCGCGCCTGCGACGAGCTCCGTCGCCCATGGCGCATTCACGAGCCGGCGACTGGGACGGCTCCAACATCCACGAAGACCACCTCTCCTTCCTCCGCTAAACACGTCGGCTGCCCGGGAGGCGAATGTGCAGGTGCGCGTCCCTCCCGAGGCAGAAATCTCGCCGGCGCCGGAGGACGACGAACGCGTCGTCTTTCGGTCTCATTTCCTTCGCGGCTTCGGCCTTCCAGCAAGCAACTTCCTCCGCTCTTTCTTTGATTTCTACCAAGTCTAGCCGCACCACCTCACGCCAAACACGGTGGTGCTGCTGGCCGCCTTCGTCACCATGTGCGAAGGATATCTCGGCACTCTCCCCACCCTCGAACTCTGGGGGGAGTGCTTCTACCTCAAACTTGGCACCGCCGCCAAGGGCCAGGCGGCTCAATGCGGAGCCTGCGTGGCGGTGCGGTGCCCGGGCGCCGGGAACCGCTTCCCTTCCATCTCTCTGCTGCAGTCCGCCAAGCTGTGGCAGAAATCTTATTTCTATGTCAGAAACATCCATCCGACTAGCGATTACGTCAACTTGCCGGCTTACGCAGCCGGCCCGCCGGCCGAGCCGCACGCCAACTGGCGGCTCAAGCCGAGCTCTCTATCGGCCGCCTCCTCCGCCGCCCTTGCCCGACTTCATGTGATGACGGAGTCGGAGGGCTTAAAGGGCTCGGACTTGCTGGCCGCCTTCGTGATGCGTCGAGTTCTCCCCCTCCAAGCCCAGCCTCACATCATTAGTTGCATGAGCGGGCACTGGGACCCGTGCCAGATGTGCACGCGGGAGCTGCCGGACGTGGAGGTGGTCCGGCTGGTCAACTATATCTCCGACTGTAAGCTGTCAAAGACGGACTGGCGGTTCGGCAAGCGGCCGTACGACCGCGCACATCCGCCGCCTGCGGTAAGTCTTTGTAATTCTTTTCTCTTTTGCTAGTCCGAGTTCTTGTTTCGCCGTCTGATCAATCGGCCATGGTGCAGGTCCTCCCGGCCCAGTCGGCCGCCGGTGCTCTGGATCCAGGTCAGCAGTACATGCCGGACCAGACGAGGATAGATGTGGAAGACCCCGACTTGGGGGCAGCCGCCATGGAGGAGGACGACGCCACAGGTGGCGATGGCGGAGCAGGCGGCTCCGTGGGAGGAGGCGGCCTTGAGAACTGGCCGGACGAGGAGGAGGAGGAGAACAAGCTGCGCCGCCCGCACGGCACCGAGAGGGCGGGCGCGAGCTCCTTGGCCGCGCCGATCGCACCAGGCGGCCCACACAAGCGCCGAGCCGGCTCGCTGCTGTTCGGCAGCCGGCCGAAGAAGTCCAAGAACGCGGCCGCCACGACCAAGCGGCAAGAGGACGCCGCGAGAGCGGCCCAGTTCCAGAGGGCCCCGAAGCAGCCCCCGATGGTGTCCGCGTAAGTGCCTGGTCGTACTTTTCTTTTCTTCTTTGCAACCTTTTTCTGAGCTTCCTCTTGTCTTCCTCGAATCAGTGCTCCACTAACCCTTGAGCGGTCTGCCGCTGCTTCCGTGGTCGGGGCGACAGAGGGCTCCGCCAATACCCGCCGGGTGGACCCGCTCGCCGACCTCCGGGCGGCGACGGAGAGGAACGCGCGGGAGGCGCGTGAGGAGCGGGAGGAAGCGGAAAGGCAGGAGGTGGAGGCGGCCAAGGCTCAAGCAGATGCCGCGGCCAAGATCCGGGTGGACGCCGCCGCCAAGGCTTAGGCGGAAGCGGCCACCAAGGCGCAAGCGGAAGAATCCGCCCGCGGCCGGACTCCACAGCTTATTATCCCGCTGCACGCGGCGCCGCCAGCACCAGAGATCCCCGTGCCGACTGGAGGGACCGGCGACGACCAGCCGGTCATGGAGACGGGGGAAGGCGTTGCCATCGTCTCGGGGGCGGAGGTCCCCCCGCGAGCGCCGACTGCCGGGGCCCGAAGCAATCAGCCTGTCGTGCCACCTGCGCCGCAAGTCAGCAGCGAGTTTGCGGTGGGGGCGACTCCCACGGTCCGTCATTCGGCGCGCCGGCGTGCGGCGAAAGCGGCCTCGGTGCCACAGGCGCAGGAGATCGGGGCCGCGAGCTCGTCGGCCCCAGATGCAGAGGCCACCAGCGCCGCCCCGCCAGAGTGGACGCCTGGGGGCGGGACGGGCGTGCTGAACAAGGTCGCGCAGGACGTTCAGGCCCAACTCCAGGCCCAAGGCGCCGCCCTTCAGCAGTGTACGAAGGCGTTCCTGGCGACGCGAAAGGCCATTTGGGTATGCCTCCTTGCTTTGTTTTTTGATTCTTGCAATCTTTCGTGGGGGCGCGCCAGCGCACCCACTGGGTGTAGCCCCCGAGTTCCGGGCCGGCTGCTGAGCAGGCGGCTCGGAACTTTTAAGGTAGGTTCCGAGTGCTAACTTTTTCTCTTCTTTGCCTTTGCTGCAGGACTACCACAACATCCGCGCAGCCGCCTTAAACTCCCAGGTCCAGGAGTTGGCTAGGCGGACCGCCGACCTCACCGAAAGCCGAAGTAAGCACTCTCTCTTCTACCTTGCGGGGGCGCGTCAGCGCACCCACTGGGTGTAGCCCCCGAGATTCGGGCCGACTGCTGAGCAGTCGGGCCGGATCTTCTGGCAACCACTTTTCTTATTTGGTCATCTTTGTTGATTGTCTTCTTTTTCTCACTTTTGTAGGAGCCAACGCCACACTGCAGCAGCATCTGGGCGAAGTTCAGACTGAGCTGCGCGTTAAGGAGGAGGAGTGCCACAAGGCGGCCCTGGAGTGCGACTGTCTAGCCAAGAAGTTGGCGGACCGGGCGGACCATCACAAGGAGGAGCTCCAGAAGTTCAAGGAGGTGGAAGGCGCCCTTCAGGCCGAGTTTGAGGTCGAACGCTCAAAGTGGGCCAAGAAGGAGGCGATCCTCACCGCTGGCTACGACGAGATTGAGGACATGATCGACGGTAAGCTTCTTTCTTTGGAATAGCTGCCGACTGCATCGGGAGTCGGCCTTCGGCTTCTGATCTTTGTTTTTCTTTTGCGTAGACTTCTTTCCTGGCCACGCCGTCGCCGTCAGCCAGGCCATCGAGGCGCGGCGTGACCAACGTAGGAGGGAAGGAGTGGAGATCCTGCCTGACGCGCCTCGGAATATGAACGAGCAGCTCCTGGCCGTCCGGACGCGCCTGCAGCCGGTTCACTGTCTGCTCCACCGCCTTCAGCGTGCCAGGTCTCAGCTGGTTTCCGCCCTCTGGCTAGGCGGCCAAGCTCCGCGGACCCCCAGTCGGACCGCCGACTGGTTGGAGGCGGCAATCGGCCGCTTCGAGGCTTGGAGGGGCTCCTCCGCTCGGGCAGGTGCCCGAAGAGCCTTGGAGTTCGTCAAGGCGTGGTATCCTGGGCTGGACCTAGCCCAGTTGGCCACGTTCTGGCAGGAGGCCATGGAAGAGCTGGTGGTGGCGGGGCCAGCGCTCACCCATCGTGCGGTGGCGATCGCCGAGTACACCGACACCAGCGTCTTCTTCCTCGAGCAGGACGAGGAGGGTCCCGAGGTGCCGATGGACTGGTTCGGGCTGAACCCGGATGACGGAGAGGACTCGGCAGAAGAAATCGCCTCAAGCGATGAAGGCGAGGACGAGGAAGATGAGGATGGTGAAGGCGACGCACCGGAGGGCGGAGCGGACGCCCAGCCTCCGCTTGATCGGGCCTTGAGCAACGAGCCGCGTGCGAGTGCACTGACTACTGCTGAAGGCGACCAAGCCAAGACTCGCCAGACGGCCACTCCACCAGCTGGCGCCGCCGACTCCACCAACCTGCCAGACTCGCCTGTTGCTCATTTGGCCTAGGCTGCCAACTTATCTTATCTTTTCCTGCTTTGGTAATCTTTAGAACAAACTTTGTTAAATTCGCGCAGTTCCACCCACTGGGTGTATTCAAACTTTGTTGAATGCTGGCCGAGGGCCTCTTGCTATGTGATCTAATTTCGCACAAGATGTGCTTCGCCGAGTTCTGACTTGTCTTGCTTTCTGTTCTTTTGGCTTTTTCCTTTGCCGCCTTCCCTTGGCTGCCGCCTCGCCGGCCAGACAGCCATTCTTCGGTCTGCTGGCCGGGTCGAGTACTTGGCCATTTTGGGAAGACAAGTACTTTGGCCGCTTAGAACGTAGCAATCTAAGTGAGAAGCCGGCCGTCCGGCTGCTCAGCAACCGAACGGCTAAGCGAGGAGCCGACTTGGCCTATGCGGGTGCTTTCGTCCTTAGCCATTTTTCATGTGGGCACCATTTCCTGCCTTTGACCCTCGCCGGCCAAACAGTCGCTCTGCGAGCTGCGGCTTATGGCAGGGGTGGGCTTAGATGCCGGCACACTACTTGTCCGACTACAGGTAGCGCCGACATAGTACAAGGCGTCAAGCCCCCGGGCCGACAGGTCGGACCCGGTGCCGAGCGGAGAAATGAAATAACTCATTCAGGGCATGAAACTTATCGTATAGATAAGGAAGGTAGCCCCCGAGTGCTCCTCCAGGGACCCGGTGTCTCTGCCCTTAGTACAAAAAAGGTAGCGTGGTACATGCTGCATTAACTGTAAAATCTTCGGAGGAGATTTGCGTTCCATGGGCGCTCCATTTCCTTGCCGGAATCATCCCTCTTGCGCGCCCTGGGCTTCTGCGCGTCGATGAGGTAGTAGGAGTCGTTGCCCAAGGCTTTGCTGATGATGAAGGGGCCTTCCCAAGGGGCCGAGAGCTTGTGCTGGCCGGCTGTTCGCTGGATCAGCCGGAGCACAAGGTCTCCCTCTTGGAAGGATCGTGGCTTAACCTTTCGGTTGTGGTAGCGGCGCAGGCTCTGCTGGTAGATGGCGGACCGGCTGAGTGCTAACAGCCGGCCCTCTTCCAGCAGATCGACGCCGTCTTCTCGCGCCTCCTTCGCCTCCGCCTCTGTGTACATGGTGACGCGAGGCGAGTCGAACTCGATGTCCGTTGGGATGACGGCCTCGGCCCCGTACACAAGGAAGAAGGGAGTGAAGCCGGTTGATTTATTCGGAGTTGTGCGGAGGCTCCAGAGGATGGCCGGCAGCTCGTCGATCCAGCAGCCGGCCGAGCGCTCCAGTGGCTCGACCAGTTGGGGTTTGACGCCGAATAAGATGAGGCCATTTGCTCGCTCGACTTGGCCGTTTGACTGCGGATGGGCAACGGACACTAAGTCCAGTCGGATGCCCTGTGTTGCGCAGAAATGAGCCAAGGTGCCTTTGGCAAAGTTGGTGCCATTGTCGGTGATGATGCTGTGCGGTACACCGTACCAGATGGTGATATCTTTGACGAAGGTTACAGCAGTCGGGCCATTCAGTTTCTTGATTGGCTTTGCTTCAATCCACTTGGTGAATTTGTCCACGGCGACAAGCAGATGAGTCATGCCACCGCATGCTATCTTGAACGGGCCCACCATGTCCAACCCCCAGACGGCAAAGGGCCAGGTAAGGGGGATGGTCTTGAGTGCGGAAGCCGGCAGATGTTGCTTGGAGCTGAATTTTTGGCACCCCTTGCATTTCTTGACCAAATCCTTGGCGTCCTCCAAAGCCGTTGGCCAGAAGAAACCATGGCGGAAAGCTTTGGCGACAAGGGACCTGGAGGCCGCGTGGTGGCCGCACTCGCCTTGATGTATGTCTCTGAGGATTGCCTTGCCTTTCTCTGGTTCGACGCAGCGTTGGAAAACATCGGTCACGCTGCGCCTGACAAGCTCTCTGTTTACTATTGTGTAAGCTCCTGCCCGGCGTTGCACCTGCCAGGCCGAGATCTCATCAACTGGCAGCTCTCCGCTCACCAGAAAGTTGAGGATGGGCTGCACCCATGATGGTGCTTCGACTTCATCCACCGTCATTACGGCCACTGAAACTAGGGCGGTTGGGTTGGGAGGTGGCGGGGTGGAGTCGGCTGCGTCTGCGCTGTTGAAGTCCCCGGGCCGACTGCTGCAGCCCCCGGGCCGGGTTGTGGAGTCCCTGGGCCGGGTGCGACTGCTGCAGTCCCCGAGCCGCTTGGTGAAGTCCCCGGGACGGCTGCTGCAGCCCCCGGGCCGGGTTGCAAAGTCCCCGGGCCGGGTGCGGCTGCTGCAGTCCTCGTGCCGCCTGCCGAAGTCCCCGGGCCGGCTGCTGCAGCCCCCGGGCCGGGTTGCAAAGTCCCCGGGACGGGTGCGGCTGCTGCAGTCCCCGTGCCACCTGCCGAAGTCCCCGGGCCGGCTGCTGCAGCCCCCGAGTCGGATCCGACTGCTTCGGGGGCAACCAGCACGAAGATGGATTCTGATTCCGGGGAAGGCTTGATAGATGGCTTGCGGAGGCACTGAAGGGACACGCTGGCTGGTATGGCTTGCCGGGAGGAGCCGATCCGCGCCAGGGCATCTGCTTGCTCGTTGTCGGCCCGTGGCACGTGAAGGAACTCGCACCCATCAAAGTATCCACTGATCTGCTGGACGACGAAGCGGTAGCTCGCCATGTTTGCATCCTTGGTGTCCCAGTTGCCAGACGACTGCTGGATCACCAAGTCCGAGTCGTCGTAGCATAGTATCCGGCGGATGCCAATCTCCTTGGCCAGCCGGAGTCCGTGTACTAGTGCCTCGTACTCGGCCACATTGTTGGAGGCGGCAAAGTGGATTTGCAGTGTGTATCTGAGCTTGTCGCCTTTGGGAGAGGTGAGGATGATGCTGGCTCCCAAACCGGTGCGCATCTTCGAGCCATCAAAGTGCATCCACCAATGAGTGGAGTCTGGAGCTGGCGGCAGGTACTGGGTCTCGGCCCAGTCGACGAGGAAGTCGGCCAGCGCCTGGGACTTGATGGCGGTGCGGGGCTGGTAGAAGATGGTGTAAGGGGCCAGCTCGATGGCCCACTTGGCCACTCAGCCCGATGCATCTCTGCTGCCTATGATCTCCGCAAGCGGGGCGGTGCAGACAACCATGATTGGATGCTCTTGAAAGTATGGCTTGAGCTTCTTGGCGGCAAAATGCACGCCATAACACAACTTTTGGTAGTGGGAGTAGTTCTGCTTGGAGGCTGACAGCACCTCGCTCAAGTAGTACACCGGTCTCTGGACCGGCTGTGCCTTGTCGTCCTCTCGGCGCTCAACCACCATGACTGTACTGACCACCCGGCTGGTGCCGGCGATGTAGAGAAGCATGGGCTCCTTGGCAGCCGGAGCGGCCAGGATGGGCGGTGTGGTCAACGTCTTCTTGAGCTGGAGGAAAGCCTCGTCCGCCTTGTTGGTCCACTCGAAATGAGTGGTTTTCTTCATCAAATGATACAGTGGAAGAGCCTTCTTGCCCAGCCGACTGATGAAGCGGCTGATGGATGCCAAGCAGCCGGTGAACTTCTGAACATCTCGCAGTCGGGTGGGCCTCTCTATCCTCCCGATGGCCTTGATTTTGACAGGGTTGCACTCTATGCTGCGCTCTGAGACAAGGAAGCCGAGGAGCTGGCCGGCTGGTACTCCAAAGGCACACTTTTCTGGGTTGAGCTTGATTTGAAAACGGCGCAGGTTATCAAAAGTTTCCTTGAGATCTTCCAAGAGGGTACCGCGCTTCTCCGTCTTCACCATGACGTCATCCACATAAACATGGGCATTTCTGCCGAGTTGCTTGAGGACGCACTTGTGCATGCAACGCTGAAAAGTGGCACCGGCAATTCTCAAGCTGAATGTCATGGTCAGGTAGCAGAAGGCTCCGAACGGTGTGATGAAGGCGGTCTTCAGGCGGTCGGCCGGGCTCAACTTGATCTGGTGGTACCCTGAGTAGGCATCCAAAAAACTCAGCAGCTCGCATCGGGCTGTGGAGTCTATCACCTGGTCAATTCGAGGCAAAGCGAACGGATCTTTTGGGCAAGCTTTGTTGAGGCTGGTATAGTCAATACACATGTGCCACTTGTTGTTCTTCTTTAGTACAAGGACTGGGTTGGCAAGCCACTCTGGGAAGAACACTTCCATAATGAAGCCAGCGGCTAGAAGCCGGGCTATTTCTTCATTGACAATTCCTCTCTTCTCCTCTGACAGGCGGCGGAGGGGTTGCCGGACTGGTTTTGCATCTGCTCTGACATGTAGTTTGTGCTCGGCGAAATCCGTCGGAATGCCTGGCATGTCCTTTGGAGACCATGCAAAGACGTCCCGGTTCTTACGGAGGAAATCGACGAGCTCGCTTTCCTATTTGCTGTCAAGGCAAGCTCCTATGACAGCAAACCTCTCCGGGTGCTCCGGGTCCAAGGGTATCTTCTTGGTTTCTTTGGCCGGCTGGAAAGAGCCCTGAGCTTCTGACTCCTTGGGATCTGGCGACAGGTCCGGCTGCTTGCCGGCCATGGCCACAACCCGGTCAAGGAGCCTCTTCTCGGCAGCAATCACAAGGGACTCGGACAGCCGACTGCTGGTAGTGGCGCAGGCGGCAAACTTCTGGTAGTCGCCGGCTATGGTGATAATGCCCTTGGTGCCGGGCATCTTCATCTTGAGGTATGCGTAGTGGGGGACTGCCATGAACTTGGCCAGGGCGGGCCAGCCAAGCAATGCGTGGTAGGGGCTCTCAAGATCAACCACCTCGAACCAGATTGGCTCTCGGCGGAAGTGATTCTTGTCTCCGAAGAGGACGTCTATCCTTATCTTGCCGATCGGTGAGCAGGATAGGCCAGGCACAATGCCATGGAAGACAGTCCGGCTGGGCTGGAGCTATTTCTCTTTGATGCACAAGTTCTCCATGGTGTCGCGGTAGAGGATGTTGATGCTGCTGCCGCCATCTATCAGAACTTGGGAGAAACGAGCAGCTCGCCTCTCCGTCGCAAAGGTGGCGTCCAACACCAGGGCGTAGGAACCCGGAGTAGGCATCACCTCCGGGTGGTTAGCTCGGCTCCAACTGATCGGCTTCTCTGACCAGTGCATGAATTCTGGAGCTTCAGAAGCGACAGCGTTCACTTCCCGGCGCTGTTGATGCCGGCTGTGCCTGTCGTCAGTCACGCTGGTGAAGATGACGTAAGCTCCGTGCTCTTCAGGAAACTCATCTTGGATCGCACCAACTGGCCGAACTACCGGCTGCTGGGGCGGTGGAGGCGGCGGGCCAGTAGGTGGCGGGGGCAGTCCCTCACCTCTAGCGATGCGGGTGAGCCAGTGGCACTTCCGGGTGGTATGATTGGATGGCTTCGCGCCACTGTGGAACTTGCAGGGAGCGTCAAGGGTTTGCTCAAACGAGAAGGCGGGCAACCAGGCGGGCTTGCCGCCCTTCTAGCGCTTGGGGCTGGATTGCACTTCTGGCGGCTGGTCTTTGACTGTCGCCACCTGCCGGCTGGTGGTAGCCGGCTGCTGGGTCTTGCGCTTGTTGTCGCCCGGCTGCTGGCGCCGACTGGAATCACCAGCCGGTGTCCGAGGGGCCGGAGGGAGCATCTTTCCTGATGCATCCACTCAGAGCTCCGACTTCATGGAGGAGTCGGCGGTGGCGTACTTGTCCGCTATGATCAGCAGCTCGTCGAGCGTGGCCGGCTCGTCGCAGAGGAGTTGATGCTTGAGTAAGGTGCCCTCTCGACATCCGGTTGTGAAGTATTCAATGGCTTGCACCTCATGAACCCCCTCGCAGGAGTTGCGTAGTTCGGCCCACCGCGTCATGTATTCGCGGGTGGACTCGATCGGGCCCTCGACTCACAGGGAGAGCTGGCGAGGCTTGGGCGGCCGCTTGTAGGTGCTGGTGAAGTTGCGAATGAAAACTTCGGTGAAGTCTAACCAGCTGTTGACGCTGTAAGGCTTGAGGCTTTTCAGCCAGGTTCGGGCCGTGCCCTGGAGCATGAGCGGAACATACTTCACGGTGACACGCTTGTTGCCGTTCGCTATGCTGACGGCTGTGGAGTAGTCGACCAGCCAATCTTCTGGCTTCACAGAATCGTTGTACTTGGGAGTGTCCCGCGGGAGCGAGAATCCTTTGGGGAAGAGCTCATCGCGGATGCGGGGGCCGAAACAAGGCGGACCGATTGCGTCTTCTTCTTCCAATGCCAGGGATCGAGCCAAGCGGTCGATTCGATTACGGGCGTCGTTCTCTCCGACTCCTTCACAGGGGCCCAGCCGGCGCCCGAGAGTCGGATGCTCAACAGGCAGTGGGGAGGCGCGCCTCTCCCTACGCGGGGGGGGGGGGGCTGACAACCATCCCGCCGTTCCACTGCTCGCGGGCGGCCGTCTTGGTCGCGCTCGATGGAGATGCGGGTGCGGGTGCGGCTAGCAACCGGCTCTGGGTCTCTTCCGTCGCGGGTGCCGTCTATTGGCGTCCTGGAGGTCGATCCGTGCTCTTGGCGAGGTGGAAGGTTCCCGGCCTGTAAGCCGGGTTCCACCGTGCGGTGGCCAGCTTCTTGTTGCGCGGCGGCCGCGTCGATGAGCTGCTGGACGCGCTCCGTCATGCAGCGACGCTCATTGCCCTCCAAGCGGTCCAGCTCGTCTGCCGCCGCCTGGGCGGCGCGCAAGTTCTCCATTGGCGTGGCGTAGACTGGGCGGTCGGCCCCCAACATACTGGCGATGGCCGTGCCACACTGTCGGACCGTGCCCGCATAGCTGGGCTCGCCAGCAGCCAGCGTGCCGCAGACGGCGCGGTCGATCTCGCGGTGGTAAGCCTTGGTGAGGCGTCTCATGGCCGCCAACTTGTTGGCGCTGTCGAGAAGCGCGATACGGCATGCTTCCAGCGTTTCACCGCTCGCACCGGGCGCTACAGGCGCGGACAGGTCCTGCATTGCCACCTGCAATGGGTCCCGGCCGGCCTGGTCGGGGGTTCCGTCGTGGCTGATGACCAGCACCTCAAGAGCGGCGCTGGTGCCGGCGCCGCTGTCTGCGGCGGGGAGCAGGTCGTCGAAGACCAACACGTCACCGGGGAAAGCATCAGAAAGTGCGGTGCCGGCGTCGACGTCAATGTCGTCGGGTAGGTCGGTGGAGTCGACGGACTCCAGATCGGAGACCGGTACGTCGGCGATGTGAAGCTTGCCGAGAAGATCGACGAGGCAGCTCTCGGAGCTAGCTGCGCCCACGTCAAGCGCGGGCTTGTCGGAGAGGTGGATCCCGCCGATGAGATCGGCGAGGCTGCTTGTGGTACAAGCAACTTCCACGCCGCGCAGCGTGTTGGCGCAAACGCCGTCGGGTGTGCCGGGCTGGCTGCGCTCGCCAGGGAGGAAGAGGGTTCCCATCCAAAATGTGTTTCCGGACGACGGTGCACCTGGCCCCACGGTGGGCGCCAAATGTCGGGGATATCGAGCGACATATGCCAAGGGATGGCTTATCATGGATGGGGACAAAAGTACGTCGCCGGGCTCTAGAAGCGGGAGTGAGCGAGACCGCGTACGCTTGCGAATCTTACCCAGGTTCGGGGCTCTCCTAGGAGATAACACCCCTAGTCCTGCTCTACGGGGTCTCCGCATGATCACTACCTCAACAAGTAGCTACAAGCTTGCTCCTGGAGCTGTTTGGCTAGAGGGGAAAGAAGGGCAAGGCTAGCTCTACTCCGCTCTCTCTACGTGAATGTGTAGCACGTTGGGTGCTCGGTTGTGGTGTTCTCCAAGGTTCCTACCCCTTGCATGGGGTAACCCGAGGGGTTTATATATGTCTACCCCCAGGGGTACAACGGTAATCCGGCTTGCCGTGGGACCCGGCGGTCAGCGTCGCTGGTCGCCGGCTTCTCCGCCGATAGGTGGGTCCCACCGTCTGTGGGCCAGGGTTGACCACTTTACGATGTAGTATTGCTCCTGATGACGAAGGCCTTGTCAGGGGGAGCGTGGGTACAGTCCTGCTGCCTGGCGGGCGTTCACTGTAGCCTGCTGGTCTGGGCTCGCCGCCTTCTGGCTTCTCACGGACAGGTAGGACCCGCCGCCTGCGGGCCATACTGGCCGCACGTCGCGGGAGCATGGCCTCCTCTGCCATGGGTGATGTCACGGGAGGCATGGCAATAGTCCCGCTCTGGGCGTGGGACGCCTGCTCCGTATGTCGCACTGTGGCCACGTTCGGCCCAAGATTCGGGGTTGGCAGGCTTGCACTGTAGCCATGCCCCGTCTCGTCATGTTTAAGTTGGTGCTGACTTTGAGGGCGTGAGGGGCCGCCTGCTAGGACCCGACTTCCCAGGAAGCCGCCCGTCCAGGAGTCGACCTGTTTCATGGCCGTCTTCTGGACTCCGCCGCCTCCTGGAATCCGGCTGCTCGGTCCAGCCGGCCCCAAGAGGACGGCTCTTTGTCTTTGACGTTTGAGGGGCTCAGCCCGCCCCGACGTCTTGAAATTCCAAAGGGGGCTGATGGGGATACCCGTGGTCATTTACTCCGACACCTCATGTCCCCTTATGGAAGTTGCTCACCGACACCGGACTCAAAGAATCAGTGAAGAGGCAAGCATTTGGAAGCTCAGCTCAATAGTATGGAATTTTTTGCCGACTGCCTGATATTGGGAATATCTGGTCTAACTACAATGGTATTCTGGATTTATTGTCAGCATCAAGTATACATCAGTGTGCAATCTTCACAGTAGTAATCATCAAAACAACAAGAAGGCAAAGATGTGTGCATGATCAACAGTATATTTCGAGTCAAAGTGCTCAGCAAGAAGGATAGTCGAACAACGTTCTTCCTACAACAAGTAACCGACAGCAGAAACATTAAGGGATATATATATATGCACTCAGTCCGCATATGGCAAAAAGAAAGCTTCAGATGCAAGCAACCCAGTCTTTCTACGCAAGCTACCAGAGAAGCTTACTACGCAAGGTTCCTCTATCTTCCTCGATACGACACATGGATATCTTCCAGTACAAGGTACTCAGACTTCTTCAGTAAGATACCACAGTAGTTTCTGGCATAAGGTACCAAGTCTTCCCCAACAAGTCTTTAAGGGAGGAAGCTTCTGAGCACAAGCTATGCAATCTTCGTTAGCAAGGCAACACATCGTCATCAGTACAAGATATTCTACCAACAGTTGGCAGCATATGATAATGCATTGCCAAGAGTCAACAGTTGGTCAGAAGGCAAGAATCAGTCAGGACGCAAGTCTGCATTAGAAATCAAGTGCCCAGCTACACATGTTTCCATAGATATGGTGAACACGCTACCAAGGTCATACGAGTCAATCACATGATGATGCCATCCCAGTGAGAATCCGACTATAAACTGGGTTATACAAACGGAAGAAAGCCAGTTATACGCCTCAGTGTGACACAATGACCGACAAGCTATGAAGCAAGACAATAGTGAGATAGCAATTTTGGCAATAGCCAACAAGGCCAGTTTCCTCGCACCTGCCTAAGGAATATCGTTAACCTTTGTCACTGTCTGCATGATTGATGACAACAATGAGCCCCATACAAGTAACTATGAACCTGAGTTCGGATGATCATTGCCCTACAAATAAAGCGTGGAGGACAATAAAACTGGTCATGAGAGCAAAGATACCATGTCAAGAGATCAGGATAAGGTATGCCTGTCGGAATACTGCACCTGACAGTGCCTATAGTCACATGAAGGATCAAGAACATATAAGGCTAAGTTCTTTTAGCAAAGGATTCAGGCAAAGAAAACCATAATAAAAGAGCAAGATCGTCCATACAGGTATGGTAATGGTTGAATGGTACAGATACTCTGGACAGTCTGGTTTGGTACCGATCACCATGGGTACACTCCCACGAGGTCTATCCCGTTTGCAAGGGCCTCATAGCAAGGTAACCCGCTCAGCCAGCTAGATATGCTCAGAACCGTCAAAAGGGGGATATTCAAGTCTGCCAGGTCAATTCAGCAGTTTGATTGCAGCGATAGTGTTAAAGCATTACATGACCTACTATTCACTTAAAGGTGCCGACAGGCTGAGTAATCAGAATGAGGAACAACTGTCTTGAAACAAGTGTCCTCACATATGGGGATCAGTTAAAGGATAACCTGTCATGGACAAGATCTTCTGCCAGAACCACCGTCAACCAAGTCTGCAGATAATACCATTGTAAGGTCATACACCTTTATGCTGGTCACGACAGCCACAGGTGACAGTCAAATGTTTGGTAGGAATGTGATACTCAAGATAGTGGAGATACCCAAGATATTCCAGCCATCATTTCTAGAGGTCAGATTCCGTCAGGAGAGCGGTATGATTCACAGCACCATTTGAACCTGGAGGACACGCATTCCTTTTAAGCAGCACAATGCAATGAGTAAAAGATTTTCGTGTCCACCGAGAGAATCTGTTCACATCTCAATGGACAATCGTCCGTACTGGACTTCATCACAAAACGTCCATGAAGAACTACTCTCGGACTTGCGAGAAGGGCACGTAGCTCACTCAGGATAACTCATCGCACTCAGATAAGTCAGCAGACATAAAAGGATTAAAGTCAGAGTAATATATGAGGTAAGATCTGTCGAAATGAGGATCCAGAGAAGCAAGCCACCCCGAAGCTAGGCAGTCAGTCAGATGATATTTAATGGGAGCATTATTCAAAGGAAAAAAGTAAACCCGAGTTGGAAACGGTTTCTTTAAGCGAGAATATTCATGCTTGACCCCTGAGCAACCAAATCTCGAGGACGAGATTTCTTTAAGGGGGGTAGGTTTGTAACACCCTAGATTTTGCCCACTTTTTTCTTTTGATTTTGGTCTGGATTTGCTTTTCTGTGGCTTAGTGGTCTTGGAACCTGGTGAGATCACCCTTGATTCTTTTCCGAAGTGGCTTGTCAAGCTCAAAACCATCCCAAGACCTTGTCATTTCCATCTTGGACCAATCCCAATATTCTTTTCCTTGGGAATATTCCTTTTTCTATTAAAGGAATAACCCTATTTGCCCTGGGTTGTGAAGCAACCCACATTTCCTGCATTCCAAAGATTCCCAAAAAATTCTCATAAATTTTTTGGGTCATATCTTCCTCATATATGTCAAAAATCCTTCCTTGCCATGTTCAAAAATATTTCACCAATATTCCTTTTCTGATTCTACCCCAGCTGGCAGTTTGAGAAGCAAGTACCCTTTATCTTTGCTTGCTTGCTCTCAATATTTTTTTCCACTCTTTACTATCCAAATCATTGCCTCTTGACAAAATTCAACTCAAGTGGGCTAGTAAATCTTCCTTGGTAAATTTCCAAAGTTTCTGGTCCCCTGGAAGCTTAATGAAGGAAGTACTAGCTAGGTTGATCCAAGTGAGTTGAAATTTTGCAAGCATCTTCATATGATCAAATCATGACTCTCCGCCAAATATCAACCCTATCCAATCAACTATGTGAGCATACCATCAAATCTTGGCTTCTGGTCATATTTTTCTGTTGTGAAGCAACTATATTTTATATTGCTTCATAATTGCTGAAAATTTACCAGAGCATTCTCCTACCCATATAACATCCCTCTACACAATTTGGGCTCATTTCATTCATCCAATATTTCTCTACAATTTCTCTTAGTTTTTGTCCAGAGAGGACCACTGTGAAGGAAGTACTATTTTGGTGTGTCCAAATGGTATGAAATTTTTACAATGTGTTCATGTGTCCAAATAACTCCTATCCAACAAATTGCAGCTCAATCCAAGCATCCATTAGAGTGCCACTTCATGATTCATTTTCTGGACCAGTTTGGGCAGTTGTGAAGCAACTATGACAAATTCTGGTCCAAATCATACCAAACTTCACAGGATTATATTCCTTCTTAACCTCAACTTCCCAGACATCACATTTGGCTCTTATCACCTCCCTGTTGATCAAAATTGTTCAGTGAAGTTTGCTACAACAAACTTCCAGTGAAGCCTCACATCTACTCTTGGTCTCTTTTGCTGATCAATCACTTCTGTGATGCCTTGGGGAGCAAGGACTACACTCCAGACAAGGTGTGCCAGCCTCTCGTGTCCCCTCCGAGCATGTACACGCGGTGACCACCGCCCTAGAACACCATGGACGTGAGCTGGATGTCGTTTGCTCGGGCCCCTACTCTGCTCATCGTTTTCGCCCGCCTCGTCGTGTCCAACAGCTCCTCCTCGTCGTCCTCTTCTCCCCGGACCCCTCTCCCCCTCTCATGTCCCCTCCTACGCGGTGCGGCAACCGCACCCGTGACGTGCCCGTCTCTGTCGCCGACGTGTCTGGTTGCCGGAGCTCTCCTGAGCCTTCCCGAGCTCGCCTGAGACCTCTCTACTCCTTCGTGAGTCCTCTGGACACCTCCTCCCTGCGTGTTCCCGAAGCGCCAGCGCGGTGGCACACGCGTCACCGCGGCCGCGTATGAGCACCGTGTCGCCGCGGCTATTTAAGGCCCTCCCGAGCGCCCCCGTCCTCACCATCCTCCTCTCCTTGCTCCACTGGTCCTCCCCTACCCTCAAATTTCTCGCTGGAGCCCGCTATCTGCTCCTCCACCCGCCGCGGCCATTGCCGGAATCCGCTCGGATTCGAGCGAGCTAGGCACTGCCTGCCCCATTATCTCCAACATTAGTCTCCCCGTACTCCGCCGAGCCTCCCCACCACCTCACCCTCTCGCTGGAGTACCCTTGGCCGCGAGACCGCCGACGCCCGTAGCCGCCGTCCGCTGTCAGCGCCGTCCACCCGCCGCAGGGCACCTCCACCTCGATCTCGACCACCTACGGGCGCGGGACGCTGCCAGGAGTCCGTCTCCACTCCCGCTCGAGGTCACCGGGCCCATCGTCGCCGGCAACCATCGCGGTCGGCGCCTCGCCCGGTTCCCTGTCGGGAGGTAGAAGAAGAGGTGAGGAGGAGAGAGAGAAGCTGCGCGGGACCCACCTATAAGCGACCCAGGAGCCCAGCCCCGCCACTGTTGACTGGATTAAGTGGAAGCGCACTTTGCAAAGTTTGTTTTCCCCGTTTGAAAGCGTATTTCCCAAAAGGTGTTTTCTGTTTTGCAGCCAGGGGCCTGTTTGTGGATATTCTTTTTACAAATGGGTCCCTGACATTCATCTGGCTATATCTTTTCACTCCCTACTCTGATCGAGGTGATTCCAAAGCCCACCTCTTCGTCTCTTCGAGCCCGTTATGTTGGTACCATTTTCATAATATGTTCACACAATGGAAAGGACCATTTTGCCCTTGCCCGTAAACAGTCCCATCCGAGAGAGAACTGTTTTCGGCAATCGTTTCCGCGGATTCTCCGCACTTCTCCTCGGTGGTTTCTTCATCCCCAGGCAAGCCACGATAGCCACTTGCATGATGGATTTGCAGTAGCTATGGTTTCCTACTTGAATCATTATTTAATGTATGCATGTTAATATGTTTGAGGATACCGTACATGCTCGTGTGTCATCCTTATATTCTGTCCATGTGTATCTTGCTAGTTATCAAGTACTCGTTGGTAGCATTATGCTCATGGTTGATACTTGCAGTAGTTCATGCTAAGGTGATGACATGTCTGCATACTTCTTTATCGTTTGGACATATTGAAGTTGTTCATGCTCACCGCTATGCCATGCTCGTTTGCATTTAGCTGGTTAAATGCTGGCATGTTGTTGATGCTATGCTTCAGATATTATGCTTCCCATCCCTGCTTAGGTTATGTCATGTTCATATGCAGTATGGTTTCATCATGTTATCGTGACTCGGCTCATTTACATTCAAGTTAAACCGGATGTTAATCGAACTTGAACATCTGTTGGCTGAGTCATAGTGCGCCACCGAATCGAGCTCACCAGTGCAACCACACTTGCCGGGATGGGGCGGCCCTAATTCGGTCTATTGTCATGCCTCTCGCTGGTACCTCCAACCAGGGAAGGTTATGAGTGTGCGCTACCCTGATTAGGTAGGTGGCTATAACCTTGTGAACCCAGTTTTGGTATTGAGCTCAGGTCCGCGTTTGGGACAGTTTTGTTTGGCCACGACGGTGGCAGGTGTCTGGAGTGACACAGGGGTCACCCATGACATAGCCCAAAGGGGAGTTTGTCGAAGCTGCCAGGAGAGTGCCATGCAATAGATTGGGTTTTGTCGGAACATCGTTGGTCCACCCGAATGGGAGCACGAGGCCATGAGTTCCGTGGTGTGGGTACAGTGTACTAACCTCTGCAGAGTGTATGATCTATCAATAGCCGCGTCCTCGGTCATGGGCATAGTTCGTAGTAGGACACACTATGGGTCAATAGTATAATAATCTTGCTTATAACAACCCCGTTTGATGAGAAAGAAGTTGGTTGATCTTTATGTGATCGCGAGAGGATCACCGTGGTATCGAGGATACCGATGTTGGTTGACCGTGATCACGAGAGGATCACCGTGGTATCATAGATACCGGATTTGGTTGATAGTGTTATGTGGTGATCTTGGGTAAAGACCAAGCTCCTTGTGATCATGTTATCACTATGGTATTGTAATACCAAGTTTGGTTGGTCCCGAGGTTATCATGTGGCACACTCGATGGTAAGTTCTTGCATGTGGTGGTTACGAGGTAACCCCAGAACAGAGTAAGTTGCATCATGATAGTTTTAACCTATTGCATGTAGTGACATCCTGCTCATATGCCATGCCATGCTTATATTGTTCTAGCACCATCATTTTTACCCCTGCTTAACCTGTAAATGCCATGCTATTGCTTGTCTTGACTGCTTTGGTTGCTGTGAGCTTGCAACTAAATTCAAAGTACTCTCCTGGCGTGTCATGCTAGTTTGCAAGTCATGCCATGATTGCTTGCTTGTCGAGGATTTCGAGTTTGCGAGCTAGGATACGCGTTCTAGCCAGAGTCCCTGCGGAATGGAGTTCATCACCGCTGTCGTTGTTCCGCTGCTAGATGTGACTCCGCTTTCTCGGGTTGTTCCGCTATTAGTAAAGAGCTACCCCGGGCAGGCGTAGTGTCGCCGTGCTGATGTGATCCTTGTACCCTTGTAACCTTATCCATAGGAATAAAGAGATGATTGGTTCTATGCCAACAGTGCCGTATTCCGGAAGACTTGTCTCTGGGCTGGAATACAGGGTGTTCCGGTTTCCTCTGAGCCAGGGTGCCACAGAGGGGTCATATCAGCCGAGTCAACATTATCCTTATAGAACTTCAGCTCTTCAATGGCACAAGCCGACTCTGCATAAGCTGCATCTCCTTCCTCACATTCCAAAACAATTTTCTTATCACCATGGATCGTGATTGTCCCCTTTCTCCCAGGCATCTTGAGTTGTAGATAAACATAACAAGGGAGAGCCATGAACTTAGCATAAGCCGGCCGACCGAACAAAGCATGATACAGACTCTTGATTTTGACCACCTCAAACCATAGAGTCTCTGCTCTGTAGTCATAGTCTACACCAAAGGCGACTTCCAAGGCAATCTTTCCGACAGGATATGCCAACTTACTAGGAACCACACCCTGAAAAACTGTGGAAGATGGCTTAAGATCCGTGTCAGTTAAATTCATCCGTCTAAACGTGTCATAATACAAGATGTTGATGCTACTACCACCATCCATAAGCACCTTAGTGAACTTATAACCACTCACTTGAGGGGCTACCACCAACGCCAAATGACCCGGATTCTCAACCCGGGGCGGGTGATCCTCGCGACTCCATGTGATCGGATGTTCTGACCATCGTAAGTATTGACGTATCGCCGGCTCAACAGCGTTGACCGCACGCGTACGAACCTTCTGATCTTGCTTGCAGAGACTTGAAGTGAAAATGTGATATTGACCCCTGTTAAGCTGCTTCGGATTACTCTAGTATCCTGATTGATTATTTTGCTGCTGGTTACCCTGACCAGACTACTGATTGTGACCACCATGGTTACCTTGACCCGGGTAGCCAGAGTTTGAGCCACTACCACCAAAGCCGGACCCCTGAGCACCAGATCCTGACCCGCCGGGCGGACCATTATTGTTACCATGATTCTGATTAGAACTGTAATTCTATACTCTCGCATGATAAAACAATCCTTCCAGGCATGAGTCGCCGGCTTATTAGGCACACTATGTTTTGGGCAAGGGTCATTGAGCATTGCTTCAAGATTAAAGTTTTTCCTCCAAAGGACGGCTTACCATTACGGCGCTGGCTTTTATACCCTGTATTGGTGTTAGCTACGAGATATGACCCGCCCTCGGGGTTTCGTCGCTTACCACCATTACCCTGATTGTTGCTGTTCTGCCCTACCACATTCTGCTGTTAACCCTTGCCATTGCCACTCTTCTTCCCCTTGTTAGACTTATCCTCCTCGTCAGAACCGGTATCTCTTGTGGTATTAGAATCGGCATACTTAGTGAGAGCTGCCATGATCTCACCCATGTCATTGCAATAACGCTTAAGCCACCCGAGATTCTGCGTGAGAGGCAAGAAACGACAATTCGTCTCCAAGATTAAGACTGCTTGAGCTGCCGGGGTATTATCAGAGGAACGAATAATGGTTGAGACCCGCCGGACCCAATGGTGGGCCGACTCATCCTCACACTGCGCGCAATGATCCAAATCAACAATCGTCAAAGGCTGCTTGCAAGTCCCTTTGAAATTCTTGATGAAGCGTGCCATCAGCTCCACCCATGAGGTGATAGAGTTAGGAGGTAACCCCTTTAACCATGTACGAGCCGGTCCGTCCAACATCATGGTGAAGTATTTGGCACATACAGTATCATTAACATCCAACATCTCCATGGCTAACTCATAACTCTCGATCCAAGCCTCAGGGGGGTGATCAACTATGTAATTGGGCACCTTGCGAGGCCCCTTAAAATCTTTGGGCAGACGCTCATTACGCAAAGCTGGTATTAAACAGGGCACACCAACTGACCTGGAAATTGTCCCCGCTCCCATTGAGGTTGAAGGGGTCGTCGGGGGCGGCTGGTAAGCCCCTAGTTGAGCCGCTGCCGCCGCCTCCACCTCTCGCCTGGCTCTGGCCTCATTCACAATTGCCTGAGCATGAGTAATGGGCGGGTTATCCTGACGGGGCGGATCATCCTGAGGTGGTCGACGCCGTCGTTCACTGCTGGAGACTGCATGTGACTCAATGTGCCAGCTGTAGCTTCGACTCTGGTGAGGGGTTGAATGAACACGATCGCGGCTATATAAATAAGCCGCCTACTAGGCAACAGCCGTTCGAAGGAGTTCAACTACGTTCCGGGTCTCCACCGCAAACGGCGATTCCCCCTCGATCGGAATAGCCGCCAACCGGGTTGCCGCTGCCAACATGTTATCCACCGGGTTAGAAAAGTGACCAGGTGGTGTCGAGAACTGCTGAGGCGGGGCCTGATCCCTACAAGGTGGGTGTGGCAGCCGAGGTTGAGCCGCTGCCCCGCTCCCTAGCATCTCTGCATCCTAGGTCATGGCTGGCAGATTACTTGGTCCTGCCCAGGTGTGTTAAAAAGGTTCCACGCCTCATACAGCAAAGGCAGGCGGGTTTGGTGTCTCCTTCGAAGAACAGCGTTGGAGGCATCCTGATCCAAACTTAAGCGAAAAGCTTCCGCCCTTATGCGCTGCGACTCAGCATCCATCTGAGCCCGTTCCGTTGCCATCCTAGCATTTTCTGCTTTAAGCTCCTCCTGGGCTTTGGCTACCTGATCTCGCAGCTTTGCGATTTCTGCGTTGCGCTCTGCCTGATTTGCCGCAGTAACCTCTGTTGCTAAAAAAGTTGTCAAAGTGCCCAAGAGATCCGACAAAACTTGAGCCGGTGGCGTAGTTGAGCCGCCAGCACCGGCCGTCGTAGCAGCAGCTGAACCGGATGTCATTGTTGCGGCTGTAGACGAATTGACAGCTGGCCCTATGCCAGCCATGAAGATTGCAGCCCTGTATGGCGGCTCATAAGAGTCCGGAATACTGTTGCCATCAGAATAGCCCCCGAGCCCGCCGTCTTGAAGCTGGTAAATTGACTCCGTCTCTCCAGTCGAGGACTCATCACCTGAGTAGATGAGAGTCTCTCCTCCAGATACAGAATCCTCCGCAAGATCTGTGCCATGTACGCAGCCGACGAAGACACGCCTCCGGCCGGGTTGAACCCGGGCGGGTTGCGTGTGCCGAGCCGACTCGATGAGGTCGGTGGAGATGTCCAGCTCGGGCTCAGATTCACCGACCTTTCCAATGAAGACATGAATTCCGCCGAAGGGGACCCGATACCCGTACTTGATTGAGTCAGCCTCGGGGCCCCAGCCAGCGTCGTCGATGTTGAGCTTACCGTGTCGACTCTTAGTCATCCTACCAATGGTGTATCCCTCGATCCCTGGGAAAGTGCCCTTCAGGAACTCGAAACCACTGTGCGCTGGCCCCACGGTGGGTGCCAACTGTCATGGGTTTAACACGGCAAATGCCCTTGAGAAAGGACTTAGGTGTGGAGCCATCGCAATGGTGATTAGCCTGAAGGGGTTGATCGGGACGAAAGACACAAGGTTTACCGAGGTTCTGCCCCTAACAGTGGAGGTAAAAGCCTACTCCTGCTCTCGTTGATTATAACTTGAGTATCGATTACAAGGGAGTGGAATCACTTGACCTAGCTATCGATTGATTGTTCCTTAAGTTTACCCGCCGCAGGGTCTCGCCTTTATATGCACAGGCCGATGCCCTGGACTTACAAGAGTCCAGATCGGATCATACAAACATAACCGACTTTGGTTCTAAGTTGTCTTGCCTTGCAAGGCAAGTTGCCTTTGGGTGGCTTACAACGCCGGACCTCGCACCATCTTCTGGGCTTGGGTCTCCGACGGCTCTCCTCGTAAGTCGCCCTCCGGGTCTCATGCCTTGGCCTAACCCGGCCCATCAGGGTGGGTCTCATCGCGGGGTTATATCCCCAATGGTAACGGTAAATAAAGTGCAGCAAGGTAGCCCAATCCTTTTGAGGCAAAGGACAGGCTAAAACGGTCTCTTATGGTAAGCAAAGCATTCTTGAGGGTACACGGGAATTTCATCATATCACTTTCATCATGTTGGCTTAATTCGTGTTCGCTACTTTGATAATTTGATATGTGGGTGGACTGGTGCTTAGGTGTTGTTCTTACTTGAACAAACCTCCTACTTATGATTAACCCCCTCGCAAGCATCCGCAACTACGAGAAAAGTATTAAGATAAAATCTAACCATAGCATTAAACTTTTGGATCCAAATCGTTCCCTTACGAAGTAGCACATAAACTAGGGTTTAAGCTTCTGTCACTCTAGCAACCCATCATCTAATAACTACTCCACAATGCATTCCCTTAGGCCCAAATATGGTGATGTGCCATGTAGTCGACGTTCACATGACACCACTAAGGGAATCACAACATACATATCATCAAAATATCGAACACATATCAAGTTCACATGATTACTTGCAACATGACTTCTCCCGTGACCTCAAGAACAAAAGTAACTAATCACAAATAATAATCATGCTCAAGATCAGAGGGGTATTAAATAGCATAATGGATCTGAACATATAATCTTCCACCAAATAAACCATATAGTAATCAACTACAAGATGTAATCAACACTACTAGTCACCCACAAGCACGAATCTAAGGTTCCGGTACAAAGATTGAACACAAGAGATGAACAAGGGTTTGGGAGGAGATGGTGATGTTGAAGATGTTGATGGAGATGGCCCTCCCAAAGATGGGAGAGTTGTTGGTGATGACGATGACGATGATTTCCCCCTCCGGAGGGAAAAAGTGCTCTTGCCCAAGTTCTGCCTCGAGACGGTGGTGCTTCATCCTGAAAGTCCTCTCCTTACTTTTTCTAGGTCAAAATGACTTATATACCAGAAGATGGGCACCAGAGGTGGGCCGAGGAGGGCACAACCCACCAGGGCGCGCCTAGGCTCCCTGGCGCGCCCAGGTGGGTTGTGCCCACCTGGTGGGCCCCCTATGGTAGTTATTTGCTCCAATAATTGTTAAATATTCCATAAAAAATCTCCGTGAAGTTTCAGCTTATTTGGAGATGTGCAGAATAGGTAGCTCTGACGTGCCCTTTTTTGGTCCAGAATTCCAGCTGCCGGTATTCTCCCTCTTTGTGTAAACCTTGCATATTATAAGAGAAAAGGCATTAGAAATACTCCAAAAGGCATTATTACGCATAAAAACATTATAAATAACAGTAGGAAACATGATGCAAAATGGACGTATCAGGATCCACACTCTGAGATGTGTTCTCAGGAGTGCAAAGAAAGAATATGTGTTGGATCAAAGACTTGGTGACTACCCGACGCCTAGAGCATCCCAAGATGTTATCAACATGTTTTTATCTCGCAAGAATGATTTCATTGTGGCCAAGAGCATTATTTTAGCTTGCATGGACACTATGCTACAGAAATGTTTTGAACAATCTAGTACCATCGAGATTGTCGAGACACTGGAAGTTCTGTACCACAAAGAACCAGCTGACGTTCATGAGATGACTAAAGCAATGGAAGAGTGCAAGATAACTAAAGGTGTTAAGCAAGGTGCCAGGCTTGCAGACTATTATGATAGTGTAACTGCAATGGGAGTTGATTTTCCCAAGACACCAGAAAATGACTTACTCCTCACTTTGCTTTATGAGCAATGCTCAAAACCAACGATATTGGGTTACAGAACCAACAAAAGTTATTGGTGAAAAAGCAAAAAGTTTCAAGAAGAAACGCAACACCAAAAGGAGCAAGGGTGGAGCATCTCATGAGACTACATGTTTCTACTGCAAAGAGAAATGACATTGGAAAAGAAATTGCTTGAAGTATCTGGCGGATAAGAAGAACTCGTCTTCTGGTAAAGGTATAAAAGTTATACAAGTTGATGTTATTGATATTCTACTTGCTGAAAACTCCAAGTCATGGGTATTTGATACTGGATCTGTTACTCACATTTGCAACACGATGCAGGGACTATGGAAGATTCGCAAGCTGAGTAGAAATGAGGTCGTGATGCGAGTCGGGAATGGTGATGGGATTGCCGCTCAAGCCATCGGTGTCATGTCTTTGAGCTTACCTTCAGGATTTGTTTTAGAACTGAATAATTGTTATTTCGTTTTGAAGTTATGTAAGAACATTATCTCTGGATCATGTTTGATAAGTGACGGATATTCTTATAAATCAGAAGACAATGGTTGTTCGATATATTATAAGGATATGTTTTATGGATTTGCACACATTGTTGGTGGTTTATTCATAATGGATCTTGAATGCGAATAAGATTTCTTTAACATTAATGCTAAATGTTTTAAGAAGACTGATAATCTCTACCTAATATTAAAGGACGGATTGTTTCTCCACAAAATTTCGTTTATGATGGGTCCCACAGGCTTTTTCGTCCGTCAGACAAAAAAATACTGCGCCGCGAGGATTCAAACCCAAGAGCTCCCGCTATAAAGCTTAGACCCCTACCCAATGGACTAATGAAGGCCTGGTATTTAATTAACGCTCACTTGTCTATATGTATGTATCTTCCTCTTAGTTAAAAAAAACGCGTACGCATCTAAATGTGCATGTATCGTGCAATCAATCAGCCTCAGCCAAAGCTTAAAAAACCAACCCTAAAAAAACTTTAAAAAACATGCAAAAAACTAAAGCTAAAAAAAAGAGCCCCAACTAAAAAACATGTGCGCATATGCTCGAGTCAAAAATAAAAACGCATACACATCTGCGTTGGACGAGCACAACCACAGCTGCCATGCATGCCGTCAGCGGCCGGATGATCAATCGGCCACCATGCTCCACGCATCATCATGTGCCCAATTCAAACAATTTTTTTATCTCTACTATATTACAAGTAATATGTGCACATAAACATGCATAACCGGTCTATTCAAACCAAACATTAGTCTTTAATCGAATGTCTTTCTAATACAGTTAGAAAAAAGATTGGTTATGATTTTCACGTGTAGGGTGGATGATTGTTTACCCACCTTTTTTGTCATCATTTTGCTTTGGTACGTCCTTTTTATTCCGTTTCGTCTGTTCATTACCGGTCTCCTGTGGTTTTTGTTTCGTTTGGTACCTTCGTTACAGGCCCTCAAAAAAAGAAATAGAGTGCGTAGAGGGATTCGAACCATGGTTGCGAGGACTCACGAACCAACTCATCCAACCAAGAATCCTGCAGAAAGAGAGGGAGCTTAGACCGTCTCACCATAGTTGGAATTCATTTACGCTTCGAAAACCTCATTCATGTACTATTACTTTCTTCAAACCTCCTCCTTATATGTACGCTGTGGACCACACTTGTGGGCGTGGCGCGCCAAGGGCTGGAACTCCAGTGGAAGGAGGGGAGATGGGGCTACTGGAGGCTGTGATCAGGAAGATGACGACGAGGATGATAAGATTGGGAAGCAAAGGGTTAAGGGGAGCTCGTGGGAATTGAGACGCCACAATCGATGGCATGTGCGGCATGCATCACGCTGCCATCATGGTCTTGATCCCGCCGATCTGGTCACGCATCAGTGCGATGCGTCTCCTGTCTTGAACCATCATCCTGGAGAAACTTGTCGTCAATTGACCACTGTTTTTGCCATCGAGTGTCCCGCAAAACAATTACCTAACCGAGGCAACCTTGATTCATGACAACTGGTGTTTTCTCCATAGCGAAGCACGAACGTTGTGCTTATCATGCCAGGGACAAGTGTTTTTCTTTCCCGTTGCAATGCACGGGCATGTTTGCTAGTACCACTTACATGTGGCACTATCGTATTGGTCATATCGGAAAGAAACACATGTAGAAACTTCATAAAGATGGAGTATTAACATCATTTGATATTGAATCATTCGATCATGTGAAGCTTGTCTGATGGGTAAAATGACGAAAACGCCGTTCACAGGTCATCCTGAACAGGCGCAAGAATTATTGGACATAATACATAGTGTTGTGGTTTTGTCACGACAAATGTACTCGTGAAAGGACTTAGACGTGAGGCCATCGCAACTGTGATTAACTTGTAGGGGTTGAGCGGGACGAGAGACACGGGATTACCCAGGTTCGGCCCCTCATGTCGGAGGTAAAAGCCTACTCCTGCTCTTGTTGCTATTACTTGAGTATCGATTACAAGGGAGTGGATTCACTTGACCTAGCTCTCGATTGATTGTAACTTGTCCTATTCTATGCCAGAGACTCGCCTTTATATATAGGTCGAGGCCTCCGGCTTACAAGAGTCCGGGTCGTGTCATGACACGTGACCAAGCCTAACTCTAAGTCATCTTGCCTTCTGTGGCAAGTCACCGTACTATGGCTTACACCTCCGGGCCGCCTGCTGTCTTCTGGGCTTAGGCCCTAAGCCGGTCCATCTTGTGAGCTGCTCGTCTGGTCTTATATCTTGATTGTCCTGGCCCACCTGAAGTCCTGCTTCATGAGTTGCCAGTAGTCTAACCCGGCCTTCCTAGGGCGGGTTACACCATGGGGTTATATCCCCAACATTAGGCCCCAGATTGATTTGAACTTGTTCATGTCAATCTTCCATTTATTCTGGCGAGTCTTCCTTCCAAGCCTCACAATCTCAGCCTGAAAAATTTCATAACCCGCCATTTTGAAATGATGATGTCATCTCCATAAATCCAGGGAATTCTCCCGTGACGTCATAACCAATCTTGTGCAAATCTATTTATCCCAAAAATCGAGGCGCCCCTCTGTCATACTGAGGCGTCTGTTTGTTCCCGAGATTACCGCGCCTCCTCAATTTTCGCACCTGCCATTTACTGTTACTTTTCCCTTATAAAAAGGCACCAGGGTCCCTTCCTTTTACTTTTACCTGTCTCCTCCACTTCTTCTTCTTCCTCGGGTGGCTCTTCACAACGGGAGCTCTGCCACACCCGTCGACCTCCTCCGGCCACCTCACACGGGACTGCAGCTCCGTCGCGTCGCCACCTGAGTCCAGCGGCGCGCTTCTGCTCTCAACTGCCATCACCAGGTACCGAACTTCCCTCTCTTAGATTCACATTACCTCGTTGGAGTTCATGGAGTTCATCGGTGTTCATTTGTTCTTCCCCTTGATATCTTGAGTAGATTGCATATCGGATCTAGGATTATCATAGAAATGTTGCGGGAGTAGTTTTGAATACAAATCTTGCCTCTGGATACTTCATGCTCCCTCTAGAAACAGCAGATAGCTCATCAACAGCTCTGCCACTTCCATTAGGTTTAGCAATTATTTTTCTTTTTTGAACTGCCCATAGATCCGTAAACATAGTTGTTTCAATCTGAATCTTGTTTGCTCCACACTTAGCAGAATTTGGACAAGCCTAAATTTAACTAACCCGCCTTTGTATCTTGGGCGGCTTATTAACATATATGTAACTCGCGAATCTTCCATAAACTGCCTCTTTTTCAATAATTCCCTACTGTTTAAAGCGACTTATCTTTATTCTGCTTTATTTAAATGATGGTGATAGCGAGTCCTTATCTCCTAAGTAACCCGCCCTTTTGTATTTCTGCAGTCTTTCATTGTATTTAGTCAACTCAACATGTCAAAGACCACCCTCTGCAACTGGGGGCCTTCATTAGTCACTGAAACCCACCTCAAAGACTTTCAAGATAACGGTCTCTTGGCGACTCAGGAGGAAATTGGCTGGCGAGTCAGCCAGGGGGAAGAAATCCCTAGAACCGGTGAAGGAGAGGTAGTAGTTTTTACTGATCATATCCTTAGAGGTTTTACACCGCCCGGGTCAAAATTCTTTCGGGATGTCTTGCATTATTTCAATCTTCACCCTCAAGACATAGGCCCAAATTCAGTGTCAAACATCTGTCACTTCCAATTTTTCTGTGAAGTTTATCTGCAAATAGAGCCCACGGTTGCTCTTTTCAAAGAATTCTTCTATATAAACCGCCATACTGAATGTACGGATGGTTCGAGTCAAGAATTGGATGGAGTCTCCATCCAGTGACGCAGAGATGGCGGCTTTCCTCCAGCCACCTTGCCAAGCCACCCCAAAGGATGGATAAAAACTTGGTTTTATTGCAAGAACACCGTCCCAGCTAACGAGAACCCTCTGCCGGGTTATAGGACTAATCGTCTTCCAATAGACTTTGACTCGCCCAACAAGCTTCTTCCAGATGAACATGCTGAAGCACTCCCATATGACCCAAAGGTCAAAGCCCCACTAGCCAATGGGTTAATTGGAGTTGACCTAACCTGGTGCTAGGTCTCTTGGAGAATCCTCCCCCTAAGCCATTGACCTGACTTAATGTATGAATACTCAGGCGAGTCAAATGACCCTCAGCGGTATACCTCTGATAATTTCACCGTCGATGAAGTCAACAAGGCTATAAAGGGGTTACTTGGGGGGCCTCAAGACAGGACTGCCATCGTTTTTTAAACTTAACCTGGCCCCACCTGTAAGTATTCATTTATATTCGGCTTAAATATCTTTTGACTCACTATGCATCTCACTTGCTAATTCTTCTTTATTACACAGCCCAACTCTTCGTTCTGGAATAAGAAGAAGAAAACTGCTACAGCAAAAACCAGGACTGGCCCAAAGCAGAAAAAGAACAAGCCAACTATTGTAACCGAGCCGGCTGCCATGGGCGAGTCAGCAGATGCTGATGATCAATCAGAGATAGCTGGTGCTTCTTACTCTTAGGATGAGGTTGCAACAAGCCGTGCTGACGATCCTGAGGTAATTTCCATCTCTTCCGGCTCAGACTCATTACTCCAAAGAAGATAAGGCGGGTCATCCGGAAAGTACCCTTTTCTCATCGAGATGCTCATTTAGACCCAAACTTTGTTTTGAAAAAGGCTCAACATGATATGAGATGCCAAACCCGGAGTAGCGGCTCTGGCGATCTGGTGGCCGGGTTATCTCCCGAGCCCTCATCTCGCAAATGACACAATGAGGTGCCCCACAGTCCCACTTTTTTAACCAAAGCAGGCCTTATCAGACAACCTCTTAACCCGTCTGATTCAAATTATCAGGAGTCGCCCCCAACTTCAGGCGGCTCTTCTTCGACACAGCTGCCAGCTTTTGTTATAAATCCAGGGTAACCCTCTGTCTAGTTTACTTTCTGAGATCAGTCAACACATAATTTTGACACGCCACTTTTCTTTACAGCGCTAAGGCCAAATCCAAGAAGAGGAAAGTTGGTGAGTCATCGACAGCCCCCATGATTCCTGAATCAGAAGAACAAATATTGGTGACCCCAGATGCCAATACTGAGCAGCCTGAAGAACCACATGATGATCAGGGCAACCCGCCCCCGCAAACTGAGGCGCAACCATCAAGGCTGTAAATATTGTTGCTAACCCGGTGGATAACATTGACCCGCCATGTCCTATTCCTTCTTCAAGTCCTGCCAAGACAACTGAAGGAACCCTTCTTGAGAAGAATGATGATGACATTGCCATTACTGGGATGAGTTTTAAAACACCAGAAGTCTCCAAAGTATTATGTAAGCACACAGCCAAGGACGAGTCGTCCTTGCTAGAGAAGGGAAAGTCAAAACTTGAGTTGCCCAATTATGAAGAACTCAGTGTTGAAGACCTCCACGCTGGCTACTTCAATCGCCCTAGCTACAAGCTAAGATTTGGAGGCTAATTTAGTAAATATGATGAAGAAAAAATATGAGGTACACTCTATCTCCTCCTGTTGTATATCCTTATATAGCCCCCAAGTCTTGATCATAGGAGCGTCTTGAGTATGGTTAATACTTAAGATAAATCTGTATAATCCAAAGTGTAGCCCCCAAGGGCCGGGTTATCATGCAGATGATAAGCCGGTTATTTAGATAGCTTTGAAAAGTGTCATGTAGCCCCCAAGGGCCGGCTTATCTTCTTGAGCCAAATCTTTAAATATAACCACATTGGAAAATCACATGTAGTCCCCAAGGGCCGGCTTATCTTCTTGAAATGAGCCGAATCTTTTAATATGACCACTTTGAAAAATCACCTGTAGCCCCCAAGGGTCGGCTTATCTTATTGAAATAAGCTGAGTTTTATACAATATGGATTGAAAAGAACGACCTACATTAGCCCCCAAGTGCCAAAGTTATTGCTTGCAATGTGTTTGGGACTTGAATAAATTTGCCATAACAGATGTCAACTGCCAACTTAACCCATGTAACAGACTTATATTATTATTTTCTAATCTTTGCAGGAAGCTTTAAGCCTGGGCGAGTCAAACATAGCCACTTTAAGGAAAGCTGTGGAATCTGAACAGGCTTAACGCACCAAGGCTGAGGCGAGCTTAAAATCTTCTTTAGAAGATTTAGAGAAAATTAAGACCAACTTTGCTGCTGAGAGAGCCACCTTTGAAACTGAGAAGGCTGCTCTGCTAAAACGTGTGGAAGACGCCAAAAAGCAGCTTAAGCCGGTGTCTGAAGAGTTGGCCGGCTTAAAGCAGCATGTCTCCCAAATGACAGCCGCCATCTTTGGTAATTAGTACTTTGAATAAATTAAAATAACTCGCCTGGCGGCTTGAAGAAGCTTTCAATATAACTCGCGTGGCAACTCTTGTTGTAACTGTATGACAGGTGCCAGAAGCTCCAACTTAGGCCAAAATGTGTTGGTGAAGCTGAAATCCATCTATTTGTTGGCTGAAAAATTATATGCTGGTACTCTTCGTACTCTTGTAGCTGCTTCGGGTGGCAGGCAGCCACCAAAACTCATGAAAGAGGTGTTGGATCAATTATCAATGATGCCCAAGCAAATTGAAGAGTTGAAACTATCAGCCGCCCGAGCAGGAGCAATATCCGCACTAAGTCGGTCAAAGGCTTATCAAGCGGAGCTGGACCCCAAAGAGATGTCTAGCGGGTTTCCAAACTATAATAAAGATGGGTCTGAATTCAATGAAGCAGATTATGCTAAGTGTATCAGAGAGATGTGACCGCTGGCGTGTCAGCTTGCTCAGGAGCTTGATCTGACGAAATATCAACATGCTTATGACAGCAACAATGCTCGGATCAAGGAGCCTTTGTTCAATGTTTTCAACCTGACTCCTCAAAGGTGTAAGCACATCTTTGCCTCTGATATTGATCCTTCTACTATCATGAATGATGAAGCAACCTTCGAAGCATTAACTGGTATCGACTGGAGTTCGGACAATCTTCATATTGCAAGCGAAGAAGAGCCGACACAGGATGACCCGGGAACTTCCTCTACAAGACGCCAGAATGATACTAACCCGATGGGACAGGAGTAGTTGTGCTCCTTAGAAAAAGTTTGCTGAATTTGCGGGCTTGAAGCCTTATAATAGGCATAGATAAAAATGGTTGGTTTTCTTGTCATGCCTTCGTGCATGTCTTTGAACTGATGATGCAGCTGCTATATGATCAAGCCTCTTTGTATACTTGAACAAGTTTGGATATGCATCTCTTCTTTGTCATAGCGTAAAGGTTTTGCAATGATAACCCGCCAACCTCCATACTGGCGACTTATAGTCAAAAACCAGGGTGAGTTAATAACCCAATGACTCATGGTCATGAAAAAACTTGAGGGAATCACCCGGCGGCTCATGGACACAATAAGCTCAATTTTGAGCAATGCTAACCCGGACCTTTTTGATCCGAAGACTTATAACCTTCATATAAATATGATAAAAACAAAAATTCCTGTGAAGACATAAATAGAGAACATAAACATGTATGTCTCAATATTTATAAGTCAGCCTTGAAGGCACGACCAAAAAAGACTGGCCTTTTAAAGCTCAAATCTCGCTTTCATGAAGCGTGGCATAATAGCCTTGGTTTATCCTCGCTATCGGTAAGCTGGCCCTCTCATGACTTAAGCCATCGTTTTAACCTTGACAAGTTCAGGGTCATGAAGATTGACTTGTCAAGAGTACGGCAGGTCATCTTGTTTGGAGTAGCATCAAGCATACAGGCAGGTTTAACCAATAATGTGGCGTTTCACCGGGTCACAAGGGTTTTGTAAGCTAAACTCAGTGAGTTGGAAGCCCCCTAATGCCCTTATGATCAATTAATAAAGACTCATGCACAGTAAATATGAGATGAAATGACAGAGGCCCCAGATTTTTGGGGGGATGTCGGCTTTATTATGTTGATCATAAAAAGATACATACATTGATAAAAGTATGTATAATGACGAGAGTCGGTGGCTCAAGTGTAATAAGGCCGAAGATGAGCAATATTCCACGGCCGGTTCGTCTCCTCCTCAGAGGTGCGTGACTTATTGCATTCACGTATGTCAATGAGATAATATGACCCATTGTTGAGGTTTTTGCTAACCACAAAGGTCCTTCCCAAGGGGGGGAAGCTTATGCATGCATGTCTGATCCTGAATCAAACGGAGCACTAAGTTGCCTTCCTGGAACGTCTGGCTTCAAACTCTGTGGCTATGATAGTGATGCAGGTCTTGTTGATAAATCGCTAAGCAAGCCACTGCAAGATCACGTTCTTCTTCCAAAGCATCCAGGTCATCTTGACGCGCCTTTTCATTATCTGCTTCAACGTAAGCTGCCACCCTGGGCGAGTCATGACGAATATCACTTGGAAGAACCGCCTCTGCACTGTAAACCATTAAAAAGGGCGTGTAACCTGTTGATCTATTGGGGGTCGTCCTGATGCTCCAAAGAACTGCAGGAAGCTCTTCAACCCAACAACCCAGAGTTCACTCCTAAGGCACCATGAGTCGGGGTTTGATCCCCTTTAATATCTCCTGGTTAGAAGCTTGCCCATTGGACTGTGGGTGAGCTACAGATGATACATCAAGCCAGATGTGCTCTCTCTGGCAAAATTCTTTCATAGCACCCTTGGACAAATTTGACCCATTATCAGTGATGATACTGTGACGATAAACAAAGCGGAAGATCAGCTTTTTCATGAAATGAACTGCAGTCACCGCCTCACAATTGCTTACAGGCTCTGCTTCAACCCACTTTGTAAATTTATCAACTGCCACCAGCATGTGAGTTTTCTTGTCCTTAGACCGCTTAAAGGGCCCAACCATATCAAGCCCCCAAACCGCAAACGGCCAAGTTATTGGGATCATCCGCAGCTCCTGAGCCAACACGTGGGCCTGTCTTCCAAATTTCTGACACCCATCACACTTGCGCACAATATCCTCAGCATCAGCATGAGCCGTCAACCAGAAAAACCAATGTCTAAAAGCTTTAGCCACCAGAGATCATGACCCGACATGATGACCATAGTCCCATCATGAATCTCCTGAAGAATCTCACGACCTTCATCAGGGAAACACAGCGTTGAAACACGCCCGTGACGCTGCACCTGTGTAACTCGCCATTGACAATTGTCATGGACTTAGATCGCCGGATGATTTGTCGCGCCAAGATCTCATCTTTTGGTAACTCACCTCTGGTCAAATACACCAAATAAGGCAGAGTCCAATCTGAAATAGCATCTAAAGCCGCCACAAGCTGCCCCTCCGGGTTAGGAATAGCGAGGTCTTCTTCTGAAGGTAACCTGACGGATGGGTTATGCAGCACATCCAGGAACACATTAGGGGGACCCGGCTTGCGCTGAGATCCAAGCCGAGATAAAGCATCAGCCGCCTCATTGAGCCGCTGGTCGATGTGATCCACCTGATAACCTTTAAAATGACCAGCAATATTGGTGACTGCCTGATGATAAGCTGCCATGAGGGGGTCTTTTGAGTCCCACTTTCCTGAAACTTGCTGTGCCACCAAGTCTGAATCGCCCAGACACCTAACCCGGCTCAAGTTCGTCTCCTTAGCCATGTGGAGCCCGTGTAACAAGGCCTCATACTTAGCTGCATTATTAGTATAGGGAAACATAAGCCTCAAAACATAACAGAACTTGTCACCTCGCGGGGAAGATAAAATAACTCCAACTCCCGAGCCTTCCAATTGCCTGGAACAATAAAAGTGTATTGTCCAGTATGTGTTATCCGGCTTCTCCTCAGGTGTTTATAGCTCTGTCCAATCATTAATGAAATCCACCAAAGCCTGAGACTTGATGGTTGTTCTGGGCACATACTTAAGGTGATGTGGCCCAAGCTCAATTGCCCACTTAGCAACCCGGCCAGTGGCCTCTCTGTTCTGTATGATATCTCCCAGGGTGGCTGAGCTGACCACTGTGATTGGATGTCCAAGGAAGTAATGCTTGAACTTGCGACTCGCCATGAATACTCCAAATACAAGCTTCTGCCAGTGTGGGTATCTCTGCTTGGACTTTGTTAAAACTTCGCTGACATAGTAAACCGGCCGCTGGACTGGGTATTCCTTCCCTGCCTCCTGGCGCTCTACGACAACTGCCACACTGACAACCTTGTTATTAGCCGCCACGTACAGGAGCATAGGCTCTTTGTCAATGGGAGCAGCCAGGATGGGCGGCTCAGCTAACTGTTTTTTAAGCGCTTCGAATGCCTCATTGGCAGCATCACTCCAAACAAAATGATTAGTCTTTTTTATCATCTGATACAAAGGAATCGCCTTCTCACCCAAGCAGCTTATAAACCGGCTCAAGGCTGCGATACGACCCGCCAGACGCTGAACATCATTGATACAGGCCGGCTTAGACAGGGAGGTGATGGCCTTAATTTTCTCCGGGTTAGCTTCGATGCCCTGTTCTGAAACCAGAAACCCTAGCAATTTACCTGCAGGTATACCAAAGACACACTTGGCCGGGTTAAGCATCGTCTTGTAGACCCGGAGATTGTCAAAGGTTTCCTTCAAATCATCAAGGAAGGTCTCCTTCTTCCTTGACTTGGCCACAATATCGCCCACATAGGCATGAACATTGCGCCCAATCTGACCATGAAAACAATTCTGAACGCAGCGCTGGTAAGTCGCCTGGGCACTCTTGAGCCCAAAAGGCATGGAAACATAGGAAAAAGCCCCAAAAGGTGTGATGAAAGATGTCTTCTCTTGGTCTTTAACTGCCATCTTGATCTGATGATAACCAGAATAAGAATCCAGGAAGCATAAACTCTCACAACCTGCCGTTGCATTAATGATCTGGTCGATACAAGGGAGAGCAAATGGATCAGCCGGACAAGCTTTGTTGAGGTCTGTGTAATCAAAACACATACGCCATGTGCCATTTTTCTTAAGCACGATCACAGGGTTAGCCAAACACTTAGGGTGAAAAACTTCCACGATAAACCCGGCCGCCAAGAGCCGGGCTACCTCTTCTCTAATAGCCTTATGTCGCTCTTCATTGAAACGATGGAGGAACTATTTGACCGGCTTAACATTGGGATACACATTAAGGTGGTGCTTAGCGAATTCTCTCGGTACACCCGGCATGTCAGAAGGTTTCCATGCAAAGATGTCCCGATTCTCCCGGATGAACTTGATGAGCGCGCTTTCCTATTTGGGATCCATATTAGCACCCTCAGTGAACTAGTGAGAAGAATCGCCAGGGACAAAATCCACTTGCTTGGTATCATCAACCGACTTGAACTTCAGCAGAGGGTCCTGTTCAGTAGTAGGATTTTTCAAAGGGGTCATGTCAGCCGAGTCAACATTGTGCTTATAAAATTTGTGCTCCTCAGTAGCAGAAGCTGCCTCTGCATAAGCGACATCACCTTCCTCACACTCCAAGGTGACTTTTCGATCTCCATGAATCGTAATCGTCCCTTTTGGCCCTGGCATCTTCAGCTGCAGGTAAACATAACACGGGCGAGCCATGAACCAAGCGTAAGCCAGCCGTCCAAACAATGCGTGATATGGACTCTTAATTTTGACCACTTTAAACCATAAAGTCTCTGCTCTGTAGTTGTATTCATCACCAAAAGCCACTTGTAGAGCAATCTTCCCAACATGATAAGAAGACTTCCAAGGCACAACACCATGAAAAACTGTAGAAGACGGCTTGAGATCCTTATCGGTGAGATTCATCCATCGGAAGGAGTCATAATACAATATGTTGATGCTGCTACCACCATCCATAAGCACCTTGGTGAACTTATAACCACCCATCTAAGGAGCCACCACAAGAGCTAGCTGACCCGGATTCTCAACCCGGGGCGGGTGATCCGCCTGACTCCATGTTATGGTGTGTTCTGACCACCCTAAATATTGTGGAACTGCCGGCTCAACTGTATGAACCGCCCGCTCATGAACCTTCCGGTCCCGCTTACACGTGTTGGTAGTGAAGACATGATACTGCCCACTATTAAGCTGCTTGGGGTTGCTCTGGTACCCCGACTGGTGCTACTTCTTGAGCTTGCGTTGGTTTTTCCCTTGAAGAGGAAAGGGTGATGCAGCAAAGTAGAGATAAGTATTTCCCTCAGTTTGAGAACCAAGGTATCAATCCAGTAGGAGACAACGCACAAATCACCGAATACCTGCACAAACAATCAAACAACTTGCACCCAATGCGATAAAGGGGTTGTCAATCCCTTCACGGTTACTTGCAAAAGTGAGATCTGATAGATATAGATGAAACTAAATAAAAGATAAAGTAAATATTTTTGGTATTTTTGGTTTATAGATCGGAAAGTAAAAGATTGCAAAATAGTAGATCGGAAACTAATATAGTAGATTGGAAACTTATATGATGGAAAATAGTAGATCGGAAACTTATATGATGGAAAATAGACCCGGGGGCCATAGGTTTCACTAGAGGCTTCTCTCAAGATAGCAAATAATACGGTGGGTGAACAAATTACTGCCGAGCAATTGATAGAAAAGAGCAAAGTAATGACGATATCTAAGGAAATGATCATGAATATAGCCATCACGTCCGTGTCAAGTAGACCGAAATGATTCTGCATCTACTACTATTACTCCACACATCGACCGACTCCTGCCTGCATCTAGAGTATTAAGTTCCGGAAGAACAGAGTAATGCATTAAGTAAGATGACATGATGTAGAGGAATAAACTCAAGCAATATGATGTAAACCCCATCTTTTTATCCTAGATGGCAACAATACAATATGTGCCTTGTTGCCCCTACTGTCACTGGGAAAGGACACCGCAAGATTGAACCCAAAGCTAAGCACTTCTCCCATTGCAAGAAAAACCAATCTAGTTGGCCAAACCAAACCGATAGTTCAAAGAGAATTACAAAGATATCAAATCATGGATAAAAGAATTCAGAGAAGATTCAAATAATATTCATAGATAATCTGATCATAAATCCACAATTCATCGGATCTCGGCAAACATACCGCAAAAAAGTATTACATCGAATAGATCTCCAAGAACATCAAGGAGAACATGGTATTGAGAATCAAAGAGAGAGAAGAAGCCATCTAGCTACTAGCTATGGACCCGTAGGTGTGAGGTAAACTACTCACGCTTCATCGGAAGGGCAATAGGGTTGATGTAGAAGCCCTCCGTGATCGAATCCCCCTCCGGCAGGGTGCCGGAAAAGGTCCCTAGATGGGATCTCACGGGTAAAGAAGGTTGCGGCGGTGGAAAAGTGTTTTCGTGGATGCTTCTGGTGGTTTGGGAACATATGTGAATATATAGGCAAAAGAATTAGGTCAGGAGGGTCACGGGGGGCCCACAAGGCAGGGGGCCGTGCCCTACCCCCTAGGCGTGCCCTCCACCCTTGTGGCCGCCTCGTGGCTCCTCCGACTTCATCTCCAAGTCTCCTGGGTGTCTTCTGGTCCAAGAAAAATCATCGCGAAGATTTTATTCCGTTTGGACTCCGTTTGGTATTCCTTTTCCATGAAGCTAAAAAACAAGGAAAAAACAGAAACTGGCACTGGGCTCTAGGTTAATAGTTTAGTCCCAAAAATAATATAAAATAGCATATTAATGCATATAAAACATCCAAAATAGATAATATAATAGCATGGAACAAACAAAAATTATAGATACGTTGGAGACGTATCAAGCATCCCCAAGCTTAATTCCTGCTCGTCCTCGAGTAGGTAAATGATAAAAACAGAATTTTTGATGTGGAATGCTACCTAACATAATTATCCATGTAATTTTGTTTATTGTGGCATGAATGTTCAGATACATAAGATTCAAAATAAAAGTTTAATATTGACATAAAAACAATAATACTTCAAGCATACTAACAAGGCAATTATGTCTTCTCAAAATAACATGGCCAAAGAAAGCTTATCCCTACAAAATCATATAGTCTGGCTATGCTCCATCTTCATCACACAAAATATTCAAATCATGCACAACCCCGATGACAAGCCAAGCAATTGTTTCATACTTTTGATGTTCTCAAACTTTTTCAACTTTCACGCAATACATGAGCGTGAGCCATGGACATAACACTATAGGTGGAATAGAATATGGTGGTTGTGGAGAAGACAAAAAGAAGGAGATAGTCTCACATCAACTAGGCGTATCAACGGGCTATGGAGATGCCCATCAATAGATATCGCCATGCAACAGATGCACTAGAGCTATAAGTTTATGAAAGCTCAAAAGAAAACTAAGTGGGTGTGCATCCAACTCGCTTGCTCACGAAGACCTAGGGCAATTTGAGGAAGCCCATCATTGGAATATACAAGCCAAGTACTATAATGAAAAATTCCCACTAGTATATGAAAGTGACAACATAGGAGACTCTCTATCATGAAGATCATGGTGCTACTTTGAAGCACAAGTGTGGTAAAAGGATAGTAACATTGTCCCTTCTCTCTTTTCTCTCATTTTTTTTATTTGGGCCTACTCATTTTTTTGGCCTCTTTTTTTTCGTCCGGAGTCTCATCCCAACTTGTGGGGGAATCATAGTCTCCATCATCCTTTCCTCACATGGGACAATGCTCTAATAATGAAGATCATCACACTTTTATTTACTTACAACTCGATACTTAGGGCAAAATATGACTCTATATGAATGCCTCCGGCGGTGTACCGGGATGTGCAATGAATCAAGAGTGACATGTATGAAAGAATTATGAATGGTGGCTTTGCCACAAATATGATGTCAACTACATGATCATGCATTATTATCACTCTTCCAAACCCACTTTCAATATTATTTCAAACATTATTATCAATCTCATATTCATCATGGGGCTTAAATAAATTTTCAAGATCATAAGAAAAATCACCCCAATCATGATCATTGCAATAAGTAGTGGACATAACAAAACTAGCATCCCCAAGCTTAGGGTTTTGCATATTATTAGCACAACTGACATCAATAGAATTTATAGTAAAACCATTGCAATCATGCTTTTTATTCAAGGAGCTATCGTGATTCACTTCATAGATTTCTTCATCACAATTTTTAGATTCATGAATTTCAAGCAAAACTTCATAAAGATAATCTAGTGCACTCAAATCACTAGAAATTGGTTCATCATAATTGGATATCTTAAAAAGGTTAGCAAGTGGATGAGGATCCATAAACTTTTAGCAAGCGAAGATGCAAGCGAAAAGAAGGCACATGGTAACACAAGCAAACAAAATATCGAACGGAAAGAAGGCGAATAAAAAGGCAAATCTTTTTGAAAATTGTTTTAGAAGTGGCAGAGAGGAAAATGAGAGGCGAATGGTGAATAATGTAATGCAAGAGATGAGAGTTTATGATGGGTACTTGGTATGTCTTGACTTGGCGTAGATCTCCCCGGCAACGGCGCTAGAAATTCTTCCTGCTACTTCTTGAGCTTGCGTTGGTTTTTCCCTTGAAGAGGAAAGGGTGATGCAGCAAAGTAGAGATAAGTATTTCCCATAGTTTGAGAACCAACGTATCAATCCAGTAGGAGACAACACACAAATCACCGAATACCTGCACATACAATCAAACAACTTGCACCCAACGCGATAAAGGGGTTGTCAATACCTTCACGGTTACTTGCAAAAGTGAGATCTGATAGATATAGATGAAACTAAATAAAAGATAAAGTAAATATTTTTGGTATTATTGGTTTATAGATCGGAAAGTAAAAGATTGCAAAATAGTAGATCGGAAACTAATATAGTAGATTGGAAACTTATATGATGGAAAATAGTAGATCGAAAACTTATATGATGGAAAATAGACCCGGGGGCCATAGGTTTCACTAGAGGCTTCTCTCAAGATAGCAAATAATACGGTGGGTGAACAAATTACTGCTGAGCAATTGATAGAAAAGCGCAAAGTTATGACGATATCTAAGGCAATGATCATGAATATAGGCATCACGTCCGTGTCAAGTAGTCCGAAATGATTCTGCATCTACTACTATTACTCTACACATCGATCAACTCCTGTCTGCATCTAGAGTATTAAGTTCATGAAGAACAGAGTAACGCATTAAGTAAGATGACATGATGTAGAGGAATAAACTCAAGCAATATGATGTAAACCCCATCTTTTTATCCTCGATGGCAACAATACAATACGTGCCTTGCTGCCCCTACTATCACTGGGAAAGGACACCGCAAGATTGAACCCAAAGCTAAGCACTTCTCCCATTGCAAGAAAAACCAATCTAGTTGGCCAAACCAAACCGATAGTTCAAAGAGAATTACAAAGATATCAAATCATGCATAAAAGTATTCAGAGAAGATTCAAATAATATTCATAGATAATCTGATCATAAATGCACAATTCATCGGATCTCGGCAAACATACCGCAAAAAAGTATTACATCGAATAGATCTCCAAGAACATCGAGGAGAACATGGTATTGAGAATCAAAGACATAGAAGAAGCCATCTAGCTACTAGCTATGGACCCGTAGGTCTAAGGTAAACTACTCACGCTTCATTGGAAGGGCAATAGGGTTGATGTAGAAGCCCTCTGTGATCGAATCCCCCTCCGGCAGGGTGCTGGAAAAGGTCCCTAGATGGGATCTCACGGGTACAGAAGGTTGCGACGGTGGAAAAGTGTTTTTGTGGATGCTTCTGGTGGTTTGGGAATAGATGTGAATATATAGGCGAAAGAATTAGGTCAGGAGTGTCACGGCGGGCCCACAAGGCAGGGGGCCGTGCCCTCCACCCTTGTGGCCGCCTCGTGGCTCCTCCGACTTCATCTCCAAGTCTCTTGGGTGTCTTCTGGTCCAAGAAAAATCATCACGAAGATTTTATTCCGTTTGGACTCCGTTTGGTATTCCTTTTCCACGAAGCTAAAAAACAAGGAAAAACAGAAACTGGCACTGGGCTCTAGGTTAATAGGTTAGTCCCATAAATAATCTAAAATAGCATATTAATGCATATAAAACATCCAAAATAGATAATATAATAGCATGGAACAATCAAAAATTATAGATATGTTGGAGACGTATCAACTGGTTGTTTTGCTGCTGATTCCCCTGACCAGATTACTGACCACCATGGTTACCCTGACCCTGATAGCCAGTGTTTGAGCCGCCTCCATTGAAGCCGGCTCCCGGGAACCCGCCGGAGCCTGACCCGCCAGGCGGCCCATTGCTATTGCCATGATGCGGTTGAAACTGCTGGTTCTTGAACTCCTGGAGGATATAACAATCCTTCCAAGCATGTTTAGATGACTTGTTCAGATAACTGTGCTTTGGACAAGGGCCATTGAGCATTTCCTCCTGATTCTGTGACCTCCCCCTATTGAAGGGCTGCTTGCCATTGCCATTACGACATTGATTCTTATACTCGGTGTTGGTGTTATCCACCAGATATGACCCACCGTCGGGGTGTCTGCGCTTACCACCATTACCCTGGTTATGGCCATTGTGCCCTGCCACATTCTGCTGCTGGCCCTTAGCACCGCCATTTTTCTTGCCTTTGTTAGACTTATCATCATCAGAACTGGGGTCCTTTGTGTTGTCAGAATCCGCATATTTGGTGAGAGCACTCATGAGGTCACCCATGTCCTGGCACTTACGCTTGAGCCGCCCGAGCTTCTGCTTAAGGAGCAAGAAGTGACAATTCTTCTCTAGAATCAGAATAGCCTGAGCCACCGCAATATTATCTGACGAGTGGATGATAGTAGAGACCCGTCGAGCCCAATGATGGGCCGACTCATCCTCACGCTGCACACAGTGATCCAAATCGACGATTGTCAGCGGCTTCTTGCATGTTCCTTGAAAATTCTTGAAGAAACATGCCTTTAACTCCACCCATGAGCTGATAGAATTAGGAGGCAAGATTTTTAAGCATGTGTGGGCCGGCCCTTCCAACATCATGGTGAAATATTTGGCGCAAACTGCATCGTTGACTTCCAACATGTCCATGGCTAACTCATAGCTCTCAATCCGCCTTATAGTTGGGCACCTTTCGAGGACCTTTGAAATCCTTGGGCATACGTTCGTTGAGCAAAGCCGACACTAAACACGACATTAAATGTTATTCATTATGCTAGTAAAACACTAGACAGTGCCCAGAGGAATTATGCTACTACTGAAAAGGATTTTTTAGCAGTTGTCTTTGCTTGTGATAAGTTCAGATCCTATATTGTTGATTCCAAAGTAACTGTTCACACTGATCATGCTTCTATTAAATATCTTATGGAAAAGAAAGATACTAAACCTAGACTTATTAGATGGGTTCTCTTGCTACAAGAATTTGATTTGCATATTATTGATAGAAAGGGAGCTGAGAACCCCGTTGCAGACAACTTGTCTAGGTTAGAAAATGTTCTTGATGACCCACTGCCTATTGATGATAGCTTTCCTGATGAACAATTAGCTATCATAAATGCTTCTCGTAATGCTCCATGGTATGCTGATTTTGCTAATTACATTGTTGCCAAATTTATACCACCTAGTTTCACATACCAGCAAAAGAAAAAGCTTTTCTATGATTTAAGACATTACTTTTGGGATGACCCACACCTTTATAAAAGAAGGAGTAGATGGTGTTATTAGACGTTGTGTTCCTGAGCATGAACAGGAACAGATCCGACGCAAGTGCCACTCCGAGTCTTACGGAGGACACCACGCTGGAGATAGAACTGCACATAAGGTATTGCAATCTGGTTTTTATTGGCCTACTCTCTTCAAGGATGCTTGTAAGTTTGTCTTGTCTTGTGATGAATGCCAGAGAATTGGTAATATTAGTAGACGTCAGGAAATGCCTATGAATTATTCACTTGTTATTGAACCATTCGATGTTTGGGGATTTGATTATATGGGACCTTTTCCTTCCTCTAATGGGTATACACATATTTTAGTTGCTGTTGATTATGTTACTAAGTGGGTAGAAGCTATTCCAACTAGTAGTGCTGATCATAACACTTCTATTAAGATGCTTAAAGAAGTTATTTTTCCGAGGTTTGGAGTCCCTAGATGTTTGATAACTGATGGTGGTTCACATTTTATTCATGGTGCTTTTCGTAAATTGCTTGCTAAGTATGATGTTAACCATAGAATTGCATCTCCATATCATCCTCAGTCTAGTGGTCAAGTAGAATTGAGCAATAGAGAGATTAAATTGATTTTGCAAAAGACTGTTAATAGATCTAGAAAGAATTGGTCTAAGAAACTTGATGATGCATTATGGGCTTATAGAACTGCTTATAAAAACCCTATGGGTATGTCTCCGTATAAAATGGTTTATGGAAAGGCATGTCACTTACCTCTTGAACTAGAACATAAAGCTTATTGGGCAATTAAAGAGCTCAACTATGATTTCAAACTTGCCGGTGAGAAGAGGTTATTTGACATAAGCTCGCTTGATGAATGGAGAACTCAAGCCTATGAGAATGCCAAGTTGTTTAAAGAAAAAGTTAAAAGATGGCATGACAAGAGGATACAAAAGCGTGAGTTTAATGTAGGTGATCATGTTTTGCTATACAACTCTCGTTTAAGATTTTTTGCAGGAAAGCTTCTCTCTAAATGGGAAGGTCCTTACATTATCGAGGAGGTCTATCGTTTCGGTGCCATCAAAATCAACAACGGCGAAGGCACAAATCCGAAGGTGGTAAACGGTCAAAGAATCAAACATTATATCTCAGGTACTCCCATAAATGTTGAGACCAATATTATCGACACCGTAACACCGGAGGAGTACATAAGGGACACTTTCCAGGACATTTCAGACTCCGAAAAGGAATAGGTATGTGGTACGGTAAGTAAACCGACTCCAAAACCTTTCCAATGATAATTTTTCTCCGTTTTGGAATATTTAAAAAATTAGGAAAATTAAAAGCAGTCCGAAAGAGACACGAGGCGACCACAAGGGTGGAGGGTGCGCCCCCCGACCATGTGGCCACCTCGTGTGCCCTCCGGACTCCGTTTTCTTGCACAATACTTATTTTGGTCGGTAAAAATTCATTATATAATCTCCCAAAGGTTTTGACCACCATACCACGAAAAAATCCTCTGTTTTCATTTTGAGCTGTTTTTTGCTAGAGTTTTCAAGGCCAGGCATCATATCTTCCTCCTCCTTCAACAATGTGGACGACGATGCTTGGCTAATGAAGATGGAGATGAAGAAAGAAGAACTTGGGGAAACCAATGAGGGTGATAAGATCAAGAGGGCCGCGGAAGATCAAGTTTCGGCAGCAGAAGAAGAAGATCTCCTTCAACCATACTACAATCATCTTACCCCTACTGAAATTGAAGCTTTCAAGATTATTGAATTGATGCATGTGCAAAATAAATATCTCACTCACGAAAATATTCTGTTGCAAGAGTACATCACCGCACTCAAGGGCATTATTCGTAAACTGGAGCATCTCCTACGCTCGATGTGTGGCACTACTTCATCACCAACTCCGAAGAAAGAGACATAAATACATGGGTATGGGCACTCCCCTTGGCAACTGCCAAGCTTAGGGGAGGTGCCCCGGTATCGTATCACCATCACACCTTTACTCTTATCGTTTTTCTTAGTTCGATCCTTTTGGTTATGTCTTGATCTAGTAGAATAAAGTTGTAGTATGATCTAGCTTTGAGTTTTGTTTTGATCTCTATCTATGTAATCGAGTCCATGAGTTATATAATAAAGAGTAGTTTTGAGTTGAGGGCTTTGTTTTCTTGATATGATCTTGAGGGAATAAAATAATAAAAATAAATAAAAAGATCATATATTGATCTTATGGAGAGTAATGACTTCACATACAAAGAGTATGATGAATAAAATTTGTTGGGAGTTGACAAACATAGTTTTGGTCATTGTTGCAATTAATAGGAAGTAATAAAGAAAGAGAGGCTTCACATATAAATATACTATCTTGGACATCTTTTGTAATTGTGAGCACTCATTAAAATATGACATGCTAAGAAGTTGATGTTGGACAAGGAAGACAGCATAATGGGTTATGTTTTCTTATATCCGAATAGAAGTTATATTGTCATGGATCCTCCAACATGTTGAGCTTGCCTTTCCCTCTCATGGTAGCCGAATTCTTTGCACCAAGTAGAGATACTACTTGTGCTTCCAACATCCCTAAACCCAGTTTTGCCATGAGAGTCCACCATACCTACCTATGGATTGAGTAAGATCCTTCAAGTAAGTTGTCATCGGTGCAAGCAATAAAAATTGCTCTTTAAATATGTATGATCTATTAGTGTGAAGAAAATAAGCTTTATACGAACTTGTGATATGGAAGAAATAAAAGCGACGGACTGCATAATAAAGTTCTTTATAACAAGCGGCAATATAAAGTGACATTCTTTTGCATTAAGATTTTGTGCATCCAACCATAAAAGCACATGACAACCTCTGCTTCCCTCTGCGAAGGGCCTATCTTTTACTTTTATCTTCCACCCTTATACAAGAGTCATGGTGATCTTCACCTTTCCTTTTTACATTTTTTTTTCCTTTTGGAAAGCACTATGTGTTGGAGAAAGATCCAGATATATATATCCACTTGGATGTAGGTCATCATAAAGTATTACTATTAACATTACCCTTGAGGTAAAGTGTTGGGAGGCAAAACTATAAGCCCCTATGTGACGCCCCCGACTCAATCGTGCACTAATCATACACGCAAACATGCACGATCAAGCACAGGGACTCACGGGAAGATATCACAACACAACTCTAATACAAATAAATGGAGATCCACAATATTACAGACCAGGGATCACGAGGATCCGAATACATAAGTCAGTCACACAAATATTATCTGAGTACAGACATAGTTAGACAAGTTTTGCCTTAAGAAGGCTAGCACAAGCAACGACTCTAGATCGAAAGGCGTTGGCCTCCTGCCTGGGAGCCTCCTGGTAGTAAGCTCCTAAGGTGGCATCTGGCTCCGGGGCTCCATCGTCTGATGTATCATCAAAGTGGTGTATGGGTATAAAGAAGTAACAAAGCAACCGTGAGTACTCATCCGAAGTACTCAGCAAGTAAGGATCTAGACTACATATGCAACATTATCAAAGAGGAAAGACTGTATATGTGGATTGGGCTGCAGAAATGCCAGAATAGAGAGAAGGCCTAGTCCTATCGAAGACTAGCATCTTCACGAAGCCATCATCTTGCAGCAATGGAAGAGAGTAGAATAGCATTTTATTAAGCAAACATGTTGAAGCAAGCCTAGAGATCCTTCCTCGACTCCCTGCGAGAAAGCGATCCCGAAGCTTAAATTAAGTAACAAGTATCCAGTTCAAGTAGTAGATCGGGATACACAAAATGAGCGTCCTTTACCGTAGGACCGGCTATCGATAGATTATTCATCCCTGCAGGGGTGCACTACTGTTACCCAACACGCTCGATCACCTCTGGCCGAACACACTTGCTGGGTAATGCCCGGCCTTGGGAGATCAACACGAAGCAGCGCCCTACCTAGGCTCAGCATAGAGGTCAGCACGCCGGACTAACCTATGCACCCAGAGGTCTTGAGCCATCGCCCTAGGCACCCTGCGCGTTGCGTGGCTGGCCGGGGTGCAGGCGCGACACTGAACTTGTCAGTGAAGTATCCAGCCCAATCCCGGCGATCTGCCCGCACGATGAATCGTGACGTTTGATGAGCTTTCGGGAGAAACATACATCGCAGAGGGCCTCATAACCATTATCCCGCATGGTGGTAGTGCATATAGGGCACGTCGACCCACTCAGATCACACACCCAAATCCAATAGGCTCATTTAGTATCACGCGGAGACAATCAGAGTTTCTGAAGCTCCGCCACAATATCACACTCGAGTGCCCTTCCGGCACACTCGACATCATAGATACCCAGCGAGTACCAACCAGGGTCGACCCGCCTGTAACAAAGGTCAAAGTAACCAAGTGGTCATAGCATCAAGGGGGAAACCCCAAGGAATCACCCTCGGTGGATTCCACTCGACGAAATCATCAGGGTGAATGTATGAGGCATCACCCTCGAGGTTCACACTGAAGGGTTGCACGACAGAGTCGTATCGGAAGTGGAGAAGGAGGAATCACCCTCGATGTCCACGGCCGAACAGCTACACTGCAGAGCATTCATCAGGAGTGCATTATGAGGTATCACCCTCGGCACTCGATAGTTACTATGCAGAGTCATACAACTAAGGGGGGGGGTGAGGTGATGTGTTGGTCTCTGGTCGACGATCACACTGATCGAGTCGTCGATGATCAAGCAGGGGCAACAAGGGTAAGGTGGTGGGGTCACTGATGGTTCACTACCAACCTATACTAAATAGTTTATCATAGGCAGGTAAGGTAACAATGAACAGGTTATGAAAGCAGGCTATGCATCAGAATAGGAACAAACATTAACAGTAGCAAAATCTAATGCAAGCAGGAGAAATGGAATGGGCGATATCTGGATGCTCAAGGGGGGCTTGCCTGGTTGCTCTGGCAAGAAGGAGGGGTCGTCAACGGCTGCTCGTCTATAGTGTAGTCGTACCCGGCGGCAATGTCGTCGGTCTCGGCGTCTATCGAGTGAGAAGGAGGGGGAGAGAAACAATAAATCCACGGAAATAATGCGAACAATATGTATGACATGCCTAAATGCTATGCCGGGGTGTTTTACTGCCTAACTAAATGATTTAGTTAATTTAGGAATTTATTTGGATTTATTTAATTAAAGTTGGGCACTATTCATTTATCGAAATTGGTCTAAAAGTTCAATGTTCATATATCTAGGGGCACCTGACAGGAATACGAAGGGCGTATTCGGGTTCGTATCGAAATTCTGAGCAACTTTCATATATAAATTATTTTCATCGGAGTTACGGTTTATTTTAAATGATTTTCTAAAGTTTTAATCATTTTCTGAATTTAATTATTTATTTAAATTTGAATTATCCAGAATAGTGAATGATGACGTCAGCATGACATCAATATGATGTCAGCAGGTCAACTCTGGCTGACCAGAGTCAAACCTGACAGGTGGGTCCAGTGGGACCCACATGTCAATGACTGTTAGTTTAACTAATTAACTTAATTAACTAATTAGCAGTTTATCTATTTATTTAAATTTGTTTATTAGGTGGGGCCCGCATGTCAGTGAGACAGGGGCGGCCACGTCAGCAGTTGACCTGGTCAACAGGTCAACTGGGGCCCAGGGGTCAGTGGCACTGGGCGGGGCCCAGCTGGCCACGTCGGACGCCGGCCGGAGAGCGCTCCGGCGAGCCCGAGCGCGGCAGCGAACTCCGGCGAGCTCGGGTTTTGCCTATGGTGCACCATTTTGGGCGGGGTTTGGCGCGTTCGATCGGGCGGTGAAGCGTTCAAAGCATTCAGAACATAAATCTGAGCTTCAGCGTCTTGTGTAATGCGGGCGGTATAGTTTACTATCTCATCGGAGGGGTGAAGAAGTTGTATAACTTTAGTGGCACAATTGATCGAAGCAATGTGAGCTTTCTACCAATCCATTCTGAGTATGAGGTCTCTGGTGGAAGACTTCAGGATAATGGGCGAAACAAGGAATTCCAATCCCTTAATTTCAATGGGAACATTGTGTGCCATCATTGTGGTTTGACACTGGCCTCCAGGGGTGCGGATTACTACTAGCAGATTCATCTTTTGAAATGCAATGTCATGCGATAATGCAAATGCTTCTGACATGAATGAATGCGATGCTCCTGAATCAAATAATACAGAAGCGGGTACTGAGTTAACGAAAAGGGTACCCATCACAGTAGCAGGTTGATCCTGGACTTCTTCAATATCAATGTTGTAAGCGTGTCCACGACCATATGAAGTAGACCCAGTATTATAGTTGCGGGTCTGATTGTTGCCATGACTATTGCCACGGCCTGTACGAGGAAAAGCGAACTGATTCTGAGTCTGGCGGCAGTCCTTAGCAAGGTGACCTGGTTTGCGGCACTTGAAGCACAGACCGTCTTCAGGACGAAGAGGAGCATTGTTTTGAATAGCTTGAGCTCTTGGCTGCCTCGGTGGTGGAGGAGGCAAACGTGGTGCAGCATAGTTGTTCTTTGGCGCAGGGGCATTTGGATGGAACACGTTGTTGGGAATCTAGACTCGACGCTTCTGTGCTGAGCTCGAAGATGAGCCAGCATCACGATGGCGCTTCTGCGAGTCCTTGTGTTTCATCTGAGCGGTCTCAACAAGAATAGCCTTGTTCACAAGAGTTGAAAAATCATTGAAGTCTTGAGCAGCAAGGGCAAGCTCGAGGTCGGGGTGTAGTCCATTACGGAACTTCTCTTGTCTACAGGCATCTGTGGTGATGTCTTCTTCAGCATAGCGGGATAGGTCAAGAAATTCCCGCTGATAAGCTTTGGTAGTCTTGTTGCCCTGAGTGAGGTTGCGGAACTGGGTCTTCATCCGTTCCATAATTGCTCGAGGGATATAACGGGCACGGAAAGCAGCCTGGAACTCATACCAGGTAACGACTGTTCCAACAGGCAGTGTACGCTTGTGGGTGTCCCACCATTCAGCAGCGGGCCCTTTTAAGAAAAAGGACGCGAAGGTGACAAAGTTGGCAGGAGCGACATTAGCAGACTCCATCTCGTGAGTGATGTCGCGGAGCCAGTCATCAGCATCTAGTGGCTTGTCAGAGTTGCGGAAATGAGTGGGGTTAAGTCGCATAAACTCCGGCAGAGTTATTGAAGGCGGGTTCTGGTTCTGGTTGTTCTGATGCGGAAACTGAGCCATGATTCCAGTCATGAACTGGCGGTTGAGCTCGAATTGTTGCATCATAGCTGCCATATAGTCTGGCGGTGGTGGGTGTTCAGGGGCACGACCACGACCACGACCACCTGGTCTAACCATCCTGTTAGTATCAATAGGGGGCAGTTTAGTAAAAGCAATTGCGAGCGTTTAGCGACAAGCATGATGTAACTCGACAACAATTTAAGCAGTGTAACAGATACATAACAGTAGTCAATTAAGACATACAGATCCATGCACAGAGTCGGGTACATGCGGACAGCATAACGGCGCAAATTTAAAAGCTAGACATACTAGGCGGCGCACAGGCACGCGGTAAGGAAGTACACAATGAGACATAGCAAAGGCTACATCAACGTCGGGGAAAACCACTCTAACGGGGTAACTATGAGTGCGGACGACGAATGTTCATCGCGGAAGGATCCTGCGCTCCATGTGCACTCTGATGCAGAACCCGGTCTTGAGCTATAAGAAGAGGTCCACGTGTAGGTGTGTGACCTCCAACAGCAGGCCAGTCAATACCAGCATACATCTGAGTCCTGTGCGGATAAAGGATGTGCTCCGGATGTATCCCTGCACGAACAGCGGGTAGCAACTGCGTCATAGCATTGTAGAGACGTGCTCGAGTGGCAACCAACTCGACGGCAAGAGCCCGAACAGCGCGATCCAGAGCCTGAGTGCACTGAATCAGAACGTGCGGGTCGTATCGGCGATGCTCGTACGGGGCACAGATAGATGTGTAGTATCCAGTAGCATCTCCAGCAGGGGCATAAGGAATGTATCGAAACTCAGAGTCATCCAATATATCGCTGAACTCTCCTCAGAGACGTGTGACAGCAGAGTAGGTGGCATCATGTACTGCCATCTCAATCGTCACGCCGATACCGTGGAAAAGGTGCAGCTCAGTGTCTGAGTCATCTTGCTGATCATAGATGCGAACATCAGCATGGTACTGCTCCTGGTTGAACTCGCGGTAATCCTCGTAGACCATGTATTTGGGGTACCAGCGGTAGCCAAGTCTGGTCAAGAGGGCGATCAGAACAGCTGGAAACCCAAGGGCATCACGAGCCCAAGTGCGAAGCACAAGCTGTGTCATAGGACGTGATGGAAACAAATGATCCATCTGAAACAGAGGAAATTCAGGTTTGTCAAACGACAATGAGAAGTTTAACACAACTCGAAGAGAAAGGTTAAACAAAACAATGGAAAGGAAAATGATTATCAGACTAATCAGATCAATGACAGGGAAATCGCACAGATATCCAGCTCTCCGGGTAGACGGGATTTACGAGATCCTAAGTGTCGGCGTTAGTAAAATTTATTTAACCCGAATAGATGAGAGATCAGAGTCCCAGAGTATAGACGAGGAATAAAAGATCCTAATACCACCCAGTTGGCAACGTGGGCCTGCAAGCAACACAGCCAAGTTAGTAAATTGGTTTTTCGATGTCTAGACTCAACTTTGGCCAAGGAATTTGGAAGGGGGCTTCCTACAGGCAGTCGGCTCTGATACCAACTTGTGACGCCCCTGACTCAATCATGCACTAATCATATACGCAAACATGCACGATCAAGCACAGGGACTCACAGGAAGATATCACAACACAACTCTAACACAAATAAACGGAGATCCACAATATTATAGACCAGGGATCACGAGGATCTGAATACATAAGTCAGTCACACAAATATTATCTGAGTACAGACATAGTTAGACAAGTTTTGCCTTAAGAAGGCTAGCACAAGCAACGACTCTAGATCGAAAGGCGTTGGCCTCCTGCCTGGGAGCCTCCGATCCTACTCCTGGTCGGCGGGCTCGATCCAGTAGTAAGTGCCGTCTGGACCCTCCTGGTAGTAAGCTCCTAAGGTGGCATCTGGCTCCGGGGCTCCATCGTCTGATGTATCATCAAAGTGGTGTATGGGGATAAAAGAAGTAACAAAGCAACCGTGTGTACTCATCCGAAGTACTCAGCAAACAAGGATCTAGACTACATATGCAACATTATCAAAGAGGAAAGACTGTATATGTGGTCTGGGCTGTAGAAATGCTAGAATAGAGAGAAGGCCTAGTCCTATCGAAGACTAGCATCTTCACGAAGCCATCATCTTGCAGCAATGGAAGAGAGTAGAATAGCATTTTATTAAGCAAACATGTTGAAGCAAGCCTAGAGATCCTTCCTCGACTCCCTGCGAGAAAAAGATCCCGAAGCTTCAATTAAGTAACAAGTATCCAGTTCAAGTAGTAGATCGAGATACACAAAATGAGTGTCCTTTACCGTAGGACCAGCTATCGATAGATTATTCATCCCTGCAGGGGTGCACTACTGTTACCCAACACGCTCGATCACCTCTGGCCGGACACACTTGCTGGGTAATGCCCGGCCTCGGGAGATCAACACGAAGCAGCGCCCTACCTAGGCTCAGCAGAGAGGTCAGCACGCCGGACTAACCTATGCACCCAGAGGTCTTGGGCCATCGCCTTGGGCACCCTGCGCGTAGCATGGCTGGCCGGGGTGTAGGCGCGACACTGAACTTGTCAGTGAAGTATCCAGCCCAATCCCGGTGATCAGCCCGCACGGTGAATCGTGACGTCTGATGAGCTTTCGGGAGAAACGTACATCATAGAGGGCCCCATAACCATTATCCTGCGTGGTGGTAGTGCATATAGGGCACGTCGACCCACTCAGATCACACACCCAAATCCAATAGGCTCATTTAGTATCACGCGGAGACAATGAGAGTTTCTGAAGCTCCGCCACAATATCACACTCGAGTACCCTTCCGGCACACCCGACATCATAGATCCCCAGCGGGTACCCACCAGGGTCGACCCGCCTGTAACAAAGGTCAAAGTAACCGCGTGGTCATAGCATCAAGGGGGAAACCCCGAGGAATCACCCTTAGTGGATTCCCCTCGACAAAATCATCAGGGTGAATGTATGAGGCATCACCCTCGAGGTTCACACTGAAGGGTTGCATGACAGAGTCGTATCGGAAGTGGAGAAGGAGGAATCACCCTCGATGTCCACGATCGAAACAGCTACACTTCAGAGCATTCATCAGGAGTGCGTTACAAGGTATCACCCTCGGCACTCGATAGTTACTATGCAGAGTCGTACAACAAAGGGGGGATGAGGTGATGTGTCGGTCTCTGGTCGACGATCACACTGATCAAGTCGTCGATGATCAAGCAGGGGCAACAAGGGTAAGGTGGTGGGGTCACTGATGGTTCACTACCAACCTATACTAAACAGTTTATCATAGGCAGGTAAGGTAACAATGAACAGGTTACGAAAGCAGGCTATGCATCAGAATAGGAACAAACATTAACAGTAGCAAAATCTAATGCAAGCAGGAGAAATGGAATGGGCGATATCTGGATGCTCAAGGGGGGGGCTTGCCTGGTTGCTCTGGCAAGAAGGAGGGGTCTTCAACGGGCTGCTCGTCTATAGTGTAGTCGTACCTGGCGGCAACGTCGTCGGTCTCGGCGTCTATCGAGGGAGAAGGAGGGGGAGAGAAACAATAAATCCACGGCAATAATGCAAACAATATGTATGACATGCCTAAATGCTATGCCGGGGTGTTTTACTGCCTAACTAAATGATTTAGTTAATTTAGGAATTTATTTGGATTTATTTAATTAAAGTTGGGCACTATTCATTTATCAAAATCGGTCTAAAAGTTCAATGTTCATATAGTTAGGGGTACCTGACAGGAATACGGAGGGCTTATTCGGGTTCGTATCGAAATTCTGAGCAACTTTCATATATAAATTATTTTCATCGGAGTTACGGTTTATTTTAAATGATTTTCTAAAGTTTTAATCATTTTCTGAATTTAATTATTTATTTAAAATCGAATTATCCAGAATAGTGAATGATGATGTCAGCATGACATCAATATGACATCAGCAGGTCAACTCTGGCTGACCAGAGTCAAACCTGACAGGTGGGTCCAGTGGGACCCACATGTTAGTGAATGTTAGTTTAACTAATTAACTTAATTAACTAATTAGAAGTTTATCTATTTATTTAAATTCATTTATTAGGTGGGGCCTGCATGTCAGTGAGACAGGGGCGGCCACATCAGCAGTTGACCTGGTCAACAGGTCAACTGGGGCCCAGGGGTCAGTGGCATTGGGCGGGGCCCAGCTGGCCACGTCGGACGCCGGCCGGAGAGCGCTCCGGCGAGCCCGAGCACGGCAGCGAACTCCGGCGAGCTCGGGTTTTGCCTACGGTGCACCATTTTGGGCGGGGTTTGGCTCGTTCGATCGGGCGGTCCACGCCGCGTGCATTGGTGGTGGTGGCGTGGCCGGAGACGGCGCGTAGCGACGGCGGCGAGCACGTCAGTGGCGACCGGACTCGGGTGGCGATGGCAAACGGCGATGCGGTCACGCACGAGTCGAACGAATGGGCTGGGAGGCACCTACGCGGCACGGCGAGCACGTTGGTCACCGGAGAAGCGCTGGCGACCAAACTAGGCGGCGGTGGGTTCGGGCTTCGACGGAGTAGTGGCTACGGGCGGCTAGAGGGGGCAGGAGAGGGCGCGTTCGACACAGGGGCTCACCAGCGTTGCAGAGAAGGCCCGGGGAAGAACGGAGGAGCTCGGGGCGGTGCGAATCGACGGCGGTGATGCAGGCGGCCGTAGGGGAAGGAGACGACGCAGGCCGGCGATGCAGAGGCGTTCGGCTTCGGTTCGTTGGCGCAGGAGGCGTAGAGGAGCACTGCGGAGCTCGTGGACACGTCGCGGTGGCGAGGCAGAGGCGGTGGCCGCGAGCTTCAGCAGAGGCCGATCATGGCGCCGCCGGGCGAGGTGGGGAACAAGGGAGGAAGGGGGGATGGTGGCTAGGATTCGCCAGGGAGAGCGGAGACGGGCGCTTATAGGCGTCCGCGGCGCGCGGGTGGCCGCTGACAATCGGGGACGAGGGGGGGCCAGTGCGCGCGCACGTGCATGTTCGATAGCGAGGGCGATGAGCAGTGTGGGAGGTGGGGGACGACGCCAGGTGGGCTGGGCCGGCACTGTGCACTCAAGGCCCAGCACAGTGGGCCTTTTCCGTTTTCTCCTTTTCTCTTTCTCTGTTTTTCTTTTCTTTTCTGTTTTGTTAATCGTTTGGGCACTAAATGCATTTTGTAAAAAGTGTGACCTAGTCCATAATTAGTAGTGCATTATACCCTAACACCAAAAAGTAGTTTGGGGAAAACATAATTTCATATTTGATTTAGTTTAAATAAAAGGCTATTAAATATTGTTTTCAGCCACTGATTGAGGATGTTTGAGTTACTTAATTAATTTATTAAATGTTGGTTACAATTTTAGAATAGTCTCTGGAATATTTGCTATTTATTGAACATTTTAGTTTCGGTGTTTGAACAACTTTTATTTTCCACTTTAACTAAATTTGAATTTTGAGTTAGGAGTTGAAATGCAATATGATGCAAATGATGATTTGGCACTGTTAATCATGCTGACTTCTCATTATCAAAAGTGTTTACTGTGGCTAATGACATGGGGTGTTACACCCTATCTTTCTCTGTGTCCGACTGAAGCTTTGAACCCATAAGTATCACGTGAGTGTTAGCAATTGTGAAAGGCTAAATGATAGTTGAGTATGTGGACTTGCTGAAAAGCTCTTATATTGACTATTTCCGATGTTATGATAAATTGCAATTGCTTCAATGACTGAGATCATAGTTTGTTAGTTTTCAATGAAGTTTCTGATTCATACTTTACCTTGCGAATGAATTGGTACTCTAGCATAAGTAATTATATGACATTATATGTTGTTGTTCTAAAGATTATCATGATGCCCTCATGTCCATATTTTATTTTATTGACACCTCTATCTCTAAACATGTGGACATATTTTTCGATATCGGCTTTCGCTTGAGGACAAGCGAGGTCTAAGCTTGGGGGAGTTGATACGTCCATTTTGCATCATGCTTTTATATCAATATTTATTGCATTATGGGCTGTTATTACACATTATGGCACAATACTTATGCCTTTTCTCTCTTATTTTACAAGGTTTTCATGAAGAGGGAGAATGCTGGCAGATGGAATTCTAGGCTGGAAAAGGAGCAAATATTAGAGACCTATTCTGCACAACTCCAAAAGTCCTGAAACTTCACCGAGAGTCGTTTTGGAATTAATAAAAAATATTGGGTGAAGAAAGCACCAAAGGGGGGCCACCTACCATCCACAAGGGTGGAGGGCGCGCCCTACCCCCCTGGGTGCCCCCCCGTCCTTGTGGGCCACCTGGCAGGCCCCCGACGCCCATCTTCTACTATATGGTGTCTTTTGCCCTGGAAAAAATAAGGAAGAAGCTTTTGGGACGAAGCACCGCCGTCTCGAGGCGAAACCTGGGTAGAACCAATCTAGGGCTCTGGAGGAGCTGTTCTGTCGGGGAAACATCCCTCCGGGAGGGGGAAATCATCGCCATTGTCATCACCATCGATCCTCTCATCAAGAGGGGGTCAATCTCCATCAACATCTTCACCAGCACCATCTCCTCTCAAATCCTAGTTCATCTCTTGTATCTGATCTTTGTCTCAAAACCTCAGATTGGTACCTGTGGGTAGCTAGTAGTGTTGATTACTCCTTGTAGTTGATGCTAGTTGGTTTATTTGGTGGAAGATCATTTGTTCAGATCCTTAATGATAATTAATACTCCTCTGATTATGAACATGAATATGCTTTGTGAGTAGCTACGTTTGTTCCTGAGGACATGGGAGAAGTCTTGTTATAAGTAATCATGTGAATTTGGTATTCGTTCGCTATTTTGATGAGATGTATGTTGTCTTTCCTCTAGTGGTGTTATGTGAACATCGACTACATGACACTTCACCATGATTTGGGCCTAGGGGAAGGCATTGGGAAGTAATAAGTAGATGATGGGTTGCTAGAGTGACAGAAGCTTAAACCCTAGTTTATGTGTTGCTTCGTAAGGGGCTGATTTGGATCCATATGTTTCATGCTATGGTTAGATTTATCTTAATTCTTCTTTCGTAGTTGCGGATGCTTGCGAGAGGGGTTAATCATAAGTGGGAGGCTTGTCCAAGGAAGGGCAGCACCCAAGCACTGGTCCACCCACATATCAAATTATCAAAGTAATGAACGTGAATCATATGAGCATGATAAAAACTAACTTGACAACAATTCCCATGTGTCCTCGGGAGCGCTTTGCTTTATATAACATTTTGTCCAGGCTTGTCCTTTGCTACAAAAAGGATTGGGCCACCTTGCTGCACCTTGTTTACTTTTGGTACTTGTTACCCATTATGAATTATCTTATCACACAACTATCTTTTACCGATAATTTCAGTGCATGCAGAGAATACCTTGCTGAAAACCGCTTGTCATTTCCTTCTGCTCCTCGTTGGGCTCGACACTCTTACTTATCGAAAGGACTACGATAGATCCCCTATACTTGTGGGTCATCACACGATGGCTGTTTGTGGGAGCTCGACTGCGTTCCAGGTTTCCACCGCAGCTGGTGATTCGCCAGCGATAGGAATTGCTGCAAGCCGGGTTGCCGCCGCTACCATGTTATCCACCGGGGTAGAAAAGTGGCCAGACGGTGTCAAGAAACGTTGTGGTGGCGTCTGATTGGGGGGGGGGTGGGCACCGGCTCCTCCCTCCGTACCGGCTCAGGCTGACGGGGTTGAGCTGCCATTCTATTTCCTGGCATATCCGAGTTTGACTGGGGGATGACCTGTGCTCCTGGAGTACTCGGCCCCGCTCCGGGCGTGTCAAACAGGCGTGTTGGGTCATATACCGACGGTAAACGGCTCTGGTGCCTTCTTCGGAACACTGCATTGGATGCGTTCTGGTCCAAATTTAAGCGCCAAGCCTCCGCCTTCAAACGTTCCGCCTCTGCATCAACCTGAGCTTTCGGTGCAGCTATCTGGATGTTCATAGCATTGATATCCTCCTGGGCCTTGTTCATCTGCTCGCGAATTTTCGCAATCTCTGCATTGCGCTCTGCTTGATTCACAGCGGTGACTTCCGTCGCTAGCAGGGTTGTTAAAGTGCCCATGAGGTCAGACATTACCTGAGACGGTGGCCTGGCTGCGCAGGCCGCACCAGCCGCCGTGGCAGCTGAGTCCGATGTTACAGCTGCAGCCATCCAAGAATTAAGAGCCGGCTTCGTCCCAGCCATAAAGATGGCGGCTCGGCACGGCGGCTTGTAGGAGTCCCGAATCATGTTGCCATCGGAACAGACCCCAAGTCCGCCATCTTGAAGTTGCTAGATTGACTCCATTTCACCAGTGGAGGACTCATCACCTGAGTAGATGAGAGTGTCCCCTCTAGATGCGGAGTTTTCCGTGAGTTCCACGCCTTGCATGAAACCAACGAAGACGTGCTTTCGGCCGGCTTGAATCCGGGCAGGTTGCGTGCACCGATCCGGCTCGATGAGGTCGGTGCAGCTGTCCGGCTCAGGCTCAGATCCGCCGATCTTGCCAATAAAGACGTGAATTTCGTCGAAGGGGACCCGGTACCCATACTCGATTGAGTCGGCCTCGGGACCCCAGCCAGCATCGTCGATGTAGAGCTTACCGCGGTGACTCAAGGTCATCCTGCCAATACTGTATCCCTCGATCCCTGTGAAAGAGCCCTTCAAGAACTCGAAACCACCATGCACTGGCCACACAGTGGGTGCCAACTGTCGTGGTTTTGTCACGGCGGATGTCCTCGTGAAAGGACTTAGACGTGAGGCCATCGCGACGGTGATTAACTTGTTGGGGTTGAGCGGGATGAGAGACATGGGATTACCCAGGTTCGGCGCCTCACGTCGGAGGTAAAAGCCTACTCCTGCTCTTGTTGCTATTGCTTGAGTATCGATTACAAGGGAGCGGATTCGCTTGACCTAGCTCTTGATTGATTGTAACTTGTCCTATTCTATGCCAGAGACTCGCCTTTATATACAGGTCGAGGCCTCCGGCTTACAAGAGTCCGGGTCGAGTCATGACACATGACCAAGCCTAACTCTAAGTCGTCTTGCCTTCTGTGGCAAGTCACTGTACGGTGGCTTACACCTCCGGGCCGCCTGCCGTCTTCTGGGCTCAGGCCCTAAGCCAGACCATCTTGTGAGACTCCCGTCTGGTCTTATATCTTGATCGCCCTGGCCCACCTGAAGTCTTGCTTCATGAGTCGCCTGTAGTCTAACCCGGCCTTCCTAGGGCGGGTTACACTGTGGGGTTATATCCCCAACACATAGTGTTGTATGTGGTCCGATGAGTATTCCAGCGCATGGTGGAGATACTTATACTTCGTAACCTTCACCGATGATTTGAGTAGATATGGTTATATCTACTTGATGAAACACAAGTCTGAAACGTTTGAAAAGTTCAAAGAATTTCAGAACGAAGTTGATAATCATCGTGGAAAAAAGATAAAATTTCTACGATCAGATCGTGGAGGAGAATATCTAAGTCATGAGTTTAGCAAACATCTAAGTGATTGTGGAATTGTTTCACAACTTACTCCTCCCGGAACTCCACAGAGAAATGGAGTATCGAAAAATATGTAACCGAACTTTGTTAGACATGGTGAGGTCAATGATATCTTTTACCAATCTGCCTTTATCATTCTGGGGATATGCACTTGAAACAACAACATATACACTAAATAGAACACCATCTAAGTCTATTGAGATGACACCATATGAGTTATGGAATGGGAAGATACCCAACTTGTCACATCTCAAGAGTTGGGGCTGCAAGACTTATGTAAAACGTTTACAGCCAAATAAGCCTGATCCCAAAGTAGAAAAATGTTACTTTGTAGGTTATCCTAAAGAAACAATTTGGTATTCCTTCTACCAAAAGTCCGAAGACAAAGTGTTTGTCGCAAAGAATGGACACTTTCTTGAGAAGGAGTTTCTCGCTAAAGAAGTAAGTGGAGGACAATACAGCTTGACGAGATTACTGAATCTCCAGAAGTTGACAAGACTAACGAAACGGAAACTGTTCCATAAGTTATCCGCACAACTGAACCAAAAGTTACTACACTAGTTGTAGAAACACCGGTTAAAACTGTAACTAAACCATGTAGGTCTGGCTGAGTTGTCAAACCTCCTGAATGGTTTCACAATGAAATATTCATTTTGGAAGAAGATGAACCTACGCATTACAGAGAAGCGATGGTGGTGCCTAGCTCAAAAGAATGGCATAAAGCCATGCAATCTGAAATGGAGTCCATATACAAGAATCAAGTTTGAAACTTGGTTGATCCTCCAGAGGGTGTGAAACCCATACAGTGCAAATGGATCTTCAAAAGAAAAACAGATGCAGATGGTAATCCTACCATCTATAAAGCAAGGCTAGTAGCAAAAGGGTTTTCGCAAGTCGAGGGAGTTGATTATGATGAAACTTTCTCTTCAATAGCAATGCTAATGTCAGTATGGATTATGATGGCAATCGCTGCATATTTCGACTATGAGATATGGCAGATGGATGTCAAAATGCTTTCCTAAATGGATTTCTGAAAGAGGATGTATATCCGATACAACCAGAAGGTTTGTCAATCCAAAGGATGTCGTAAAGGTGTGTGTTGGGGATATAACCCTGTGATATAACCCGCCCTAATTGGGTCTGGTCATCCAGATGGTAGCTTAGGAGCAAGGATCCAGATGGGATGAGGTGCCTAGGAACAAGACCCATAGGGTGGCTCACAGAGTGGGCCGCCTTAGGGCCCAAGCATCTGAAGATGGCGACTCTTAGCTCCCCAAGCTCAGGTCGCTCGGAGTTTCCTTACTTAGGTGACAAGTTGTAAACATGATGAGTCACGGATCATAGTCCGACCCAGACTCTTCTAAGCCGGAGGCCTCGACCTGTATATAAAGTCGAGTCCCCGGCGCTGATAGATGAGGTGACAATCAATTGATAGCAAGGTCAAGCGAATCCGCTCCCTTGTAATCGATACTCAAGCAATAAGCAGAAAAGCAGGAGTAGGTATTTACCTCCACCGTGAGGGGCCAAACCTGGGTAACTCGTGTCTCTCATCCCACTCAACCCGACAAGCTAGTCATCGTTTGCGACGGCCTCACGTCTAAGTCCTCACACTAGGACATCTGCCGTGACAAAACCGCGACAGTTGGCGCCCACCGTGGGGCCAGCGCATGGTGGTTTTGAGTTCTTGAAGGGCTCTTTCCCAGGGATCGAGGGATACGCCGTCGACAGGATGACCGAGAGTCGCCACGGCAAGCTCTACATCGACAACACCGGCTGGGGCCTCGAGGCCGACTCAATCGAGTACAGGTACCGAGTCCCCTTCGGTGGCATCCACGTCTTCATCGGCAAGATCGGTGGATCTGAGCCTGAGCCGGACATCTGCACCAACCTCATCGAGCCAGCTCGACACACGCAACTCGCCGGGATCCAAGCCGGCCGGAAGCACGCCTTCATTGGTTTCACGCAAGGAGTGGAACTTGCGGAAAACTCTGCATCCGGAGAAGAGACTCTCATCTACTCAGGTGATGAGTCCTCGACTGGCGAGACAGAGTCGATCTACCAAATCCAAGATGGCAGGCTTGGGAGCTGTTCCGATGGTGACATTATTCCGGATCCCTATGAGCCACCGTGCCGAGCCGCCATCTTCATGGCAGGAACGACGCCGGTTCTCAACTCTTCAGTGGTTGGAGCAACAGCAGCAGCTGACCTAGGCGGCTGCAGCGGCCGGTGCTTCCGGCTCAGTCAGGCCGCCGACTCAAGTATTATCCGACCTGATAGGAACTTTGACGACCCTACTGGTGACTGAAGTTACTGCAGAAAACTAAGCCGAGCGCAACGCAGAAATTGCTAAGATTCGAGAGCAAATGGCCAAGGCCTAGGAGGATATCAACGCTGAGAACGCCCGCACGGTCACGTTGCAGGCCTAGGTTTATGCAGAGTCGGAGCGCTTAAAGGCAGAGGCTTGGCGTTTAAGTCTGGATCAAAATGCTTCCAATGCAATCTTTCGAAGGAGGCACCAGACCCGTTTACCCCTAAACTATGAGCCCATGAATTTGTTCAACACACCAGGAGTAGGACCAAGTACTCCAGGAGCACCAGTTATACCCCCATCAACCGCAGAGCTGTCCAGGAATAGGGCGGCGGCTCAGCCTTATCAGCCAGAACCGGCCCGCAGGGACGAGCCGGGGACAAACCCGCCCCAGGCCAGACCCCACCCCAGTGTTTCGGAACACCGCTGGGTCACTTTTCTAACCCGGTGGATAACATGGTGGTAGCGGCCACCTGGCTCAACACACTCCCCATTACTGGTGAGTCGACGATCGCAGTGGAAGCATGGAATGCCATTGAGCTTCTTCAAATGGCGATTGCCCAGCAGGAAAAGTATTCATACAGTCATAATCATGTGCACTCAACTCCCCTCCCGAGCCGTAGCTACAGCCGGCATATTGAGTCACCCGCGGTCTCTAGTAGCGACCGGCACCGTAACCCGCCCCCGGATAACCCATCCTATAACCCACACACCGATGCCCAAGCAATTGTCGATGAGGCAAGGGCCCGTCATGATGCCGAAGCAATAAACCAGGGTGCTTATCAGCCGCCCCCGGTAGTTTCTTCTGCATTGGTAGGGGCCGGGTTGAGCAGCAGGACCATTGGTGTACCATGTCTCGTGCTGGCTCTACATGTTGAGCACATGCCGAAGGATTTTAAGGGTCCTCGCAAGATACCCAACTATACGACGGATCTTGAGCCGGCTGCATGGGTCAAAAGTTCTGAGATGGCCATGGAGATGTTGGATGTCAGTGATGCGGTGTGTGCCAAGTACTTCACTATGATATTGGAAGGACCGGCTCGCACATGGTTGAAGAACTTACCCCCAACTCCATCAATACCTGGGCAGAGTTGAAGGAACGCTTTATCCAAAAATTTCAGGGAACTTGCAAGCAACCGATGACAATTGTAGATTTAGAACACTGTGTGCAGCGTGAGGATGAGTCAGCCCATCATTGGGATATCCGGATCGCCACCATCATTCATTCTTCAGACAACATTGGGCTGGCTCAAGCGGTTCTGATTCTGGAAAAGAACTGTCACTTTCAGCCTCTTAAGCAGAAGCTCAGGCCGCTTAAGTGCAAGTGCACGGACATGGGCAACTTCATGGGTGTACTTACCAAGTATGCTGATTCAGACAGTACAAAGGATCCTAACTCAGATGATGATAAGTCGGGCAAGGGCAAGAAAAACGGTGGCGGCAAGGGTCAGCAACAGAACACCCCAACGCAGAACAATGATGGTAATGGTGGGAAGCGCAAACACTCCGATGGCGGGTCAGATTTTGGAGCTAACACCAATGTAGGGTTCAAAAATTAGCGTAGCAATGGCAAGTAGCCTTATAATGGGGGGAAGTCCAAGAATTATGAGGAGGCCCTTAATGCACCGTGCCCAAAGCACAGCTATCCTAACAAGCTGTCTGGTCATGCTTGGAAGGATTGTTACATCATGCGAGAGGAACCAATCTTTTCAGCATCATGGTAACGATAATGGGTCGTCCGGCGGGTCAGGCTCAGGCGGCTTCCCGGGAGCCGGCTTCAGTGGGGGCGGCTCAAACTCCGGGTATCAGAACCAAGGAAACTATGGGGATCATAACCAACAGTCTGGTCAGGGTATTCAGCAGCAGAATAACTAGTCTGGGTATCAGAGTAATCCTAAGCAGTTAAACAATGGCCAGTATCACGTCTTTACTACAAATACTTGCAAGCGTGATCAGAAGGTTCATAAGCAGGTGGTTCATGCAGTTGAGCCGACAGTTCCACAGTATCTAAGGTGGTCAGAGCACAAAATAACATGGAGCCGGGTGGATCACCCGCCCCGGGTTGATAATCCGGGTCACCTGCCCTTGTGGTAGCCCCCCAAGTGGGTGGTTATAAATTCACCAAAGTACTTATGGATGGTGGTAGCAGCATCAACATATTGTACTATGATACTTTTAGACGGATGAATCTCATGGAGAAGGATCTTAAGCCGTCTTCTATAGTCTTTCATGGCATCGTGCCTGGCAAGTCGGCTTATCCTATTGGGAAGATCACCCTAGAGGTAGCTTTTGGTGATGAATACAACTACAGAGCAGAGACTTTGTGGTTTGAGGTGGTCAAGATTAAGAGTCCATATCATGCACTGTTCGGACGATTGGCTTACGCTCGGTTTATGGCTCACCCTTGTTATATCTACTTACAACTCAAGATGCCAGGGACAAAAGGGACAATTACGGTTCATGGACCTACAAAAAAAGACACATCCGTGACATTTTGGGCCGAACAAAAAAAATTATGTCATGCTTATGACACTTCTATGACGATAATTGTGACAAAAGCACGTATCATCATAGATGTGGTGGGCTCCTACTTCTATGACAAAAAATCATGACAGAAAATGGGCTTTTCATCATGGGCGGGTCGGGGAAGGACCTGCATGAAATTCTTTGGGCCGTCCATGATGGAAAAAATCGTGGTAGAAGCGAGGGCGAGGAAAATTTCGGGGAGTTCCCGGTTACGGTGGGTCGTTGGGGCCGAGCGATGCACGGGGGGATTGCGTGTTTCTCTCGTACACGTACGCGCGTGTGTGCAAGGCGTTGGGCTCTAACTGAACTCGAGCGAGGCATTCGCTTACTAAACCCGAGCGATTGCACTGGCTACGCGTTACTGAACCCTAGCGATCGATCGATCCCTGGCTGTTAACTGAACCCGATCGAGCGATTCCTTCGCTACTGCTGCTAACTGAAGCCGATCGAACCCGCTGCCTCTTGATGAACAGTGAGCGCTATTGGGGGTTGGATGAACAGTTCCCGATGGGGGTTGGATGAACAGGACCCCGTGGTAGTAGAGGTCGTTGCCGCTGGATGAACAGGACGCCGATCGAGAGGAGGCCACCACACACCCGAGCCGGTTGGGGGTGGATGAACAGGACCCCGTGGAGGGCTGGTTGAATAGGACCCCATGTGGAGCGCTGGTTGAACAGTAGCCGGTGGAGGCTTGATGAACATGACCCCCGTGGTGAACAGTAGCTGGTGGAGACTGGAGGAAGTCGACGGTGGATGAACAGTAGCAGGTGGAGGCTGGAGGAAGTCGATGGTGGATGAACAGTAGCCCATGGAGGCTGGAGCGAGGCAGTAGATGGTGGATGAACAGTAGCCCGTGGAGTCCCGTTTTGCGGTATGCCACACCCCTCCTGATGAACTGGACCCCGTTTCGACCGTAGGCGCTCAACCGCAAGTCTGTTTCCTCTGTTTTGCGGTACGCCACACCCCTCCTGATCACTAGCACCCCGTTTCAGCCGTAGGCACTCGAACAGAAGACCGTTTCCTCCGTTCTGCGGTACGCCAGACCCCATTTTGGCTGTTCCGTCCAAGCCGGTTGGCTCCCGATGAACAAGACGCATTCCGACCAAGTCTGTTGCCTCCCGATGAACACGACGCTGTTTCTTCATTCCGACCCATTCGGTTGGCTACCGATGAATAGGACACCATCACTGTACGCGTTCGAGACCCCGCCCGTATGTACATACGTAGCCGTATTTACTTTCTTGCTGCGTGGTTGTACGTACGTGTACACGATATAGATGGGGACTGCCTGAATAGCTACCGCTCCTTCCTGGGCCATGATTCATCATGGCAGAAAGACCGATGGAGCAGTATGTACGTACACGTTTGCAACCAGAATGACAACGCGACGTACGCTTCGACCGGGTGGGTCCCGGCTGTCAGGGAGGATAAGGAGGCACTTCCTTGCGTGCGAAGATATTGATGGTGGGTCCGAGTTGACAGGGGGAGGATTCTTTTTTTTTGCGCAAGGAGGCACTTCCTTGCGTGCGAAGATGTAGCTGGTGGGTCCATCTGTCAGCCTCACCACGTACAGTCCTCTTTCGATGGCTGTCATTCATTGACCACGCCGCACGAACAGCACCAGGCGATGGACGACGGTGAGGTAAGGAACGACGTGGAGCCTCGGAACATGCGGAGGGTAGTACGAGGGTTGACTGGTTTGGCTGCGATGTGAGGCTGCCGTCGCCGCAGAATAACAGGGGGTGTGGGTGAGTAGAGGGATGGCCTGGCCAGCGGTGGGAGTAGTATGGGGCGGTGAGGCCTACGCGGCAGCACAGCCGGCCACGGGAGGCAAGAGCACGCGGTGGTTTGGACGGCTGGAGCAAGAAAATCAGAGATTGAAGAAGCAAGACGACCGTTGGATGTTAACAACCCAACGGTCACTGGTGATAGAATCGTTTGTTGACTAAGTTGACAAAGCCCTGCTACGCATCAACTTAGTAGGGCCACAAGTCAGCCTCCAAATCTAGTGGGCCCCGGCTGTCATGGGAGCACTTGTTATTTTTTGCTTAACAAGGAGGCACTTCCTTCCATGCCAAGATATAGCTGGTGGGTCCCAACTGTCATTGGGAGGATTCATTCTTTTTGGTGTAATAAGGAGGTACTTGCTTGCTTGCGGCCATGGACCATGTGGGTCCCAACTGTTAGCCTCTCCATGTACATCCCTCTTCCGATGTTATCATTTGTTGACAACGTTGACCACGTCGTGCCGAGAACACCAACGCGATGGACGACAGCGAGACCCAGGAAGGGAATGACCCGGAGGCGGCGAAGCCACAGCAGTGGAGGGATGTGGGTAAGTAGAGGGATGGCCTGGCCAGCGGTGGGAGTAGTAGGGGGCGGTGAGGCCTGCGCGGTAGCACAGCCGGCCACGGGAGGTGAGAGCAGGCGGTCCCGCCGGCGCTGGATTTGGTGGTTGGAGCAAGAAGATCAGAGATTGAAGAAGCACGACGGCCATTGGATTGACATCCAACTGTCACGTCTGCTAGAATCGTTTGTTGACGTATATAATAAGCAAAAAAATCTTGCATACGCGTCAACTTAATAGGCCCACAAGTCAGACCATTCCCTATTTTTTTAATAATTTACAGCTCATTGCAACGTCTTATGCAATTTATTGCAGTCCATTTTTTTTTGGCCAGGGACAGGGTTAAAAATTTAAACGAAATTTTGCATATTTCGGTGGGGTCCAAACTATTTTTAATACCGAAATGTCGAGCCAGATTTAAAGTACTTTGACGATATATTTAAATTAGGTTAAAGCCCAGTGAAATTGGAATTTGAAAATGTGAAAAAATTCAGAAATTTGAAAGTAATTGCCAATTTTTCGTCTGTTTTTTATATTTATAGCCCATTTCATATTACTTTCAAGATTTGCAGCCGTCTTGAAAGAGTTGCAGCCTAGCAGGGCATAGAAAAATAAGTAGGCCTGGATTGGGTATTCTTCAGAAAAAATAAACTGGGGTCATTTTCACAAAGAAAAAATAGCTGGGCTGGTCATGTGGTGAACGTAAAATAGAAGCCTGGGCTAGACGGGCCACAGCCCAGTTGAAACCCTGCTCCGTCTCAACAATAACAAAAAAATACTGCTCGAGCAGCTATGTCCCAGATGTCAACCGATCTTGTGATGTTCTCTCGTCTATTGACTATACGCTGACAATGTCGTGGGTCCCAGATGTCAGCAAACCACTAGGAGGAAGCATTTTCTTTTTCTATATGCTCACAATCACAGGTACAGTGAGGTGCTATACAAACGGTTTTTAACCCCTTTCCGTGACGATGTTCTGAACCGTTGCCAAGTCAGTGACTACGATAGGGGGGTCCTTCCCACACGACCCAGAAACCATCGGGGATAGGGAGCCTTGATGCATATACAGTACTCCCTACTCGTTTGTGCTCGCATTGCCATCGCAGTCGGTATTCTGTGGTGCTACATTTACGATGCGCGACCCATCACAAATAGTTCATGATTATAGAAGTAGACAATCACACACATTTACTTTTCCTCGACTGTGTGTGATTCGATGTAGGAGCACACACAGTTGTCGTTATAAAACTGTATGCGAAGCTTGAATACATCCCACACGATTCATCCGTCGTACCCGCGTCGGATGATCGACCTATCGCACGCATTCTTCTATGAGCAAACGTTTGCGATGCACACAACATCACAAACATTCCATAATTGCGAAGCGTGTGTGATAAGGTGACTATCGCAAACATTTATTAAGAAAGAACTATGTGCGATGCTGTTGTTAATCACACACGTTTTTTCTTGGTTGATCGTGTGTGCAGTAGAGATTGATCGCACATGTAGTGGATCATAGAAACATGTCTGTTCTCCAAATCTATCGCAGACATTTCGCTTTCGCAAACCGTGTGCAGTGTAATCCCTAATTAGTCCCTAATTTAAAAATCATATGTTTTGAATTTGAAAGTAGGCAATCACTTATTTCATATCCAACCATGTTTATTACAAATATAGGTTCAACCACGAATGCATAATTCGATGCACATGTACATATACTGAAGAACTACAAAAGCACCAAGTAAAGAATGATGAACCACAGTTGTACTAATGACTGTAAAGAGAGAGGCGAAAGACATTCTGGTTGCTGGAGAAGGTGAAGTGGAATGCCCATATTGTGCCCTCCTCCATGCGTAATGCGCGCACGACTCTAGGCCAACCCCTTGTGATGGCTGCCTGTCCATCCTTCACTGTCTTCATTAGGACTTCTCGATGCTCATTGTAGTCTGGATGAAATACTTTAACCTTCATTGCGTGTCCACCAATCATGTACTTTGCTAGGTAATCTTGAGTGAACTACTTCGGGAACCACTGCGAATGAAAAAGATTCAGACATTGTTATTTAACAACTCATTATGGGCAGTAAAAAGAGAAGGCTGCAGAGTTTGTAGTTACCATCCTACAGCTCACTGTTGTGTTGGATAGAGCATAAACAAATAATTTGCTTGCCACCATTCGTATCTTTTTGCTAATAATCCTTATCATTTTCCTCACTTGATGCTTGTTCATGAATATCTCATTGCCCCATACGTAAAAAGGGTCAATGCGTGGATCCGTGCCAAGGGCATATGCACCTACAAGCAATAAGTCAATATTAGAAGCTAACAAGTGTCCAGGCCTGGATCTATATGCACTACATTATGGAACGATGGGGGAGTACAAGCCGAGGGATGAAACTAACCTCGGCGGAAAATGGTGGCCACTCCCATTGTTGTCCTGCATAAGTAGTGGAAAGGCATGATAAGTACAGCAACCTTAACATCAAACAAATATAGCAAAGGTAAACAACATCATCTCCAAATGATAGCTTGAATGTGTTGGTTTTAGCATGATGTTAAAGTAGATATAAAATGGAAGGCAATGTTACCGGCAACAGGCTTAACAGCCATCAAATATTGCAATTCAAACTAGTATTGTTGAAAATGAATAGAACGTAGGTAATGCTTAAACATCACACGGGATAAATGTGTAAAACTGAAATAAAGGGCATGTGTTAACTACACCAGGCATAACTGGAACCAAATATAGTCGTTCAAACTGGTATTGATGCAGTCGAGCAGCACAGTTCTGACTTGCACATAATGAACATCACATTGTGAATGACTGAAATAAACAAGGCATAAATGATCAGTATAACAACCAAATATAGCCATTGAAAACTTGACAGAGTCTCACTGCAACCAACCTAACAAGCAAATACAGATAAACAGGGCATATGCTTGAAAACTGGACAAATGCTCACTGCAACCAACCTAACAAGCAAATACAGATAAACAAGGCATCTGCTTGAAAACTGGACAAACGCTCACTGCAACCAACCTAACAACCAAATACAGATAAACAAGGTATCTGCTTGATAACTGGACAAATGCTAACTGCAACCAACCTAAGAACCAAATACATATAAACAAGGCATCTGCTCAATAACTGGAAAAATGCTCACTGCAACCAACCTAACAACCAAATACAGATAAACAAGGCATCTACTCACTATAAAGAACCAAATATAGCCATTCGTGAAACTGAAGTGGACAATTCATACTTAAACATCACATAGCCCTATTGAACAATACATTTTTGCATGACTGAAATAATTAAACATGGCACAGTTAAAGCACCGCACGACAAATGCTACTACAACAAAGGGTACGGGTTGGCAAGCTAGAAAAGGTAAGATTTTCTGATAGGATGTTGCCTCACATGTCATGGACGGGATCCTTCCAGTTGGAAGACCACAGACCCATGGTGCGCTCCCTGATGTCACAGATGGGCTGTTTCACCTTGGAAGAACCTTTGTGCGTGCCCTCCTCATGGTCGTGGTCGATGAGATCTGACTTGGCAATTGAGGATCCCAAGTCGCCGTCGTAGAACGTGTCCTTTAGAAATGAGAAAATGGGCTCGATGGCGTACAAGGATCGCAAATCCTTGACCGCTTGGCGGAGGAGATTAGCGGCAGGGCCGTCGAAGAGATCGATGGTGGTTGAACCAGAGGGGTTGGGGATGGACCACTTAACCTGTGACATGGCCCGCGTGAAGCCGTCGCTGTCGACGAGCTTGATGTCATAGCTAGCTTTCCCGAGATACAGTAATACGCTAGCTCACTGACATGAAGCCTTCGGCATGGCAACATAGTCAATGTCTTCACCGGCTTCCGTGGCGACATGTTGCTCCGGGATCGACAGGTCGGGGTGAACGGCGGCCACCTCGCCAACAGCCGCCGGAGAGGCCATGATAAACCTCTTCTTGGCCGAACGCTCATCGGGCTCCCCGGGATACGTGGTCGAGCTTAGGCTATGACATTCTGGAGCAGGGGATGTGGACCTGGCGGGGAGGGACACTTCATGCCTCATCTAAAAACTCAGGGGAGTGGGGTGACAGTATGGGAATCGCTGGGTAACTTGAACTTTATTATCTAAACTAGGAGGAACGGGCAGACTGGTAGGGGTTGGCGGCGGCGAGCTAGGGCTCGAGGGGGGAGGGGGCCTGGTGGGGGGACTGTGGAGGGGGGTGGTGTTTGAGGATACGCCACGGCTATTGAAAATTTTAGTAATGGTGGGTGGAGATGGTGGTGGACGAGGGATGGCGACGGTTCAAATGCCTCGGCTACTACAATTTTACTATATGGTCGATGTTGGAGGAGTGTGGGCGGAAGTACGGCGGCTACTAAAATTTGGGTAAAGGAATTGATGCGGGGCGGGAGTACCCAAGATCGCGCACGGTCCAATAAGAATATGCGTGTATGATAATAAGGAAAAGTGGCGGAACCGCCGATTTTTGCAACGCTCAAGGCGGGTAGTTTGTTTTTAGATTTCTAGCTAGCTGGTCTATCACACACAATTCGTCCTAATTTTCAGACGCAGGCGTGGAATTCAGTCTAAATAAACTACCCACATTTAGCTTGCGCAGGTGGTGATTTTACAGCGCACTTGCATCGCACACGGTTAAGCCAGTACCTCCACCCTTTGCTCGCGCTTGAGCAATAGTGGTGATTTTACAGCGGACTTGCATCGCACACGGTTGAGCCAGTACCTCCACCTTTGCTCACGCTTGTGCAGTTGTGGTGATTCACAATGCACTTGCATCGCACACGGTTAAGACATTATACCCGTGTCCATTGAGCGTCATCAGAGTCTTTGCAGCAAAAAAAATGTTAGAGAGGGTCAGAAGATAGCCACACCAGCATGTGGCCCAAATATATATGAGTGAAAAAGGTGGTCTGTGAAGTTCAAAATTTGAATGCACAATTTTGACCGCGCGGGCCCACAGTTGGGCGCATCGTTGAAGATCGATGAGAGGGGCCAGAAGTCAAGAACCACCTGGAAGTGGCCAAATATATGTAGGAATATAGGGTGTGTTGTTTAAAACTTTAAATACACAATGCACAACTTTGGTGGCACCTGCTTCGCAAACCCGAAAGCACCCTTGGATATATCTATAATGACATAATGTCATAGCTAGCTAGGGTGCTTGACCCACCTCCCACTTCGTGTCAGCGGGGCGGATGCACGTAATGATACTTTGGTCATACATGCATGTCGCCATGACCAACCATAAGACGGACCAGTGAATCTATCGTTTGGTCAAACGACAACTATTGTTGTCGATAAACCGCTTGGGCCAATAGATTGAACCATCATAAAAAATCGCACGAGAGGGACCACAAAACCAGCACCTCTTGCATGCGGCCCAAAATGATGTACGTTGGAAGGGGTGATGTGTGTTTTCAATATAGAATAATGTACAATTTAGATGTGGTGCCTACCTCTCGATACAGACAACAACCATGAAGGCCAGGTAGTTAAGGACGAGATACGCAGGATACGGTGTAGGTCGAACCCAGCAATCCGAGCATGTGGGAGGGAATCCTGACAACGCATGAGCTCGAGCTTTGGTTGAACGACATGTGACGGTGACCGGCCCTAACACGAACTAGGAGGAATCCATTCATGGCCAACACATACCCCTCGTTATCGGTCAAAGGGATGATATATATACACTCGGGGAGCCCACAGATATGCATGTCATCACAAAAAACCACACAAGGGAGACGTGGTCGATCAGAAGACCCCGTATACACTGCATGCGGCCCAAAAATATGTATGGGTACGGTGGTGTGTGATGTGTTTAAATCCCGAATGCACAACTTCGATGGGCCACCAACTATATTACAAACTGAACACCGTACCCGACCCCAAGCCTGGTTCAATACGTACGATGTCAGTTTCCCAACTTCGAGGCAGCGGGGGGGGGGGTGTCGTCCAACGCATGCGCTCGATCTTTATTTGGTCTAACATGGCACACATAGCAATAGGGAACCATCATGGTCAAACCCTTCTTGTTGTTGGGTCAAAGGGATAGATTGTGTGGGCCCCCCTCGTTATCGGTCAAGGATAATATATATACCTCGGGGAGCCCACAGATATGTGCGGCGTCTATAAACCGCACAAGGGAGACATGCTCGATCAGAACACCCGGCCCCCTATACCCTGCATGTGACCTGAAAAAGGTTCATATAATCGCCATGACAGGTCACTATAGAGTCAATCATTCTTTAATTTTTTAGAGCAAAAAATAACCAATAAAAACATAGTCTACAAATTACCAAAACAAGGATCCCAAGGTTTATATAATCGCCATGACAGGTCACTATAGAGATATTTATCTCTATAATGACCGTGTCATAGCATTTAAATGAAGCTTGAGATATGCAACTTCCCACCGGTCACCCATCCTTGGACTACTCCAGCCCGAGCACGCTTAACTTCTGCGTTCTATTCTGTCAGGACCCCGATCCTAAGTCACACCGATCTAGCATGTAACACATCATATCACTTTGCGGCCTCACGCACGGTATCCCCATGGGTGCCACCTTACCTGGCCCGGGACCATTTGTGCCTGTTGGCTCACGTATATGATAGAGTCGCTAGCATCCATATGACAGAGAACCCGGGCCAACATGACTAGTCGTAAACCCAAGGTGGCACTAATTTACAGGGACATGCATACATGACCCAGCAATGCACGTGTTGGTCATCAACGTATGAACCCAAGTGGTAGCAAGCTACAAGGACTTAAAGGAACAACGCGTGACATTTCCCCGAAGGGACAGACACAGGAGCAAAGACGGACACATGCCGATCATCCCATGTGTTCCGGAGCAGTAGCAAGCTACCATGGCTCAGTGGAAGCACTAGGAGACATTTCCCCATAAGAGAGGCTACCAAGAATAAACAACTAGATTGTCGGATCCCACACATTCCAAGCATTTCAAAATCATACACACAATATGCTCGATATGTGCAAATACAACATGGCATCACAACAAAACTCTATGACTCCAAGTATTTATTCAGAAGGCTCTGAAGAGTCATACATAGTAAGAATTACAATCATGGGTCACATGACCCAACATACAGAGCATACAGGCAACGGAAGCATAAACATGTCTGGGTACAGTCAACTATAAATGAAAAAGGCTGAGAAGCCTGACTATCTACAAGACCCTCCCAAGGGTACAAGATCATAGCTGAGGTAACAAGCTAAACGTCGAAGTCCACGTGGAACTACTAGTGAGACTGGAGTCTCCTCTGCAAAAACATAAATTAAGCAAACGTGAGTACAAATGTACCCAGCAAGAGTTACATCAGAACTAGCTACATATGCATCAGTATCAACAAAGGGGGTGGTGGAGCTTAACTGCAGCAAGCCAGCTTTGACTCAGTGGCTATCCTGTACTATGACTGCTGGTAACTCTTTTGAGGTGGCACACACGAGTCCACATATTCACCATATCAATACACCACTATGGATCCGCTCCTGTCTCCCTACGAGAAGGCCATTGAGGGAGTCCTGGATTAAGGGGTCCTCGGGAGTCCGGGCTATGTGACATGGGCCGGACTGATGTGCCGTGAAGATATAAAGTAGAAGGCCTTTCCCCGTGTCTGGATGGGACTCTCCCTTACGTGGATGGCAAGATTGGCGTCCGGATGTGTAATTTCCTTCCTGTAAACCGACTTTGTACAAACCCTAGCCACCTCCGGTGTCTATATAAACCAGAGCGGTTAGTCCGTAGAGGCTATCACCATATCCATAGGCTAGACATCTAGGGTTTAGCCATTACGCTCTCGAGGTAGATCAACTCTTGTAACCCCCATACTCATCAAATACAATCAAGCAGGACATAGGGTTTTACCTCCATTAAGATGGCCCGAACCTGGGCAAACATCGTGTTCCCTTTGTCCCTTGTTACCTTCGATCCTCAGACGCACAGTTCGGGACCCCCTACCCGAGATCGACCGGTTTTGACACCGACATTGGTGCTTTCATTGAGAGTTCCTCTGTGTCGTCGACGGAAGGATCGATGGCTCGCCTTGTCATCAATGGCAACATCACCTCTGGAGGAGCCCTAGCTTCGGGACAGATCCTCCAACTCGGCGGTTTTACCATGGGCGCCCGCTCGGCTGTTGAGCCGAAGGCGGCCCCCCAAATCGCCAAACATCATCTCCGCATCGGCCTCGAACAATCCGAAAAGATGGATCCGGCAGATGTCTCGTCCTTGAATGAACTGCTAGATCACATCGCCGCCTTGGGGGTCACAACAAACTATGATCGGATTGGGATTAAACCCGATCAGAGGGAAATCAAGTCCCCGACGATCACCCATCTAGTATCGGTCGTGGAGGAACAGGCCGAGGATACTTCTCTTCCTAAGTTGGTAACAAACTATGTTCGGATTTCCGAGCCCTGCGAGCCGGATACCCATCATCGGGAAGAGATCACAGGTCCTCCGAACATAGAATCTGGCGTTAAGCCCGAAAGTCACCAGGGCCCTCCTTATCCTAGACCAGTGACCTCGGAGATTCTTCAAGCTCCGGATCCGACAGCGGGTTGGGGTTCAGATTTTAGCCCACCCACCCACCACAAGCAATATTCCCCAAGCAATTTAGGTCCTCTAGACATATGTGACCTAATGTATGTACGATAGCAACCTCAGGAAACAGTCCATCACTTCTGGGCCAGATTCCGCCTTGTTAAAAACAAGATTAAAGATTGCTGCGACGAGGACGCGGTTTCAGTTATCTGCCGCAACTATACGGACGAGGGAATCCTCAATGCCCTCAACCGCCGCCGCATACTGCACTTTACAGATTTGGCACATATAGTATAGAAGTACTGCGGAATGGAAAGCGCCTGGAAAGCCCAGACGGCCCAGTGGGAACCTACCGCCTTTAAGCAGCCCACTGGATGGGCAAAAAGGATGCACCCTTATGGGGCACCCGATCATCATCTCATTGACAAGAAAATAAAACCCTTCACGGGGCATAGAACTGTCCTTGACGAACTGCTCGACAAACCGTGTCAGATACACATGACGCCGAATACCGAACCAACACATAGCCTTCGGGCATGTTGGGTACTCCGGCAGGTGGCTAAAAGTGGCGAGGCCATCCTCACCAACACCACCCCGGAGAAGCACTCTTCGGAGGATGATGACCTTAATGTCTTTACGGTCTTTGAGACCTTTCCTTCAAATAATCGGCGCAAAAGGGCACTCCACGACCTGGCCGAAGTTAACCAGGTAGCTGCAATAAATCCTTGGAACGATACGGCAATAACTTTTATTGCCGACGATGAACCAAGGGCCAGATCAGTCCGAGCACCCGCCGCCTTGGTCTTAAACCCAATCGTAGACGAATTTCGACTCACCAAGGTGCTCATGGACGGCGGCAGCGGATTAAACTTCATCTACAAAGACACGCTTGATAAAATGCAAATGGACAAGAGTCGCATCGAGCAAAGCATCACCACCTTTCGAGGGATTATCCCCAGTCGTGAAGCACGATGTTCGGGGAAAATTAAACTTGATGTAGTATTCGGCACGCTGGAGAACTACAGGTCCGAAGAGTTGCTCTTCCACGTGGTACCTTTCAATAGCAGATATCACGCCCTATTGGGGCGAGACGCCTTCACACGCTTCCAAGCCATACCCCATTACGGGTATATGAAGCTCAAAATGCCAGGGCCTAATGGAGTTATCACCATCGCCAGTGATCTGGATATAGCGCTCCGTGTGGAAACAAAATGGCATCCTTGGCCCTCGAGGCACTATCCGAAGCCCTAGCGGCCGAGGAGCTAACCACTCTGCGCTCCACAGTGGGCAAAGATGATGTAATCCTCGATAAGAGGCCGAAGTCCACTTCTTTCAAACCAGCAGACGAAATAGTAAAATTTCAAGTACACCCGACGGATCCCAACAAGACAGCCTCCATTGGAGCACAGCTGAATCCAACAATCGACGCCGCACTAAGAGCATTCCTGCGTGAAAATTGGGATATATTCACCTGGCACCCTTCGGACATGCCCGGGATCCCACGCAGATGGGCCGAACATAGCCTCAATATTATAAAGGGGTTCAAACCAGTCAAGCAAACGCTGCGGTGATTTTCCGAACCCAAACGGCAGGCTATGGGGGAGGAGCTAGCTAAGCTTCTCGAAGCAGGGTTCATCAGGGAGATCAAACATCCGGAGTGGCTAGCAAACCTGGTCATGGTACCGAAGAATGATAAGTCCTGGCGCCTTTGTGTCGATTTCAAAGACCTTAATAAGGCCTGCCCTAAGGACCCCTTCCTGCTGCCCCGTATTGACCAAATCATTAACGCAACTGCAGGACACGATTCACTGTGTTTCCTCGACGCATACTCTGGATACCATCAAATTAAGATGAAGGAGTCCGACCAGCCCGCAACGGCATTCATTACCCCATACGGGCCTTTCTGCTTCAACACCATGCCATTCGGACTCAAAAACGCTGGCGCCACTTACCAACGCATGATTCAAACATGTCTGGAGAAACAGATTGGCAAGATAGTGGAGGCATACGTAGATGATGTAGTCATCAAGACTAAACATATCGAGTCATCTGTGGACGACCTACGCCTGACATTCGACAACCTCCGGACATATGACATACGGCTCAATCCGGAAAAATGTGTCTTCGGCGTTCCAGCCGGTAAACTACTCGGGTTCATTGTTTCCAATAGAGGAATCGAAGCAAACCCAGCAAAAATCCAAGCCCTGTCACAATTGGCAACCCCAACAAACCTAAAGCAGGTCCAAAAATTAGCTAGTTGCGTGGCAGCTTTGAGCCGCTTTATCTCCAGATTGGGAGAAAAGGCACTGCCACTTTATCGCCTACTCCGACGAACCGACCACTTCGAGTGGACGGATGCGGCAACAGCTGGATTGGAAGAAATAAAAGCTTTTTAGCAAGCAACCCAATCCTCGCCGCACCAAGCGTCGGCGAACCTATGTTGCTCTACATATCTGCAACCCACCAGGTGGTGAGCGCCGTGCTCGTCATCGAACGAGGGGAAGAGGGACATAAATTCCCACTCCAAAAACCAGTATACTATGTATCGGCGGTCCTTACACCGTGCAAATCTCGATACCCACACTACCAAAAGATAGCGTATGCGGTCTTTATGGCATCCTGGAAGCTGCGGCACTACTTTCAAGAGTGTTCGATCACGGTGGCATCCGAAGTACCACTAAATGATATCATAAATAATCGGGATGCCACTAGCCGCATAGCCATATGGGCCATCGAGCTCTTACCGTTTGAAATAACATACAAGCCACGCCGAGCTATTAAATCTCAGGTGTTGGCCGACTTCGTCGCCGAATGGACGGAAGCCGAACTCCCTAAAGAATACAGCACATACTCCAACTGGGTAATGTACTTCGACGGCTCTAAAATGTTAGCCGGGCTGGGAGCCAGTGTCATCTTAACTTCCCCTACTGGGGACACAGTCCGCTATGTATTGCAAATAATGTACACGGACTCCAACAACGCAGCTGAATACGAGGCACTACTGCACGGTCTCCGGATAGCCGTCTCCATGGGCATTCAACGCCTAGAGGTGCGTGGGGATTCGAACCTCGCAATATCCCAAATAAATGGAGATTTTGATGCAAAAGATCCAAAGATGACAGCATACCATGACGCCATACTCAAAATATCAGCTCGGTTTGAGGGGCTCGAGTTTCATCACGTCGCTCGAGAAAGTAATCAGGCAGCGGACATCCTTGCCCGAATGGGCGCTAAACGCGACCCCGTCCCACCTAACACCTTTGTGGAAAGGCTCTTCGAGCCATCCGTGGTACGGCAGGATGAGAGCAGCAATACTAGTCCGGAGCCGATCATACCCTCATATGCCGAACACAATTCTGATATCATCGGGGGCTCGAGCACCGAAATGACACCTTCCGCCCATGTAATAATGGCTGTCATTGCTCCATGGACCGAGCCCTTCCTGGCCTACCTTAATAGGCGGGAGCTCCCTGAGGACCAGAATGAGGCCCGCTGCATAGTTCGACGCTCGAAAGCCTACAAGGTTCATGAAGGAGAACTCTACAAGAAAAGTACTACCGGAGTTCTTCAAAGATGTATCTCCGAAGAGAAGGGACGGCAGCTCTTGGCCGAAATACATGCCGGTCTCAGTGGCCACCACGCCGCTGCTCGGGCCCTCGTAAGTAAGGCCTTCCGTATAGGTTTCTTTTGGCCTACAGCCCAAGCAGATGCACAGGCTCTTGTACAGTGCTGCGTCGGATGCCAGCTTTTCGCCAATCAAAGTCACATGCCGCCCACCACCTTAAAAACAATCCCCATTACCTGGCCTTTTGCGGTCTGGGGGTTGGATATGGTCTAACCCCTTGAAGGGGGAAGCCATAAGAAGAAATATTTGCTGGTTATGGTGGATAAATTCACTAAATGGATAGAGGCCAAACCAGTAAAAACGGCTGAAGCTGGACCGGTGATCGACTTTATATCCGGCATTGTACACCGTTATGGTGTCCCTCATAGCATTATTACCGACAATGGCTCTAACTTCACAGCAGATGAGGTGAAAACTTGGTGCGCTAACTTGGGCATCAAGCTCGACTACGCCTCCGTATATCACCCTCAAACAAATGGTCAGGTCGAACGGGCTAATGGCCTGATAATGAGTAGCATCAAACCCAGACTCGTGTGATCCTTATGGGAGTCAGATAAGTACTGGGTTGAGGAACTCGATTCCGTACTCTGGGGGCTGCGGACCACGCCCAATCGCAGGACCGGATACACCCCCTTTTTTATGGTGTACGGCGCAGAAGCTGTTTTACCCTGTGACATTATTCATGACTCACCTAGAGTGCGCATGTATGAAGAGAGAGAAGCCGAGCTCGATCGGCAGGACGACCTAGACGGCTTGGAGGAGGAGCGCGATGTTGCAAAAGCCAGTTCCGCATTCTATCAGCAGCGGGCTCGGAGGTACCAAAGCAGAGAAGTGCGGGCCAAGACTTATAATGTCGGCGAACTCGTTCTACGCCTCCCAGAGAAGAAGAAAGACAAGCTCAAACCAAAATGGGAGGGTCCCTTCATTATAGATGAAGTTCTCACTGGAGGAGCCTATCGCCTTCGTAATGCATCGGATAACCGCCTAGAGCCGAATCCATGGAATGCTGCTCGGCTCCGAAGATTCTATGCATAAGTTTGGTCATACTTTTTTTTTTCCTTTTTTTTCTCCTCTTCATTTTGTTTTTGTTTTCTAGTTTCTATACAATTCCCAGGATGTGTTCGGATCAGCCGAACACATGGAGGGTAAAACATCCTAAAATGTATACATCCCACCATGACTCGGGGCTTCTTTAACCGAAGCTTATTATTATTTCGAGCCTGGAGCTCAAAATTTAAATGTCGTTTGCTCATATACATCCTTTTTGCCATTATATGCACCTCTATGACTTAAGTTTTTGCCAAGCTGGGTTGCCTTGCTCCTATGTTTATGCCCTACGTTCCCAATTGTTCGGCTAGGGCGTAAAGGGAGCACCTCTGCGATTGTTACAACCGGGTCACCGGACATGTACCTCAGACGGGTGAAGCCGAAAGCTAGCGTTCTTAAGAGAATAAGTGGTCGGCAATCAAATGACAGATTGTTACATTCTTGTGACCACTCCAAATACCGTGGGATAGTTTTTCCGTATAACGGACCAAAACCCCGGCACGCATAATTACTACATGCCAACCCAAGGAAAGGAACCCTTAACGAAACTATTTTACTATGAAGATGTTTCTTACAAATGTAATATAACATACATCCTGAACTACAAATTTTTGTCTATTCGAGCACAATGACTGGGTTGCCTCATTTTCGGACATAGTGAATGTTTGTTTCTTTTCGTTCCTAATAGTATCCGGAAACACTCCACCATTTTGGGTTCGGAAGATAAAGCCGAAAGCCTGCGATGACAAAAACTTTTTCATATTTTCGGATAAAGGCATAGGTTGATCATAACGTACTCTAATACATTGCATCAAATACCTATTCCTTATCTATTCCATCTATAAGGCTGTCTAACCTACAGTCTTCTTGTGAATACTTCGTAGCTATCATTACTTGGTCATACACCAAGCTCACTGGAATCTCTTTCCTGTCTGGTCCCTATGGTCCCACTCGGGCCATATGATTTGGATCTAGCTTGGTGAAGCGTGTTTTCACCATGGCCCAGGCTTCTCGTGCGCCTTCACGGCAGGCGGATGTCTTCCACAGCTCAAACTGGCGTCGGGCACCTTTGAACAGGTTTGCCAAGCCCTGCATACTTTCTAGAGGGGTATCGGATGGCCATAATGCCTTCGCCATACTCTTCATGGCTTTCCGGGCCCGAGCATGTACCGCGGACAGCTCCTTTAGCACGTCGCCTTGAAATACGGATACTTCTTGTTCTGGCCTACCAGTTAATAGACCTGCGGCAAACAGGGTCATGATATTCCGAATTATGGATTCAACATGAGCACCTAGGGAGATTCTAAATAACAGAGGAAGACATACAGAATATGCCGCCCTTCAGTTTTTCATTTTCTCTCTGAGCTGCCGATAACTGAGCCTTCAGGCTCTCTATCTCTTCGGATTGTTTGTCCTTTTCCTCCTCGGGATTTTCCTCCCTGGACACACCCGTTGCGCTCTTTTTTATCTCCGCCAGTTCGGCGGTAACAGTGTTCAGCCGCATTTGGTTTGTTTTCAGCTCCTGGGCTAGCGCCGTGTTCTCTTCTTTAAGGACCTACAGGGTATATCGATCCTTAAATCGGTTTGCCTCACCGCTTCAAGTCTCGGGGGCTACTGGCATATGACTATCCAAAATTGCATAAATGCTTACCTATATGTCCTTTGAGAACAGCTGAGTGACTCCGGCAAGTCCGTCTCGAGCGGCTCGGATATATGCATCCACCGTGCTGAGTGCGGTAAATTCTTGCTCGGAAAAAGCCGGGGCACGCATGGCTTCCTTTAATCGATGGTGATTCATCACGCTCTCCACTTCGGAATTTGTGACAGATACGTCATCTGAATCCTCTTGAGGATTCGGATCTGGCATTGCCTCGGTTCTCATCCTAGTTGGCGAGTCCGGCACCAGATTGGCGGACATTCGGCTAGCAGGGCGTTTGCCCACCGTCTGCCGCGTGTTTCTCCTAACATCAAAGATAAGAAGGAGACTTTAAACAATCCAGACTCATGCCTAGGCATGTATTAAGCGAACATACCTCTTGGAAGACTGTGGGGTTTCTGTAGCACCCCCGGTCCCCTTTCGTTTTGAACGGCTACCCTGCATAGGGGCCGCCCTCGAGGAGGTACGGTCTGCCGAATGCCGATCCTGCTAAAAGTCCGGAACGGTGTAATAAGCAAAGGTGCAGATAAGGGTTTCCTTTCAAGAGCCCTCCGAATACTTACGATGCAGAAGGGATAGAGGCAGGGGTAGTCGGTGGTGATAGCCACTCTTAAGCCATCAAGGCTCGCTTGATAGAATACCCCATCATCGAACTCTATGTAGATGTCTGGATCCTCGTGAAACCAGGGTCTCCATCACGGCTGTGATTCTCTAGCTGTGGAGCGGGACAGTGGACATCCTCGATCATCTTCCTCCATGACTGTTTTTTGGTAACAAAGGGCGAAGTTGATTAGTACCTGTAACAGTAATAAAGCAACGCAGACAATCGAAATCTTACCCATTCTACGGGGTTGTACATGGAATAGCCCTCCCGACAGTTTAAGCGGAGGAAGTCTTCTTTCTCACCCTTATACAGATCGGCCAGGATTGTGGCCAGTTTGGCAGGGGTATTCGGACCCTTCCGTCTGTAACGGGCAGCATCGTCTTCTCCATTATAACACCATAAGGGAGTTACTCTGGATTGAAGAGGCTGGACGCACCTCTTTATTGCAATAGCCATGACCTTGACTATCGAGAGCCCGGTATGGGCTAATAACCTGATCTTGTTAACCAACCTTTTTATTTCCGCATTGTCTTCCTCCATGGGACTTCGGGGACGCCTGTTGAAGTGCTTTTTTAAAGGAGCACTGGAAAATTCAGGAAGGCCGCGCCAAACTGGGTCTGGCAGTGGGACGTCGTCTATATAAAACCATTCCGAAGCCCACTGAGAGTATACCTCCTTGGGAGTTCCTATGAGGTATCCGGATCCGGCTATACGCCATACTTCGGCACCGCCCACTTCAAAAATAGAGCCTCCCCGATGGCGGGGAACAAGGCAAAAGAACTTCCTCCATAGTTCAAAATGGGCCTCCATGCCTAAGAACAGTTCGCAGAGGGCAACAAAACCTGAGATGTGCAGAATCGAACCTGGGGTAAGGTTGTGCAGTTGGATGCCGTAAAATTCCAATAGGCCCCTGAGAAAGGGATGAATTGGAAATCCTAGGCCCCACAGCAGAAAGGGGACGAAGCACACCCTCTCCTCCTTGTTGGGGTTGGGGAAATTCTCAGCCATCACATCATTGCCAATTGAGGCTAATCCCGCTCGAACAGGGACTAGATCCACAAGGGGACGGTAGCCCTGCGTTTGGAGTCGACTCAGCTGAAGATGAGGCACGGAACAACTCTGCCAATCACCCTCTTGAGGGCCATGAGGACGCGAGGATGAGCCTGGAGCGCTGGCCATGTTGGAAAGCTTTGTTCGCAGCTAATCTCGACAATCTTTCTTTTACGTGATATGAGATGGCATTTGGGGATCTAGCTCTCCTTATATAGATGCCGTCCAAGTGTGGTGAGGGGCTTATTTGCAAAAAATCACAGGCTGTTCGTATTCACCCGGCACACGGAAATCGAAGCGACTACAGAAAAGAATCATAAAAGCAGCACATCGAGGTCAGAGCCGGACAGTCGTCAATCCAAAGTACAAATGAAGAACCCGCCTTGCAAAGCCGAAGACATAAGCCAGATACTACGTCGTCATTGAAGGCAAGTTCGGGGGCTACAGAGGGAGTCCTAGATAAAGGGGTCCTCGGGCGTCCGGGCTATGTGACATGGGCCGGACTGATGGGCCGTGAAGAAATAAAGTAGAAGGCCTTTCCCCGTGTCTGGATGGGACTCTCCCTTACGTGGACGGCAAGATTGGCGTCCGGATGTGTAATTTCCTTCCTGTAAACCGACTCTGTACAAACCCTAGCCCCCTCCGGTGTCTATATAAACCAGAGGGGTTAGTCCATAGAGGCTATCACAATATCCATAGGCTAGACATCTAGGGTTTAGCCATTACGATCTTGAGGTAGATCAACTCTTGTAACCCCCACACTCATCAAATACAATCAAGCAGGACGTAGGGTTTTACCTCCATTAAGAGGGCCCGAACCTGGGTAAACATCGTGTTCCCTTTGTCCCTTGTTACCTTCGATCCTCAGACGCACAGTTCAGGACCCCCTACCCGAGATCGGCCGGTTTTGACATCGACAGCCATCCATAGCACTCACGCTTATCTTGCGCATTTTAGAGTATCCACTTTCACTTGTCTATGAACTGCATAAGCAACCTAGTAGTCCATTACCGCAAACGCGGCTATTCGAATAGATCATATATAACCCTGCAGGGGTGTACTTCTTCACACAGGCTCTCAGCACTTATCGCCGTTTACACGACATGTACTCGGCAAACTTCAAGCGGCGGCCCAGCGAGGGTGTCGGCCATGACCTGGCTGATCACACAAGTCTCTAGTCCAGGTTTATCACCTATTCAGGTTCCATCCGCAGGGAGTCCGGCCGAGGTTTCCACTACGGCCCCGAACGATGTGTGCAGGGTTCTCGAGGCACCAAACGGGCGTCTCGGTACACCGGGCCACGTACCTGCCGCATCACAGCCCACCCGTAGGGTCAGCGCTGCGCACGGCCTCCAGTATACTACAAACACCAGAAACTACTTGCAACTCCTGAACAGAGGACAAGGAGATCAATAAGCCGAGAGGGTCCATGGGTTTCGGGCCCAATGCATGGTAGTAGCTATTCTTGGATCACAAACACAGAACTCAGTTCCTGAGGACGGTTTCAATGAGACAACCCACCATGTACTCCTACATGGCCTCTCATCGCTACCTTTACCAAATCGTGTTCACACACTTAGCTCTCAACAGTAGGACATGTTCACACCATTCCAATCCATCCCAGATGAATCAGACCTGACACAACTCTAAGCATAGCAGGCATAACAAGCAAGCATGAATGAGTAGGCACATCATGGCTCAAACAAATCCTACTCATGCTAGTGGGTTCCAACTAATTACTGTGGCAAAGACAGGTCATGCAGAGGAAAGGGGTTCAACTACCGCAGCATGTAACAGTTGAAATGTTGTTGTCCTAATGCAGTAAGAGAGAGCAAGAGCAATAGAGTGGGATTGTATCGGAATGTTCAATGGGGGTTGCTTGCCTGGTACTTCTGAAGATAGCATTGTGTCTTCATCAGTGTCATCGATCACATCGTCGGAACAACATCTACTGAGAGGGGACAAACACCGGTAACAGAGAAAGAACACAATCAATGCAATGCAACAATATGATGCATGATCATGACATGGCAATATGCTATTGATTGAGGTAATGCAACTAGCAACCAAATTAAATGAAGTTGGTTTGGACCAAAGGTTCAAATTCAACTCCATATGTGATTATTCAAATGTCACTTATTTGATTTGTCCTAGATAGTAACCATAAGTTGTTCTAACATGCATGAAAACGTCATAAACAGATTCTTTGGATTTTTCTGATAATTTTTCATATATAAATTTTTTTCATTGGAGTTATAGATTATTTCCTATGAATTTTAGAAGTTTAGGGCATTTTCTGAATTAAATAAATCATTTCTGATTTATTTAAAATCCTAGAAAAGCATTACTGCATCAGCAACATGTCATACTGACATCATCTGGTCAACAGACCGTTCTAGGTCAAACCTGACCTATGGGTCCCGCACGTCAGTGCAACAGGGCAGGAACAGAGGCTGACCAGTGGGGCCAGGTCAATGTTGACGTGGCAGGGTCAAACTGACATGTGGGGCCGGCTGGATTAATCTAAACTAAACAGGGAATAAATCCTGGGGTTAATTAGGGCATGGGGCCCATATGTCAGTGAGAGAGGGGTTAATTAGCGGGGTCATCAGTGGCTAATGACAGCGCCACATCGACTTCGCCAGAGTTTGGCCGGCGATGACCAACCGTGTGGTGGAGACACGTTGGGTTCGCGCTATAGGGCACAGTTTGGACCGCGGTTGGGTTCTACGGTGAGCTGACACTCACGCGCATCTGATGGAGCAAGAAGGGGAAGCTGCGGTGCACTATGGTGACGGCAGCAGCGAGCTAGGCGGCGGCGAAGCTACGGTGGTGCATGAGCGTGAGGCTGGGGCGCTCTAGGGAGCCAGCTGAGGGGCTACGAGGCTTCCTGTGAGTGCCCTGAGCACAATGGCATGCTCGGCTGCGAGGTGCAGCGCCTGTGGCCACGGCGGCGACTTGGCCGGCGACGGCAAGCTTCGGGCACGGCGGGCATTAATGGCTAGCGGGCGCAAATGAGAGAGGGAGAAGGGGGGTTCAGAGCAGGAGCTCACAGCGAGGTCGAGGAGCAGGTCAGTAGCTCGGGGAAGGCGTCGGAGCGAGCGGGGTGGCGAGAGCAATCTCAGCGACCAGAGGTTGAAGAAGAGCTCGGGGTCGTCGCTTGGGGGTGTTCGGAGTCGTGTGCGTCGACGGAGAGGATGAGGCAGACGAGGCGGCGCTTCTGAACACGGACGGAGGACGAGGAGGTGGCTCTAGCCGCGGCAACAGCGAGCGGCGGCGACGGCTGCATCCAGCTGTGGCGGTGCAGAGGCAAGGGAGAGAGCAGGGGGGAGAATGGATGTCCAGGGGGTTCGGGGCGTCTCCATGGTGAGAGGAGGGAGCTCGGCAGCGCCTCGGTGGCAAGCAGGAGGTGGCCAGGGGCGAGCGCGCGGGCGATAGGCAGTAGCCTGCCTGCTCTGGCGGGAGCTCGGTGGTGACTGGCAGAGGCCAGTGGGCTGGGCCTATAGTGCCAGGCCAGGTGGGCTGCCAGGTTAGTCTTCTGCCTCTTTTTCCTTTTCTATTTTTCTTTTTCTGCAGTGTGTTTTGATTTAGTAAAAATACTAAACCATTTTCCTTTCTTCTGATAGTTTTTGTAGGGACTAGTTGGACTATTCCAGAGCCCCTCACCAAATTTCAGAATTATTGGAGCATTTACAAATATTTATAGTATTTAAATGCCCCAATTGAAATACAATATGAGTTAGTTCAAAAATCCATAAATGGCCAAGAAATATGCTTATCATTTTTGGCAGAGGTTTTCACCTTTATCAGAAATCATGAACACTTTCAAAGGGCATTTTGGGTTCTTTGAACAAGATTTTATTTGAACCTATTTGAATTCTTTCTGGTGCTAGGGTTTGATCAATCCCCATTTCAACTTTAAATAAAATTTAAACATGATGCAACATGATCAAGCAAGGACAACATGGGCTGAGCTAGGGCTGTGACAACTCACCCCCACTAAACAAGAATCTCGTCCTGAGATTCAAGGCGTGAGGTAAGAGGAAAGGGGGTCACAAAACTATCACAATCTTCTCGATCCAACTGCCTTTCTCGAAGATGTTGATCCATTGCATCATATTGGTCTTGACATCCTCGCTTTCGAGGTCTTCATCCAACTATGACGACATAAAGAAACCCTACAGGAATCGATCTTCTCGAAGATCAAGCAATTCACAATCAACTCATGGAATGAGAAAGGTTAACATCTCTCGAGCAGAGACACAAAACACACGTAGGGAGGGGTTGAGAGGAACAGATGACAAATGTTCAATTTTGGTAGACAACAATTCCACGCTTGAGTAAGATGGTGCATAGGTTTCAAAGTAGCGAGGAAGTAATTGCCATGATTCCATAACGGAACACCTTGGGGGAGGTGACTCGTAGAATTATTCCCTTAAGAGGCAAAAAGAATTACTTTTGATACATAAATCATTGAAACTCTCTATACCAGCCTAAGGCAATTCACAAACGATCGTTTGACGGAGTTCGAAAGAATGGCATACTCAGACTAGAATGGATGATGTGGACTACCTTGTTGAAGACAACGCAATGAGTGATTTTTGCCTATCATCGGAAATGGATGGGACCCATGGTAGGACCACTTTTGTAGATGATCCTAAACAACAATTACTGAGAAGGACAGCCCATGGGAATCTGGCACAATGGCGGTGCAAGCTGGGAACAAAATGCAAATGTTGGGAATGTTCCAACCATCATATCTGCCTGAGATTCAGATCTGATTGGTGACAGGATATTCCAGACAGCATGTCTGGAAAAAGAAAGGTAGCAACACAAATCGACGAGATGACGTTGCGAGATTCTCAGGAAATGGACTATGGTAGTAAGCTCCAAAACATGAGCGGGTTTTGCTACACACATATGAACACGCTGTCCCAGACAAGCATGACCACGTAGTAGTATTATAATAAAATACTACCGAGTTCAAGTTGGGAACCATCATCGAGGATATCGAAGTCCTTGCGTAAGTCTAGCTCTTAAGAAGAAACTTCTTCTCCTTGAATAAATCAATCAGTGGCTTGGTGTGCTAGGGACACATATAGAATGAAGATGATTAGTCTATCAAACCATAGAATACTTTGCACATGCATGACTGACTTGGGATGATTCCAGAGGAAGTAAAAACAAGCTTTCTCGAATTCACGGCGACAACTTATATCAGATACACGTGAATTACAGGAAGTCACCTCTCTCATCCAAACATATACCTCATGAACGGAACACAAAGGCATTATTTACAAAGTTTCCAACACTAGCTTAATGTTTATCATGAAGCATGGAGAAGATAAAATGCTGCTGATGAGGTCAACAACAAGTCATCAAGATTCCCATGAAGATGGAATTCCACAACTATGTGAACAAGGCGATAGTATTGGTCAGACCCAAAAGATATAATGGTGTATACTCGAGGGACAACCGCGAGTAAGACAACATTACGAACATCATTGGTTCTGATTTGATTTGACAATAGCCCATACGCAAATCAAAGATTTGGGTAAGACAATAGGTCCAACAATTGATCATGAGGACCAATCAATGAAGATATCATCTTTCTTCAACACACACACACACACACAAAGATATCCCTTAATGATGAACTAAGTCGGACAAGCTTCCATCTCCCAACTCTCCAAGTTGTTGTTTAGCTTAACCAACTAGCTCAGGGTATCCAACACAGATTCTTGGAGAAGGGGTGGTTTATAGGGAAACCATTTAATCACGAACTCAACATAACGTCCAGGGGACAACCTAGTGATACTTCCGTGAAGATGTCCGAAAAATCACGAACCACCGATATGCTACTAAGCTCGAGAACAATCTTGCTTTTCAAGCAAGATGATATGATCAAAAGAGCAAGGGTTTAACAAAATCCTATCCCATCGATCAAAGAGTGCACCAGGAAAATGGACTAGGTAGCACGATCAATCTTAAAATGACGATTCAATAACCAACACACTAAGAATGGCATTATCGTACATTAACCACCAAGCGACGAGGTTGCTAGGAGTATTGATTTCACACATCACAGTTCCCTTGTCGGCATTCCGGTTACAACAACATGGGGACCGAGGAATGAACAACGATGGTGAGAAGTATCACTGCGTCAAGAATTCATAAGAGGTGGTGCAATTCCTATGATATTCTCGACATAAAGGGGGTAATACTCCAGGGTAGAACAGACTAGAAGCTGGATTGGCATTCTTAATCTGCGGAATACAACTGCTTTGACCCAATCCTAGATATGGATGAGGTACCGAAGTTTGTTTCTCCTAGTCATTCTGAAATAGAATGACTTGACGGACCACAAGAGTAAAAGGCATCGATGAACACGGATGCACAAATACTCCCGACTATCAACTGATACACGAGGGTCAGAATACAACTGAAAAGGGACAACTCAAAGGAACATATCACTTTCTGAGTTGTGGATGCATAGATTAGTATGTCGAACAAAGCTCAACATATTTCTTCCGGATAACCCACGTAGAAAGGTAGATCTGGCGGAGTTTCAATATAGAATGGAGAACTCATCAAGAGCACTCTCATTGTGATCTTTTGGTTCAGGAGAACTTTTGCCATGATGGTTCATGGTATTGGAAGAATGATATACCACGGACCTTGAGGACTATCACAAAGGTTACTAATATCCTAAAGGAACGAGCAAACACTATCAATAGGAGGTAGGCGGAGTGAATCTTGGGCTCAAGAACCCAGGAATGGAATACCTACTAACTAATAACATCACGGGATGCTTTCAAGAATGATGGCCAGAATCATCACACTGGGAACACAAAACATGGCTAGATTACTAGGTGGTTCTCTAAGATACCCTAGTGTCTTCATCATAGCTTCAACACGAATGTTGAGGCAATGGAGTACCTCAACTCAGCAATTGGTGTGGTTAATCTGGCCCAAAAGGACATCGAAAACAGAGGGAAAGGATTTTGCAAATGCATCAGATTGTTTAGAGACCTTGGATAACTTGGACAGCATAACGGCTGTAAATGCTCAAAAAGATTTGAGACATCCTGTAAAATGGTGGCATAACCACTTAACATCGCAATATCAAGGTTTTGAGGCCAGCTATGAACACACGGAAGTAGTAGGAACTGAACTGAGGCTCGAATCCATCAATCCTATAAGTCTACGGATTAATAACACGTGATCCTGATAGAAAAATGAGAAGCCTAGTTCTTAAACCCCGCAGGAAAGATGAGGGTGACACATATCAGAAGGGCATAAGGTAAAGGAGTAAAAAGAGCCTTACGTTCCCTTCCACAATCAATTCCCTTATATAACTAAAGAATTTCTAGACTCGACTTTGACCAGTTTGGCTTGGTAATCCTACAGGCAGTCAGGCTCTGATACCAAAGCTGTCAGGACCCCGATCCTAAGTCACACCGATCTAGCATGTAACACATCATATCACTTTGCGGCCTCACGCACGGTATCCCCACGGGTGCCACCTTACCTGGCCCGGGACCGTTTGCGCCTTTTGGCTCACGTATATGATAGTGTCGCAAGCATCCATATGACAGAGAACCCGGGCCGACATGACTAGTCGTAAACCCAAGGTGGCACTAATTTACAGGGACAGGCATACATGACCCAGCAATGCACGTGTCGGTCATCAACGTATGAACCCAAGTCGTAGCAAGCTACAAGGACTTAAAGGAACAACGCGTGACATTTCCCCGATGGGATAGACAAAGGAGCAAAGAAGGACACATGTCGATCATCCCATGTGTTCCGGAGCAGTAGCAAGCTACCATGGCTCAGTGGAAGCACTAGGAGACATTTCCCCATAAGAGAGGCTACCAAGAATAAACAACTAGATTGTCGGATCCCACACTTACCAAGCATTTCAAAATCAAACACACAATATGCTCGATATGTGCAAATACAACATGGCATCACAACAAAACTCTACGACTCCAAGTATTTATTCAGAAGGCTCCGAAGAGTCATACATAGTAAGAATTACAGTCATGGGTCACATGACCCAACATACAAAGCATACAGCCAGCGGAAGCATAAACATGTCTGGGTACAGTCAACTATAAATGAAAAAGCCTGAGAAGCCTGACTATCTACAAGACCCTCCCAAGGGTACAAGATCGTAGCTGAGGTAAAAAGCTAAACATCGAAGTCTTCGTGGAACTACTAGTGAGACTGAAGTCTCCGCTGCAAAAACATAAATTAAGCAAACGTGAGTACAAATGTACCCAGCAAGACTTACATCAGAACTAGCTACATATGCATCAGTATCAACAAAGGGGGTGGTGGAGTTTAACTACAGCAAGCTAGCTTTGACTCAGTGGCTATCCTGTACTACGACTGCTAGTAACTCTTTTGAGGTGGCGCACATGAGTCCACATATTTAACATATCAATACACCACTATGGATCCGCTCCTGTCTCCCTACGAGAAAGCCATCCATAGCGCTCACGCTTATCTTGCGCATTTTAGAGTATCCAGTTTCACTTGTCTATGAACTGCATAAGCAACCCAGTAGTCCATTACCGCGGACGCGGCTATTCGAATAGATCATATATAACCCTGCAGAGGTGTACTTCTTCACACACGCTCTCACCACTTATCGCCGTTTACACGACATGTACTCGGCAACCTTCAAGTGGAAGCCCAGCGAGGGTGTCGGCCACGACTTGACTGATCACACAAGTCTCTAGTCCAGGTTTATCGCCTATTCAGGTTCAATCCGCAGGGAGTCCGGCCGAGGTTTCCACTATGGCCCCGAACGATGTGTGCAGGGTTCCCGAGGCACCAAACGGGCGTCTCGGTACACTGGGCCATGTACCTGCCGCATCACAGCCCACCCCTAGGGTCGGCGCTGCACACATCCTCAAGTATACTACAAACACCAGAAACTACTTGCAACTCCTGGACAGAGGACAAGGTGATCAATAAGCCGAGAGGGTCCATGGGTTTCGGGCCCAATGCATGGTAGTAGCTGTTCTTGGATCACATACACAGAACTCAGTTCTTGAGGACGGTTTCAATGAGACAACCCACCATGTACTCCTACATGGCCTCTCATCGCTACCTTTACCAAAACATGTTCACACACTTAGCTCTCAACAGTAGGACATGTTCACACCATTCCAATCCATCCCAGATGAATCAGACCCGACACAACTCTAAGCATAGCAAGCATAACAAGCAAGCATGAATGAGTAAGCACATCATGGCTCAAACAAATCCTACTCATGCTAGTGGGTTCCAACTAATTACTGTGGCAAAGACAGGTCATGCAGAGGAAAGGGGTTCAACTACCGCAGCATATAACAGTTGAAACATTATTGTCCTAATGCAGTAAGAGTGAGCAAGAGCAAGAGAGTGGGATTGTATCAGAATGTTTAATTGGGGTTGCTTGCCTGGTACTTCTGAAGATAGCATTGTGTCTTCATCAGTGTCATCGATCACATCATCGGAACAACGTCTACTGAGAGGGGACAAACACCGGTAACAGAGAAGGAACACAATCAATGCAATGCAACAATATGATGCATGATCATGACATGGCAATATGCCATTGATTGAGCTAATGCAACTATCAACCAGATTAAATGAAGTTGGTTTGGACCAAAGGTTCAAATTCAACTCCATATGTGATTATTCAAATGTCACTTATTTGATTTGTCCTAGACATTAGCCATAAGTTGTTCTAACATGCATGAAAACGTCATAAACAGATTCTTTGGATTTTTCTGATAATTTTTCATATATAAATTATTTTCATTGGAGTTATAGATTATTTCCTATGAATTTTAGAAGTTTAGGGCATTTTCTGAATTAAATAAATCATTTCTGATTTATTTAAAATCCCAGAAAAGCATTACTACATCAGCAACACGTCATACTGACGTCATCTGGTCAACAGACCGTTCCAGGTCAAACCTGACCTGTGGGTCCCGCACATCAGTGCAACAGGGCAGGAACAGAGGCTGACCAGTGGGACCAGGTCAATGTTGACGTGGCAGGGTCAAACTGACATGTGGGGCTGGCTGGATTAATCTAAACTAAACAGGGAATAAATCTCAGGGTTAATTAGGGCATGGGGCCCATATGTCAGTGAGAGAGGGGTTAATTAGCGGGGTCATCAGTGGCTAATGACAGCGCCACGTCGACTTCGCCGGAGTTTGGCCGGTGATGACCAACCGAGCGGCGGAGACGCGTCGGGTTCGCGCTATAGGGCACGGTTTGGACCGCGGTTGGGTTCTACGGCGAGCTGACGCTCATGCGCATCTGATGGAGCAAGCAGGGGAAGCTGTGGTGCATTGTGGTGACGACAGCAGCGAGCTAGGCGGCGGTGGAGCTACGGTGGTGGGCGAGCGTGAGGCTGTGGGGCGTAGGGAGCCAGCTGAGGGGCTAGGAGGCTTCCGGGGAGTGCCCTAAGCACAATGGCATGCTCGGCTGCGAGGTGCAGCGCCTGTGGCCATGACGGGGATTAATGGCTAGCGGGCGCAAATGAGAGAGGGAGAAGAGGGGTTCGGAGCAGGAGCTCACAGCGAGGTCAAGGAGCAGGTCAGTACCTCATGGAAGGCGTCAGAGCGAGCGGGGCGGCAAGAGCGATCTCGGCAACCCAAGGTTGAAGAAGAGCTCGGGGTCGTCGCTTGGGGGCGTTCGGCGTCGCGTGCGTCGACGGAGAGGATGAGGCAGACGAGGCGGCGCTTCTGGACACGGACGAAGGACGAGGAGGTGGCTCTGGCCACGGCAACAGCAACCGGCGGCGATGGCTGCGTCCGGCTGTGGTGGTGCAAAGGCAAGGGAGAGAGCAGGGGGGAGAATGGATGTCCAGGGGGTTCGGGGCATCTCCGTGGCGAGAGGAGGGAGCTCGACAGCACCTCGGTGGCAAGCAGGAGGTGGCCAGGGGCGAGCGCGCGGGCGACAGGCAGTAGCCTGCCTGCTCTGGCGGGAGCTCGGTGGTGACCGCAGAGGCCAGTGGGCTGGGCCTACAGTGCCAGGCCAGGTGGGCTGCCAGGTTAGTCTTCTGTCTCTTTTTCCTTTTCTATTTTTCTTTTTCTGCAGTATGTTTTGATTTAGTAAAAATACTAAACCATTTTCCTTTCTTATGATTAATTTTGTAGGGACTAGTTGGACTATTCCAGAGCCCCTCACCAAATTTCAGAATTATTGGAGCATTTACAAATATTTATAGTATTTAAATGCCCCAATTCAAATACAATATGAGTTAGTTCAAAAATCCATAAATGGCCAAGAAATATGCTCATCATTTTTTGCAAAGGTTTTCACCTTTATCAGAAATCATGAACACTTTCAAAGGGCATTTTGGGTTCTTTGAAAAAGATTTTATTTGAACATATTTGAATTCTTTCTGGTGCTAGGGTTTGATCAATCCCCATTTCAACTTTAAATAAAATTTAAACATGATGCAACATGATCAAGCAAGGACACCAGGGGCTGAGCTAGGGATGTGACATATTCGACTAGGCTAACAGATAGGAAGCCGCCCCTTGCTGATAGGAATTGCCTCCTTGCCTTTAAGGCGTTTCACGCTGGTCACCCTATGGGACCTACTCCCTCCTATCACACACATTTGTGCTTTTAGAAACTGTGTGTGATATTTACATGGCCGGTGTGTCGCCGCCTAGCCTTCAATGAGCACTGACACTGGTAGCGGGAAAACGATGGGAGAAGAGGCGGGAAAGCGATGAGAGGAGTGGCGGGAAACGGTAGCCTGTTTGGATATATAACAACATCAATATAGAAAACTTAGTGGAGAAGGAAGTGTGAGCTAGCACGACGAATGTGCACAGTGTTTACCCATATACTGCATGTGCTGTCAAAAGGGATGAGGATTGCCGTTCGATCTGGGAGCATCCAACGGTGCAGACATACGATCCGTGGGGTTTGGGTTCGGGCTAATCAGAATGCATGACTCAGATCGCGCACGCAGCAGGGGGGAGGGGGGCATCGGCCATGGTTTGGTAGGTACAGGGCTTTCGTGAGTGAACCATGTGCTATTTGAAAACATTTCATGAGAAGAATCTCGGTTTTTAAATCCCCGTAAATCCAAAATTCACCCGAAAATCGTGAAACTTGGCATGGTGTCACGACATGGCACATATATGTTGAGGAAATATTTTTGTCCATTTTGGCGCAAGTTTTATTACAAGCCTCTTACAAACCGGACCTTCTCTCAAAGAAGCCTCGTGGTTCCGATAGGGAAACGTGTCCCCCTTGTGGGCAAAACAATAATCACTACCTCTTTTCGCATTGTATTTTCTTCTACGGGCAACATGGAACGACAGGATATCCGTGCTGAAATTTAAACTTATTCAGGGTTTGTTTGGCCTTTTTATACACTAATTGAGTTTCCTAGGCATTTAATGTCCATTATTCAAATCTGAACTACAAATACATGCTCTAGTTCACCAAAATGGCTAGAAAAATTATACATGTGTCCTTGGGTGCATGTTTAGGTCCCATGCCAGGAATGGGAATGAATTACAACCGTACTGGCGTCCTGGCTCATCCTCAAACATTTGGAATCTTGGTTTTTAAATCCCCATAAATCCAAAACTCACCAGAAAGTCAAGAAAGTTGGCATGGTGTCACGTCATGGTACATATATGTCGTGGTAAAAACATTGTCCAATTTGGGCCAAGCTTTATTACAAACCGGAGCTTCTCTCAAAGAAGCCTCATGGTTCCGATAGGGAAACGTGTTCCCCTTGTGGGAGAAATGATAATCACTGCCTCTTTTCGCCTTATATTTTCTTCTACGGGCAACATGGAACGACAGGATATCCGTGCTGAAATTTAAACTTATTCAGGGTTCGTTTGGCCTTTTTATACACTAATTGAGTTTCTTAGGCATTTAATGTCCATAATTCAAATCTGAACTACAAATACATGCTCCAGTTCACCAAAATGGCTAGAAAAATTGTACATGTGTCCTTGGGTGCATTTTTAGGTCCCATGCCAGGTATGGGAATGAATTACAACCGTACCGGCGTCCTGGCTCGTCCTCAAACATTTGGAATCTTGGTTTTTAAATCTCCATAAATCCAAAACTCACCAGAAAGTCATCAAAGGTGGCATGGTGTCACATCATGGCACATATATATCATGGTAAAAACATTGTCCAATTTGGGCCAAGCTTTATTACAAACCTCTTACAAACTGGAGCCTGTCGCAAGAACCCTCGTAGTTTCGATAGGGAAACGTGTCCCCTTGTGGGCGAAATGATAATCGCTCCCTCTTCTAGCCTTGTATTTTCTTCTACACGCGACACGGAACAACGGGAGATTCGCGCTGAACTTTGAAATTATTCAGGGTTCGTTTGACCCTTTTTATTCATTAATTGAGTTTTCTAGGCATTTAATGTCCATAATTCAAATCTGAACTACAAATACATGCTCCAGTGCACCAAAATGGCTAGAAAAAATGTACATGTGTCCTTGGGGTGCATGTTTAGGTCCCATGGAAGGAATGGGAATGAATTCAACCGTCTCGGCGTCCTGGCTTGGCCACAAACATTGCGAATCTCGGTTTTTAAATCTCTGTAAATCCAAAACTCACCAGGAAATCATGAAACTTGGCATTGTGGCACTACATGGAACATATATGTCGTGGTAAAATAATTGTCCAATTTGGGCCAAGATATATTACAAGCCTCTTACAAACCGAAGCTTCTCGCAACCCTCGTGGTTTCGGTAGGGAAACATGCCCCTCTTGTGGGCGAAACGATAATCGCTGCCTCTTCTCGCCTTGAACTTTGTTTTCTATAGGCAACATAGAATAACAGGAGTGTCGTGCTAAAATTTGAAACTGTTCAGGGTTTGTTTGGCCATTTTATATATTAATTAAGTTTTTTAGGCATTTAATGTAGTCCATAATTCAAATTTGAACTACAAGCACATGCTCCAGTGAAGCAAAATGGGTGGGAAATCATACATGTGTCATTGGGTGCATGTTTAGGTCTCATTGAAGGAATGGGAATGAATTATAAACTTCTCGTCATCCTGAAACATTGAGAATCTCATTTTTTTAAATCCCAGTAAATCGAAAACTCACCCAAAAAACATGAAACTTGGCATGGTTTCATGACATGGCACATATATGCCGTGGTAAAAAAATCATCTAGTTTGAGACAAGGCACACACATTAATAGCCAACGAAGTCCTTTTGAAACAAATAGCTGACATGTAAATATCGCAAATGGTTGTATTATATGAACTGTGTGTTCCTGTAACCATTTAAGTGCGGCCACGTGTCCCTCTTTTCTTATGGGATAGTACTACCTCTGTCCTCGTTCATTGGTCATCTTTGTATTTTGTGCCAAAATTTAACCATACTCGATGGCGTGCGTGCAGCTGTTTGATTAGATGGGACGAGCATGAGAAGTCCGCTGTGCAGGCTCGACGGGACGCGTGCGAGCAGTCCGCCGTGCAGGCTCGACGGGACGCGTGCATCCTGTCCACCTCGCAGGCTCGATGGGACACATGCGAGCAGCAAGGCCGCCCATGCTCTTCGGGAAGCGAGCTCTTTGACCTCCATCCACCAGCCGCCCGCCTCGCTCACAACTTCTCCATTAATGGCAGCCGAGCCGCTGTTTAAGACGCGGTTAATTAAAGCACCTGGACGGAGGGTGTTTGCTTGTGATCCCATGGCCCCGCTCAATGTTACCATTTGCTTTGTTCGTGTTTTCAACTTGTATTCCGGCCTAATTTAAAATGCCACATAGGGCAACGGATAATACGATGACAAATAAAATGACAACGGATAATACGACGACAAATTTACAATGGCACAGATAATAATTGTCTTACATATTCCGGATAATTTAAAATGCCACATGCGGCAAAGCCTGGAAGACACGGGGGCAAGAGAAGAAGGAAATCGCAGACAACGATCTGGGTCGCTACTGTCTCTACTCGTCGATGGATCGCCGAGCGACGACATCCTCCAACTCCTTCAATTCCTCACGACTTTGCTTGAAAGTAGCCACGGATTCCTCCACCTCCCTCTCGCACTCGATCTGGAGCTTCCTCAAGTCACCCATCAGTTCCTCGACGACCGTTGTCAGCGTCATCCCCGAGGCACTGCTCTGCTCCTGCAGCATCTTCCAGCCGGCGGCCACCTCCTCCTTCTCAGCGAGCACCTTGAGGAGCTTCGCATTGTCACCCATGAGTTGCTCGACGAGGCCGGTCGCCTTCTGAACTGAGGCATCGCTGATCTCGAGTAGCTTCATCAAGCCGTCGACCAGCTCCTACTGCTTAATGAGGCCGGCGAGAATGTCGTCGTCGCCGGCCAAGGACTTCAGCAACGCCAGCTCGTCGCGATCGCCGACGTGGCGAGTGCGCTTGTGAGAGTCCTCGCGTGCCTGTGAGAGCTTGTTCAAGGGCTCCGCGGCGCGCCGAGACATCTCTGCTGCGGCTGCCGCTTCACGGCGGGACCTCTCTAGTGCTTCCGCGGCCTTGGTCTTTGCTGCCTGGTTATATGTCCACCTGAAACTCCTCCTACCGGTCATGGCGGAATGACTTGACAGGAAAGACCAGTTTTGTGGGTGATGAGGAGAGGAACTGTGAAGTAATTTTTGAGTGGTAGTTTTTATAGCCCGGTGCTAAGTATGAACACATATTAGTTTGATTGGTGTGAACAGATTTGTAATTACTTATTGCGTTGTAATCTGCAATGTGACGAGAAACAAGGTCAAAATTTATTGATGGTTCTGGGCCTACAAAGCCTGTTTCTGACGTATGTGTAACTTACTAATCATCGCACATGAGTACTCGCAGACGCATCATGTGCGATACTCCTAGCAACCGCAAGCAACTAGTTTGCATTTTTCAAAGTTTTTTGTACAAACAGAATCACACACGAACTAAGTATAGTAACCGTCTGTGTTATAATTTCTCATCGCAAATAGTTCATCCGAGTGGGCTGTTTGCTGCGTATCACACCCATCTTGTTTACACGAATCGTTTGTGTTCTTTTGGTTCATCGCAAATAGTTCATCTATGTGAACAGTATGCCGCATATCACACACATCTTCTTAAGTTGAACCATTTCTGTTCTCTTCTCTAATCGAAAACAGTTCGTCCGAGTGAACCGTATGTCGTATATCACACACACCTTGATCTGGCTGACCATTTCTATTGCATTCCCTAATAGCAAATAGTTCATCGAAGCGAACTGTATGCCGTATATCGCACACACATTTATATGGCTGCCCGTTTCTGTTGTTCTGTCTAATCGCAAACAGCTCATATGGATCAACCGTATGCCCAGCATCGCACACGTAACTAAAATCTGAACCATGTTTGATGTCTCCGCCATCACAAACATTTTGCATCTTTTTTTATGGTTTTTTTACATCCCTGTTTGCGATTAATGCATCGCACACAGTTTCGTCAAAGGGTCTCTGATCGTAGTGTTGCGTTAGCAGCATCCTGCAGTAGTGAATGGAGTATATAACAAAAAAATGAGGAACTTGCTTGCGTACGGCCATGGACATGGTGGGCCCCTACTGTCATCCTCTCCATGTACAGTCCTCTCCCGATTCCTCTTGTTTGTTGACCATGTTGACAACGTGAGAGGGCGGTGCCATGGCGAGCGCACCAAAGCGCGCGGAGGACGACGGCGAGGCCTCGGACATCGGCGTTATCGATTTACGAGACAGTGGGGCGGCGATGCATGCGCTGAGGCACAGCCAGCCGTGGGAGGTGGAAGCAGGCGGCCCTGCCGGTGCTGGTTTGGTTTTGGCGGCTGGAGGAAGACAGGACTGAAGAAACACGACAGACTATAAAAGCAGCAGGAGTACTTAAGAACATTAACTGAAACCAGCAAGGGCACTTAACAACCATAGCTAAAAGCAGTATGAGTACTTATACAGGTTCAATGGTACAAAGCACGCCTCGAACAGTGCTACTTTGCCTACAGTTAACCAAGGGTGAGGACACCAAGCCCCAGGACAAGGCCCAGGCACCACCCCGCGCATCCACAACCTTCTAAAAGCGGCTTCATCTCGCAATGTGGTCAATAAACAGGATATTCGCTTTAGAGCCATGGAAAAGCATGAGCATAACCTTCTGTCCTATTCTCCAAGATGGACGGGCCTTCATTATTTGAGACCACCCATGAATAAGTATCTTTTCACCTCCAAGGGAAATGGAGTAGGTCGACATAAACATCATGTTGTGACCAAGCGCAAGTCTGACCTGACCATGGTCAGGCATCTATCTAGGAACAATAGAACAGGGCAGTTTCTGTTTCAAGAAGATCACATCTGTAAAACTGTGTATAAGCAAGAGTTTATGAACAACATATATAACAGAAAACAGCTCGTACCATAAGTTTCTCGACACAGTTGGACCTGTTCAACGTGTGCAGTAGTGGCACACATATCCCACGTGGCCTTCCACCATTGAAATGCCCCACAAGGACCTCAAGATGATCAATAAAGTGTAGGAACTGGTGGATGTCGTCCCAGTCAACTTCAGTGCCATCAATAGCAGTCGAGTTCTTATAGAATAACAAACGAGTAGCGTGCTTAACTTTGAAATAACTTACAAGTGCCACTAATTATAAGAAATATTAGTTATAAGTAGCATCTTCGTGAGAGAAGGGAATCACAAATCGTTGCTACTTCTAAAGTTAAATCGTGATTAGTTAGACAGAATAGGTGGATTAAGAAGTAATCGAGGCAACATGCAAGAACCAGATACAAAACTAACATGGATGAACTACTGGAACGACGTCGGGGTGGAAGATCATAGTGAAGATGAGACCAGGTTCTGCTATTTCCATCAACATTCGTGCGCGAACTTTCAGTCTGTAACACTTGAGAAAGTTTATCCACGTTCGGCCATAAAAAAGCAGCGCTCTTCTTGGTTCATGAACCCAACTCGGAACTTATATCCATGGCTTGTCTTCAATGTGACCATTAAACTGGTGTATTCAGTTATAGCAAGGCCGACCATCTTGAGTACATGTGTTTTGGCAGAGCAAGGAATGCACTGCAGGAAAAAAAATATGAGAACACAATGTACTCGCTATCCAAATCTAGAAATAATTTCCTCCTTCACGTCAGTGTTGACCATGGTACTAGTACCTTTTATCCAAATATAGCAATCCAAATTTCCAAATTAGTCGACAGCATGTTCAAAAACCCCCACCCTCCCGGATAGAAAAGAGGATTCTAGGAACATACTATGCGCGTTTTAAAATCTTGCGTTAGGATGAGAAGGAACAAGTGTGGCGTCTCGCCGAGGGCGCAGAAACCTGTAGGTTCCTCGCACTTTGGGCGCTGCAAATGAAACACACTAGATTCAGTAGGAAGAAAAATGCATCAACGGCGGCGGCTGCCATCCTAGGATTACCCACGACCAAGGGACTAGGATTTATCGGGGATGGATGAAGAATTCGTACCTGGTTCTCCATGAGAAAACCCTACGCAATCGCCGAGAGGGGGTTTTCTGTGAACAAGCAGACGAGGGAGAAGGGGATTCAGGCCCAGTGAAATATTGCTTCTTCGTCCGTCCAGCTTACTGCTAAAGCTGGAAAGTGGGGGTTTTGTGATTTGACGGCTCATTGGGCATTACTGCGGCGCTACGACCGGGGTGAGTCTACCGTGCAGTTGTGCACTCTAATTTGGTGCATGGAACGTGGACCCCGTTGCCGGATTCCCCACATATCAGCGAAAGGAAGTAGAAAGGCAGGAGTAACTAGTTACACATAAATATATTTTTGACAGAGAGATACTCCCTCTGTAAAGAAATATAAAAATCTTTTATATCACAACTTTATACATAAGAAAAATCAAGGGGAATATATATAACATAATATGGGGGTTCAGCTGAGAATATAATAATCAGACAGGCTCACGGTTCTGGACTTTGGTCCACAGGCCCGTGGGCCTGCATGTTTGGGGGCCCATGTGTTCTAACTCAGTGCATTTCATATTGCAAACAATCGGTACGGCGCTGGTTTTAGATGCTGTCGCAAGGCGAATACAGAAAATTAAATAAAGCATGGCAGTTGTTAGAATGAAATTGAATGACAGTTCCTAACCAGCAATCAGAGTTGCAATTCTTTCACGATATCCTACGTGATAAATAATATTGTCGTACCACTTATACACACAGGACACTTGTTTCACCATGCCATATTATTACATCAAAAGCTCTCGGAGGATAGATCAGTTCGGCAATTGTGTGCTGCTACTCAAGAATTTCAAAGTTGATTTGGACCAGCTCTCCTTGCCAAGAAAGTTCGATTTTGACATCATCCCCTACCGCAAGATTTGATAGAGTTTTGAACCTTGACCATCCTTTAGAATCAATCATCGTGCGACCATCCTTTGTACTTACGGTATATTGAGCATGTTCATTCACACCAAGGATGCGCATGGTAAGAGAAACTTGGCCACGGTCGCCCGGATTATTGAACGACTCCCTCGTTGCTCTAGGAATTCTTTGTTTGCAAACAAGAAGACATACACAAACAGTTAGATCAACATAGTGAATCATGTGAAACAACATGAAAAGATAAAAGAACGAAGTACTTGGGCGGCCAATGCTTACCAAGAAGGTAGAGATGTCGGTTTTTGTAAGGACTTTGGTATATGCAGTGTGAACTGCAGCCCAGTCTGTTGCCGGTGCAACTGCTGGTTCCGTTGCTGCTGCACGGGCCGGAGCAGATGCAAGTGCAACTTCAAGTGTTGGTGCAGGTGCCGGAGCCGTTGCTGGTGCCCGTGCTGGTGCGACTGGTAGTGCCGCTGCTACTGCCGAAGATGGTGCTCCTTGTGGAGCTGGTGCCGGTGTCGGAGCAGGTGCCCGATCCTCCGGTAGATCAACCTGATCCGCTGACGCGCTCAGTGCCCAATCCTCTGGTGGATCAGACTGAGCTGCTGCCACTATCAGTGTTAGAGCCAGTGCCATCTGAGAAGGTGCCGGTGCTCGATCCGATGCTGAAGGTGGTACCGATGTGCAAGATAGCAGCGATCGTCTCTGGTCTGCTATGATTTCATACTTCAGCTTTCTAACTTCACTAGGCTCCATGACCTTGATCCAGTCTTTTTGTTCACTTCCTTTAAACGCCAGAAGGACTAATTGTGGCGTGTTTGTTAAACCAAACTGCAGCTCATCATAGGGCTTCAGATTGTACTCAGACAATAGACTGATCCAATTGTGTCCAGTAATATAAGTGATGGATAGTGCCTTCGTTACAAACTCGACATAAGAAGTGAAACCTGCAAAAATAACCATCATAGAGCAAACCAAACGGTTTATTCTGTAACAAATGTGACATGGCAAAACCTACATCATAAAATTGCAGCAAAAGTAAGAAAACATAACAGTAAATCAATAAGATTTACTTGATGTGACACGAGTGAATCCTTACCAGGAAATCACTATGTTCAAGTTATAAATAGAAGGTTGGTCGTCCAATTACGGGTGGCATGCAGGGCCCCCGCTTACTCCCACAAGCAGGATAGTCTAAAGGTCATGACAAATCGTATGGACCGAACATCCATGGGACTGGAAATCCTGGTGGGTGTGATAAACCCTGCAATGCATACAGATATTGGAGTGTAACCATAATTGATAAACCGTCCTCACAAAAAAGATGATCTGGATACTTCAAAATAGACAGATTGAATTGAGTGGACAAACATTAACATAGACTGTTCTCAGGACTCACCACACAACAAAAGCGGCAGTACTAAACAATACAGGTTCACACACACAAATCAAGTACTGAACAATAGTACTTACTACAGACAAGCAAAGTTGCACTAATTAAACTCTGCAGACTATTTCTTGCCACCGACCTACGGGATGTACCCCACATAACTGACTAGGCCATGGACTTCGTGAGAGATGTCTACCAGCACCATCACCATCTCGTCAACCTTGGAGAACCTAACAGAGTGGTCTTTCCACTCATAAACATGACGATGAACACAGTCTGCATCAGATTTGTCAGGAAGCTTTACAAGAACCACACCCTTCGTAATCGAAGGCACAACTAGGAAATTGTTGTGGTGAAGTACACCCTCGAGAACACGCCTGACAACAATGCTACAGGAAAAGACTAGTTCACGACACATGGCGACAAGGACACAGTAGCTGGATAGTTTAGTAGTAGAACTCATCCTCAGGTCTTCCAGTTCACACGGCATGACTTTAAGAACTTCATCTCCACCGCGGACCTGGATCTAATTCAAACAGAAACCAAAAAATTTATTACTACCTCCGTTCAGAAATATAAGATGATTTTTGATATTTTACTCCATATAAGACTACATATACGCACAGAAATGAGTGAACAAAGACACTAGAACATGTCTTCAAAGGCATGAGAGCAGAGAGATTACTTGCAATATCCATAACACAAGTTACTGAGGCTAATATACTCTCTTCAAAGGCAAGAGAGCTAAAATCTTGCATTTCCTACAGCTAGCATTGATGTTCATAAAGTAGTTGAAAGTAATCTATAAGAAATTAGTGTTATGTGCAATAATCATATGTATGTCAACCTCTCGCATGTTTTGGTCAAAAAAGCAATTTAGAACTGTCATTTGGCACACAAAAATCACATGCAAGATCACCCAGAAATGTGTACTACTAGTACTAGTACTGCGTGTTAGATGAAAAAACACGATCAAGATCGCCAAAAAGATCGTCAAGAAGAGATATTACTTGGACTTGCTTAATGAGGGATCCCAGAGAGGGGGGCTTGGACAGGGCGATGGCCTTGAGCTTGTCTGCGGTAGTCTCAGCGGGGTGCTTGCGCTTCTTCGTACCCTGAGCCTCGACGGTTTTGGCCAGAGCCATAGACATCACTTCGGCCGGTGCTCCAGGGTCCATCAAGAAACTGTCAAATAGAAATAAAAGAAAAGAAACCATAATCACAAACACAAAAGAAGAATAGAGAGGGAGTTATAGGATCAGTCTCCGGGTTGCAAGATCGGGCCTTGGCCAGAATCAACACCATTGATGCGCTCACCTTTCCTTCTTTGGGAGAGAAGAACAATGGCAGAAGCGTGTCGGGGTTTTCTTGAAGATATGAGGAACAAGATGAGGGAGAAGCGAGTTGGGGTTTTCTTCAAGAGAGGAAGCTGAGGGAGAAGAGTGAAATGATGGTTGCTTCGTCCATCCAAGTTACTGCTGGAAAGGTGGGGGTTTTGTGATTTGACGACTCATTGGGCATTACTGCGGCGCTTCGACCGGGGTAGTCTACCGTGTAGTTGTGCACTCTAGTACGGAGTAATTTAGTGCATGGCAAGTGGACCCCGATGCTGGCTATCCCACACATTGGCGAAAGTGAGTAGCAAGGTTCCCGATGACCGTCGAGGAGGATCCGCATGGTAGAGTGTGTCCACTGTTTCTGAAGAAAAAAATGATTACAGCAAGCGTTTTCACTCTTACGACGAAGGAGTGCGAAACACGGCGACCACTTGAACTTACACAGTACTCCTACTACTAGGCATGTGCAGTGGTTCATACGTTAGTACTACATAATCTTGTTGCTAGTGTAGTAAGATATGACGATAACAAATGATATTGTGCGCATGTCAACTATATGAACAGTAATGTAACATACCCCTTTTTTAACTGTCCGGTCGAGAATGAACGGTGAGATCAATGTTAACAGAACTAGGTCTATAGCGCATGGAGAGTAAGGTGCTACAGTACTCCATGGAACATGAACCATATGAAGCACGAATCAGTGTTAGGCAGGGTGTATGAAGGGTGCATGGGATGGGAGCAAAAGTTCCCTTCTCAACCCACTTTTGGGTGTTTGGCAGAGTGCATGAAGGGTGCATGAGTCCACACTAGTAGGTTAACACAAATACACTAGGAGCATGCATGAAGAGGGGTGCTAAGATGAGCATGCACGAAGAGGGAACAACTATATTGAGATGAGAATGCAACCAAACACACCCACACGCTTTGTGCTACAGTGACTGGTCTGCAATGTCTGAGTTTGATCCAATGGTCATGTTGCGCCAAGACATGGGCATGCCCATGCAGAGGATGCCGAAACACCACCGAAGTCCCTCTGCTTCTCGAGGCACACGACGTTGGTGATGCAGGGTGCCACCGCCCGCAGAGCCCGCTCCCGGTCGACGGGAGCCAGCTCGTCAAAGACGGCGTCCAATGGCATGAATGGATTCCGGTGACAAAGCTCTGAGAGTATTCGCCCGTCAACGGCGATGGCAGCCCGCAACCCCTCCCTGTCTAGCTCCGCCCCCACCATCGCGCGGAGACGGCTCAGCTCCTCGGAGATATCGGTGAAGAAGGAGACCAGGTCAGGAAGCCGCGGCTCGTTGAAGTCGACGGGGTGGTCGAACGGGTTTAGCCCGATGGCCGGCATGGTCGCGCTGGCACGACGGTAGGCATCACGCAGCCGCAACACGTGCATGGCAACATGGTCCACCAAGTGGTTGAGGCGATCCTGGACCTCGTCACGATCGGCCCGCTCGCGCTCCAGCCGGCTTGCCTGACCGCCTATCGTATCTCCCGCTTTCTGCAGCAACGCCGCCGACGCCTCGAGCATCTTTGTGGTGGACGCCTGCCGCTTTTGAAGCTCCGTGAACTCCCGCACATAAAGGAGGAGCATGGCACTCCTCTCCTCCTTGAGCTCACGGAGCTCCACGTCCTTGGCCCTAAGCTCCGCATCCTTGGCCTGGAGCTCCTGTGTCAGGCGCCTCACCTCAGACTCCGTGATCTGGTGCGCCGCCATGGAATCGGGTAGAAGCAATGGGGAGAGGAAGCAAAGGGGGCGAAACGGCTGAAAGGTAATGCAATCTACGGGAAGGCGGAGGGAGCCAGCCGAGGAGCGAGGTGAATCTTTTGGTTTTCACCATGGGAAAACACCAGTCGACGACTTTTCACATCAGGGAGCAGTGGGTTTTACAGGCGGAGTCATCATGACTAATTGCTGTCGCGCCTGCTCCCGTCAATCAAAAAAATAAAAATCCTGTCGCGCCTACCACACCCAAAGCCAGAGCAACACCGCGGTGGATATTTAAATTTACCTGCCGGCAAGGAGAGAAAAAAAGGGGTGAAAAAACAAATGTGGCGGCGGCCTAGCTTATCGGTCGCACTAGCCCAACTAGCTAGTCACCGTGCTTCACTGATGTACTCGGCAGGAAAGGTGGGCTTTTGTGATTTGACGACTCATTTACTTGCTTCGGCACTACGACCGAGGAGGACCCAGAAAACACGCGGTAGGGCATCCCACGTCTCGGCAAGGAAGAAAATATGCGTGCACCACCCGGGAGGACCCAGAAACCGCGCGGTAGGGTGTGCCATGTCTCGGCACGGAGGAAAAATGTGCGTGTAAAAATATACTGTATCAGACGTACTACCTATGGTTCGACCTCGGGACCCAGCCAGTCGGTCAAAAACACCCCACTAGCCACATAGCTTCATCATGCTAACGTGGCACGGAGGATAGGTGTGGTTAGCTCCGTCTCGACCAGCCACAACGTCTCTTGTTCTAGGCGATTCTTCTATTTTCCAAGCATTTTTTTAGTTATAATAACACCACGGCAAGCTCCCACCACTCTTCATGTGTGCTCATGCATGTAAAGGTTAGGCGATGGAGAGGAGAGAGAGATCGTAGACATGGGACACACCAGTAAGTGAGTCAACGGTCATGCACATGTTGACGAGCCACTCCCTCTACTCTACTCAACGTAATACTGTATAAAATCAAGTTATGCGACAAAGCCAACAACCGTTGCTGTTTGAGGCTATCGACTTATGCCTTGTAGTCCATGTTGCCAGTTTGAATCTCGTCTTTCAGATTTGTTAGTTTTAGGTCCAAATTTGATCAATGACAAGTGGGACCCCTGTGTGTTGTTCCGATATTTCAGTGTAGGATGTTTTTTTGCACAAAAACTTTGTGCGGTTAGACAAGTAACGGCACCAGTTACACGTATTTTGCAAGTTTAGGAACAAAAATGACAGCGGCATAGAATATCACATCCACCCCACAGCTTAGATGCTATGATGATACGAGTTTTTACGTCGTTGGATCTGAGATGCAATGGCTTGAGAGTAGTCTTTGTAATTACGTGCAATTTCCAAACTCTCCAAGGTTTTTTTTTTGCAAATAAAACATTCAGGCCTCGTGTGTGCCACTGCATCTTGGATCCAATGGCTCCCAGTAGCTCATATTAGGTGCTCCACGTAGCTTAATTATCCGCTACGGTGATACGAGCATCTAGGTCGTATGATCTGTGATCAGATGCCACATGCGTAGTACTTGTACTTTCTGCGCAATTCCCAAGCTCTTTGAGGCCTATATTGCAAAAACATTCAAACCTCCTATTGTGAGCCGTTAGATCTCCCGGGAACTCGTATCATCATAGAATCTATGGTGCGGGAGCACATCATATTCTCCCATGCGAGAAAACATCAGGTGCTCTCACAGCTTGGATGCTACGGTGATACGAGCTTCGAGGTTGTTCGATCTGAGATCCAATGGCATCTGAGCAGTCTTTGTGCTTGTAAGCAGTGGCCGAACTCTTTGGGGGCTTTTCTGCAAAAAAAACATTCGAACCACCAAGGAGTTGTTGCATCACAGATCCAATGGCTCCGAAGAGCTTGTATCACCAAAGCATCTAAGGTGTGGTAGCACATGATATTCTTACATACAGGAGAATATGAGGTCCTCATTCATCTTAGATGCTATGGTGATACGAGCTTCGAGGTCGTTGGATATGGGATCCAAGGGCATCTGAGTAGTTTTTGTACAAATTGTGTGCAATTCTCAAACTCATTAAGGTTTCCTGTCAAAATATTAAGACATCCTATGAGCTGCTATATCTCAGATCTACAAGCTCCAAGGAACTTGTATCAGCATATAGCATCCAAGGTGTGGGGGCACATGATATTCTCCCGGGGAGGGGGGTGCACAACCAATTGGTGTTTGGGAGGGTGGGGACAAATATAGTGTTCAAAAAATATAATCTAAACAATCCTAAACAGAGCTTCACAATTTTATCTAAGGTCGAGGGGTTAACCCCCAACAATCTACATAGCTCCGCCTATGCAAGAGGTGTAGTGCGAGCGTCTATGTGTGAGAGAGACGACGCGAAAAATCAAGGTCAATCGAGTCATTTATAGAGGGAGAGACCGAGGGAGTGTGGCCTAGCGTACACTCGAATGTTAAAGATGATACACCGAGATATCGTGCGGCGAAGCTGTGATGAGGGCTGGAGGGAGATAGTTACCGAGAGAGTGTCCTAGATAGACTTTGTGTGTGCGCGCACGGTGAAGGTGTTTTACAAAGGCAACACAGGTGTCTTGAGAGAGAGAGAGGGAGCATTTGTCATGGAGGGCACGACGAGGTTGTGTGTGAGAAGTACATTTGTTGAGAGTGTGAGGGCGGGAATGACATAAATGGAGATCAAAACATGAAGAGCAATAATGAGAGCGCGTGTGTCGGATACCAATAGCTCTATTAACAAAGAAATGAACATCAATCGATACATGAAGTATGTGTGTGGGGGGGGGGGTGGGGGGTCGATGGAGAGACCTAAACACAACATTTGCATGTATGTAGTACTAGACTTAATATTCATGTTTCAGTTTCCTGTTCATTTTAAATATTGAATTGAGGACCATGCATGGCTTACATTTTACTCCCTTCGTTCCTAAATATTTGTCTTTTTAGAGATTTCAAATGGACTGCCACATACGGATGTATATAGACATATTTTAGAGTGTAGATTCACTAGTTTTGCTCCGTATGTAGTCACTTGTTGAAATCTCTAAAAGACAAATATTTAGGAACAGAGGGAGTATTTTTTAATTCGTGTCATACATGCATGGTTTGGAAAAATAGATGCACTATACTTACTTGATTGTTGTTGTATTCGTGTGTGTGTGTGGTCATATGCTTGATACATACAAAGTTTTCTCACCACCATACCGTTCATCTTTTAAATTTGAATTTGCAATGAAAAACTTACTGGGGATACCATGAAATGTGAAATCCATGTGGAGATCACTATACACTGGTACGCGTCGGTGCTATACAAACAGTTTTTAACCCCTTTCCACGATGGCATTTGGAACCATCGCCAAGTGAGTGTGGGCGATAGGGGGGTCCTTCCCACACGACCTAGAAACCGTCAGGGATAGGGAGCCAAGATGCATATACAACACTCCTACTCGTTTGTGCTCGCATTGCCATCGCAGTCGGTATTCTGTGGTGCTACGTTTACGATCCGCGGCCCATCACGAACAGTTCACTATTATAGAACGTGTATGATAAGCATACAATCATACACATTTGCTTTTCCCAAACCGTATGCGATAACTAATTAAGAAGATTAGCTAATCGTCGTACGAGTGTCGGACAGGATTATGAAACATCGGACCATGGTAACATCATCGTACACGACAACTATCGCACACGCTATCCTGTGGTGCAACGTTTACAATGCATACTTCATCAGAAATAGTTCATGGTTGAGAATCGTGTACGATAAGGCAACTATCAGAAACATTTAGTTTGCCCGCACCATTTGTGATATTGTCTGACATCGCACATGCTTTGCAAACGGCAACTGTGCGCATGCTTGCACACGTTTCCTCTCTGTGAACCGTGTCGGATTATGGTGTATATCGCAAATGTTTGTGTTTTACCAACCGTGTGTGCCGTAACTACCTAGAGAGCGTAATTTCATCGTAATTTAATTGCTACTATTTCAAATTGTACCGGATTTGAATTTGAATTTGAATGTATGCTATAGCTTTATTCATATCCATCAGGTTCAAACAACCAATGCATTATTCGATTCATAGGTACATATGTTCAAGAATTACATAAGAACCAAATAAAGAATGATGAACCACAGTTGTATACTTGTACTATTAAAGACGGTAAAGAAAGAGGCGAAATACATTCTGGTTGCTGAACAAGGTGAAGCGGAATGCCCATATTGTGCCCTCCTCCATGCAGAAGGCACGCACGACTCTAGTCCAACCCCTTGTGATGGCCGACCGCCCATCCTTCACGGTCTTCATGAAAACATCTAGATAATCATCGTGTTCTGGTAGAAATACTTTAACCTTTGCATGCCCACCAATCATGTAGTTTGAGAGGTAATCTTGAGTAAACTGCTTTGGCAACCACTGCAAAGGAAAAAGATTCAGACATTGTCATCTAACACAACTCATTATGGGCAGTAAAAAGAAGGCTGCAGAGTTCTTACTTACCATCCTGCAGTTCGCTGTTGTCTTGGATAAAGTGTAAAAAAATAGTTTAATTGTCATCTTTTGACCCATTTTACTAACAATCTTTATCAGCTTCCTCACTTGATGCTGGTTCATCGATATCTCATTGCCCCATACGCAGAAAGGGTCGAAGCGTGGATCTTTACCAATGACATATGTACCTAAAAGCACCAAGTTAATATTAGAAGCTAAACAGCAATTGCACAATGATGTAGTACAACACTCTTTTATAATATCTTATAACATCCAATATACTCACATATTAGATGAATTAACATCTTATATTATGGGCCGGAAGGAGTTTATTGCATTCTTACAAATTATCGGCTGATTAACTGCTGCTGTATCCATGGGTTAGAGTTAGTTTGAGCTAGTTCGGGCTCAAATAGCCCTAGAGTATATCCAAACATGAGGGCTAGTTTGAGCTAGTTGCATCTAACCCACCCAAAAAAACTATCCAACCCAAGAGGTGCTAATTGGAGCTAGTTCTCCTAGTGCATTTATTGTCAATCTAACCCTGTCATCCAAACACCTCTTTGGATGGAGTTAGTTTAGGCCTTCAGGGTTAGTCATGAGCTAGAAACTAACTCTAACCTCTAGCTAAGTTGAGTATCCAAACAGGGTTGTGTTGTTGTTGCTGCTGCTGCTCTTCTACGTATATCTAGACATCATCAGAACATTATGGTAACACTCTTCCTTGTTGCTATGTAGCCTAGGATTGCATATTTAGACATTAAGCACAGTGCATGTTGCTATGTAGCCTCAGATATATTACATATGGCCCTAGTTAACCAAACGATAAATGGGTTACAGATATATTCAGTTAAAAGTCTGATTCACCGATTAGTCCCTTATCAGCCCCCGGCCTACATGGTACCAGCTACCGATATCCTGAACAGTGAGTATATATAAGCCATGGGATGAAACTAACCTCAATGGAAAACAGCAGTCGTTCCCAAAATTGTCCTGTGTAGGTACATCAAGAGGCATGTTAAGCACAACAGGCTAAACATCAACCAAAATTATCCATGGCAGACAAAATAATCTCCAAAAGATAGCTTCAGTGTGTAGGTTTAAGCACGCTAGTAAAGCAAAACAAGTGGAAAGGTGTGTTAACTGCAACGGGCCTAACATTTAACAACAAGCAAACATAGTCATTCAAACTGGTATTGTGCCGGTCTAAGTACACTGGTTATTGTTAAATAAAAATGGAAAGGCGTGTTAACTACAAGATGCAGCAACCAAACGTAGTCATTCATAGTGGTATTGTTGAAACTGGTACTGATGAAATTGAACTGCATAGTTCATACTTGCACATATAGAACATCACGTTGTGAATAACTGGAATAAACAAGGCATACTATGAACAACCAAAGATAGCATTTGAAACTGGACATATGCTAACTACAAACAACTGAACAATCAAAAAACTTTAAAAGAGGCATATGCTAGCTATAACAGGCTTAACAGCAAGAAAATATATGCATTCCTATCGGTATGTTTAAAACTGGATTAATGAAATGTACTGCACAGTAAATAATTGCACATATAGAGCATCACAATGTGAACAACTGAAATAAACAAGGCATACTGCAAACAACCAAATATAGCAATTAAAACTGGACATATTCTCACTACACTACAAAAGGGACTCGATGGGTTTCCTCACTTGTCACAGATGGGCTCGTCCCCGTGGGAAGAGCACGGACCCTGGATGCGCTCCATGTTATCGCAGATGGGCTCCTTCCCCTTGGAAGAGCACAGCTATAGGGTGCCCTCCCTGATGTCCCAGACGGGCTCTTTCCCCTTGGAAGAGCAGATGGGCTCTTTCCCCTTGGAAGAGCCGGAGAGGGTGCCCTCCTCGTGGTCGCCGTCGATGAGGTCTGACTTGGAAGCTGTGGATCCCAAGCCAGCGTCGCAGAACATGTCCTTCAGAAATGACAAAAGGGGCTCGATGGCGATGTAGGATGGCAAATTCTTGACAGCGAGCCAGAGGAGATCAGTGGCGGAGCCATGGATGAGATCGACGGCGGTTGAACCCGAGGGGTTACGGGTGGGCCACTTAACCTGTGACATAGCCCGCCTCAGGCCATCGCTGTCGACAACCTCGATGTCGTAGCCGGCGTCCGCGACATACCCGCATACTCTAGCCCACTGATTGAGTGCCTACGGCCAGTAATGGTCGTCAGCTTCCTCGGCGACGTCGGGCGAAGAGACCGCGATACACCTCTTTTGGGCCAGTCGCTCCTCGAGCTCCACGGGAAGCGTAGCCGGGCTTAGGCTGCAACGCTCTGGAGTGGAGGATGGGGATCTGTGGGAAAGGGGGTGTTTGGCAGGCGTCATCTAAGAAACTCAGGGCGGCCTGGTTATGGAGATCGGTGGGTAAGCTGCACGGGCAAACCGGCAGATGTTGACAATGGATGCCTTGCGGCGGCGGCGGCGGGGGGGACCTTGCTAGGGTTTCGAGTGAGGGAGAGTGTGTGTGTGTGTGTGCACGCGCACCCGAGGAGGTTTTGGGGTGTGTATGTGTGGAGGGGGCCGGGGGGTGTGTTTGAGGAAATGACGCGGGTACTGAAAATTTTACTACGCGGGAGTCAAACGCGGGAGTGAAATGCCGGGGCTATTGAAAATTTTGATGATGGTGCATCGCACACGGTCCGGAGATAGCAACCGTGTGTTATGAAACAGAAAAACCCTCGAGGCAGGCAGATATTTTTGAGGGATGCAGGCGGGATTGGGAATAAGAAACATCACACACGGTCGAAACACAATAACTGTGTGTTATCAAACAGAAAAAAGCTGCAGGCGGGTAGATATTTTTGAGAGGGGAAGCCTCGTGGAGCCCAATGTACTGTGCGGATGTGTGCGTGACAGGGGCACCAGCGTGGCACACGGTTAGTTTGAGTGAACCGTGTCTGTTGCATCATCTAACTTGTCTAATGTTCATAAATTTGGCAAAAAAATGACGCGGGAGAGGGTCAGAACATGAAGACGCTTGCATGTGAACCAAATTTATGTATGAAAAGGTGGTTTGATGTTCAAATACCAAATGCAACTTCGATGTGGCACCTATCTCGCAAAGCGTACGGTATTGCTTGCCCCCCCCCCTCGTGTCGGCACGAAGGGAAACCTAAGCTATGAATGCATGCCCCCCCAACCGAGGTTCACCTAGCAAAGTGCGAAGTAGCAGCCCCCCCCCCACACACACACACTTTCAGTCGGCGGGCCAAAGAGGCATCTCACCAAGATGGATCGTAAAACTGACCAAGAATAATCCACCTTGGTTGTACAACTGCTCTCTTGTTGTTGGTCAAAGTGATGGCCGTCCATGCGACCCCGGAGATGGGCTAGCTCGCCTATAATCACGCAAGTAGCTAGTCCCCGAAGACAACCACTGCATGCGTGTGGCCCAAACATATGTATGGAGAGGCGTGTTTTTGAATACACAATGGAAAACTTTGATGTGGCACAATGATTTCAAACTAGAAATCCCCACACTGAGTGAGGGTTAGGTTGACGATGCATATGTATGTTACACCACACTTCAAGCCGACGATGGGGATTCATGCATGCATGCGTGCATAGTATATGCGCTCAAACTTAATTAGGTCTGAATCTCACCATGACCTATACTACGATAACATGAACCAAAGGAAGAATCCGCCATGGTAACCTATCTTGTTGTCGGTCAAGGTGATCATGGATGTCCACGCGGGCCCATGAATATATAGGCTTGTCGCCGATAACCACGCGAGGGAGTGTACCGTTCGAAGACAACCACTACATGCATATTTATGGAGGTGATGCATGCATGCATGTTTGAATACCATTTCACAACATTGATGTGGCGCATGCGTCGAAAATTGTATAGTCCCCACACAGAGCAAGATCGGTTCATGACGTGTAGCCACTTCGACTCAATGGGAGGGATTAATGCGTACACATGCATGTGTGTGTGCTCAAACTGTATCATGTCATCCCAGAGCATGACCTATATATATACCGTATTACAAGCAAAAAAATAATCCCCTCCTAAGTCAAATTAACCTCTCTCGTTGTCAGGCAAAAAGTAGTGATGGACCAAGCGGGCCCATAGATGGAAAGCATCGATATCGCTGATAACAGCTTAAGTGGGTGCGAGAGGACAACCACCATCGCTTTGCATGTGGGGCGCCAAACATATGTTGAATACCCAAAATGCACAACTTTGATGTGCCACATGCCTCGAAAACCGTAAACCCCCCACACAGAGCGAGGAATTCATGAAGCATACTACATATGATGGTCCCCTTCCCCCTCTTCGATGCATACTATATGCTCCTACCATAATACAGCCCAAAAAGAATCCTCCTCGATGGTGAAATTAATTAACCTCTCCCGATGTAGGTCAAAGTGATGCATGCATCGATGATGGCCTTGTGGGCCCACAGATGGAAGCATCACACGTGAGTGTCCTAGCTAGGATAACCACTGCCTGCATGCATGTGGCCCAAAGAGGTGTTGTGTGATGTTTGAATAGCCAATTTCACAACTTTGATGTGGCACGTGCCTCGGAAACTGAAAAGTCCCGACACTGAGCGAGGTGTACTTGTTCACGGACGTGTACGTATAGTATATATGCTAGTCCCCTCCCACCTCTTCGACGCGTACTATATACCACCATAACACAAACAAAAAAGATTCTACCTTGCTGGTCAAATTAACCTCACTGCCGGCTGTTCGTCAAAGTGATGGACGACGACCTCGCGGGCCCACAGAATAGTCACATGCGAGTATCGAGTGTTGTGTAGGACAACCATCGACTGCATGTGGCCAAAACATGTATGTATGAAATGGTTGTGTAATGTTTTAAATAACGAATTCACGACTCTGATGTGGCACCTGCCTAACAAAACGGCCAACCCACACGGTGGCCACAACTCGTAGTGTACTGCGAGCCACCCGCCACCCCCCAGACGCACACACCCACACACACACCACGAATCCACCGCAACTACGATGCATGTTAAATTATCCCGCGGTGAACATATGTTACCAAAGAAGGGACGTTTTAATTTCAAAAAAAACAGAGATCATTAAGACGTTTTAGTACATTAATTGATTGATTTTCTGCGGGTATAATGTGCAAAAATCAAATTTGAGCTACATGCACACGTGACAGTGCACCTAAATGGATTGCAAAAACACATGTGTCTCAGTGGGTGGATGTTTACTCCCCGTGCAAGAAATTTCAAACATTGAGAATCTCGATTTTTAAATTCTAGTACATCCAAAACTTATTTAAAGTTCATGAAACTTATCGTGTTGTCATATGGACACCAATACAAAGTGGCATTGTACTTTTTTTTGTCAAATTTGAGACCAGTTTTGATGTAATCTTTATCTAATTACAAACGGGAGATTATTAATAATTGGGAACCAATATCCCAAACAGATTATTTATTTGAACCGTGAGCGTTAGACCAACAATGGATACGTGCCATGCTTCGGTTAAGCAATAAAGCGGCAGCATTAATCATCCAAATAGAAAAACAATATATGTGTCGCCACGCGACCCGTGTGCCGTGCGAGCAGGCATGAGTTGACGGGACGCATGTGAGCAGTCCGCCGCGCAGGCAGACCAGGAGGCGTGCGTGCAGGTGTGTGAATTGACGGAGGCGTGCTCGCTGCGCAGAGTCATCAGGAGGCGTGCGAGTAGCTGTGTGAAACGACGGTAGGCATGCCAGCAGTCCGGTGCGCAGGCTCACCAGGAGGTGAGCCAGCGGTTTGACCGCCGCCCGCCTCTCTCCCACTACTCCATATTAATGGTGCGCCTGAGCGGCCGCACCCCCCATCCTCGCCACACACACAATCCTCTCTCTCCGCTTGCATCCTCGACGCCGCTCTCAGTCCTCAAAGCCGTCAGTGTATGAGGATGCCATTGAAGTGCCCCATCGGAGGGAGTGGCGATGCCGGGGCTGCTGAAGCACCGGACCACGGCGTGGAGACGGAGACAGAGGTTGCCATCACCGCCGGCGAGTTATCGCTGCACCCTGACATCGTCGATGGTGTCGAGCTTCCACAGACGGAGGCGGAGTTCCACACCGACTCTGGTGATGACTCGGGCGACGACCCCGGTGACGACTCCGACGACCACTCCGGCGATGACTCTGACGACGACGAACAACTGGTTAGTCATCTATACCCATTTATGTGTCAAATAGATCCTAGGGTTTCTCTGGTCACTCCTGCCTCCCCCTTTTTGTCATAGAAATCATATGGTTATGTTCTCCCAATCCATGAAATCTGAGTAAGTTTCGTTAGATCCGTGTAGTGTATTGATTGTTTGAATGGTACAAGTGATAAGTGATTAGTTGTTTCATCACACACGGTTGGCTCTAGCAAACCGTTGCCTCCGAAATTCTTTGTGGGACAGAAAACCCTCACCACCCAATTCAAAAGACAAAAAGAAAACCCTCACCATCCCCACGTCACAAAAACCCTCACCCCGCCCGCCACCCCCTCCTGTCCCCATTCACACCTGCACAAGCTCCTCCGCGTCTATGCATGGCGCCGCCTATCGTGGCGGTAACCACTTAGCTCGACGCCTGCCGCCACCGCCAGGCTGCCGGCAAACACCACCGCATTTCGCCACTTCCGCTTGCCGCCACCTATCGCCATCGACTTTCTCAACGCTGCTCGCGGTCGACCCAGCTCCGCTCGGTTGGGGAATCTGCCGTACTGAGGGTTCTTTCTCATGGACAACAAGGTAACTAATTTAATGAGATATTATGTCATCTCTTATCCCAGTTCATCTGCCTCCTTTAATCACCCGGCCGAAATCGCCGTGAATTCATTTTTATTCGAGCTGATTTGAGGGTTTTCTTTCATTCATAGAGTGTACAGTGCGCGGACACATCAGGACTTTGCGGCCTCCACTAGACATTCAATCTCACCGTACCAGATGACTTGAGGATGCGCGCGGTATGTTCAATCTCACCCTAAATCGGTTGGCATGGCCTACTTTCCTAAACATATTCTAAATATTGCTACATTTGGATAAAAGGTGACACATGCACCATATACGTCAAAGGGGATTTTTTTCCCTCTTCTTTCTATATTAGGCAAGTTAATGATGTATTGTTCTTTCGATTACTCTCATATTTCCATGACATCATGTTTACCCCATCTGTTTAATTTTAGATTTTTGTCCTTCGATTTCAACTGTTGTACAGTTCTTTCAATTTGGGCCCATATTTGCATGTTACCATATTTTCTTTAACAATCCTACCATTTTCTGCAGTGCGTCCCTTGCTATGCAATAGATCTGTAGTGCACAATCTTTCCCTTTACATAAATCAAGACTGCAGGGATGTCATACTGAACACAAAACATGGATTTACAATCGTTGCTACTGTAAGACTTGATGAACGTGGTGACTCCTATTTTGGCACTGGCCTTTGAAAGAAATTTTTAAGTTTTATGTACTGAAAGCTGGCACTATAATTGCACTGCACATAAAAGGGCCTGGTCATGAGATATATGCTAACTTCCCCGACGATATCATCCGTCCAGAATTTGTTCGAAGTAAGTTTTCTTTTCAAGTATCTGCATGTTGACTTACCCAGCAATATCAAATGAATTGTGTAGTATTTAAGCAACCAATTGTTATTCCATTTTCTTACTATATTCCTACCTAATAACTTCTAGTTACCAATACACTTTTCTATTGCCCTGTTTTAACTAAATATTCCCTGTACTCCCACTTCTATCAGAAAGCGCCACTGACAAGGAGACTCCGAAGGTGGAGACCAGGGCTGCCAACAAGCGGAGGTGGGGCGAGCAAGCACCGCAAGCAACTCCAGCAGGCCTAGACTTCATCAGTGACCTCCCCGATGATATGTTGACAGTCATCATCTCCCTCCTCCCAATCAAATATGGGGCGCGAACAACCGTCCTTTCCCGACGGTGGTGCCCCCTATGGAACTACACCCCTCTCGACCTCATCGACACCCACGAGCTCTGCCATGGTTATCGCAAAAGCTTGGATGCATTCTCCAAGATCCTCGGCAGTCACCTTGGCCCAACCAGAGGCCTTAGAATGGGCAAGTTCCGTTCCAATGGCAAGGACCGTGCCAAGCTTGACGACTGGTTCCGATCCCCCGCCCTAGATCAGCTCGAGGAGCTCACTTTTGATGATGGGCATATGCGCTCGCTGCCAACGTCCGCGCTCCGCCTCGCGCCCACGCTGCGCGTCGCCAAGTTCAGGAACTGCCATTCCCCCCCCCCCTAATGACGCGCCCGCTCTTATTCTACCACGACTGAAGCACCTCGATCTCATTGCCGTCTGCCTCCCAAATGATGACATGGAGAGCCTGCTCCGTGGCTATACTGCACTCGAGTACCTTCGTCTTCAGGCGATCAATGGGTTGAGTAGCTTCCACATCACCTCCATGACTCTCCGGACTATTTATGTGTGTTGCTGGTGTGGCAGGAAGACATCACAAAATGTGTACCATGGTATGGTCATTGAGGACACACCTGCACTTGAGAGATTACTTGTAGTTGATCAAGAAGGTCCCACAAGAATCAATATCATTTATGCGCCAAAATTGACAGTGGTGGGCTACTCGTCTGACAAATACTCCGAACTTGTTATTGGATCCACACCCGTTCAGGTACAACAGCCGCCTTCTACCTCTCCTTCTACAAATTAACATTATTTCTAATTTTGAAGATGTTTGTTCGTCTGTCATCCAGAAAATGATTCCGACAAGCTTGACCCCAAAACTGCGCATAGTGAAGGTCTTGGCACTAAAATCTATCGACCCCAACCTGGAGCAAGTTGTCAGTTTCCTGAGATGCTTTCCGTGCCTGGAGAAGCTATATATTGAGGTGATGTTCCATTCCTGTTAAATGTTAACCATAAGGGAGTTCAATTTGTGACACCTTTTTCCAAGTTTACAATGACAATGTACTATGATTTCTGAAGGATTCTTTTGGAGGATTTCAGTACATACATGTTCCGCCCCCCCCATATTGGTTGCTTGATCCATATGGTTACAATCCATAAGCATTTCTCCTTTGGATTCATCTGTACTAGTTTTCTTAGGGAACTTTTCATCCACTCCAACCTCATGTGAAGAAGGCTACATTTTTCTAGAATGTAATCAAATGCCCATGTTAATCATGTCAGATCAAAGATGGCATGTTATTGCATTTTACAAATCCTGCAAACCAAATAGGCCTGTAGTAGTGTTCAAAACTGCATGTAAGCACTAACACGTTTTCTTCTTTTGCAGATAAGATTAGGGCCAGTGGTGGATAATGTGATACAATATAACAATCATGTCAAATGCCTAGATCTGCATCTCTCAGAAATTACTTTGAACTCCTACCGAGGGACCTTACCGGAGATTATATTCGCCAGGTTCGTTGTTGTCAGAGCAAGGGTGCTGAAGGTAATGAGGTTTGCCCTACATTTATTTCGCAAAAATGAATGGTTTGTTGATCAGTGCCGGCGCCTGTGGCAGAATGGAATATGCTCCAAAAATGCTGAATTTCATTTTGGAACTTCAGATGACAGAGTGATCGGAAGTCATCGTGTCGACCCCATACATGACTTCTCAGTGGCTGACCCCTTTGCAAAAATTATGAGGTTTCGAAACCAGACTTAGAAGTGGTAATATTAGTTTGAACCTCTCTGATATCCATGTTCAGTGGATCAGCGCGAGCGTTTGCAGCTGATGAGCTAAATTTCATTTCTAATATCAGTTTGAACCTTGTAATCTTCGAATTTGAGCCATATAACTCTGGAATTTGAACCTTGTAATATTTCGAGCTTTTGTGGTACAATCGTTGAAATGGCATCGTATGAGCCTCGTCTATTGGTAGCACTATTTTGACCTTAATATGCAATGGTCTTAGATTTTATTAACCATTCTCAAATCTATTTACCTTTGTCGGTCTCAAAGCACACGATCTGTATAGCTAACTCGACAGCGATCTTCGACATTATTGCACACAGTTGGTTTCTTCAACAGTGTGCCCTGTAGAGCGCAGAATTAATTATGGCACTCGAGTGTCCATCATCACCCTTCTGTGTAACTTTGACCTCATCACCCACGGGTAAACTTATGACCGAAGTCATTCTACACACTTTGTTTTTACAAAGCTTTTTGCCAATAAACGCCCATGATTTGTCCCTCTTCTAGCCGACGCGTGGCCAAACTAGCCGGGCGGGAAGCTTGCGCGGTAAACTGCATGGTAGCGCGGGAACAGGCTCACCGACGATACATTTGGCACCTCTTCGAGCCCACGCGTGGTCAAACGAAATGCGTGCAGTGCGGTGTTGTCAAGCATGCACTGGAATCCTTCGCTATGAACGCCGTGACAAGACGTGACGATTACAGGCCGGCCGGCCCCCATTTATTACAGCGGCCATTTAACCCTTGTGTCTCTTCAACCTTTCGATCGCGCCCCACCATTGCAAGAAGCACACCGACCATGGCAAATTCTTAGAGGGTATCCTGCGTGGCTCCAATGGTGCTCCGAGCGGCTGCCGACGATGAGCAGTAGTTCACCATGCATGTCATGGTGGACACCCACAGCAGGTTCATGGAACTCTCGGTGGTGTACACCAACGACCCGGTCTGGGTGGAGCACTCCATCCACATCATGGAGCTGTTGCTTGCCGAGGAGAAGTACAAGGTGGTCGGGTTCGACCTCGAGTACACCCGCGCTCGTGCCGGGTCTCGTCCCAAGGTCGCCGTCGCCCAGATGAGTGTGCGCCACCACGTCCTCATCTACCACTACTGCCTGGCCACAAGGCCTTGCAAGGGTTTCGCCAGGTTTGTCAACAGCCCCCACTACATGTTCGCTACGGTGGACATCACCAACGATTTAAAGGCACTCGAGAAGTCGGGCATCGCCTGCCAGAATCTTGTCGACATCCAGGGCCAATACAAGATCTGGGGCAGCAAGGAGCATGAGAAGGACTCACTGGTTCACCTCGCCGAGGCCATCATCGACCCCTACTACAGAGACATGAAGGATTCCTGCAACAAGGACAAGCGTGCCTGGCACTCGGCCTGGATGGAGAAACTCGACAAAGCTCACGTCATGTACACGGCCAAGGAGGCGTACACGAGCTACGACATGTACAGGCAGATCATTGACATGAGGAAGTGCCTCCTTCCCCAAAACGGCCAGGGATCCAGCCGGAAGCAGAGCAATGGCAAGCGTCGTCGCAACAATAAGTAGATGATTAGATCCTCGTTTCTCCTAGTTTAGTATGCATGTAATTGCTTACTTTGGTGTGTGGAAATGTTATGTGTGTAGTCACTTGTGTAATTGTATGCTTAATTTGGTTATGCAATACTGTCTTTTTAAGTATATATGTTGATGCTCTATAGACAGAGCGTAGATGTTGTGCGGACCAAGAAAATCATATCGCACACGGACTAAACAATGGAACCCGTCGGTGATGTTTTCATCAATCACTCACAATTGTATACCAGCAATTGTTTGCTCACAACACACACGGCTTGTTAACAGGAATCGTCTGTGTTGTTATCGGTCTTCCCACACGTTTCCGATTACAGACCTATTTGCCGCGTATCACACACATCTTGTTAAGTTGAACCATTTCTGTTCTCTTCGCTCAACGCAAATAGTTCATCCGAGTGAACTGTATGCCGTATATCGCACACACCTTGATCTGGCTGACCGTTTCTTTTGTGTTGCCTAATCACAAACAATTCATCCGAGTGAACCGTATGCTGTATATCGCACACGCCTTCATCTGGCTGCCCGTTTCTTTTGTTCCGCCTCATCGCAAAAAGTTCCTTGAACTGAACCGTATGCCCCTCATCCCACACGCAACTAAATTCTGAACCGTGTTTGATGCATCCATCTTCGCAAACATTTTGCATCTTTTTTGACGGTTTTTTTACACCACCGTTTGCGATTATTGCATCGCACACAGTTTTGTTGAAGGGTCTCTGATCGTAGTGTCGCGTTAGCAGCATCCTGTAGTAGTGATATCACAAACTCACTCTAATTCAAGAACTCATCATAAATCAATTATCGTGCCTTTTGGAATGACCAGTAATTTGCAAGGAAAATATGGGCATTGTAATACATATAGATTCGTTCGGCAATTTAAAAGATTCCTTTCGTATTCTCGAATGGTGGCACCCAATGGCGTACCAGCCAGACCCGGGCTCGTGTTGATCCTTCAAAAAAAGGGCTTGTGTCCTTTTGGTGCCGTGCGTGGTACGCACATTAGCAAATCCCAACCACTCGAGCCTCCGCGTTTTGAGTCAAAATATCTGGCGGCGAGAATTCCAGCCCTAGGAAATTCTCCTCATGTCCCCGGTCCATAATGACTACCGATGAACAATGGAGGGATGCTTTAGTAACTAGACAGCGTTACCTACCATGCCGAGCACGGTTCAATTCCCTTGGTCGCCGCTACCCAAGGTCACCCGTCAACTCCATTGCCTAGTACTAATAGGAGTACTACACCAGGATGAGCACATAATTGAGCCCCATTTGTTCGTGCCTAGTACTTGAGTTAATATATCAGGCAATGCACTGGTACGGAAGGATTATCCTTTTACTCTGCATATATAACTTGCCTGAAGTCTAACTAAGCAAAATGTTTGACCAAATCCTTTCTTAAGAAATATTAACATCTACAACAGTAAAGATGTATCGCTTGAAAATTTATTGCATGATGCAGGTTATGATATTGTTTCAAATCCTGGATTTTAAATTTCAGAAAATCCAAAAGTGACCTGAAATTCATGAAACTGAGCATGGTCTCGTGATATGGCACAAATATGTTGTCATAATTTTTTTGTTCAATTTGAGACAAGCTGCTTATGAAAAGTTGCACAAATGAAGAGCCAAGGTATTTTGGAACAAAGACCTGTCATGTCAACGCGAACGCATTCACTATTCAAACCATGGGCGTTTACATGCCGCCATGAGTCCCGCTTCTCATCGGCAGGTGCCGTCCGAGCAAGCGTGTGAGTCGACGGGAGGCGTGCGAGCAGACCGCTGCGCCGGCTGACCGAGAGGCGTGCAAGCAGGCCGCTGCGCAGGCTCACCGGGAGGCGAGCCCTTTGACCAGGCTCCGCCGCCACCTTCGTCCCAACTGCCCCACTTTTAATAGTGTCGATGCCGCAGTTTAAAATCACCCCCGCAGTACCCGGTATCGCTACAATCTTCTCTCTTCCTCTTCGATTCTCCTGACGTTTACCTCCAACCAGCCTGACCTAACCGTACACCATGCTGCATCACGATGGCCTGCCCTTAGTCTTCCAGTTTCCTGAGGAAGACACCCAGCCGAAGTCTCAAGAACATTAGGCGCTTTGGGACGAGCTTGAACTGGCCTTATGGGAAGACGCGCGCCTGTCCCCGCTCCCGTTCTGGCTCCCGTCGCCCCGACTGCGCCAGCGCCCATCCCCATGGCATTAATGGGCTGGGAGCCCACATTGTCGCCGAGCTTGATGCCACAGTGTTCCATGAGGTCCCCGCCGACTTTCACGCGCCCGTGCACCTGCCAGCGCATGCGCCTGCACATGCACTGACGCGCACGCCCGTGCCGGTGCCCGTGCACCTGCCAGCGCATGTGCCTGTGCGTGCACTGACACACACGCCCGTGCCGGTGCCTGTGCACATGAATGTCTCCGCCGCGCCATTGCCAACGCATGTCCCTGCGCGGGTGCTAGTTTCCCCCTCAACGGCATGGCTCGCTGCCGTCGACCGCTTCCTTGCACCAACGCCAGTCGCCTCCTCCCGCCAGTTGACTCGTTCCTGGAGACCGAAGTCCAGAACATTCTGTCCTTCCTTGAAGCTAGGGCCAACGTCCAGGAGTACGTCAACAACGGCGGAAGACGCCGCCGTCGCCATCGCCGTCGGTCAGTGGCCCGACGGCACACAGAGCACGGCAGAGGAGCCGCTTCCCACCGCAAGACACCCCCGCCGCCGCCGCGTAATCTAAATTTGCCATGAAAAACTTTCGGATTGCCATGCTTAAAATCCGAACGTTTGGGATTTATCATTTCCGTTTATTTACTTCAATCGTCGTATGAATGTAAAGTCGGAGTCAAACTGAATGAAATCTATGGTTTGATCGATTGAATGTTCTGCTAGAGCCGTATCAAATTAAATATAAAACGTCATCAAGCCACATGTATTCCTTCTCAATGCAAACATTTCATATTAAAGACCACGTCAATTCCAAATATATTTTTAGGGAAGTCAATTCCAAATACTTGTCGGGCCCGACCAGTCCCCTTGTTCGAGCACTAGGCAATACATCTATTTATCCACGCATTTAATTATTACGGAGTAGTAGATAAATAGTACTGCAACTAGCCTAAATTGTCCGTCACGGTCAATTTTGTTCCTAAACTTGTCTCTACTTCCTATAAAAGACTCAGTTGGTGATGATGGTGTGTCTGCCATCCGTCATTTCTGACCATTAGATCTGCATCTAATGGCTGTGAGGTAAGTTGTGGCATTTTTGCAACAATAGCCCACTTCTCTGCTCCAATTTACAGAAAACCCCTTATTATCTTATAAGCAACCACATCCCTCCCTCACCTCATCAAAACAGCCTGAGAAATATATTTTGAGTGAAAAGTAATATATTTTTAGTGGTATATATGTATATCAAAAAAAGAGTGTTTTCTTTCAAGTTTGTGAACAAGTACTATTCTACTTTGGATCCATTGCAACACACGGGCACATTGCTAGTTACATGTATAATACTACTAGTACGTGAAACTGGTGCCGTAACTTGTGAACGCGTCTGGATATGGTCAACGGCAACATCGCCCGCGCGTTCTTCGTGTTTGCCCGTGCGTCTAAACGTAGAAGGGGAGGAGAAAGAGAGAGAGCAGACATGGAAGATGGAACCCACCAGTAAGTGAAGGCGAATAGTACGTGCTAACGAGCCGGTCCCACTAATGTACTAAAATTAATATTAAAACATGTTATCCATTAAATAGGCTGTGGTAATATAAAAACATTATATCAACAAAGGGGGGTACAACAAACATTGCTACTATGTTGCCTATTGACATGCGGCTTGAAGGCCCTGGTCGCATGTTCGATCCTTGTCCTTTTTCATTTTTAATTTATATATGGGTCCAAATTTGTTCCATGACAGGTGGGCCCCTCGGTGTGTAGTTTGTAGCACTTTAATTTGTGGGTCGAAATGTGTTCCATTACAGGTGGACTATCGGTGTGTAGTTTGTAGCTTATTTGTAATAATTAAAGAGAACAACAGAGTTTTTTGCAAAAATACCATGGTGCGACGTGGAAGGTGAGAAAGGACATGCGAGAGAGCGGTGCCGAGCCAGAGGGAAATCAATTGGGGGAGGTGCGGGGGGTTGCAACGGTGTTTGGAGTAGTTGTGGGCTGAATGCTATGAAAATATAATCTAAACCCACCGGAATAAATGCCTTCGCAAATTAATCCAAGGTTGCAGTCCTCCTCACAATGTAAATAGCTCCGGCTCTGCGAGGGATGGAGAGGTAGCTTCAATGTGTGGAAGATATGGCGTGAGAAAGCGAGGTCAATCGAGACACGGATAGATAGAGACAAAGTGAGTGTGGTCCGGCATTCATTAAAAAGATATATATGCTCTGGAGTGATATTGTCCGATTGAGCTTTTGGGAAGGGTTAGGGCTGTAAGATAGAGCTTGAGAGATGATCCAGTCACAGACATGTAGATATATTTTGTGTGTGGGAGGAAGTAAGGTCAATCGATACATAGATAAAGGGAGAGAGATTGAGCGAGTGTGGGTCATCCTGCGATCGAAAGAGTGAGACGAGTTGGAGAGAGTGACCTAGATAGACAATGTGCGTGAGAGAGTATACAATATGGATATGTCCAATTGGGCTCAAACATGGAGATATATCATTTGTGTCTGAGAAAGAGCGAGGTCAAGCGAGACATACATAGAGAGAGAGAGAGATTGAGCGAATGTAGCCCGCCATGAGGTCGAAAGAGTGGGGGCGGCTTGGATGGACTAACCTAGATATACAATCTACGTGAGAGAGTATAGAGTGTGTCGATCGAGGCCCGAACAGGGAGATATATCATTTGTGTGTGAGAGAAAGCAAGGTTAATCGAGACTTAGATAAAGAGAGCGAGATTGAGCGAGTGTGGGCCGCCGTGCGGAAGAAAGAGTGAGACAGTCTCGAGAGAGTGACCTAGATAGACAATGTGCATGCGTGTGCATGAGAGGGGGGGTCTAGATAGGCAATGCATGTATCTAGCAAGAGAGGGTGTGAGGGAGAGAGAGAGAGCTCGGCATGGAATGCAATGGCGGGTGTGTGAGAGAGATACATTTTATAACAGAGTGGAAAAGGGGGGTTGTGTGGTCGAGAGAGTTAGAGATCGAATCATGGAGAGAAAGAATGAACGTGTGTCGGAAACCGATAGCTTTCTAAGGTGGTTAGGAGAGGAAGATTGATCGATACAGGAAGTATGTAGAGTGTGTGCCGAGGGGGGGTGGGGCTAAAAACAACATTTGAATGTAGATAGTACGAGACTTAATATCGACGTTTCAATTTAGTGTACATTGTAAGATTTGAATTGAGGACCATGCATATGGCTTCTGTAATTATTTTCAATTTGTGCCATACTAGGTTTGGAAAAGTTGACATTGACTCATTGTTGTGCTATTTTGTAGGTCATATGTTTGAATCCATCCAAAGTTTTCTCACTACCATGGTGTTCATCTTATACATATGAATTTGTATTAAAAAAGTAGCGTGGATACTGCGAAATGTGAAATCCACGTTATAATTGGAGATTGCTATGTGTACCACACTCTAATTCAAATAACTCCTCATTAATTAATTTATAGTATCTCGTTTTGAATGACTAATTATTTGCAAGGAAAACACGGGCATGGTAATACATACATATTCGTTTGCAAATGAAAGAAGGTTCGTTTGCATTCTCAAATGTAGGCGCACCAGGCAGACCAGGGTCGTGTCGTGGTGGTCGCGTGTGTCGTACGGATGCTAGCACCCAGTCACCCACCCCCTCCCTCCCTCCCGCCCCCCTGCCCCCCAAAAAAAAGTACGACGACAAAAAAAGTTCACGCTTCCACGTTTCGGATTGAAATATCTGGCGGCCCCAATTCCAGGCCTGCAAAATCTCCCTTCTCCACTGTCCCCTTCCGCGCCCAGAGCGCTCAAATCCCTAATTCGCCGCCAACCCAAGCAAAGTTTGAATCGCCCCTCGTCTTGTCTCTTTCCCCACCTCTGTGCCGGACGACGATGACGACGAAGACAACAGTTGCGCTTCACCACCGCACCGGAGCTACCTCATCTATGCCTTCGTCCACCGCACCGGGTGGTCCACCGACAACATCGGCCGCCGCAACCGACATGCCTCACAGACACCGACTTCCACCGCATCAGGTGCGCTTCACCGACACCGTCTCCCACCTCACCGAGGCTACTTCACCGAGCACATCATCGCACCTCCACCCCCCGAGGCCGTTGGGGCTTCACCAACGGTCTTGTCCACCGCATTGTAGCGCTCCGCTGCCGCTCAAGATATGCATCCATGCACGGCCAGCCAACGCCAGCGCATCACCCTCAACGGCTCTGAAGTGACCCACACTCTAGCTAGGTGAGCATGCCCACACGCCGGCCCGAACTAGGTATCCACATATCACTCCCTTGTGCACTGTTCCGACGATGTTTGGATATCCTTTTACTGCTCGCTTAGCTTACACACCTATGCAACTCTGACTTTAACTCTTATTTCTTCGGGAGATACCATCTGAAACAAGCAAAACCATTTTTTAGCGAAGCATGACAGCGCTACGGGATTTGGTACACATCCTACACACCCGTATAACCTTGAAAGTACCTGTCCTCCGGTACAACAGCAAGGTCGATTCCTTTTATTTGATCAACCATTCACCGTGTCAAAAATATAGAGGGGGATGCAAGGAGCACAAGGCCTGCACATCCAAGCAAGTGGTAACATGGACTTGTACATGGAACATCCCAAGTGCAAGCAGAGCTGTAGTGAGCCTGTACAATGAGCTAGCGTAAGTCCCTGCATTTCATTTAATTCGTACTGGCCTACGTGTATGATTTGTGTGCATTGGCGGATCCACGAAGTCAAGTTACCAGGGGCGAAAATTTAACTTAAAAAATACGAAGGCACTTGCACTCCGAAAATCAACATAACTTGAGAAATGTGAAGCTACATGCACTTTGAAAACCAGCTAATGATCCAAAGTAGTTCCAGATTATAAAACACTAAATGATGTAAGCACCAAAAAACACAAAATGCAACATAGTGTACAAGGACTACTAACATGGACTGTACCTGCTTGAATTATCCGTTCTCTGGCTGAAAATATCGAAGTGTAATTGCACCTATAACCAGTGCGCAAACTACATATCAATATATCTATCCTGCACAAGTATGCCAATAGTTTCAAACAACAGATTAGAAAAGTATTTATGCTACATTGTCATGATAGGGGGACTTTCTGGTAGATGGCCTCAATGTTTCCTCAAGCCATGAAAATGTACTATAATTTGCTTGTCATCAATTCCTACAAATCTCTATCTCTCTCTCAACATAGCAGATCATCGTTAGACACTAAATCCTTCAATGGGAGCTTGCAAAATGTTTGCATTAGATCCCTCATTAGACACTATATGTTCATTACCAGGAGCATGTAAAATGTTTGCATCAAATCCTTCATTAGCAGTATGTTCATTAGACACTTCGGGCTCAAGAACAACATGAGCTTGTATGTTTGCACCGGAAACTTGATTAGACACATCAGGTTTAGTCAGTTCAATATTGATTGGGGGAGTTATAAAATAAGCAGAAATTGGTTTCATTTTCTTATAGATTCCCCACATACAAGCAGTTTTACAACACCGTCAGGTTTAACTATTGGCCAGAAATTGAACAGTTGAATTAGATATAATCAGGGATGTGATGTACCTGCTCATTGCGCATGCTGCTCTTGCAAGCTGCGACTGTCTGTTTGCGCAAGCTCGATGCCATGCCCGTGCTGCCGCCGCTGCCTCCCACGCAGGCTACACCCAGGGTTGGATCTTCATCTTCTTGTCCTTCCATTCGCTTGAAGCCCAGCGACCGGCATCCAACAAGGGCGCGAGGAAGTGTTGTGTCGGTCTGTCCAGTGGCGGCTAGGTTAGGGGCGAACCAGACTGGAGGCTGGAGCGAACGAATTGGGATTTTTCCTGCTGTCGATCGATATGGGAGGCGCTCGTTTGGGCCGCGAGCCTGCTATAGGGCCTGCCTTGCATTTACGTTATTGGCCCATCCAAATTGAAACGTTTTTCTTCAGTTTTTACATTGCCTGCTCGTGCGCTGGGACGAACAAAACTAGCCTGGGCCAACCTGGATGACTCAAACTAGCTGCACACTTTCCAGCCACCCGAGGCGGCCGCCCATACCAGCCCCTATGGTGGCATCGCCCATTTTTGCGTGTATGATTGGGGTAGTGAAAAATATTCCAGTGGTGCTTTTGATTTACCCACGGAATGGTTGAATTGCTTGTTTCTATGAACTAAGTTCACCAATAATGTGAAGGATGCTAGTCTTTTCATCCTATTGTAGATTGCTTAGATCTCGATATGCCAAATGTAATCGCATGAAATATACAGTAAAAGCCAGTGTGATGTGTGTTGCTACAACTAGTCTGACAACCCGTCCTCATATAACATATCAAGGACGCACCATCTTATCAGATTACCCATTCAACTTATCAATGCAGTGTGGGAAGAAAGAAGTATTGGGACTACGTATCCAAGCAATTGATGCCATGGACTCCTTCGTAGAACCTTGTAAGCGAAAAAGAAGTTGCAGTGTGCATGTACAAAGAGGCATCAGTTCAGTTACCTGCTTCTCGGAATTGTAGTTAGCCACTTATTGCAAAATTATTCAATTACGTTGCTTGGCTTAATTTAGTTTGCTACTGATTACATAATGACATAGCCTGTTAATCCTATTATAGACTGTGCCTATCTATGTGTTTGATACTTACTGTTAAGAATTACCTGTTTGCCTGAACTTAAATAGCTACTTAAGCACGTAGATAGCTGGTCATATGTACTTCTAGGGTGCAGCAAAATTCACATGTAATTTACGTTCTGATACCCTGTTTGTTTAAATGGTTTGTTGTTATCACTTGTAGCACTAGTAATGTTTGCATGTTCATAGATAGACAAGTGTCAAATTTATATGAGGGACAACGTCTTTTTAACTTATATATATGTGTGTGTGTCGGAATCGTTTGCTTACATCAAAGAAATTTATAGATGTCGGTGTTGCTGGTAAATGGTACCGACTTGTTAATTTAATACGTTGCCAAGAACTTGTTAGTTTTACTAGTTCATGTGTAATTAAATACGTTACCAAAACTGGTTAGTTTTACTAGTTTGATGTTAGTTTCTTATGGCTCTTGCAACACTTTATTTATGATTGATAACATTCAAGTTTGCAGGATCCAACTGAAACTCCGTTGGCACAACAGGTATGTTTTCAGAAACTTCCTTGTTTACCTGGTTTGCTGCCGTAACTTGTTGTTGTAATCATCTTACCAACTTCAAGTTTTCAGGATCCAATTGGAAGTCCAATTGCACAGCAGGTACATTTTCAAAAATATATTTGTGTAACAGGTTTGCTGCTGTAACTTGTTGCTCTAATCAAGTTACTGACTACTCAACTTTTCAGGATCCAAGAGAAACTCCAATGACACAACAGGTTCCTTTTGCAAAACTTGTTTGTTTAACTGCTTTGCTGCTGCAACCGGTTGCTCTAATCACATTACTGGCTACTCAACTTTTCAGGATCCAAGAGAAACTCCAATGCCACAACAGGTACCTTTTGCAAAACTTGTTTGTTTAACTGCTTTGCTGCTGCAACTGGTTACAATGATGTTAATAACTACTTTTCAGCATCCAATCGAAACTCTTTAATTCCTTGTTTGTTTAACTGGTTTACTATTCTAACTCCCAGTTGAGATGTTTTGCTAACTTCAACTTTTCGGAATCCAATCGGAACTTTAATGGCAAAACAGGTTAGCCCAAGATCAAAGAGCGAGGTCCCCATGGACGTTGTATCATCCCACAGCAGTGGCACCGGCCCAATCGTGCATCATGAATTGCCAACTGCTGATGCTCTAGAGGATAAACTATTGGTAGAAATAGATTCTGCTTCTGCACTTAGAGATGAAGTTGACATGTTGAGGAAGCAAACAGCACAATCACAAGCAGTACTCAAGAAAACCATTAAATATTTGGTGGATTTCAAAACGAAGCAAACTGAGACTAACCGCATTGTTAAGGTCCTGAAGGAAAAAAGGAAATTAAATTCCCACTTGGTAAATCATAGGTGAAAAGTTTTTTCCATCGTTGAATAACCTTTGTGTTGTTTGTTCATGTAATCGATCAAACCATTTGTTTTAGAGATCATGTAATAATTGTTTTTTGTTTTTTGGTTTGTAATTTTTTTTTAGCACGAGTCTGTATTAATTGATAAGACTCTGAGACATTTCATTTTGATTGTTGTGCCAGGCCTACAAATATGCCAATCGTGTTGAATGTGCATTCAGCAATAATAGTAGTATAGATGGTCCCTAAGTGGCACGCATCTGAAAGGGCCAAGATGTTGTACTAGCTTTGCTAAAAAATGATGCTCTTCTAGCAAAAAAAGTACAGCGCCCTGGCTTATGTATGTTAGTTGATATTACTGATCCATATACTCTATAAGTGTTTCTATGTCTGTTAGTTTTGTACATTATTTGTTCATTGACTCGGTATTTTGAATCTTGAGACATCGCTTGTGTACATATCTAAATGGGAGTACACATTATGCTGCGTGTGACACTTGAGTTGGACATAAAGTGGTTTCAAATATTTGAATTCACCTTAAACTGGATTCTAGCTTCTGAATTTGAGTATCGGCATTGGTAAATCATATTCATATATGACAGTGGAATACATCTTTGTTGTGCTTTTGAAGATATACAAAAACACATAGAAAGATTTATAAAGATTCGTATAAGAATACAAAATGGATTCAAATTTAGTTGCTAGGGTAAAGGTGGATGCTTATTGTCCCAAAATTCGAAAGAAGCGGCAAAATATCCAGTTCCACGTCGGCTGCCTGAAGCCAGTGTTTGCGAGATGAAAATTACTGTCTACCCCTTACACGGACAATCCATCGGCCCGATTTCCACTGCTCTCAATAGGGGTAGGTTAGTAACTTCAATTAGACGTGACACGACCGCCTCTAAGCCCATTTAGACACGGTGGGCACCAAACGTGGGCGACAAAACACATTTGATTCAAGCTCGTCCGAAAGACCTCTGTCTCTCCCTCCCTTTCCCCATTCATACACGGTGGGCGGCAAAACAAACTCAACTCGGCCGAAATCGATGTAGGCAAATATTTTCAATAGGGGCAGGTTTGTAACTTAACTCAGTCGTGACACAACTGCCCTACCTGTCAGCCCCGTTCATACACCGTGGGCGCCAATCATGGGCGCCAAAACACCCTCTCGTCGCCCGAAATCGCTCTGGGCAAATATTGGGGAGATGCGAGATTACCGTCCTATCCCCAACCGACGAGACGTCCAAATTTTAAACGGCGGCTAAGTTCATAACTTTCCCATATTTCAGACAGGCGCGTCCCAAAAACATGGTTCCCCGTACATCTCCCTCCATTTTCCCATTCATACACCATCCGTGCTAGAACACCATCCCCACACCAGCCTCCTCCATCCTCCACCCCATCCATCGCCGCCGTCCTCCACCATGTCGGAGCGCCTACCAAGACTGCATCGTCCACTGCTAGAGATGGACGTTTCTCATCCACGGCGATGGACCAGGAGCCTTGCATCGCGTCCTCTCGCTTTATCAGCGCCGTCATCCTCCTTGTCGGGGCCGCTCCCACAACCTTCTCATCCACTGCAACAGGACATATCCCCCGATGCACCCGTCTACCATCGCAGATCTGCTTCAACGCCACTGACAGCCATCGCATCCCTGATGCCTACACGGCGCTGCAAGAGAGGTGGTACTACTTCATATCTGCTCAACTTTTTTATCTCAACCAGAAAATAGATCGTAACTTGGTTATTGTACTTTCTTTTCAGCTCTTAGAATTTAGTTCTTAGTTCGAAGCAAACAATGGTTGCTAAATAGCATTTCTGTGGTTTGCAGCTGCAAATTTGCCATGGCACAGTCATAATAGGGTTTAATTGATCATGCTTAGGGTTTCCCCCCTTTTATGATCACTATACGATCAGCATACGTGCTTCGTGTCATAATAGCACTGCTCCACCCATCAAGCTAAACAAGCTTAGTTGTTCAAATACGAATCTGATATTATTAAAATAGAGTCGTTTAATTGGTCAGCTAAATGTTCCTAATTTAGTTTCGAAAATGCATGTACGCCGCTCGGGTGTGCATCTGCAGGGTGCCCACGGTGGGCCGCGGCCCACTCTAGGATTTTGGGTCGGCCCAGGCCCCGATTCCCCTCTGTTTTGCTGCACTTCTGATCTCTACTCGCCCCCAGCCGCCTGCCTCGCCGGCAACTTGCCGTCCCCGGACGGCATGACTCTAGGAGGAGACGCCGACCTAACAGGAGGTCAGGAGCCGCTCGCCCAACAGCGTCACCGCTGCCCGGGCGCGCCGCCGTGCCTACCTTCCCAGTCCGTTCAGGGCTCAGGCGTGCAGCAGCCACTAAGCCAACCCGATTTATCCTGAGATACGTCCTCAACACTCAACAGCCACTCCTCATCATCCATTTTCTAATTGATTCATCACTCATTAGGCAGGACTATCATTAGGGTTTGTTGTGTACTGAGTGCTACCTACACTTAATGGTTCAGATGTATTTCAGTAATCTTTAGTACCTGTAAAGTTCACAGGGTTTCAAAATTCCGGCCCTAGGAACAGACACTAGTCATTTTTGATTGTTGGTCATAGTGACATTGACTCAGATTACTACTGCAGGCCAGGTTTGTTGACAATTTTACTTGTCTTTCTTACTCATTCGATATGACATCCAATTATTCACGTCGATTAGTTGCAAACAATAAGTGCTAGACCAACTTCTTGATTCAGATTTTGGACGATCTCTTACTGCAGTTACAATTCTGCATACTTGTCCTAGTAAGCTCACAAGTAATGATTGATTCACTACCTCTATGCTTGCCTTGTCATATTTGTTGTCAATATTCTTTTAGGGTGGACCACCCTGTTTCAAAATACTGGAACCGCAGACATGAGTGAATAGTATTTCTCTGTGTGATCTCTTCCATCATGTGTGGGCAACGAACAATGCATTGTATAGAAAGAAACTGTCATATCCACCTTTTACATAGACTACGATCTTTTACATGGAATACAATCTGCCTACTTGCTTTGTGTCACACTACCAGCACTCCACCCTTGAAGCTAAACATTATGCCACTCATAATTCCTTAGTTTATTTGTTCAAATACGAATTTGACATGTACTTCAGTTTTGAAATGTGTGTCTGCCTGTTACAGAGACATAAGAGGTTTGTATTTCTGTGTGTGGTCTGGTCAGCACGGTTGGGGGGTGAACTTTGTATACGCATGGGTTTGTAGGGAGACACTCTTCGAGTTGAATCCGCAATGCATTCCATATATAATCTGACTACTTTTTATGTTTTCTTGAATCTCAGATACTGAATAACATCATAATGATTATGAGCTTGTGCGCATGAAAAGAATAAAGCAGAATAATGCCATGGCTGTCAAACTTGGCATTAAGGGACTGAAATCAAGTCTGGATGCAATGCAATGCAAACGCTCTCCACCTACAGATTCATGCTCAGAATATGATCCTAATAATGATTCTAAGCTAGAGGGAGACCTAAGTCAATGTAGCTCCCTAGTGGAGGAGTCAGAGGCAGATGCCCTATCTTATTCACCCATCAAGGTGCTTGCTCTAACTTTCCAAGGTTATATTGGTCGCACATATCTTGCAACTGATGCTTTGCATTGCTTCTACTTTGTTGCACTGCCATTAGCTTAGTTTACACATCGTGTATGTGAATACGCCCTGCCTATCCATTTTTAGTACATATTCCATCTGTCATCATACCATATTTATCCATTCAAATGTTGTTCTTGTGTATCAGACGTTGAAAAAGGAAGAGGGTGATTACTGATCGCGGAGGAGCACGAACAAAGTATTTGGAAAAGGTAGTGACACCTGATAAATCAAATATCCCATTATTTGTAGTTGCAATATCACCAGACCCAGAAAACACGGCCACAACTCTAGCAGACTCTAGCCCTACTACACTGGCCATCTCTGATGCCCCAACTCAGCAGACCCCAACTGCAGCAAATAGTATGATGATGCCAATTGACATAGCACCAGCTCTACGACGCAAAACCCCCATTCCAGCAAAGAGTACACCAAATCCAGTTGCCAAATCCCTTTTCGAACGAGAGAGAGCCCCAATTGTAGAAAATAGGCCTCCTGTTCCACTTCTTCCCAGTTTAGAAGACAAAGCTTATATTGTTGTCAAGAACTTTGTGCGCATCTTTCCTTCATGGAAAGATTATACCACAGACAAAGAACAATTTCCAATCTTCCTCCGCAACTTACGCGTAAGTAATGTACTAATGTTATTCATGGTAATTACTGCATATGTTTCTGCTGACAGAAGACACAAGATTTCATTCTTTTAAATAGGCGAGGACCAAACTGGATAGTCAAGACGAGCAAGGGTTGGTTGCGCTTTTCAAGCACTCATGGATGAAGTATCGTTCCTACCTGAGGCAAGCGCACTTCGATGGCAAGCCTCTAAACGAAATGTTTGTAAAGTCTCCGGTGCTACATTTATCAGACAGTGACTGGAATAATCCTGTTACACATTGCTCTCGTCTGCAGCGTAAGTTACTGTCTATGATATCACATCACAATTTGAACTACATTTCTGCATGTGCCTTAACGTCTCACTTGTATGAAAACTGTTTGCAGAAGAACATTCATTCTCAAGGGACCACAGAATCTCGCAACTATACTGCACACTGCATTGCTCTTGTGAGTACCTCTTGCCCTGTATGACTATACTTACTTTCATAGCTGGTTGATTATGTAGCATCACTGCACATGTTAGCCTCGTTATCCTCCATTTGATGGACATTATAAGATCCGTATCGACTCTTACATAAATTTAGAATCAACCCAATGCTTTTGAAGAGGTTTAGCTCTGCAGTCCTCTTGTAAGGACTAAAAGTCGTCTATCCCTGTACTTACATTAACAGCTACTCCCTCCGTCCCATAATATAAGAGCGTTTTGTACAGTACACCAGTGTTCAAAACACTCTTATAATATGGGAAGAGGGATTGATTCATTGTGTAGCATTCTACATCTTATCTCCCTCGCCCACCATTTACTAAAAAATATCAGATCTATATTTAATCTTACCAAAAAGTTGAATACACAGACAATGCCAGTGCAGAAGTATAGCCCATTGCTCTTGTCAGTACATTTTGTCCTGTAACGCTTGTACTTCCAGGGATTGGTAGTTGATTATGTAGCATCAATCTGCATCTTATCTTCATTATCCTCTATCCCTTCCAGTATTATCATATCTATAATTACTCTCTACAAAATGTAGAGTACAGGCAATGCTTATGAAGAAGATTCTGTGCTGAAATTCTTGAGTTATCCTTCCCTTGACATGGAGAAGGGCATTATAAAGCCGGTGTTAACTGTTAATGTAAGTCAGTCCTTCTAAAGCCTTTATCCTCAACTGCTGTTTAATTTGCTCATACTCCCTATCGTCAACTGCTGTTTAGTTTGCTGTTTCTATCAAAATGCATGATCGCAACAACTGTAAGTTCCAAGTTTTACTTGTAAAACCAAATTCCTTATTCATACCATGCACATTACTCAATACTCCCTATATGTATGCTTGTTTTTGTGGATCTATAATCCAGTGTATGGTGAAGTAGCCCATGTTTGCACCTTGTCATCTCCTGTTTTATCTTACTGATGTGGCTGATGATATGAACAACATGCCATGCACATCAACAAAAATAGATACAATGATTGTCTTTGCCCTTCATCTATGCTTGTTTTGTTAACATGGTAATCCAGTAGTGTGGTGAAGCTCCCCGCATTATGAACAATGCCAAATTATGCTATTGATATTTTGAACTTACTCTTTATTTTCTAATTTGAAATTGGATGGAATTGACAGCATTGTTACCATCTTTGTTTATACACGTGCAAAACATGTCTTCTCTCTGCTTGTTTCAGGGTGATATGCCTAATGGCATGCACAAGTCTGCTGAAGGCTGTGAGACAAACCCAACATATATTGCAGCAAAGAAGGCAAAACATCTTGAAGATAGCGAGACAACCCAAAGTCTTGTCTTGATGCAGTGTTCAAGTTACTTGAGACTAGCATTCAAACAAGCTCACAGAATTCGCTGTCTGAATCAGTTTGACTTCTTCAGTCCCAAGTTCTAGCAAAAAGGCATTCTGCAACTCAACTTCGACTTGAAGTCCTATCTCTAAGAAAGATTGCGGAGAACACCAATGAGAACCTCATTGCTAAACAGCTACACCTGGAAGCTATGACCGACATGCTAGGCCAGTCTCACAGCCTTGCTCAGTAGCTTGCGCAGCAGTTCCCGCGCAAGGCTAACCTTTCTTGAACTGTCTTGGAAGTGGTCTTGGTTCAGTATTATTTTGTTACGCTGCAATGGCGCCCCGTTTTTGTAATCTGCTTCTTCGTTGCGCTCTATGATCACTGGTGACGAACTTCGATGCCCAGTGGATGTAATATACCATAAATCCTTTATTGTATAGTGTAGGTTTATTCTAAGTTACTATGCCTTAATTTATTTATTGTACAGAGTAGGTTTGTTCTTAATTCCTACTAGTTACCGTATATGCCATCATTCGCTATCTGGAAAAAAAAGGCGAAAATCTGATGTAGTCGATCGGGCCAAAACATTCGTCTCTAATGGGCCTGCATTTTAGTGGGCCACAACTGGGCCGGCCTGCAACTTTCTTGGGCCTGAAAGGCCATTGGGACCTTCACACTTTGCGCCAGGCCCACAACTTACACGGGCCCATATTCGGCCCAAAGTTTAGTTGAGCCTTTAGTGGACCCAGCACTTAGTTGGGCCCATGTAGCTTCGGGCCATTAACAGGCTGAATATTATGCTGGCCTGTTACGGCCCAGAAGAAACCATCGGCCTTTAGTAGGCCGAAATGCATGTTGGGCCTCAATTTTCACTAGTCGACGACGGGCCTTCAGCAGGCTGAAATGTAGACCAGGCCATTATTGGCCCAGTTATATGACGGGCCATTACTAGGCCGAAACATATCTCAGGCCTTAGTTGGCCCACTGATATCATGGGCCTTTAAGAGGCCGAAAGCTTAGTAGAGGCATCAACGGGCCAAATTATACGACAGGCCTTTAACAGGCCCAAAGTCACGTTGGGCTGATCTATTGCCACCTTGATCACGGGCCGTTAGAGGGCCGGATGTCACGTCGGACCGTATATGGCCCATGGGCAGCACGGGCCATTCCCAGGCCGAAAGACACATCGGGCTGAAATGGGCCCATGTCTACATCAGGCCTCTAACAGGCCGAAATGTCACTGGGCCGTAATTAGGCCCAAATATTCGGCGAACAATTAACGGGCCAGATCTGGCTTCGGGTCATAAATGGGCCATGTTTAAACAGGCCGTTAGTGGGCTGGCCCACTAGTACCTGAGTAAATACTACGAGCCTTTCACTGGGCCGGCCTTTTTAACCTATATGGGCCTCTGTTTGGCCCTGCCACATGTCGACGTATCATAGGCACATCTCCTCCATTGGACGGACGACATCTGGCCCACCAAGGAGCTGACACGTGTTTCCTCCAGCCAATGATGATTTTACACGTGGAAAATCCCCATTGGTCCGGGCTGTTAACGGGTTATCGGATCCAAACCGGAACCCGATAGCTTAATGGCGACCCGTTACGGTGGATGCCACGTGTCGGTTACCCTTGACGAAAGAACTTCCATGACACGCCATTTATTGTCATGGAAGTGGACACTTCCGTGATGATAATTTTGGTATTGTCATGGAACACTTCTACGACAGCACAGGTATGACTATCTTGATTCTGTCATAAAATCGTCATGGATGTACATGCATGACAAAAAACGTGACCTACTGTGACAAACACGTATCATCATGGAAGTGGTTTTTTTGTAGTGCATGGTAATCGTAAAATTGCCATGGTGTGTGAGGAAGGTGGTGCTGCTTATGCAGAGGCGGCATGTGCTACTAAGGAGCTCAATTTCTATAAGGACAATGTTGACCCGGCTGACATGACCCCTCTGAAGAAGCCCACTACTGAACAGGACCCTCTGCTCAAATTTAAGTCGGCTGATGATACAAAGCAAGTGGATTTTGTCCCTGGCGACTCTTCCCAGCAGTTCACCATTGGTGCTCGGATGGATCCCAAATAGGAAAGCGCGCTCATCGAGTTCATCCTTGAGAATCGGAACATCTTTGCATGGAAACCTTCTGACATGCCGGGTGTACCGAGAGAATTCACTGAGCACCACCTTAATGTGGATCCTAAGGTTAAGCCGGTCAAGCAGTTCCTCCACCGTTTCAATGAAGAGCGGCGTAAGGCTATTGGAGAAGAAGTAGCCCGGCTTCTAGCTGTCGGGTTTATCGTTGAAGTTTTTCACCCTCAGTGGTTAGCTAACCCTGTGCTTGTACTCAAGAAAAATGGCACATGGCGTATGTGTGTGGATTACACGGACCTCAACAAAGCCTGTCCGGCTGATCCGTTTCCTCTCCCTCGTATCGACCAGATTATTGATGCAACGGTGGGTTGTGAGAGTCTATACTTCCTGGACGCTTATTCTGGTTACCATCAGATCAAGATGGCAGTCAAGGACCAAGAGAAAACAACTTTCATCACACCCTTTGGAGCTTTCTGCTATGTCTCTATGCCCTTTGGGCTCAAGAGTGCCCTGGCGACTTACCAGCGCTGTGTTCAGAATTGTTTTCATGCACAGATTGGGCGCAATCACTGGTGCAGAGACCTGCTATACAAACGGTTTTTAACCCCTTTCCGCGACGGTGTTTGGAATCGTCGCCAAGTGAGTGTGGGCGATAGGGGGGTCCTTCCCACATGACCCAGAAACCGTCGGGGATAGGCCCTCCTGGAAAACAGGCTGGGGCAAAATGAGCTCGTGTGCGATCTGGCCATTATATCACACACAGTTTTTTGTGTGGAAACGTTTGTGCAAGGTGGCCTAACGCAAACAGTTCTCTGACGGAAGTTGTGTGTGATTGTTAGTTGATCGAACACGCCTACTTTCTAGAAACCGTGTGGGTTGTTTGAGTTCATCGCCCACGGTGCTGTCTGACTAACCGTCTGCAATAGAAAACCCCAATAAGCAGGGTAATTAGCCTATTATTGATAATCCATGTAGTAATCAAATTGATATTTCTTATAAAACACACCAGATATTTCATATCCGTATAACGGCAGCCAGGATTTCATAATCGAATTACATCAGATAGCTTCGGCACTCAGTTACGCCATTACACAACAGCACCAAGTTTCACATGCAACATCGAAAACCTTTGGAAAGTAGTATCATACGCGGTAAATAGACAGATGAATCTCATCTGGGAAACTGCAGAAGCGGAAGGCAAATATTGAGCCTTCAGTGATGTTGAATGTCCTTGCAACTTTAGGCCAGTGGCTATGGATAATTGCCCGCCCAACCTTCGTCCTCTTCAGGAAGACTTCAATATTGTACCGTGGATGTTGAATGAATACCTTCCTCGCCTCTTGACCATGCAGGTGGTTTGAGAGGTAATCATCGGTGAACTGCTTTGAAAAGTACTGAAAACAAAGATATGCATAAATCGCTGTTATAAATTTTGAAATGGCGCAAGGGGTAAAAACAAGGTAAAAGAGTTAGTACCATCCTATAGTTGACTGATGTCTTCTTCATTGTGCAAACAAAGATCTTGCTGTTATTCGTCGCAAGTTTCTTCATCCTAACAATCTTTCTGAGTTTCCTGACTTGACTGATATTCATGGACATCTCATTTCCCCATATGCAAAATGGGTCGAACAGTGGGTCTAAGCCTCTGACAGCAGGACCTACATGTGCAAGACCAAATTGTAAGAAACCTAAATATTAGAATGATTCCTGCAACTGCACAATAATGTGCTAGTATTTGCGAAAGGACCATGCATGAGCAAACCTCGATGGTAAACCACAGTGTCTCCCATTGTTTCCCTGCAACACACATAAGGAAGATCTTGATCAGGTTAACTGAGAGTTGCCATACTATCAGTAGAATATGTATTGAGTAAAGCCTAATTCGATTTATTCCACATGCATAACAATACAAAATTGTACCCACAGCAAATGACCATCAAATTGCACGATTGAACCAAATAGTTAAATGGACAGCAGACCAAATGAATCAAAACAGTTAACTGAGCACGACATTGCAGAATAGAAACATGTACTAGAAGATAAGATAGTTAACAAAACAAAGAATGCTTGAGAACAGTACTACGAAATGTAGCAATTGTTGGACCAAACTGTTAACTGAACATTACATTTCAGAGGAACAAACTATTAACTGAACATTACATTTCAGAGGACCAAACTGTTAACTGAACATCAGATTGCATATTAACATTACAGAGGACAAATCACTAGAAGGCACTGGCGGTGGCCTCGAGAAAATAGCATGAACTGTATTTTAAAGTAGACAACCGCGTGGCGGTGTCGACGGTGGCCTCGAAGACGAGGTGCTCCTCCAAGATCTGGCGGTCGGCACGCATGGCAGCCATAGCGACCTCGTGCGCGCGTGCGGCCGCGATTTGCTTCTCCGCTGCCAGATGCTACTGAGCTCCATGTTATACTGCGTGCAAAATGGATGTGGGCGGCGCTTAATTGGAGGAGGGGGACAGTGATTTCGGCGGAAGGTGTCGCGCCATCGGTCGGGGCATGTGGGACGGGGAAGGAGGAGGATGGTGTGGGTGGGGTGTGGATTACCTGACCATATCGACGAGGCTGCACAGCAAGAAGAAGGGTCGGTGGCGAGGAGGCCGCGCAGCAAGAAGAAGGGTCACCGGCGACGAAGCGGCGCTACAAGAAGAAGGGTCGCCAGCGAGGAGGCGGCGCTGCAAGAAGAAGGGTAGCCGGCGAGGAAGCAACGCTGCAAGAAGAAGGGTCGCCGGCGCGGAGGCTGAGCTGCCAGTAAGCAGCAATGAAGTATTAAACTTGGAAAGCAAGGAGGAACACTGGAAATGTGGCTTTTGGTGGGAGGGAGGGGGTGGGGAGATAGATATTTCCGCGGTGGACTGTAGACGACGAAGCTTCCTGCGTAAGCCAGACAAGACGGTGCGCCAAGATATTTTATATCGCATCCCACACGATTCTTTCTAGTAAACTGTTTGTGGTATACCTGATTTTTTCATTATGTTTTGAAAGACAAAATGGTGTTACTGAGGGAAAGGATGGTGAAGTGTATGCTAGAACATTTATGTACAGTGAACATGCAACTACATGAGTGTCGTGTTTAAATTTGGCATTATTTTGGGTTCGTTTGGCATTTTTATGCATTAATTGAGTTTCTAGGCATTTAATGTGCATAATTCAAATTTAAACTAAAAGCACATGCTCCAGTGCACCAAAGTTGGTTGAAAATCACATGTGTGTCCTTGGGTGAATTTCTAGGTCCCATGCAAGAAATGGGAATGAAATTCAAACATCTGGGTGTCGTGGCTCAGCCGGAAATATTGAGAACTTGGTTTTTTAATTCATGTAAATCCAAAACATGCCTGAAAATCATGAAACTTGGCATGGTGTCATGACATGGCACCAACATGCTGTGATAAAATTTTTGGCCGAATTGGGACAAGCTTTGGTACAAGCTTCTTGCAAACCGGAGCTTCTCTCAAGAAGGATCGTGGTTCCGAGAGGGAACGTGTCACCTCCGTGTGCGAAACGACATACGTACACTGCCTTCTCCCGCCTTAATTTTTTTACACAGGCAGATTAGACCAAATAGAAGTATCGTGCTAAATTTTGGAATTATTCCGGGTTCGTTTGGCCTTTTTTATACATTAATTGAATTTCTGGGCATTTAATGTGCATAATTCAAATTTGAACTACAAGCACATGCTCCAGTGCACCAAAGTTGGTTCAAAAATCACATGTGTGTCCTTGGGTGAATTTCTAGGTCCCATGCAAGAAATGGGAATGAAATTCAAACATCTGGGCGTCGTGGCTCGGCCGGAAAGATTGAGAAACTTGGTTTTTTAGTTCATGTAAATCGAAAACACGCCTGAAAATCATGAAACTTGGCATGGTGTCATGACATGGCACCAACATGTTGTGGTAAATTTTTTGGCCGAATTGGGACAAGCTTTCGTACAAGCTTCTTGCAAACCAGAGCTTCTCTCAAGAAGGATCGTGGTTCCGAGAGGGAACGTGTCACCTCCGTGTGCGAAACGACATACGTACACTGCCTTCTCCCGCCTTAATTTTTTTACACAAGCATAGTAGACCAAATAGAAGTATCGTGCTAAATTTTGGAATTATTCTGGGTTCGTTTGGCCTTTTTTATACATTAATTGAATTTCTGGGCATTTAATGTGCATAATTCAAATTTGAACTACAAGCACATGCTCCAGTGCACCAAAGTTGGTTGAAAAATCACATGTGTGTCCTTGGGAGAATTTCTAGGTCCCATGCAAGAAATGGGAATGAAATTCAAACATCTGGGCGTCGTGGCTCGGCCGGAAAGATTGAGAAACTTGGTTTTTTAATTCATGTAAATCCAAAACACGCTTGAAAATCATGAAACTTGGCATGGTGTCATGACATGGCACCAACATGTTGTGGTAAATTTTTTGGCCGAATTGGGACAAGCTTTGGTACAAGCTTCTTGCAAACCGGAGCTTCTCTCAAGAAGGATCATGGTTCCAAGAGAGAACGTGTCACCTCCGTGTGTGAAACGACATACGTACACTGCCTTCTCCCGCTTTAATTTTTTTACACAGGCAGATTAGACCAAAAAGAAGTATCATGCTAAATTTTGGAATTATTCCGAGTTCGTTTGGCTTTTTTATACATTAATTGAATTTCTGGGAATTTAATGTGCATATTTCAAATTTGAACAACAAGCACATGCTACAGTGCACCAAAGTTGGTTCAAAAATCACATGTGTGTCCTTGGGTGAATTTCTATGTCCCGTGCAAGGAATGGGAATGAAATTCAAACATCTAGGCGTCGTGGCTCGGCCGGAAAGATTGAGAAACTTGGTTTTTTAATTCATGTAAATCCAAAACACGCCTGAAAATCATGAAATTTGGCATGGTGTCATGACATGGCACCAACATGCTGTGGTAAAAAATTTGGCCGAATTGGGACAAGATTTGGTACAAGCTTCTTGCAAACCGGAGCTTCTCTCAAGAAGGATCGTGGTTCCGAGAGGGAACGTGTCACCTCCGTGTGCGAAACGACATACGTACACTGCCTTCTCCCGCCTTAATTTTTTTACATAGGCAGATTAGACCAAATAGAAGTATCGTGCTAAATTTTGGAATTATTCCGGGTTCGTTTGGCCTTTTTTATATATTAATTGAATTTCTGGGCATATAATGTGCATAACTCAAATTTGAACTACAAGCACATGCTCTAGTGCACCAAAGTTGGTTCAAAAATCACATGTGTGTCCTTGGGTGAATTTCTAGGTCCCATGCAAGAAATGGGAATGAAATTCAAACATCTGGGTGTCGTGGCTAGGCCGGAAAGATTGAGAAACTTGGTTTTTTAATTCATGTAAATCCAAAACACGCCTGAAAGTCATGAAACTTGGCATGGTGTCATGACATGGCACCAACATGCTGTGGTAAATTTTTTGGCCGAATTGGGACAAGCTTTGGTACAAGCTTCTTGCAAACCAGAGCTTCTCTCAAGAAGGATCGTGGTTCCGAGAGGGAACGTGTCACCTCCGTGTGCGAAACAACATACATACACTGCCTTCTGCCGCCTTAATTTTTTTACATAGGCAGATTAGACAAAATAGAAGTATCGTGCTAAATTTTGGAATTATTCCGGGTTCGTTTGGCTTTTTTATGCATTAATTGAATTTTTGGGCATTTAACGTGCATAATTCAAATTTGAACTACAAGCACATGCTCCAGTGCACCAAAGTTGGTTCAAAAATCACATGTGTGTCCTTGGGTGAATTTCTAGGTCCCATGCAAGAAATGGGAATGAAATTCAAACATCTGGGCATCGTGGCTCGGCCGGAAAGATTGAGAAACTTGGTTTTTTAATTCATGAAAATCCAAAACACGCCTGAAAATCATGAAACTTGGCATGGTGTCATGACATGGCACCAACATGCTGTGGTAAATTTTTTGGCCGAATTGGGACAAGCTTTGGTACAAGGTTCTTGCAAACCGGATCTTCTCTCAAGAAGGATCATGGTTCCGAGAGAGAACGTGTCACCTCCGTGTGCGAAACGACATACGTACCCTGCCTTCTCCCGCCTTAATTTTTTTACACAGGCAGATTAGACCAAATAGAAGTATCATGCTAAATTTTGGAATTATTCCGGGTTTTTTGTCTTTTTTTATACATTAATTGAATTTTTGGGCATTTAATGTGCATAATTCAAATTTGAACCACAAGCACTTGCTCCAGTGCACCAAAGTTGGTTCAAAAATCACATGTGTGTCCTTGGGTGAATTTCTAGGTCCGATGCAAGAAATGGGAATGAAATTCAAACATTTGGGCGTCAAGGCTCGGCCGGAAAGATTGAGAAACTTGGTTTTTTTAATTCATGTAAATCCAAAACTTGCCTGAAAATCATGAAACTTGGCATGGTGTCATGACATGGCACCAACATGTTGTGGTAAAATTTTTGGCCGAATTGGGACAAGATTTGGTACAACCTTCTTGCAAACCGGAGCTTCTCTCAAGAAGGATCGTGGTTCCGAGAGGGAATGTGTCACCTTCATGCACAAAACGACATACGTACACTGCCTTCTCTCGCCTTAATTTTTTTACACAGGCAGATTAGACCAAATAGTAGTATCGTGCTAAATTTTGGAATTATTCCGGGTTCGTTTGGCTTTTTTTATACATTAATTGAATTTCTGGGCATTTAATGTGCATAATTCAAATTTGAACAACAAGCACATGCTACAGTGCACCAAAGTTGGTTCAAAAATCACATGTGTGTCCTTAGGTGAATTTCTAGGTCCCATGCAAGAAATGGGAATGAAATTCAAACATCTGGGCGTCGTGGCTCGGCCGGAAAGATTGAGAAACTTGGTTTTTTAATTCATGTAAATCCAAAACACGCCTGAAAATCATGAAACTTGGCATGGTGTCATGACATGGCACCAACATGCTGTGGTAAATTTTTTGGCCGAATTGGGACAAGCTATGGTACAAGCTTCTTGCAAACCGGAGCTTCTCTCAAGAAGCATCATGGTTCCGAGAGAGAACTTGTCACCTCCGTGTGCGAAATGACATACGACATTGCCTTCTTCCGCCTTAATTTTTTTACACAGGCAGATTAGACCAAATAGAAGTATCGTGCTAAATTTTGGAATTATTCCGGGTTCGTTTGGCTTTTTTTTATACATTAACTGAATTTCTGGGCATTTAATGTGCATAATTCAAATTTGAACTACAAGCACATGCTCCAGTGCACCAAAGTTGGTTGAAAAATCACATGTGTGTCCTTGGGTGAATTTCTAGGTCCCATGCAAGAAATGGGAATGAAATTCAAACATCAGGGCGTCGTGGCTCGGCCAGAAAGATTGAGAAACTTGGTTTTTTAATTCCTGTAAATCCAAAACACGCCTGAAAATCATGAAACTTGGCATGGTGTCATGACATGGCACCAACATGCTGTGGTAAATTTTTTGGCCGAATTGGGACAAGATTTGGTACAAGCTTCTTGCAAACCGGAGCTTCTCTCAAGAAGGATCGTGGTTCCGAGAGGGAAGATGTCACCTCTGTGTGCGAAACGACATACGTACACTGCCTTCTCCCGCCTTAATTTTTTTACACAGGCAGATTAGACCAAATAGAAGTATCGTGCTAAATTTTGGAATTATTCCGGGTTCATTTGGCCTTTTTTATACATTAATTGAATTTCTGGGCTTTTAATGTGCATAATTCAAATTTGAACTACAAGCACATGCTCCAGTGCACCAAAGTTGGTTCAAAAATCACATGTGTGTCCTTGGGTGAATTTCTAGGTCCCATGCAAGAAATGGGAATGAAATTCAAACATTTGGGCGAAGTGGCTCGGCCGGAAAGATTGAGAAACTTGGTTTTTTAATTCCTGTAAATCCAAAACACGCCTGAATATCATGAAACTTGGCATGGTGTCATGACATGGCACCAACATGCTGTGGTAAATTTTTTGGCCGAATTGGGACAAGCTTTGGTACAAGCTTCTTGCAAACCGGAGCTTCTCTCAAGAAGGCTCGTGGTTCCGAGAGGGAACGTGTCACCTCTGTGTGCGAAACGACATACACTGCCTTCTCCCACCTTAATTTTTTTACACAGGTAGGTTAGACCAAATAGAAGTATCGTGCTAAATTTTGGAATTATTCCGGGTTCGTTTGTCCTTTTTTATACATTAATTGAATTTATGGGCATTTAATGTGCATAATTCAAATTTGAACTACAAGCACATGCTCCAGTGCACCAAAGTTGGTTGAAAAATCACATGTGTGTCCTTGGGTGAAAATCTAGGTCCCATGCAAGAAATGGGAATGAAATTCAAACATCTGGGCGTCGTGGCTTGGCTGGAAATATTGAGAAACTTGGTTTTTTAATTCCTGTAAATCCAAAACACGCTTGAAAATCATGAAACTTGGCATGGTGTCATGACATGGCACCAACATGTTGTGGTAATTTTTCTGTCCGATTTGCGAAGGCGCACACATTAACAATCAACAAAGTCATTTTGGAACAAGTGCTGTCACGTTACAAATCGGAAACACAAGTATTATTGAAATCATGGGCGTTCTACGTACCAATTACGTGCCGCCACAGGTCCCCTTTTTTTATTGGCTAGGAGGTGTCGTGCGGGGTAGCTATTTGAGTACGGGAGGCGTGCGATCAGACCCCTGCGCGTGCCATCAGGAGGAGAGCCCTTTGACCTCTATCCGCTGCGCACCTCCCTCCTAACGTCTCCATTAATGGCTCACGGCGTGGCTATGTCTCACTGGACTGAGATTTAAGAGAGAAAAAAGAAAATCTGAAAAGAAAGTTTTGCACGAATCTTGATGTAAGATCCGACGGACCTATATAGCATCGAATGTGACTTATAGCAAGACTGGTGAATATAAGGACAATGATAGTGGATAATAATTGTCTTACATATTTAGGAACATAATTTAAAAAGCCACATGCGGCAACGCCCAAAATACACAAGGGCAAAAGAAGAAGGAAGACAACGATCTGGCTCGCTTTCTCGGCCGCGTATGTGGTGTTCGCACCATAGGGTGCACCGCAATAGGCAATGTCAGCACACGTCTTGTTCCAACAAACGTGCGTGCTCGTTATTACCATCGTGCATGCTTCTTTTAATTAGAATGTGTGCCCATCTAGCGCACACACGTTGATCTGTCTAACTATTTCTGTTTGTTGTGGCTAATCGCAAACAGTTCATCCATGTGAAGTGTATGCCATCAATCGCAGACACTTTGATCTGGCTGACCGTTTCTGTTCTGTTGCCTAATCGTAAACAGTTAATCCTTCTGAAGCGTATGCCCTCAATCGCACACACCTTTATCTAGCTGCCCGTTTCTGTTGTTCCTCCTCATCACAAACAGTTAATCCGAGTGAATTGTATGTCGTATATTGCACACACCTTCATCTGGCTGCCCGTTTCTTTTGTTTTGCCTCATCGCAAACAGTTCATTGAACTGAACCGTATGCCCCTCATTGCACACGCAACTAAAATCGGAACCGTGTTTGATGCATCCGTCATCGCAAACATTTTGCACCTTTTTTGACGGTTTTTTTACATCACCGTTTGCGATGAATGCATGGCACACAGTTTTGTCAAAGGGTCTCTGATCGTAGTGTCGCGTTAGCAGCATCCTGCAGTAGTGAATGTTCATGCTTATGTGGACGACATTGTGGTTAAGTCAAGGAAGAAGGAGACCTTGCTTGTTGATCTGAAGGAAACCTTTGACAAGCTTCGGGTCTACAAGATGATGCTTAACCCGGCCAAGTGTGTTTTTGGCGTACCTGCAGGCAAATTGCTAGGTTTTCTGGTTTTAGAGCGGGGCATCGAGGCTAACCCAGAGAAGATCAAGGCCATCACCTCTCTGTCTAAGCCGGCCTGTATCAATGATGTTCAGCGCCTGGCGGGTCGTATTGCAGCCCTGAGCCAGTTTATAAGCCTCCTAGGTGAGAAGGCGATTCCTTTGTATTAGACGATGAAAAAGACTGACGACTTTGTCTGGAGTGATGCTGCTAACGAGGCTTTTGAGGCGCTTAAAAGGCAGTTGGCTGAGCCACCCATCTTGGCTGCTCCGATTGACAAAGAGCCTATGCTCCTATATGTGGTGGCTAATAATAAAGCTGTCAGTGTGGCAGTTGTTGTGGAGCGCAAGGAGGCAGGGAAAGAATACCCAGTCCAGCGGCCGGTTTATTATGTCAGTGAACTTTTAACAGAGTCCAAGCAGAGATACCCACACTGGCAGAAATTGGTATTTGGAGTGTTCATGGCGAGTCGCAAGTTGAAGCACTATTTCCTTGGACATTCGATCACGGTGGTCAGTTCAGCCCCTCTGGGAGATATCATACAAAACAGAGAGGCTACAGGCCGGGTTGCTAAGTGGGCAATTAAGCTTGGGCCACATCATCTGAAGTATGTACCCAGGACTGCCATCAAGTCTCAAGCTCTTGTGGATTTCATTAATGATTGGACAGAGCTGCAAGCACATGAGGAGAAGCCAGATAACACATACTGGACAATACACTTTCATGGTTCCACGCAATTGGAAGGCTCGGGGGCTGGAGTTATTTTATCTTCCCCGCGAAGTCACAAGTTCTATTATGTTTTGAGGCTTATGTTTCTATGTACTAATAACGCAGCTGAGTATGAAGCTTTGCTCCATGGGCTCCACATGGCCAAGGAAATGAACTTGAGCCCGGTTAGGTGCTTGGGCGATTCAGACCTCGTTGCACAGCAAGTTTCACAGAAGTGGGATTCTAAAGACCCCCTCATGGCGGCTTATCGTCAGGCAGTCACCAACAGTGCTGGTCACTTGAAAGGTTATCAAGTGGATCACATCGACCGGCGGCTCAATGAGGCGATTGATGCTTTGTCTCGGCTTGGATCTCAGTGTAAGCCGGTCCCCCCTAATGTGTTCCTAGATGTGCTGCATAACCCATCTGTCAGGTTACCTTCAGAGGAAGACCTTGCTATTCCTGACCCAGAGGGGCAGCTGGTGGCGGCTTTGCGTGCTATTCTAGATTGGACTCTGCCTTATTTGGCTTACTTGACCAGGGGCGAGTTACCAGAAGATGAACTCTTGGCGCGGCAAATCATCCAGCGATCTAAGTCCATGACAATTGTCAATGGCGAGTTGCATAGGTGCAGCGTAATGGGCGTGTTTCAACGTTGTGTTTCCCCAAAGGAAGGCCGCGAGATTCTTCAAGAAATCCATGCTGGGGACTGTGGTCATCATGCCAGGTCAAGATCTCTAGTGGCTAAAGCTTTTAGACATGAGTTTTTCTGGTTGACGGCTCATGCTGATGCAGAGGATATTGTCCGAAAGTGTGATGGTTGCCAGAAATTTGCAAGACAGGCTCATGTGCCGGCTCAAGAGTTGAGGATGATCCCAATAACTTGGCCATTTGCGGTCTGGGGGCTTGATATGGTTGGACCCTTTAAGAGGTCTAAGGACAAGAAAACTCACCTACTGGTGGCAGTTGATAAATTTACCAAGTGGGTTGAAGCAGAGCCAGTGAGTAATTGTGAGGCGGTGACTGCAGTTCGGTTTATGAAAAAGCTGATCTTCCGCTTTGGTTATCCTCATAGTATCATCACTGATAATGGGACAAATTTGTCCAAAGGTGCTATGAAAGAGTTCTATCAAAGGGAGCATATCCAGCTTGATGTGTCGTCTGTAGCTCATCCACAGTCCAAAGGCCAAGCTGAGCGTGCTAACCAGGAGATACTAAAAGGGATCAAGCCCCGGCTCATGGTGCCTTTGGAGTGTACTCCGGGTTGTTGGGTCAAAGAGCTCCCTGCTGTTCTTTGGAGTATAAGGACCACCCCCAACAGATCAACAGGCTACACGCTGTTTTTCATGGTTTATGGTGCAGAGGCAGTTCTTCCAAGCGATATCCGTCATGACTCGCCCTGTGTGGTGGCTTACATTGAGGCAGATAATGAGAAGGCTCGGCAAGATGCTCTCGATGCTTTGGAAGAGGAACGTGATCTCACGGCGGCTCGATCAGCAATTTATCAGCAAGACCTACGTCGCTATCACAGACATAGAGTTCGAAACCGCACTTTCCAGGAGGGCGACTTAGTGCTCCGTTTGATTCAAGATCAGACAGACATGCATAAGCTTTCGCCGCCTTGGGAAGGGCCTTTTGTGGTTAGCAAGAACCTCAACAACGGGTCATATTATCTCATCGACATACGTGAGCACAATAAATCACGTACCTCTAAGGAGGAAACCAACAGACCTTGGAATATTGCTCTTCTTCGGCCTTATTACACTTGAGCCACCGGCTCTAGTCATTGTACATACACTCATGTATATAAATGTTATGATCAAATATAATAAAGCCGGCACCCCCGAAACTCGGGATCTCTGCCGTTTCATCTCGTATATCATGCATGAGTCTTTTATTTGTTGATCATAGGTCACTTAGGGGCTTCCAACTCAACGAGTTTAGCTTTCTCACCCGTTTGACTAGGGAAAAATGCCACAATATATTGGTTAAACCTACCTGTAAGCAAGATGCAACTCCGAACAGGTGACCCGCCGTACTCTTAACAAGTCAATCTTTATGACCCTGAAATTGTTAAGGTTAAAACGGCAGCTTAAGTCATGTGAGGGCCGGCTTACAGAAAGTGAGGATAAACCAAGGCTATCATGCCAAGCTTCATTGAAGCAAGACGCGAGCCTCGAAAGCCGGTCTTTTTTGTCGAGCCTCAAAAGTCGACTTATAATTTGTTTTACTATGCATATTTGTATGCTTTATTTTCTGTGATTACGGGAATAATTTTTGCTCTTGATCATGTTTTTGCAATGACTATGAGTCGCCGGGTCAAACGAACTCCGGGTTAGCATTGATCCATATTGAGCCCCTTTTTGGCCATGAGCCGTCGGGTTATTAACCCAATATTGCTTATAAGCAATATGAAATACTATGGCTATAAGTTGCCGGTTAGCGAGTTGCCGGGTTATTTTTAACAAAGTTACTGCATCAGCAGATCAAGTTGGCACACTTCTTCAAAGGACAGTGCTAGTACAAGTTTTATGAAAGACAAAGACATTCAAGGCAGATCATTAACATAGATATTGGATCATAAGTTCAACACACGTGCGCGAAGGCACGAGAGAGCAACCAGGTGTTCATTAAGCCTATTACAAGGCTTCAGTTGAGCCCAAAAGTTTCAACCAAGTTTTTTAGGAGTTGCATTACTCCTGTAAGCCGGCCCCTGTGCCGTCCGGGTTATGGTCCTCCTGGTTAGAATCATGCTGACCCCCTGTCATTGAAGTCCCCGGGTCATCCTGTGCCGGCTCTTCCTCGCCTTCGATCTAAAGATTGTCCAGAGCCCAGTTGACACCAGTTAAAGCTTCAAATACGGCTTCATCATTGATGATAGGAGAAGGGTCGATGTCAGGGGCAAACATGTGCTTACGCCATTGCGGAGTCAAGTCTGACACGTTAAAAGAAGGCGCCTTGATTCGGGTGTTGCTGCTGTCGTAAGCCGGCTGATACTTTTTCAGGTTAAGATCTTGCACAAGTTGACACACCAATACCCGTATTTCTTTGATGCACTAAGCATAATCCGTCGGGGTAAATTCAGACCCGTCATCTTTACATTGCGGATACCCGGCGGCCATATCTTCAGGGTCCAGGTCTGTCAAATAAGCTTTCGTCTGGCTTAGCAAGATTATCGCTCCTGCTCGAGCGGCTGACATCTTTACCTCTTCAATTTGTTCGGGCATGGTTGACAATTGATCCAACACATCTTTTATGAGTTGCAGCGGTTTCTTGCCACCTAATACAGTCACAAGGGTGTGAAGAGTTCCTGCATATAGTTGTTCTGCTAAGGAATACACAGCTTTCAGCTTCATAAGCATATTCTGCCCAATATTGGCGCTCCTGGCACCTGCAACATGTTTTAAACATGAGTCACCGGGCAAGTTATATTCAAACATTCAAGCCGCCAGGCGGTTCATTTCTATTGATTCAAAGTTTAACTTACCAAAGATGGCTTCGGTCATTTGCGAAATATGGCGTTTTAAGCCAGTTAATTCTTCAGCCACTGGCTTCAATTGGTTTTCGGCGGCTTCTGCACGTTGGATCAAGGCTGCCTTCTCATTTTCAAAGGCCTTTCTCTCTGTTTCAAAGTCAGCCTTGATTTTCTCCAACTCCCCTAGAGAGGTTTGCAAGCTTGATTCGGCCTTGCTTCGTAGAGCCTGTTTAGAGTCCATCTTTTTTCTTAAGCCAGCTAAACTTAACTCGGCTGCGCTTAAGGCTTCCTGGAAAAATACAAAAATTATTTACCATATGATGAGCTAAGCCGGCGGAAATATTAAACCTGGTACCTGAGGGCTTTTATCAAATTAAGATTACTGAAGAAGTCCAAGCAGATTGCAAGCAATATACTTGGCACTTGGGGGCTAATGCCTGTCAGTTTTTTCTCCTTTCAATGAGTACAAGAAGACCCGACACATGTCAGGAAGATGAGCTGGCCCTTGGGGGCTACATGTCGAAACTTCAAAAAAATCATAATATTGAATGGTTCGACTCATCTCTGGAAGATGAGCCGGCCCTTGGAGGCTATAGGATATTTATTTTTCATCAAGCATGTATGTGAAGAACAGGCTTATCATCAATATGATAACCCAGCCCTTGGAGGCTACTCTACCAGAATTTAAGCTGGAGTTTTAAGTCTTAAACATACTCAGGTCTTCCTACGTTTAAGACTTGGGGGCTGCAGAAGGATATATGTATTGGGCAGTTGAGTTTACCTCATATTTTTTTCCTCATCATGTTAACCATGCCGGCTTCCATGTCACGGCTAGTAGAAAGGAGGGCCAAGTAGCCCGCATGCAGTTCTTCTGCGCTGAAGTCTTCATAATTTGGCAACTCCAGTTTGGACTTTCCCTTTTCAGATAAGGGCGCATCATCTTTGGCCATGACCTTAGTCAGCATGTTGGAGGCTTGGGGTGGATTAAAAGCCTCCCAGCAACGGTAATTTCATTATCCTTCTCAAGGGGAAGAACATCTTCCGCTGCCTTGGCGGCATTTGAAGCAGGAACGAGGCCTGGCGGGTCAAGATTATCTGCCGGGTTAGCCGCGGCATCCCTAGCTTCAGTCTCAGCTGGTTCATCTCGTTGGGGCAATTCCACTTGATCATTGTGGCGATCTTCAGGATTCTCAGCATGAGCCTCAGGGGTTACCAATATCTTCTCTTCTGACTCAGGGATCTCAGGGGTTATCGAAGACTCGCTTGTTTTCCTCTTCTTGCTCTTGGCTTTGGCCATGTGATCATGGTGATATGTTCACAAAATGCATGATGATAAGCAGTTAAGTACAGTTACTTACCTAAGATTTATAACCAAAGCCGGCAGCAGAGTGGAAGTCGAATCTCCTGAGGATAGGGGTGACTCCTGATAATTTGAATCAGAAGGGTTAAGAGGTTGCCTGATAAGGCCGGCTTTGGGTAAAGAAGGAGTTGGACCGTGTGGAACCTCATTATGCCGTTTGAGGGTAGATGGTTCATGAGGAAACCCGGCCACCAGATCACCAGAGCCGGCACTCCGAGTTTGGCGCCTCGACTCATACTGAGCTTTCTTCAAACTAAAGTTTGGGTCTGAATGAGCATCTGGATGAGAAAAGGGTACTTTCAGTACGACCCGCCTTATCTTCTTGGGAGACAAGGAGTCTGAGCCGGAAGAGATGGAAATTACCTCAGTGTCCTCGGCCCGGCTTGTAGCAACATCACCCTGAGAGTAAGAGGTGTCATCTAGTTCGATAAAGAGACGGCCAAGGGAGTCAAGTTCTACCTCTGATAGGACATCAGCTAGTGGTGACTCGCCCCTGGCTGCCGGCTCATCTGCAGCTGCCTTGTTCTTCTTCTTGGACAGGGTTTTTGTTTTGGTCACTTGGGTTTTCTTCTTCCAAAACGGAGAGTCGGACTGCATAATCAGATAAATTTAACAGATGGGATTTGTCAAAGTAATGATTCATAAGCCGGATAAGTAACTGCTCATATACTTACTGGAGAAGCCAGGTTGAGATTACAGAAAGGGGTCAGCCCCGTCTTGTTGCAGGTGTCTTGAGGCTCTCCAAGTAATTTCTTCACAATTTTGTTTATTTCATCAACGCCCAAGTCAATGTTGTTGTATCGCTGAGCGTCATTGGGACTACCAGAGTAGTTACACATCAAGCTGCTACGGTGGCTCAACGACAGAATCCTCCAAGCAACCCAACAATGGGTTAGATCGGCCCCAGTCAAGCAATGGGCTAGCAAAGCCCTGAGTTTTGAATACATAGGGGCAGTTTGAGCGTGTTCTTCTAGAATAACCCGGCTGGTGATATCAAAATCCATAGGCAGACGTTCTGCTCTATAACCTGGTAGGGGGTTCTCGCCGGCTGGGGTTGAATTTTTGTAGTAGAACCAAGTCTTGATCCATCCTTTGGGATGACTTGGAAGTGTAACTGGAGGAAAGGAGCCATTTCGCCGCCTTTGAACAGATACTCCACCAAGTTCTAAACTGGGGTTGTCAGCAAACTCCATTTGGCGGTTAAAATAGAAAAATTCCTTGAAGAGAGGAACGGTAGGCTCCATTTGAAGATACACCTCACAATACACTTGGAATTGGCCCACATTGGAAATAGAATTTGGACCAAGGTCTTGAGGGTGAAGACTAAAGAAGTGTAAGAAGTCCCGGAAGAATTTGGACCCGGGTGGAGAAAAGCCTCTAAGAAGGTGATCTACGAAGACCACTACCTCTCCTTCGCCGGGTTGTGGAGTTTCATCTCCAAGGGCAACCCGCCAGCCAATTTCCTCTTTAGCTGGTAGCAGGCCTTGGTCTTCGTAATCCTTGAGCATAAGTTCAGAGACTTGGGAAGCCACCCAATTACAATTGATGGGTTTTGACATGTTGAGCTGGTGGTACGAAAACAAAGTCTACAGAAGCATAAATGGCGGGTTATGTTGATTGGTATAAGTCGGCATTTAAACAGGACAATTTTTTATCACATGGCGGGTTATAATTACAATGATGAGCCGACACTTATAAGGGCGGCTTATGAAGATTGAAGACATCTACGTTTTTATTAAGTGTGGCATAAACAGGTTTCTACCGAAGCGGCTACAATTATGGATCTACAAACTGCTCAAAAAAGAGAAACAATTGCTAAACCTAAAGGTGAAGTATGGAAGCAGTAGTGGCCTGACCAATAGATTCTAAGGGGATCTAAGTACTTTCAGATGTAAAAATGGTGTCACTACTCCCGCCGCTATATCTCTGTGAGGAAATTTTACAAAACTACATCTCCGATGAACTCCGATGAATCGCTACAGATCTGTAGAAGGAGGGATGGCGCACCTAACGATCGCAGAAGATGGCGATGGTGTGTGGCTGGACAATGGCGATGGCGTCGTAGTCCTGGATGAGTTCGTCGGTGGCGGACGAACGGAGGCGGCGGCGCGGTGAAGACCTGAGCTCGAGGAGGAAGAAGCGAGGGGGCACGGTAAAGAGTGGAAAAGAGGGCCCCCCGCGTATATTTATAAGACAAAGAGTAAAAGGTAGGCGCGAGAATCGAGGGGGCGTAGTAAATTTGGAGCTAGAGGCGCCTCGATTTTCGGGCTAAGTGGATATATGCAAAGATCCGTTGTGATGTCATCATTGGTTTCCTGGTTTTCCGGTGAGTGATGTCATCAATGGGGAGGCAAGAAAATTACAAGTCTAAAAGTGTTGTAAGCCGACATGTCCTGACCCAAGAAGAGGCATACCGGATCATAAGATAAGCTGCCGGATTAAATGATGGAGATTGACATGAATGAAATTCAAATCAATCTGCGGCCTAATGTTGGGGATATAACCCCGTGATATAACCCGCCCTAATTGGGCCGGGTCATCCGGATGGCGGCTTAGGAGCAAGGATCCAGATGGGCTGAGGCGCCTAGGAACAAGACCCATAGGGCAGATCATGGAGTGGGCCGCCTTAGGGAACAAGCATCTGAAGATGGCGACTCTTAGCTCCCCAAGCTCAAGTCGCCCGGAGTTTCCTTACTTAGGGGACAAGTTGTAAACATGCTGAGTCACGGATCATAGTCCGACCCGGACTCTTGTAAGCTGGAGGCCTTGACCTGTATATAAAGGTGAGTCCCCGGCGCAGATAGATGAGGTGACAATCAATCGATAGCTAGGTCAAGCGAATCCGCTCCCTTGTAACCGATACGCAAGCAATAAGCAGAAAAGCAGGAGTAGGTATTTACCTCCACCGTGAGGGGCCGAACCTGGGTAACTCGTGTCTCTCGTCCCACTCAACCCCGACAAGCTAGTCACCGTTTGCGATGGCCTCACGTCTAAGTCCTCACACTAGGACATCTGCCGTGACAAAACCACGACAGTGTGCAAGCTTCAAAAATCAATCTATGGATGGAAGCAAGCATCAAGGAGCTGGAATCAATGTTTTGATGAAGTGGTAAAAGAGTTTGGCTTCATTAAAAATGTAAGAAACTTGTGTATACAAGAAGTTTAGTTGGAGCTCTATAGAATTTTTAATCTTATATGTGGATGAAATATTATTGATTGGAAATGCTACAAAGTTTCTTAGCACAATAAAAGACTATTTGAAGAGTGTGTTTTCAATGAAGGATTTAGGCGAAGCTGCATATATACTAGGCATAAAGATCTATAGAGATAGATCGAGACGTTTAATTGCTCTGAGCCAAAGCACTTACATTGACAAGATTTTAAATAGGTTTAAAATGTAAAATGCAAAGAAAGGTTTTCTTCCAGTGTCACATGGCACAACATTTAGAATCAATGTCCAAAGACAGTTGATGAGCGAGTGCAGATGCAATTGTCTCCATCATGTATGCTATGATATGTACTAGACGAGATGTTTTTTATGCACTAAGTGTTAGTAGCAAGTACCAAAGTGATCCTAGATTGGCTCACTGGGCAGCTGTTAAAAATACTCTTAAGTACCTCAGGAGGACAAGGACATGCTCCTAGTCTATGGAGGAGATGAAGAACTCGTTGTAAATGGTTACACCGATGCAAGCTTCATGACTGATATAGATGACTATAAATCTCAATCGGGTTATGTTTTCACCCTTAATGGTGGTGCGGTGGTTTAGAAGAGTTTCAAGCAAAACACTATTGCAGATTCGACGACAGAAGCAGAATACATTGCGGCTTAACAAGCTTCAAAGGAAGTAGTCTGGATCAAGAAGTTTCTTGAAGAAGTTGGTGTGGTTCCAAGTGCGATGAACCCAATGGCACTCTATTGTGATAATATTGGTGTCGTTTCTCAAGCAAAGGAACCAAGATCCCACATGAAGACCAGACATATTGAGCGCAAGTATCACATTATCTGATAGTATGTTGAGAAGGGTTTTGTGAAGGTCCTGAAGGTTCACACGGATTTGAATGTGTCAGACCCGATGACAAAGGCTCTACCACGAGCAAAGCATGAGCAACACCGGATTGCCATATGTGTTAAAGAGACTATGTAAACTAGATTATTGACTCTAGTGCAAGTGGGAGACTATTGAAAATATACCCTGGAGGAAATAATATTGTATTATTATATTTTCATTATTCATAATTAAGAGTTTATATTTCATGCTATAACAGCTATGATCCTGGAATATGCGATTCAGTAGAAAACTCATATGCACCTGTCAAATGATAAACGGTAAACAATAGGTTCCAGGTCTCGCCTCTAAGACTGGCTCAAGTGTTGTTAGTGATCACGTTTTCCAAATCTTAGAATATCATTAAGTGTAACGATAGTCCTAAAACAACATTGAGGGTATGATGTTAGAAGAACGATCATATTGAATCGACCCAAACTTGTCTGTTATACTTTGTGATTATATCGTCTGAAATCATCTGTTATAACACGGAGTGTTAGCATGTGTTTTAGTTCCTTAGACCATCAGAGTGTATCGGTCACTTCCTACTAGACGGTGGGCTTTGGGGTTGCTCAAACGTCATCTGTAACAAGGTGATCATAACAACAACTTTCAGGCTCACCGAAAAGTTTGACAAGTGAACGGATAGCTCGAGAGTGGGATTTTCTCCTCCGATGAAGGATAGATATTCTTAGGGCCCTCTTGGTGTGACGGAATCCATCATCGCCTTGCCAGACACAGGTGACTACGTCACGGGGATGCCAGAACACGTTAACGAGAAAGAAGAACAAAACCGGTAATAGGAGCAACAGTATAGTGAGCATGGTGATGACTCAGGAGGATACAGATGCACACCGGGTTTTGTAAAGTATGGCAAAGCAAAGGGAACACCTCATGATAACCAAAGGTTCACTCGAATATTATTCGTGTAATCATAGGGACCGATATGGATGTCCACGGTTCTGCTATCGGTCACTAAACAAAGGGGTTTCGTTCATGTCTATGATTTACCGAACGTACGGGGTCACAAGCTTAAGGTAATCACGATCGGCTGACTGTTAGTGGTATGGGAATGATGAGAATTGATATGTCTCCATCGTATCTACTTTTCCAAACTCTTTTGCCCTTGTTTTGGACTCTAATTTTCATGATTTGAATGAAACTAACCCGGACTGACGCTATTTTCAGCAGAATTGCCATGGTGTTGTTTTTGTGCAGAAATCAAAGTTCTTGGATTGACCTAAAAATTTACGGGGAATTTTTGTGGAATATATAAAAAATATTGGCGCAAGAATTAACTAGAGGGGGGCCACCTAGAGGCCGCAAGCCCTGGGGGGCGTCCACCCCCCTGGGGCGCGCCTACCGGGCTTGTGGGCCTCCTAGACCTCCTCCGACCCTAACTCCAACTCTATAAGTACCTATTCGGGGTGAAAAAAATCAGAGAGAAGGATTCATCACGTTTTACGATATGGAGCCGCTGCCGCCTCCTGTTCTTCATCGGGAGGGCTGATCTGGAGTCCGTTCGGGGCTCCGGAGAGGGGGATTCGTCGCCATCATCATCATCAACCTTCCTCCATCGCCAATTTCATGATGCTCACCGCCGGGAGTGAGTAATTCCTTCGTAGGCTTGCTAGACAGTGATGGGTTGGATGAGATTTATCATGTAATTGAGTTAGTTTTGTTAGGGCTTGATCCCTAGTATCCATTATGTTCTGAGATTGATGTTGCTATGACTTTGCTATGCTTAATGCTTGTCACTAGAGCCCAAGTGCCATGATTTCAGATCTGAACCTATTATGTTTTCATGAATATAAGTGTGTTTTTGATCCTATCTTGCAAGTTGTAGACACCTATTACGAGTTATGATCCGCATACCTCAAGGTGACAATAATTGGGATTCTTTTCGGTGATTATCGTAGTTTGAGGGGTTCATGTATTCACTAAGTGCTAATGCTTTGTTCCGGTTCTCTATTAAAAGGAGGCCTTAATATCCCTTAGTTTCCTTATGGACCCCGCTGCCACAGGAGGGTAGGACAAAAGATGTCATGCAAATTCTTTTCCATAAGCACGTATGACTATATACGGAATACATGCCTAAATTATATTGATGAATTGGAGCTAGTTCTGTGTCGCCCTAGGTTATAATTGTTGCATGATGAATGACATCCGACATAATTATCCATCACTGGTCCAATGCCTACGAGATTTTCACATATTGATCTTTGCTAAGTTACTTTTGTCGTGCTGCTGTTGCAATCACTACAAAACTGTTACTGCTACTGTTACCATTGTTACCGTTACTTCCATACTTCTTTGCTACTAAAAACTTTGCTGCAGATACTAAGTCTTTCAGGTGTGGTTGAGTTGACAACTCAACTGCTAATACTCATGAATATTCTTTGGCTCCCCTTGTGTCGAATCAATAAATTTGGGTTGAAAACTCTACCCTCAAAAACTGTTGCGATCCCCTATACTTGTGGGTTATCAAGACCTTTTTCTGGCGTTGTTACCGGGGAGCATAGCTATATTTGCTGAGTCACTTGGGATTTATATCTATTGATCACTATGAAGAATTTGAAGGATACCAAAACCAAGATTTTTCCCTCTACTACGAGGGAAGGTAAGGAACTGCCATCACACTCTACACTTGATTCACCTTCTGTTTTGAGTAAGCTTGTGACACCACCACCTGCTAGTAATCCTAATATGTCGCAAGTAATTGATGATGCTACTTCTGCCATGAATGATACTTATGATGAAGCTAGTACTTTGCTTGATAAGACTGTGCCACTAGGTGAATTTCTTGATGAACAACTTGCTAGAGCTAAAGAAATCGAGAATGCTGAAACTGATGATATTATCGAAACTGAAGATTATGATTCTCCTCCTAGATATGAATTGCCTGATATACCTGAGGGTTATGTTATGGATGGAGAAGTAGCTAGAGACTTTCTTGCTTGTAAGGATAGAGATGATCTTAAGAAATTATTATGCAAGTGGAAAGAAAAATCTTTGAATGCTAGAATGCAATATGATCCTAAGTTTGCTACTTCACCTATCTTTGTTACTAATAAGGATTATGATTTCTCTGTTGATCCTGAGTTAATTACTTTGGTTGAATCTGATCCTTTTCATGGTTATGAATCTGAAACTGTTGTGGCACATCTTACTAAACTGAATGATATAGCCACCCTATTTGCTCATGAGGAAAAAAAATTGCTATTACTATATTCTTAAGTTGTTTCCTTTCTCATTAAAGGGTGATGCTAAGATATGGTTTAATTCTCTTGCTCATGGTTGTGTGTGTAGTCCCCAGGATATGATATATTACTTCTCTGAAAAATATTTTCCTGCTCATAAGAAACAAGCTGCCCTTCAGGAAATATTTAACTTTGTGCAAATTGAAGAAGACAGTCTCCCACAAGCTTGGGTAGGCTTCTCCAATTACTTAATGCGTTGCCTGATCATCCCATCAAGAAAAATGAAATACTTGATATCTTTTATAATGGACTAACCGATGCTTCTAGGGACCACCTAGATAGTTGTGTTGGTTGTGTTTTTAGGGAACGAACCGTTGAACAAGCTGAAGAATTATTGAATAATATATTGAGTAATGATAATGATTGGACTCTTCCTGAACCACCTCCTAAGCCAACTCTGAAGAAGAGAGGTATTCTATTTCTCAGTCCACAAGATATGCAAGAGGCAAAGAAATCTATGAAAGAAAAAGGTATTAAAGCTGAAGATGTTAAGAATTTACCATCTATTGAAGAAATACATGGTCTTAATGCTCCGACACAGGTAGTAGAGGTAAATTCTCTCTATAGATTTGATGATGGTGATATTCCCTATAATAAATCTGCTAGTCAATGCTTGGATGAATTTGATAACTTTATTGTTAAACAAGAAAACTTCAATGCATATGTTAGTAGACAATTGAAATGTAATGCTTATATGCTTGAACACTTGAGTGACTATATGTTTAGAACTGTTAATGAGCTTAAGGTTGTTAGTAAACATGCTTCCATGGTAAAAACTCAAGTAGAACAAGTACTGAGGGCACAAAATGATTTGCTTAATGAGATGAATAATAAAATGCATGATCCTGCTGTTAGAGTTATGACTAGAGGTGGTAAAATGACTCAGGAACCTTTGTATCCTGAGGGCCATCCTAAGAGAATTGAGCAAGATTCTCAGAGAATTAATACTGATGCACCTAGTCCATCTAAAAATAAAAAGAAGAAGAAAGATGGTAGGACTTTGCATGCTTCTAGTGAACCTATTATAGACACACCTGAAAACCCAAATGATATTTCTATTTCTGATGCTGAGACACAATCTGGTGATGAACATGAACCTAGTAATAATGATAATGATGATGTTCATGTTGATGCTCAACCTAGTAATGATAATGATGTGGAGATAGAACATGCTGTTGATCTTGATAACCCACAACCTAAGAATAAAAGATATGATAAAAGAGACTTCATTGCTAGGAAACATGGTAAAGAAAGAGAACCATGGGTTCAGAAACCCATGCCCTTTCCTCCAAAACCATCCAAGAAAAAGGATGATGAAGAATTTGAGCACTTTGTTGACATGCTTAGACCTGTATTTTTGCGCTTACGTTTGACTGATATTCTGAAAATGTCTCCTTATGCTAAGTATATGAAAGATATTGTTACTAATAAAAGAAAGATACCGGAAGCTGAAATTTCCGCCATGCTTGCTAATTATACATTTAAGAGTGGAATACCTAAGAAACTAGGAGATCCTGAATACCAACTATACCTTGCTCCATTAAAAGAAACTATGTTAGAACTACTCTGTGTGATCTTGGAACCGGTGTTAGTGTTAGGCCTTTCTCTTTGTATCGAAGACTTGATTTGAATAAGTTGACACCAACTGAAATCTCTTTGCAAATGGCCGATAAATCAACCTCTATACCCGTCGGTGTTTGTGAGGATGTACCTGTCGTAGTTGCAAATGTCACTATCTTAACGGACTTTGTAATTCTTGATATACCCGAGGACGACAGTATGTCGATCATCCTTGGTAGACCCTTTGTGAATACTGTAGGGGATGTTATTGATTGCAATAAAGGCAATGTCAGTTTTCATGTCAATGCTAATGAGCATACGGTACATTTTCCGAAGAAACAACCTCAAGTGAATAGTATCAACTCTATCGGAGAAATTCCAACGATTGCTATTGGAGGTTTTAAATTCCCTATTCCTACTGTCCAAAAGAAATATGATATTCTTATTGTTGGGGACATGCATATCCCCGTTGAGGTAACCTAGTGTTATTCAAAAATTCTCCGGTTTCATGTCATTCGGAAGAAGTTTGTTAATAAGACTTGATCAACCTTATTAACGGATTCCTTTTGACGGGCCTGTGATGGATGAATTTAGGTGACACAACTTTCAGTACCCACTTTTTACTTTCTGTTATTTAGAATTAATAAAGTAGGAATGCTATTATTTTTCTATTTTCTAAATTATCCATGCAATAAAAAATGACCAGAAAATAAAAGTTCTCCGAATGCCCTGAAAATTTAGTATGATTTTTTCCGTAATATTAGAGAATTTTTGGCACTGAACTCATGTCAGGGGGGTATACCAGTGGGCCACAAGCCCACAGGACAAGCCCACCCCCCCCCCAGGGCGCATCTAGCAGGCTTATGGGTCCCACAGGGACCCCCTCACTTATTCCAGCCACCCATCCACTTCGTCTTCCACCAGAAAAAATCACACCATTGCTCAAACCCGTGTTCTTGCTCATCGTGCTGCCATTTTCGATCTCCTTGCTCAAAGCCCCATTTGCAAAACTGTTTTGGGAGATTGTTCTTCGGTATGTGACTCCTCCAATGGTCCAATTAGTTTTTGTTCTAGTGCTTTATATATTGCAAATTTTTGCTGCTGTGGCGACCATGTTCTTGAACTTGCATGTCAAATTTATATGGTCCAAAGTAGTTTTGTTGCATGATATAGCCTCTAGACACTTGTGGGAGTAGTTGCTATTAGTTTTGTTGAGTTTGGTTCACTGTTATTTTGAGTCACTAAAAATTTTAGAAATTTTTCAGAGGGAAAAAATGTTTACGAAAATATACCAAGGTGGTTCCTCAAGGAAGAAAGCCCTAAGGCTCGCGATACGTGAGCCAGACCTTGAACCACCGAGGGAGGCTCTAGTGCGGCCTTGCGACTGGTCGTCGAATCATTTCATGGCTCATGCAGGCTTTAAGGAGGAATTTGATGCGTACGTACAAAATGCTGGCCTTGAGGACTTCGTGTCAGATAAGTGCCGGCAATACTATCACCTTACTGATTCCTTTGTGCGGAGATTTGAGTTTACATCCAAGCGTAATACACATTCTGTTCTATTTAATCTATATGACAAATCATTTCAAATGGACCTTGAAGACTTTAATGAAATATGCAAAATCCTGCGATGGGGCATTCATAGTGAACCATTTAAATCTGATTGCACTGATTTCCTTGCTAGCATCACTAGGGGAGAAACTAGAAATGTAACACAAGCTACTATAGGGAGCATTCACTTTCCTGCTATACATTATTTTGCTCTCTTTATAGGTAGATGCATCAATGGTAAACATGATCATAGCCACCTTTGTGCATCAGATCTTAGCGTCCTCAAGAGTGCGGTAATAGATGATAAACGATATAACTTGGGGGCTATTATTGCACGCCGATTACATAATAATGCTAAAGATGGGGATTTCTTTGGTGGAATTTATACCACCCGATTAGCTAATTATCTCGGGGTACCCATAAGAGAAAATGATGTTGAGTCACCACCTGTTTACCTTGATTATAATGCTATGGTACATCACCAGTTTCTTGAGAGGAGCGAACAGCCTCTCCAGTACCGACTAATCTTTGACAGGGAGCATGTCTTCTATATTACGCTTCCCGCTCCTGCCTTCTTTGACTTTAAAGTGAAACGAAGATACTTCATAACACGAGAGGAGGCAGACGAGTATGAGAGGGCGAGGGAGACCGCCCGTCTTCATGAGGCAGCCCGCCAAGCGGTGGCATCTGCAACTCAGTACAACCCCAATTACGACTTTGGATATCCGCCAGGCCAGCCTTGGCCCTAGACCAACTTAGGCCAAAAGCCTAAGCTTGGGGGAGTACGTATTTTTCACCGACATTACATTCATGCATCACACATTCATTCCAATTATCGGTGTTCATACTTTTTCATTGTATCATCCATGTTAGTTTATTTTTCTTGGTTTCTTCTTGTGTGTTTGAAAAACTTTGAGAAAATCCAAAAAAACTAGTTTTCACTTCCTTTTAGTTTTCTTTCTAGTTCATTTAGTTGTAGTATTAAAAGAAAATCCAAAAAGATTTCTCGCTCTTCTTTTGCTTGTTGGGAGCTTTCCCGTGTAAATAGTTTTTCTTGTTTTTGTTTTCTTTCTCATTTATTTGCTTTCTTCTAGAAAAACAAAAACTCCAAAAATATTTCAGTGTGTTTCTCTGAATTTATTTCCTTTTCTTTGGGTCATAAGGAGAAGACCACGATGAAAATGTTGAGTGGCTCTCATATGCATTATTGTTGATCTAACGAAGAGCCCATATTACCTTGTCTTCTCCTCTGAATAAATGTTTGCAGATTCCAGCTTAGTCCAATGCACGTGCACTCTTATTATTATTCACATCGTTTGGTCGTGCAAGTGAAAGGCAATAATGACAATATTTGATGAAAGGATTGAGATGGAGAAAAGCTGGTACGAACTCGACCTATTTTGTTTTTGTAAATATGATTAGCTCATCGTTCCTGATTCAGCCTATTATGAATGAAATATGTTTGCAATGACAATTAGAGATTATAGTTACTCATGCCATGCTTAATTAGCTAGGAGTGTATAATGGTTTGTCTTGAGTGCCAACATGCATTTTAAAATTATTATGATGTAGTATGATAGGATGGTATCCTCCTCTGAATGATTCAAGTGGCTTGACTTGGCACATGTCCACGCATGTAGTTGAATCAAAACCAACATAGCCCCCACGATATTTAGGTTCATGGTGATTTATATCCTACTCATGCTTGCACTCAATGTTGATTAACCTCAATGCATGTTTATGACAGTTATCGCTCTCTAGTTGGTCGCTTCTCAATCTATTTGCTAGCCTTCACTTGTACTAAGCGGGAATACTGCTTGTACATCCACTTCCTTAAACCCAAAGTTGTTCCATATGAGCCCACCATACCTACCTATATGCGGTATTTACCTGCCGTTCCAAGTAAATTTGCATCTGCCAAACTCTAAACCTTCAAATAATAATCTGTTTTGTATGCCCGAATCGCTCATGTAGCGACTGGGGGCTGTCAGTATCTTCCATGCTACGTGGGTTATTCTCACGATAAGTGTTTATTCACTTGTCATTCACGAGAAAGTGGCTGGTAATTGGGATGCCCAGTCCTATGATCAAAATCAAAATCAAAATATAATAATGAAACAAAACTCCCCCAGGACTGTTGTTGGTATGGACGGCACCCGTGGATTCGGCTAGCCGTGGAGTGTGATTGATTGGTGGAGGGGGAGTAAAAACTTTACCATTCCGTTTGGGAACCGCCTATAATGTGTCTAGCATGGAAGATAGTGAGATCTCTTGGTTGTTATGCTGACAATGAAAGCATACCGCTCAAAATTATATTCATCTCTGTTGTAAAAGCTCCGAGCTCTGGCACCTCTACAAACCCCTACTTCCCTCTGCGAAGGGCTTATCTATTTACTTTTATTGTTGAGTCATCATCTTCTTATAAAAAGCACCATTTAGAGAGCACCACTGTCATTTATATGCTTAGTTATTAATTGATGTTGAGTATGACTGTGACTGGACCTCTTTTGCCATGAATTACAATGTCTAGTCGGTCCTTGATCTTCAGCGGTGCTCCGCATTTATGTTTTGCGGTCTCAGAGAGGGCTAGCGAGATACCATTTTGTCATATTGTATCATGATTGTTTTGAAAAAAGTGTTGTCATCCGAGATATCTTATTATTACTCGCTAGTTGATTATGTCATTGATATGAGTAAATGTGAGACCTAAATGTTATTGTGAATATGGTTAGTTCAGAATCTTTGTTGAAAACCTGAACATCAGTTAGACATATTTGCAACAACAAGATCAAACAGAGTTTATAAAAGTTTTTCTTTGTCACATTCAGTTTGTCAACTGAATTGCTTGAGCACAAGCAATGGGTTAAGCTTGGGGGAGTTGATATGTCTCCATCGTATCTACTTTTCCAAACTCTTTTGCCCTTGTTTTGGACTCTAATTTGCATGATTTGAATGAAACTAACCCGGACTGACGCTGTTTTCAGCAGAATTGCCATGGTGTTGTTTTTGTGCAAAAATCAAAGTTCCCGGATTGACCTGAAAATTTATGGAGAATTTTTGTGGAATATATAAAAAATACTGGCGCAAGAATTAACCAGAGGGGCCACCCAGAGGCCACAAGCCCTGGGGGGGCGCCCACCCCCTGGGGCGCGCCTACTAGGATTGTGGGCCCCCTGGACCTCCTCCAACCCTAACTCCAACTCTATAAGTACCTATTCGGGGAGAAAAAATCAGAGAGAAGGATTCATCACGTTTTACGATACGGAGCCGCCGCCGCCTCATGTTCTTCATCAGGAGGGCTGATCTGGAGTCCGTTCGGGGCTCCGGAGAGGGGTATTCGTCGCCATCATCATCATCAACCTTCCTCCATCGCCACTTTCATGATGCTCGCCGCCGGAAGTGAGTAATTCCTTCGTAGGCTTGCTGGACGGTGATGGGTTGGATGAGATTTATCATGTAATCGAGTGAGTTTTGTTAGGGCTTGATCCCTAGTATCCACTATATTCTGAGATTGATGTTGCTATGACTTTGCTATGCTTAATGCTTGTCACTAGGGCCCGAGTGCCATGATTTCAGATATGAACCTATTATGTTTTCATGAATATAAGTGTGTTCTTGATCCTATCTTCCACGTTGTAGACACCTATTACGAGTTATGATCCGCATACCCCAAGGTGACAATAATTGGGATTCTTTCCGGTGATTACCGTAGTTTCAGGAGTTCATGTATTCACTAAGTGCTAATGCTTTGTTCCGGTTCTCTATTAAAAGGAGGCATTAATATCCCTTTGTTTCCTTATGGACCCCGCTGCCACGGGAGGGTAGGGCAAAAGATGTCATGCAAGTTCTTTTCCATAAGCACGTATGACTATATACGGAATACATGCCTACATTATATTGATGAATTGGAGCTAGTTCTGTGTTGCCCTAGGTTATAACTGTTGCATGATGAATGACATCCGACATAATTATCCATCACTGATCCAATGCCTACGAGCTTTTCACATATTGATCTTTGCTAAGTTACTTTTGCCGTGCTGCTGTTGCAATCACTGCAAAATTGTTATTGCTACTGTTACCACTGTTACCGTTACTTCCATACTACTTTGCTACTAAAAACTTTGCTGCAGATACTAAGTCTTTCAGGTGTGCTTGAATTGACAACTCAACTGCTAATACTTGTGAATATTCTTTGGCTCCCCTTGTGTCGAAGAATCAATAAATTTGGGTTGAATACTCTACCCTCGAAAACTGTTGCGATCCCCTATACTTGTGGGTTATCAAGAATATATTTGTGGAACTGTTTCATTAATATCCGGAATAGTTTCGAGAGGTTCCGGAAGCGTTTCGGGGTCACCAGAAGGGTTTCGGTGAATATCGGGTAATACCGGGTATTACCGATTAATTATATATAGGTGGAAAGTGTTTTCGAGGATGTTAAATTATATATATATATATATATATAATGCTCTGGAAATTTTTAGAATGAATATATATTTAATTTAATATCAATGGGCCTAATAAGGCCAAGAGATGGAGAAGGAATTGTGCCACAAGGGCCCAATAGGGGAGGCGCCCCCCTTTTCCCTATGGGGAGGCCGAATCCTAGTGGGGGAAGGACTCCTCCTTCCCCTTTGGCCGGCGCAAGGGGAGGGGAGTCCTTCCCCCCTTTGTGGCACCCCCTCATCTCCCTAAACCTATATATACCACAAGATTTCCACCCTATGTGACACAAGTTTTGGAGCCTCCTCTAGTTGATCTAGTTCTAGTTCTTATTGGTCCTAATTGACTAATTAGAGCTAGCCCTAGCCACCTCTAATCCTCATAATTAGAAGCCCCGTGCGGTTCTAATCTCCTCCCTCTAATTCTCCGGCGATGATTAGCTCTGGACGGCGAACCGTTGCCGGATCGTGAAGACTGTACGCTTGCAACCAAGTAGAGAGGTTGTGCTTTTGGTCTTCTGTTCGAGGGCGGTTCGCGGGATCGTCATCAACGTTCGAGGGACTCCAAGTACAATCTATACCGACTCATCTACTCCCACTGCACTTCCGGAGTCGGTAACGATCGTTGATCCAAACCCTATATGCATCTTTATATTGTTCCTGGGTGATCGTAGGGCGAATTTTTTTGTTTTCTACTACGTTTTCCAACATGACAAATATGTCTTCTACTTTTGACTTTGGCCTCGCCAAGGTCAGTACGTCTACATCAATTCTCTGCCCCTGACTAGTGGGGCCCAGTGGACATTGGATGGCTAGGCAGCATGCTTCTCCAGGGAATCACCTTTGCCTACCATCCATTAGGACAGGAAGCTCTGAAATAACTTGCACGGATCGCATGGGTTACACCATCTCGATTCAATGTATCACATGCAAGTGTGAGGCCACTATGGTAACTGCAGTCCTACATAAGGGGAGGACGAAGGCCATGCATAGGGACAAATTGAACTAGGAGAAAAGGAAAGCAAGTAGCAGCAGAGAGAAGGAAGAGGAGAAAGAAGGAACATCCAACAGTTCAAGCGATGGAAAGAGAGAGAAAGAGCTTAGATGGTCATCTTGTAACAAATCATATACACCAATATATCAACAACAGAGCCTGTGGTGGGTAAAAACGTTATCTTTGGTTGATCACCAGAAGGAAGAACTTATGTAGTTTTTAGCCCCTAGACGAATCAAACAGGGGGTCATGTTTGACCTCTCGACGATATTGCCGTCGACACCTCCATCCCGTTGTCAACCTTGAACAATGGACGTTTTACTTCGACGGGGCGATGAAGTGCGTTGAGGCGGCAATCATAGTCGTCTCCCCCATAGGGAAGCAACTGAAGTATGCACTCCGAGTAATTTTCCTGGGATCGAACAATGCCGCTGAGTACGATATGCTGCGACACAAACTGCACATCGCTACTTCACTCAGGATCTGCTGTCCCATTGCTTATGGAGACTGAGATATGGTCGTCAAACAAGTAATGAAGGGGTGAACGTGTCAAGACCCGCCATGGAGGCATACTTCCAGGAAGTATGCCAGCTTGAAGCCAACTTTGGTGAACTTGAGCTCACACACGTGCTATGACGCTACAATGAGGTAGTGAACGAGCTCGCAAGGGCAGGCTATACCTGGGAGTCGGTCTCCAATGACATGTTTCTTCAACATTTGCATTTCCCCTCCGTTAAGAGAGGAAGTGCATGAGTCAGGATCCCAAGGGTCACCTCCTCCACAGGCAACTGAAGTGCCCTTCGTCATCAACTTCGATTCGACCAAATCTCTCATCTACTAAGTACATGGTATGAGGCACCCTCCCGGAAGACAAGGACGAGGCATAGAGTGTAGCTAGGCGCTCCAAGGCCTACACCGTCATCGTCGGGGAGTTTTACAAAAGGAGCACCTCCGGGATCCTCTAGTTGTGCGTATCAGAGTATGAGGGGAGGAAAATCACCGCACGGGGCTTTGCCCAGACAACGCTTGCTTGCAGCGGCGAGGGAGGGGGAGCTTTGGCGGAGGAGACGCGCCTCCTCCCGAGTCACCTAGGAGGCGATGCGGTGGCTAAGGGTGGTGGGGGGGTTTTTTCTGAATTTTTCAACCTCATGGAGAGTATTTCACATATACACATGTATGCTATTGAGAGGGCCATATCGTTGCTATGGATCATGGAGAAGAGGATGAGCCCGTCAACTGACAAACAAACAAGGGAAATGATTCCCTCCACTCGGTTGATCCAGCGTTGGGCGTCCGCAGCCTCCAGCACGCGATGCGTGTCCAATACATCCTTCTCATTTTATCTCTTCCCCAATCAGGTCCTTCTTCCCCATCTCCCGCAGCAGCACGAGCCTCGTCCCAATAACTTTTGTAGCAATGCCATGGCTGCCAATATCTCAAGCTCCTAGAATGCCACTGCTCACACGAGCCAGCCGGCCGCCGCCACGCGCTCACACGCGTCTGTGCTCGTCACCAGCCCGCACTGGCAGCCATCTTTCGCCGGCGAGGTGGGCCTCTGTCATCCTTCCCTTCCTGCTATTTTTCTCCGCCGGTTCGCTCACCTCAAGTTGCTTTTCAGGCCAGGCACGACTTGCCGACATGCTTCTGCAACAGCTGAAGCAGCGATGCTACTGCTCTGTTGCGGTCAGCAGCCGCGCTAGGCAACGGTGGCGGCGTTTCTACACATCATTTTCAGTTGCAAAATTTTATGCAACGTTACCTATGTTGTGATTTAAAGAAGACATTCAGCCGCTAGACTGTGTCAGATCCGACGGCTCGCGAAACGGCGGCCCGCTACGGACGACGGATCGTCTCCTTCCAAGTGGGGAAGGGCAAGGTGGACTTTTGGTACTAGAAAACAAACAAGCAGTAAACCTGCACCAACCACAGCATCCGCCCCTCAAGTTTCTTCCTCCGCGACACGTGCCGCCTTCGGCTCGGTCCAGTCCTGCCGTCTTCGCTGCCAGCAGACCAGCAGATAGGAACCAAGGTAGAAGAGGCAGCGATCTGCACGTGATCCACACCCACGCGCTGACTTTGCTGGGTACCACCACACAAAGCTGTCGACCACTACAAAAGATCTCTCAAAATGACATCACCCAACAAGCGCTTACAAAACAGACGAGTCCCACTCCCAACTGCCCACGAGGCTTGCTCCAATCGGAATGGGCAGTTTCGTTCTCAACTTCTCATGCTCTTCCTTCTTCATTACACCATTTGGTTCAAGATTTGCCTCACCAAACAACAAGAATCTGGTTTTCACCACAACACCACCAAGCCAACTCTGCTTTCCACACAGCAACCACACCAAGCAATTTCACATGCCTTCCCTTGGCTTGGCTCTTGTGCTGCTGGCCTCTTTGATCTCTCCGGCGAGCTCCTGCACGGGGCAGGAAAAGAGCTCCCTTCTCCAGCTCCTCGCCGGGCTCTCGCTGGACGGCGGCCTCGCCGCGTCGTGGCAGAGCAACACCGACTGCTGCACATGGGAAGGGATCACCTGCAACCAAGATAGGAAGGTCACCGATGTTTCGCTGGCTTCTCGAGGCCTCGAGGGGTCCATCTCGCCGTCCCTCGGCAACCTCACCGGCCTCTTGCGCCTCAACCTGTCACGCAACTCGCTGTCCGGCGCCTTGCCGCTGGAGTTGGTGTCATCCAGCAGCATAATCGTCCTTGACGTCAGCTTCAACCGCCTGACAGGAGCCCTGCATGAGTTGCCATCTTCAACCCCTACGCGGCCTCTGCAGGTACTGAACATCTCGAGCAACTTGTTTACAGAACAGTTCCCCTCCACCACATGGAAAGCAATGGAGAATTTGGTCGCACTCAATGCCAGCAATAACAGCTTTACTGGGCAGATACCAACGACGCCATGTGCGAGCGCGCCATCTTTGGCCGTGCTTGAACTCAGTTTTAACAAATTCAGTGGAAATGTCCCTCCAGGGCTCGGTAATTGCTCCGTGCTGAAGATGCTCAGCGCTGGCTACAACAACCTCCATGGGACTATTCCAGGCGAGCTCTTCAATGTCACCTCGTTAGAGCACCTCTCTTTGCCTAACAATTGGTTAGATGGAGCTGTCAATGGCATCGGCAAGCTCACAAATCTGGTCACCCTTGATCTTGGGGAGAATGGTTTCAGTGGCAACATTCCAGAGTCTATAGGTGATCTGAAGAGATTGGAGGAGCTGCAATTGGAACACAACAATATGTCAGGGGAGCTACCAACAGCTCTAAGCAACTGCACAAATCTCGTAACAATTGACCTCAACACCAACCGCTTCAGTGGAGAACTTAACAAGGTCAAGTTCGCGAGCCTGTCCAACCTAAGAAAATTAGATCTTCTTTTCAACGACTTCACCGGCAAAATTCCAGAAAGCATATACTCCTGCACCAACCTGACTGCACTACGGCTATCTTACAACCAATTCCATGGTCAATTGTCAGAAAAAATAAGCAATCTGAAGTCCCTCTCATTCCTATCACTTTCTAATAACTCGCTTACAAATATCACAAGGACACTTCAGATCCTTAGTAGTTCCAAGAGCCTCACCACCCTTTATATTGGATGCAACTTCCTGGATGAGACCATGCCACAGGATGACAGCATTGATGGTTTTGAGAATCTTCAGGTTCTTTCCATGAGTGAGTGTTCATTGTCTGGAAGAATACCTGATTGGTTATCAAAGCTCACAAATTTAGGGATGCTATTTTTGCAAAGCAATCAACTAACTGGACCGGTACCAGACTGGATCAGCAGCCTGAACTTGCTTTTCTATCTAGACATATCAAACAACAGCTTGACAGGGGAAATTCCAACTGCCTTAATGGAGATGCCAATGCTAAGATCAGACAAGACTGCAGCAAAGGTCTTCTTTGAGCTGCTTGTTTGGAACGAGAACACATTTATGCAATACCTCATGCTCAGTGCTTTTCCTAAAGTGCTTAATCTAGCCATCAATAATTTCACTGGTGTGATCCCAAAGGAGATCGGACAGTTAAAAGGACTCATTTCACTCAACCTGAGCTCTAATAGATTATCTGGAGAGATGCCAGAACAGATCTGCAACCTCACGAACCTGCAGGTGCTTGATTTGTCTGGTAATCAACTCACTGGTACAATTCCAACTGCACTGAAGAATCTGCATTTCCTTTCCATATTCAATGTTTCTAATAATGACCTGGAAGGCCCTATTCCAAACGTGGGCCAGTTTAGCACATTTCCGGATTCTAGCTTTGGTGGAAACCCAAAACTGTGTAGCCCTATGATCACAAACCATTGTGGTTCAGCAGAAGCAGGTCCGGTCTCCACAAAACACATAGGTAATGAGGTTATCTTTGCGATCGCCTTTGGTATTTTCTTTGGAGTAGGCGTCCTATATGATCAGATAGTCTTAGCGAGATATTTTGGCTAAAGCCTTGTAATTGTTCTCACCGCCCAAACCATGTGAGCTCAAGTGGTTCTCAGTTCAGCAAGACGATGTCAGTGGCTCCTGCCCTAGCAAGATCAACATCCCTGGTAAATCCAGTATCTCGAGTTACAGCCATTCAATCTGTACAGCATGTAAATGAAAATAGTTAGTGAGTTAGGAAATATCAAGAGTGTGTAATCCTACTATTTTTTGTAGAGAATATATAACCAGTCTTTCACTATTTACTTTGCTAAAGGTGATTGAATGTTCATCCAGGATCAGTGATGAATATATATATATATCATGCAAAATTGCCAGGGGCACCATACAACCATGAGAAATTTGCAGTTAGCATACTAACATGAAGTTGATATTTAACCAATAAAGCAGACTGGCAATTTAATAGATTATAAATAATTCATCATGGACAAAACAGGACAGAACACTAATAACGATACAGTTACCATCTAACTCTAATCGAGTCGGATCACAATTCTCCACAGAAAACAACACATGCTGAGAGAATTTCTGAAATGTGCACGAAGTTCCCAAATAGAGATGCTCGAATTGGTACTACAATGTCGCTGCCTGCGAGGATTTGCCTCTGCTTCGTCTTCATTTTTTTTCCTAAGGGGATTCTGCTTCACCTTCGTGTGATAGGAAGTGGGCCGAACTATGAATATGGGCCAAGACCACTGAGCTGTTTCCTTTTTTCCTTTTGAACTCTACAAAGACAACATCGTTTAATCTTGGAAATGTTCTAAAAATAATAATCTTAGAAAAAAGGCAACACTGTTTATTTATTTTATATTGTGCCGAAACACATACCGATAATTCCGTGTAATTTAGCGATGCAGAATAAAGCACCAAGAAGAAATAATTCCAAACATCATGGACAGCAAATTTCATGACCAACCTTTCATTCTAAAAGTTGTGCTAACAATACTGCACGGCAAACCAAAAAAGAAAAAATTGCACAGCAAATTAAAAATATGATGATAAATAGTTGACATCACCTGAGAAAGACCCCAGCAAGATCAATATCCCGGGCAAACTTGATCGCCTGAATCATTGTTCCATGACCAACCTTTGGTCTAACCTGTGTACTAAAAAAAAGTAGAAACTGGAATGAACTGAAGCGATGGACCAATCGGCAGATATGTGGATATAATCTGGAACCATATACTCTGAAACTGATTATGAGGTGGGCAACTTCAGCAGTGTGTAACGAATACAATTTTCAGAGTATGTGCAATTTTTTTTTAATTCATCGACAAGTTCACTCTCTGTAATATGTAATTCGGCATAGTATCGTGTAATCAGAGATTTCTTAGTTGCATTGACACTTGACAGTAAAGAAATCTAAGAAGATGACAATACATCATGTTGTACACCAATGTGACTTCTGTTTCTTATTCTTTTTCGCCGAGCGGCGCCGCTTATTTGGGTTCGCAGGGATTCAACTTCAAGAACTTGATGAACCTGCAAAGCGTCTGGTAATGGCGTTGAAAAATGTTGGCAGATAATACTATGCCATGTTCCTACTCACAAGGAACAGAGTGCCAGCAACTTGACTATGCCATGTTCCTACTCACAAGGAACAGAGTGCCAGCAACTTGAGGCTTCTTTCAATCAGAACATAAATATTATAAGCCAAATGTATTTTGCCCTCAACCATAAAGGGAATATTTGTGACCACGTGTACAGTGACATTCTTCTTTCTTTGTCATTCTACACTGATCACTGACAGAAGCACAGGTAGGAAGGAACCCCAGATTTGACAAGATAATTATCACCAGTCCACCCTAATGTATTGATCTACTCGGACTGCACTATACCAGTGGATGAATCACTGAAGGCGCTCAACCAAGAGCTGGGCATGCCACACACCTTCATCCATGGCTTCTTGGCTCAGCTCGCCACGTCCCCGTCATGTTCTGGGAGAAGTGAAAATATTCGACTGCATACACCTCTGCACTAATTAACAATTGCAAAGGAATTGAAGTGCCACTACACATACTGAAGAGCATCAAAACAAATTCAGACCCATATGAATATTTCCTATGCTGGTTATTTGATTGGTAGGATTGTAATACTAAGAAGACACTATTAAAGATTATGTTGTCCTTATCATGGATTAGAATGAAATGCGGCTGCTTCTCATTCAATCTTCGGAAGAAAAAAAGACACCACTTGTTTATTATACACAATTAGATTAGATGGCGCAGAAATTTAACCCCCTGCAGATTCACTTGCAACCGCTAGGTGCTATTGTTTTGTTTAAGAAAAAAGACAGCTGTCACCAAATAAGTTGTAAAAGGTTCAGACCAGAACAAGTCAAACCCAATTAAGCCCAATAATATACCTGATGTTGATGTTGTGGGTAGGTGTAGCTTCAGCACCGACTCATCTTCATATACACATATTAAAGGATAATTGGCAACAACGACATGACACTGACTACATGAAATTAAAAATCTAGGACAAGACTTCTGGGGAAATCATGCGATCAAGCTAGCTTGCATGGCAAGCACCCAAAATGACTCTGACATCGACGATGGAATGTGCCAATACCAGCTAATGCTTGAGCCAAACTGTATCTGACATCGATGATGGAATGTAATTGACTCTGCCATCGATGATGGAATGTAAATGTAAAACTGCTAGTAGAAGAGGTCAGATTAAGTATTAACACACCAATTTGTGCTTGGAAGTCAGACTCATGAATAAATTACAGTGAATGTGCATTACGCCAACACCAGCTAATCCTTGACCCAATTTTTTTTTAATCATGATGACCAGAGCAGGTTGTTCCTGTCCACTCTTGCTCTTTCTTCACCAGAACCTATTGCTTTATCCTGGCAAACTAAAGCTTAAGCCTCTGTTTCCATGCTAATTTCTCGAGGAAACAATGCAGCTACTCAGTCGCTCTAGCAGGAACCCTGTTTCCCATACCTTTCTTTGGTTTGACTATTGTGATACTGGTCTCCTTGGCTTCTCACACCAGCTCCTGCATGGAGCAGGAGAAGAGCTCGCCTCTCCAGTTCCTCGCTGGGCTGTCGCGGAAGATGGCCTCATGGCGTCGTGGCGGCACGACACCGACTGCTGCACATGGGAAGGGATCACCTGCAACAAAGATAGGAAGGTAACCGATGTTTTGCTGGCTTCTCGAGGCCTTGAGGGGTCCATCTCGCCGTTCCTTGGCAACCTCACTGGCCTCTTGCACCTCAACCTATCGCGCAACTTGCTGTCTGGTGGCTTGCCGCTGAAATTGATGTCATCCAGCAGCATCCTTGTCCTTGACGTCAGCTTCAACCGCCTGACAGGAGGCCTGGATGAGCTGCCATCTTCAGCCCCTGCACGACCTCTGCAGGTACTGAACATCTCAAGTAACTTGTTTACAGGAAGGTTTCCATCCACTATATGGGAGGTGATGAAGAGCCTGGTCTCACTCAATGCCAGCACCAACAGTTTTACAGGACAGATTCCAACTACCCCCTGTGTTAGTGCACCATCATTTGCTGTGCTTGAACTCAGTTTTAACCAATTAAGTGGAAACATCCCTCAGGGGCTCAGTAATTGCTCCATGCTGAAGTTGCTCAGTGCTGGCTACAACAATCTCAGTGGGTCTCTTCCAGATGAAATTTTCAATATTAGCTCGTTAGAGCATCTCTATTTACATAGAAATTGGTTAGAAGGAGCTCTCAGTGGCATCAGCAAGCTCACAAATCTGGTCACCCTTGATCTTGGGGGGAATAAGTTTATCGGCAATATTCCGGAGTCTATTGGTGATCTGAAGAGATTGGAGGAGCTGCACTTGGACCACAACAACATGTCAGGGGAGCTGCCAGCAGCTCTAAGCAACTGCACAAATCTCGTAACAATTGACCTCAAGAGCAACCATTTCAGTGGAAAACTTACCAATGTCAACTTTATAAGGCTGCCCAATTTAAAGAAATTAGATCTTCTTTTTAACGACTTCACCGGCACAATTCCTGAAAGCATATACTCCTGCAGCAAGCTGACTGCACTAAGGCTATCTTACAACCATTTCAATGGTCAACTGTCAGAAAAAATAGGCAATCTGAAGTCCCTCTCATTCTTATCACTTGCTAATAACTCTCTTACAAATATCACAAGAACACTTCAGATCCTTGGAAGTTCCAGGAGCCTCACCATCCTTTATATTGGGTTCAACTTCCAGCATGAGACCATGCCAGAGGATGACAGCATTGATGGTTTTGAGAATCTCCAGGTTCTTTCTATGAATGATTGTTCATTGTCTGGAACAATGCCTGATTGGTTATCAAAGCTCAAAAATTTGGGGATGCTATTTTTGCAAAACAATCAACTAACTAGACCAATACCTGACTGGATCAGCAGCCTAAACTTGCTCTTCCATCTAGATATATCAAACAACAGCCTTACAGGGCAAATTCCAAGTGCCTTAATGGAGATGCCAATGCTACAATCAGATAAGACTGCACCAAAGGTCTTCTTTGAGCTGCCTGTTTGGAACAAGAATACATTTATGCAATACCTCATGCTCAGTGCTTTTCCTAAAGTGCTTAATCTAGCCATCAATAATTTCACTGGTGTGATCCCGGAGGAGCTTGGTCAGTTAAAAGCACTCGTCGCACTCAATTTAAGCTTCAATGAATTATCTGGAGAGATCCCTCGAGCGATCTGCAACCTCAAGAACCTGCAGGTGCTCGACTTGTCTGTTAATGGTCTTACTGGTGTAGTTCCAGCTGCACTGAACAATTTGAACCTCCTTTCTGAGTTTGACATTTCTAATAATGATCTAGAAGGTCCTATTCCAACCGGGGGCCAGCTTAGCACGTTTCCAGATTCAAGCTTTGATGGAAACTCAAAACTGTGTGGTCCTATGACTCTAAGCCGCTGTGGCTTAGCAGGAGCAAGTCCAGCCTCCATTTCCTACAGAAAACAGTTCAGACGTAAGGTCATCTTCGCGATCTCTTTTGGTGTTTTCTTTGGAGTCGGAGTGCTATATGATCAGATGGTTTTAGCTAGATATTTTGGCTAAACCATGGCAATTGTTATCACTGCCATGAACTGTGACACAATCTAAAGTGGTTCTCAATTCAGATGAATAAGTCAGTGTCTCCAGCTTCAGCAACATCAACATCCCTGGCAAGCCTGGCATCTATAGTTATTGACGTTCAATCTGTACTCCATGTAAATGAAATAATTAGTGAGTGAGAAACGTCAACAGTGTGTAACTATTTGTTCAGTATTACTAAGATACTCCCTCCGTCCGGAAAAGCTTGTCCCAAGCTTGTTTCTCAAATGGATGTATCTAGCACTAACTTGGTGCTAGATACATCCATGGGCGGATTCAGGCCCCAGGCAAAAGGGGCGGCGGCCTGGGGCGTGAGGCCCATCTTCTTTGTATATGTTAGCACTGTAGATACAGTAAAACGCTACAGTCAACTAAGCTGCCTGGGCCTTGGCCCAGTTCGCCTGGGGCCTAGCCCATTCCTGGATCCGCGATACATCCATTTCAGAGACAAGTTTTTTCGGACGGAGGGAGTACTTATTTGAGGAGTGATAGAGTGTTTTTCCTAGGCTCAGGGTTGGATACATAACACACAAAACCGACACTGACACCGGAACCATACAGCCATTGGCAATTTGCAGTTTAGCAAACTAATTAGCATGAAGTTGAGATTTAACCAATTAAGCAGACTGTGCATTAATAGATTATAATTAATCATAGGCAAAACAAGATGGAACCCTAAAGCTCGATGGAGTTGCATCTAACTCCAACCCAATCCAGGATCAAACAACATGCGATAGAGGAAAATTCAGAAATGTCCACGAAATTATCAAACAGAGATGCCAGATAGCACTAGTGCACTACAATGGCGCACGAGTTAGGCAGCTGCTCCGTGATTTCTGCAGGAGATTGTTTCGATTCATTTACCTCGAAAGTCGGGAGCAGGCCAGCAAGCAAGGGTCACGGGATGCGCCGGTCGGGCCTGCGTCGAACACCTGCGTGCTTGGTATCCGGCCACCGCACGCGGACGCAGTGGCGGATCCACCACCGGGGAGAGCCAGGTGGCCGCCCCGCGTATCCAGCGGCGGAATATCAACCCCCGCGGCCCCGCCTACCTATCCTCCGGTGGCGAGCAGATTTCATGGCGGCGGCGACAAGTTTTCATGGCGGCGGCGTTACTTGCTGTCTCGCGAAGCGATATGTGAGGCAAGGGCTGTTTTTTTTCTCTTTTTTGATGAGGCAAGGCAAGGGCTGTTCTTTTTTTGTTTTTTGAGAATCCAGGCAAGGAGTCTGGGCTGGGCTGCAGCGTCTGGGCCCAAATGGACACGCTGCCGGACACGAAACATCGATCCAGTACTCAACATTACTGTGTCTAAAAAAAAATACTGTCTCAAAAAAAGAGTACTCAACATTAATGAGATGGAACGGTCACCCATTTCCTTGGCGACAGTGAGAGAACTACCATGTCGTGGCGTCAATCCCCTCAAAAGAAATATGTCGTGGCGTCAAGAAAAAAAATACTATGTCATGATTTTTATCATTAAAATGGATATTAATCCACTCTCAATCAATAAGAAAATATCTTTTGGTTCTAAGAAACAAATGAGAGAGCATGGATTAAAAAATCCCTCCTTCCTTTATCTTTTAGTTCTATAGAGCGAACATTTTAATGAAAGAAAAATAAAAGGATTTAGCTCATATTGACCGAAAAAGGCTTTCGCCCCGCTTTATATATAACGCAAACCGCCACAAGCACAACCAGTTCCAACATAGGCAGCAACAAAGCACACGCAGAGAGTACACACACGCTTGGAGCTCCTAATATAGACTAGATCATTGATGACGCGCGTTGCCGCGCCCATCGATTTGGAATGTTCTTAAATATAGAAAGACATGAATCATGAGCTTTAACTACATTTGCAGCTATGACCCATATATTTGTTAGCAGAAGAGAGATGAATTGTGAATTTAATTGGTTTGTAAAGTATTGCGTAGTTTGGAAGTACATGGTTTTTTCTTTCATCTAATGGGCTTCAATTGGTGCGAGCAATTGCATAACGTAACAACATGTGAAGAGCTGGCCAAAATGAAGTCATGGGTATTGTGGTTTGCGATTTGGGAATAGTATTTGTCAAACTGTCATTAAATCGTTATTCAGAGTATGTTTCCTTTGACTTGTGAGTATATTTCTTGATTGTTGTCCCATTTCTAAATCTAAATACTATTAACTTGTGATCAGTACACTATGTAACAGTACAAAATGGAAGTACTCAAGTGAAATCTTGCAACAGATCAATAGTATAGGCCAGCTTTTCTATGTTAAGGACCTAAAATATAGCTTTATTGATCAGGTTATACAGTGTCCGAGGAGATCATCTCAAACCTCTATATACAGTATAATATGTATTCAGATCATTTCTCTAACCTCATCCATCACCAGCCACGCTTTATGGCCTCCTATCACTTCTTCCTTCCATAACTGAAAATGAATACGAGAGCCGTCATAAGAAATTTATAATTTCATCAATCATAAAGTGAATAAGGCAGAACTTCAAATATAAATATGGCATTATCTGAATAGTGGGCATTTTCTGAAGGTAGATGCAGAGACAGATGGGGGCCATGATAGAATTGAAATAAACTGGTCAGATGATATCAGAGTCATTGTGAACCAATTGATTAGTACTCAAATCCCGCCTTCAAAATGGAGTGACCAAGGCAAGCTCAAATTTGCGGACTTACACTTATATTCCTTCTTTTTATCACAGCCTGTTGAACTTTATTGACATCCGCAGAGTAAAACCTGGCTCTGAAAGAAAAAAATGTGTTGTTTAGTCCGAATCAAGAGATTGGTCCTACACATTCCATTTCATACCAGTCGATGGCACAACTTGAAACCATGGCATAATAATTGATGAGAAAAGTATGTTTTTAGTCCCTCAAGTTCTCAAAAAGTACAGACTTGGTCCCTCAAGATTTTTTGGTATACATTTGGTCCCTCAAGTCTCAAAACCAGACAAATTTAGTCCAAAACCAGATTTTGACCGGGTTTGACCGCGCAGACTTTGACCGGGTTTGACCGCGCAGACTTTGACCGGGTTTGACCGGATGAACAGTAAATTCATAAAAAATAAGAAAACAGTTCAAAAAAATCCGAAATTTTTTGTCATGCAACATGCTTACATGCGCAAGGTGCGTGCCAAATTTTCTAGTCTTTCGACATGCGAGGCGCCCGTGGCAAAAAGAACAAAAAATCTGCTCTCGATGAACAGTAAATTCGAAAAAAATAGCAAAAAAATCTGAAATTTTGTGAGGTTCAAAATACTGGTGTGCACAAGGCCCGTGCAAAAATTTGGCATCTTTCGACATTCGAGGAGCTCGTGGCAAAAAAAAACAAATTTTGGCTTTTTTTTTGTGAGCGAAAATTGATTTTTTTTGCCATGAGCTCCTCGAATGCCGAAAGATGCCAAAATTTTGCACGGGCCTTGTGCACACCAGTATATTGAACCCCACAAAATTTCAAATTTTTTTGATTTTTTTGCTATTTTTTCGTATTTGCTGTTCATTGGGAGTAGATTTTTTTTTTGCCACGGGCGCCTCGAGTATCGAAAGACTAGGAAATTTGGCAAGCACCTTGCGCATGTAAGCATGTTGCATGAAAAAAAAATTCAGATTTTTTTGAACTGATTTTGATTTTTTTTATGAATTTACTGTTCATCTGGTCAAAGTCTGCGCGGTCAAACCCGTCAAACACGGTCAAAATCTAGTTTTGGACTAAATTTGTCCGGTTTTGAGACTTGAGGGACCAAATGTATACCAAAAAATCTTGAGGGACCAAGTCTGTATTTTTTGGGAACTTGAGGGACTAAAAACATACTTTTCTCATAATTGATTGACGTGGATACCAATCAATAATCTCAACAACAATAATCATGATATCTTGTCAATGGAATGTGAAAATCATTTCAGGGAATTGAGACCAACCCTGGAAATTCTCCTACTATCTTCCGTGTCATGAAAGCTGAGATCACATTTAAAAACTACATATTAGTAAAATGTGTATTGGGCACCTGGGGTTATAAATTCACTCAACACAGAGTCTCTCTCAGCCTTTGAATTATCACCATGAATAGCAGAAGTAGCAGAAGTACCATACTGCTGTGATAGGGTTCAAGACAGCTGATCACACATCCTCTTCGTGGAGCAAACTATAATGACCTTCGATCCAGGCTCCTGTGATCTCATGACGTAATCAAGACGCCTCCCTTTCCCCATAGGTGTGGCAACCTCCACATACTGCAAAGTGTAACAAACCAGGAGTACTTCAGAACAATGAAGCAAACTATACTTCAACAAGAAAACAGCATTTTTCCCTGCAGAAAATTAGCATTTCTATTAACTGAGTGATTGACTTATTTGCAACCAGCTGATCATTGTTCCCAATGTTAACCTGGACAGGGTTAGTGAGCAAATCTGAAGATACTTTCCTCACCTCTTTTGGCCAAGTGGCAATGAACATAAGAGTTTGCCGTTTAGGTTGCACTTGTTTCACTTTTTTTTTTCTTAGTTGTGGCTCAAAACCCATATCAAGCATTCGGTCAGCTTCATCAAGAACAAGATATGCTACTTGACGCAGGCTCACTTTTCCCATTTCTAGAATATCATTCAGCCTTCCGGGAGTTGCAACAACCATGTCAGCACCATGCTCTAAATCCCTTAGCTGAGGGCCTTTTGGAGCACCACCATATAGACACTGCAAAAGAAAAATTATGATTAAGACGATATTCTATTACGGCTATATATATCTATGTAGTTTACAAAAACGGAAATACCATTTCTTAGGTACGACCGTACGAGTAACATTAGCATCTAGCAATGTGGACAAACAGGTGTATTAAGTGGTCTAAGAGTAGAGCAGTGTAGTGCAGACATAAAGGTAGAAGGAACATACAGTAGATGACATTCTCGATGATCTTTTCTTTTTGCGCAAAATTCTCGATGATCTACCAAACTTGATTGCTTGATGTTGAATCTTTGTTGCCAATTCCCTGGTTGGAGACAGAACTAACACGGTTGGCCAGCTGGCCATCCCGGGGAGAGTACACTGAAACCTCAGCATTAGGCCCCGCTTGGATGGTCGTTTCGCAGCCCAAACCACCTGTAAATTATACCCCTGTAGAAAGAAACCGGGTGGGCTTCGTATAGGTGATTGGATGGTCGTTTTGGGGCTGTAAAACTTACACCAGTTATTCGTTTTACACCTGTAACAGGCTGGTATATGATACAGACCTGAACTGGTCGTTTTTATTCCCCCCATCCCTCGCTCTGCACGAGAGTAAAATGCACAAATGGTCCTTAAACTTGTTGGCGATGTTTGTAATGGCCCTCAAACTCATAAACTGCTTCAATACGGTCCCAGAACTTGAGAATACCGCTTCAATACAGTCCTCAAACTTGATGAACCAGTCATGCGATACATCTCACATACGTTTTGTGTACGCCACAATTTAGATTTTATTTAATTACATAAAAAACTAAAGTTAAAAGCAAACTTGGTGAACCGGTCCCAGAACTTGAGAATACCGCTCCAATACAGTCCTCAAACTTGGTGAACCGGTCCTGCGATACATCTCACATACGTTTTGTGTACGCCACAATTTAGATTTTATTTAATTATATTAAAAAACTAAAGTTAAAATGAAATTCTGATACGAAGGATCGATACAGACCTGGACTGGTCGTTTTTATTCCCCCCATCCCTCGCTCTGCACGAGAGTAAAATGCACAAATGGTCCTTAAACTTGGTGGCGATGTTCGTAATGGCCCTCAAACTCATAAACTGCTTCAATACGGTCCCAGAACTTGAGAATACCGCTTCAATACAGTCCTCAAACTTGGTGAACCGGTCATGCGATACATCTCACATACGTTTTGTGTACGCCACAATTTAGATTTTATTTAATTACATAAAAACTAAAGTTAAAAGCAAACTTGGTGAACCGGTCCGAGAACTTGAGAATACCGCTCAATACAGTCCTCAAACTTGGTGAACCGGTCCTGCAATACATCTCACGTACGTTTTGTGTACGCCACAATTTAGATTTTATTTAATTACATAAAAAAACTAAAGTTAAAATCAAATTCCGATACGAAGGATCGAACCTAAGACCTCAAGATCACGGGATGCGTAACTCACTAAAGCTAACCTCCAAGCCAAATACTTCTTTGCTAGCATTAACGAGCTACAACTGTCACTCTGCGCAAGTGACAGCTGGAAGATGGTGCATCCCGTGCTGGGTTTGTGGTTGGTGGCTGACAGTTCTGATTTCCTCTTTCGACGTCGTTGTCGTGCGGGGGTGTCAGATCTAGAGTTCGATGTTGTGTCCGGGGACATGTTGCCCCGGTCTGATTCTTTCAACAACAATGGTTTTGCTTCTGGCAAACTACTTTCGAGGTCCGTAAAGCTGCTGATCAGCAATGGAGCCGCGTCGAGCTCGGGTGAAAAGGTGATCTGTTTTCTTTCCCTTTGGTGGCCACTTCGGTGGTGTCGGAGGAGAGGAACAGGCGCTGGTATTTTGCATAGGATTATCCTATCTTTTCAGTCTTGTAATGTCGGTGCTTACGTGCCTTGTAACCGGATCTTTATTTTATAAATGAGACACGTATTACCATGCAAAAAAAAGAGCTAGAATGTATATAATGCGTTCCTTTGTGCCTCTTCAAGCGAATTTTTTTACATATGGCTGCTCCTATAGGCACGCACGAGTTCCTTTTATTTTTTTTCCCAGTTTATATTTTTATATTATTATTCCCATTTGAAAAAAAGAAAAATATATTTGCCATAAAACTTAAAGAAAGTGTTAGTGCATTTAAAAAATGTTCAAAATGTTTTTGGAAAATGTTTTATGCATATTAAAAAAATTAAACATATTTTTGGGATTGTTTCACGTGTACTACAAAATTGCAGACGTGTTTTTCAACAAAGTACATGATTCAGGACCACAAGTACACCCAATTATTATGTATTTTCATTGTATTCTTAAAATGCATAATTAGTCAAAAAATGTCAATGTTGTATTTTGAACACTGTTCAATGTGTATTAAAAATTATTGTGTCATAATAATAAATTATAGAAATATAGTAAAACATGTTAAACATGGATTTTTTTCAAAACTATCACTTTATTTATAGCAATTTCGGAAACTATAGCACACAATGCAAAAAAATCAAAAGTATGACTCCATCGGCCTCGTGTTGGCCGAAGAGGGGGTTTTCAGCCAGGGTTTGGCCGAAAAAGGGTTTTCGGCCGTGCCTGGGCCGAAGAGGTGCCTACCTGGGCCAAAGAGGTGGCGTCGGTGACGGGCAGGCCAAAAATAGTAGCTTCGGCCTACGCGCGACCGAAAAGGCCCGTTTTCGGCCTGCCAGCTGCCGAAAAGCTTTTCGGCCAACACTTGACCGAAAAGGTCTGGATAAGGCCGTCGCGCTCGTCTCCTTCATCCTGTGCTCGCCTCTGTTTCTGGCGCTCTCTCTCTCTCTCTCTCTCTCTCTCTCTCTCGTTCTTCTCTGTGACAAAGCCAACCCGCGTCGATCTCCTCCGTTTTCCACCCATTTTCACATCCAAGGCACAGAATAGATAGATCATAGCATTCTCCGACGGCCTACGGTGGTTTCTTTTTGCTATGGGATAGTTTTTTGTGCGTTTGGGGAGGAGGAGCCATGGTGGGGTGGAGGAGGTGCGGTGGAGAAGGAGGTGGTGGTGAGGAGGAGCAGCAGCTGTGGAGGAGGAGGTGGTGAGGAGGAGGTGCAGCTTGGGTTGTATCCGGAGTTGAACCTCCGGTCGTCGAGGGGGCGGCGGTGGTGCTGTCGTTGTTTGGTGGTGCAAGTACTCCGCTAAGGTATAATCATGTCCTCACAAATTTTCTCTAAGTTGTATAGTTTAGTTAGTGTAGATAAGTCATATTACGAATTGTAGTGTTAATTTGTATGTGGTGGCATTTTAGCGGAGTAATAATTGTGTTAGTGTAGCGGATAATAATAATTGTGTTAGTGTTAATTTGTATGTGGTGGCATTTAAGCGGATTTTAGGTAGTGTAGCGGATTATAATTGTGTTAGTTGTGATTAATGAGAAGATGGCAATGTCTGACAGGTGAAAATGTCTGAATCAGTAAATTTGACTGTTTACTACGGCGCTGGTAATGTTCGATATAATGAGTTGGGGGTTGATCTTAGCGAGTTTAAAAATGGCGTCATGACACTAACAGACCCGGACAGACTGGACATTAGACAGTTGAAGTACTGGTTGACAACTAGTTTCGGGCTGGATCCTGAAGTATGTTCCGTCAGTATTCATGCATTGTGGACCAAATCCTGTAAAAATGTCAAGTGGGAGTTGATGCCGATAGATAGGAGCTAGTATTGGTTGACCCTGTTAAGACGTTGCCGAGACCGAAGAATCCACCCATATGCACTTGTGCAACCTGTGACGAAGGAGGAGAATACCGTACAACTCCACAGGGGGTATGAACCCGGCCATGGCAGTGAAGTGGCTAGCGAGATTAATTTATCCGAGTCACAGCCACCGGATGTGGATGCTAGCCAACCCGAGAAAGAGTTGGACTATGTGCCACACAATGTTTGTGGTCATTATACTGGGCAGAGTAGTCAGTCGATAATATTAGTTGGTTCTGGTTTTGCCGATGGGGATGAGGAAGGGGATGAAATGCAGAGGGTGATACTGGAAGAGGACGAGGATGGATTGGCGGAGGAACTGGATTCTGAAAATTCCGAGGATGAAGCGGAGGTACCGATTCCTTCTGCATGGGATCAGGACATATCCACCGGCCTTACGGTCAACGATGGCCATGAGACTCCATGGCAGTATAATCAGAACCAAGTCCAGATAGGGGCTATGTTTGATACAAAGAAAAAATTGAAGTATGCGGTGGTAAAGTGGGTTATGTCTACGCAGAGGGTTTTCCGGACACACATATCAAGTCCAACGAACTATACCGTGAAATGTGTTGAAACAGGTTGTCCTGGGAAGGTGCACGGGCACGTGCCGAAGTATGACATCCACTGGGTTGTCACCAATGTCGTCCCACATAATTATGTGAGGAAAAACCTTCTAGTGAGTCATCCAAACCTGACTTCAACTCTCATTGCGCAACTCATGTATACTGAGATAGTAGAGAAGAAAGATATGGAAGCAAAACACATCCAGACAGCAGTGAAGGTCAGATGGAATTATGTCATTCGTTATAGAAGGCTTGGAGGGCTAAGCAGAAGGCTATGGAGGAAAGGTTTGGGACGTTCTTCCACTCATATGTTAATGTTGTCCGTCTCCTTGACATACTGAAGGATAGGAATCCCGGCACTTATGTGAACGTACAACACACGAGGTTGCTTAGTATACCAAATTTCAAGGTGTTGAAACGAGTATTCTTCTCCTTTGCTATGTGCATCGAAGCTTTCCGGCATTGTCCTCCTGTTATGTTTGTGGATGGTACATTCCTGACCGATCAGTACAAAGGGCAAATCCTGACTGCTATTGGTGTGGATGGGAATAATCAAATCATCCCACTTGCCATGGCATTTATGGAGGGTGAGAACTTTCTGAGCTGGGTATGGTTCTTTCGGCAAGTGAAAATTGCCATCGTGCAGGACCGACCAAACGTGTGTGTCATTCATGACAGACATGCTGGTATATTGAAGGCCGTGAAGACATTAAGGAATCCAACAGCTGACGAACCAACACCTTGGAAGGACTTGCAAAGCCGGTGGTGCATGCGCCATCTTGGGGCTAATTTTTTCTCACAGTTCAAGAACAAGCGGTTGATGAACTTGTTCAAAAAATTATGCAAGCAGAGCCAGCAGCACAAATACGGATTTATTTGGTCAAAACTAGATGAGTTTACTAAGAAGCAGGTCCGTGCGAGGAAGAAAATGAAAGAAGATCAGGTTAAATTAGCAGCACTCATCGCGGAGCTAGATGAGCCAGTAGGTCTTTGTGACTTGCCAGCAATTGACCCTCCTAATACTAAGAGAAAGAATGGCAGGGCAATAAAGAATTTTTCTGAGTGGATAGAGAAAGAGCCTCCAGTGAATTGGTCTTTGCTGCATGACACCCATGGAACTAGGTATGGCCACATGACAACCAATCTTGCATAGGTGTATAACTTTGTACTCAGAGGGAATAGAGCATTGCCACTCACAGCTATTGTGGAGGCTGTATTCCATGGCACTTTGAGATATTTCAGAGAAAGGAACGAGTTAGCAAAGAAGCATATTGCAGATAATCACAACACACCTTATTGTAGTCATGTCATGGAGTACATGGCAAAGAAGATAGAGAAAGCAAAGAAGCACACTGTCAGACTCATAGGGAATCAGGAAACGAGGTATGAGGTTCAGCTTCCTACTGATGGTTTTGGTTCTGGAAATGAGGTGAAGACGCACGAGGTAAAAATTGGAACAGAATTTTATCCAAAGTGTGAGTGTACATGCAACAAACCGAAGTTGTTGGACCTACCTTGCTCACATGTGTTGGCTGCCTGTGGCCAGATTGAGTTGGACACTATCTCCTTCGTGTCCCTATACTATTTAAAAGAAGCAGTGCTCAACACATGGACAGGTGAGATGACAGGGTTTAGAGTCGTTGGCAATTTTAACAAGGTAAACGACGGTGAGAGAGTATACATCCCGCATCCAGACCTTCGGCGAACAAGTAGGGGCAGACGAAAGGCCCGTCGCATCCGAAACGATATGGACCAATCTGAATCTGGTGGAGCAACCAGACAATGTTTGTTATGCGCGGCTTATGGGCATAGGATGAAATATTGTCCCGACCTGAAGAAAGATGGTGCTTCCACATCGACGAGTGCTTCCACTTCGACGACTGCGACAACAGGAGCAAGAGGTGGGCGTGGTCGTGGCAATCGAGGCCGAAGGGGCGGACGAGAAAGAAATAACTCACAAGCTATATAATTGGCAGTCGTACTATGTTGGACTATGTTTTAATTTGTAATATGTCTGGACTATGTTTTAATTTGTAATATGTTTGGACTATGTTTTAATTCGTAATATGTCTGAACTATGTTTTAATTTGTAATATGTCTGAACTATGTTTAACTTTGTAATATGTCTGGACTATGTTTTAATTTGTTACGGTCTGGACTATGTTTTAATTTGTAATACGGTCTGAACTATGTTTTACTTTGTAATATGTTTGTACTATGTTTTATTTGCACCTGAGATTTGTTATTTGAATTGCAGATATGTCTTCGTATCCGTTGCTTAATGATAATATCGATAGAAATCACCGGGGCGCCCTTATGGAAGCGGGCAAGAACTTAGACGTGTTGGTCACTCGCACCCCAAAGTCTAACTGGAGGATACACGATTCATGGGTTGATAGGTATGTGTGCATATAATGGAATCCATATAATGACTTACTATGTTTGACATACTTTTCATAGCCGCTAACAGTGTGCTACAATCTCTTTATTTTATAGGTTAAGTTGGGCTGGACTTCTACCCTTGGCACGGCTGGTTGAGGGTACATTAGATGAGTGGGTTGATGGTCCGGACTTAGATGAGGCAGGTGAACCATTGCAGTTACGCAAGAGGCAAGTGAAACATTTCTCTTACGACAAGTCACTCCTTACCTGCTTAGTAGATAGATGGAGACCAGAGACACATATGTTTCACTTTCCCTGGGGAGAGATGGCGCCTACTTTACAGGATGTGTCTTACTTGTTGGGATTACCTCTGGCCGGTGCTGCCATAGGTCCTTTAGAGGCAGAATCTGGTTGGCCAGAATTGATGCAGACCCGTTTTTTGGCTGCGGTGCCAACTACTAGGGCCATAGACAACGATCCTTATGGGCCTCTTTTTAGATGGTTGAGCCAGTTTCAGGTAACCTTCACGGCCACTTAAACAAATGTTGTTTTTTTAGTTGCCCGATGTTCATACAATCATTACGTTTCTATGTAGATTGTCTCGTTAGGATATCCCGATGTTCAGTTGTCGGAGGCACAGATTGACCGGTCCCTAGAGGCATATATTCTTTGGCTGTTCGGCAAGACGATGTTTACGGAGAACCACGTGACCACTGTTGATGCACGACTCATCGGTATTGCACGAGAGATAGCTGACGCACGTTGCCCTGGGGACATTCTGCAGAGGAGTTTTGGTTCTGCTGTGTTAGCGGCTACGTACAGAGGCCTGTGCAAAGCTTGCTTGTTGAAGTCTAGAAAATCAAGTATTGTTGGATGTCCATTATTGTTGCAGCTCTGGTCATACGAGAGATTCCCTATTGGACGAGCCTATGTCTACGTTGATAAACCTTTTGGTTTGGAGGACTTAGCTGGGGCTTATGTGCCTGCTATCGACGACTTGCCTACTATGTGATCTGTTTGGACACGGCGAGAGGTACTTTCATATTAAGTAACAATTAATTCGATTATTTCTTGCCATTCAATAGTATTACTAATGCCTATTTGTTGTCATGCACAGAGACAGTTTGCGCATAGCCAGGTGAGGGGCTGCTACCCGTCTTTCACGGCGCAGTTTGATAGTTTGCACGAGAATCAAGTTATCTGGGAGCCATACTCGCATCAGGTTATATTATCCAGGTACCCAGTTGGGATTTCTAGATTATGCACTAGAGATCAGCACTATTGGATGACCAAGGCCAAGTTGGTGTTCGACGTGACGGTTGAGGAGATGGCTCTTCATAGGGTGATGAGACAGTTCGGTCTATGTCAAGAGCCTGACATTCCAGATATTCCACACTTACCTGAACACGTGCACAAGTAAGTAGTAATACTATTTTAGTTCTCAGCTCTGCATTCAGAATATACCTAATCATGTAACGCGCATGTCAATCTCAGGTACAGTCGCCTAGGAGGAAACAAGTCCATGGCTTATTGGCTTCAGAGCATTACCCCTTACGTTGACGAATGGACTACCGCGCCGACAAATATCTGGGATGAGGTTCGGCCCTTTAACTGGGACAAGTTCGGGTTGTATCTGCAGCGTTACCGGCATACAACGAGGATCTACTTGGTTCCATCAGCTGCTCCTGATCAGATCGAAGCCCCTCTCACCATCGATATGTACCCAACTGCCTCTGTTGTGGGAACCAGACACCACGCGGTACGTGCCATGGTTCTCATATGTTAAGTCTTTTCTTAACCTGGACATATTCAATTGGTTATCTATTCGTGTTGTCTGTCATACAACGAGGATCTAATTGGTTAACTCTTCGTGTACAGGTTGACTTGACAAGCGAGGCGTGAGAGGAGGTTTCCACTTTAATGCAGCGCTTTCAGAGGAGAGATACTATCCCACTGCGAGAGCACGTCTCATGGTTGAGGCGTCTTGATGACAAGCTACACGGGATTTACGCAGCTGTTACGTGTAGACGATCTTCGGATGTTGCAGTTCCTCCTCCAGCACATCGCCCGCCACGTCCCTCTCTACAGCATTCTGAACCACGACCCTCTATGCACCGTTCAGAACCACGACCCTCTGTGCACCGTTCAGAACCTCATCCTTCACAACCAGGGAGCTCTTCCTGGCATCAGTCACCTCCTTCACAACCAGGGACCGCTTACTAGCATCAGCAAATGGAACTAGGTAACACTACTTACTACATTATTTTCAACATTGTAGTAACCGTTCATGCATTCTGTGCAGTCACCGATGCTTAGTGGTGGTGCTTCGTTCATGCATTGTTCATGCATTTGTATCAATTTTACATGTTTTACTTTACCGCAGGCGGCAACCAGTCACAACCGTTCATGCATTCAGTGCAGTCACCGATGCTTAGTGGTGGTCCTTCGTTCTTAGAGGGCGACGGGGATAATGATGACCAAGATGCAAACACTTATGACTTTTCGCAGACAGTGTTTCACACTCCACCACCACCACCGTCGCAGGAGACACAGACAGTGACAGACATCGTCTATGGTCGTGGTTATCGTGAGCATCGTGCACCGCCTCAGCGCTTATCGCCTTCCAGTCCTCGCCCGAGGAAGACCCAGACTCGTCGTCGCCCCCCACAGTGATATGGTTATCTATGTATGAGTCATTATCTATGTTAGTTTCAGACTATTCGCATCTGTGAGTCAGTATCTATGTATGAGACATGCTTCATGTATGTGCTAATATCGCACTTGCTTCTATCTGATTAGAAGACATATATCGTTTTATGTATGCGAGAGACATATTACTATTAATTCGCATTGTTATTCCAGTTACATTTCCAAACAGACTGCAACCGATAATTAAGATACAAGTACATATGAATTAAACGGTAAAGCTGAACTTAAAAATTACAGCTTACATACTACATGAAGGCATCATCATCATCCACCGCCGATGCAGCACTCTTGCCCTTCGACGATGCGGTACTCTTGCCCTTTATCGATGCAGCACTCTTGCCCTGCGACGATGCAGTACTCTTGCCCTTCGACGGTGCGGTACTCTTGGCCTTGGTGCTCGGCATGAAGATATCATCTTCATCTTCGCTGTCGTCAGTCCATAAAAATGTATGCTCTGCTGCAATACTTAAGAAAGTTTCACTCTTCGTTTGCACTACCTTCTTCCATCTTCCATGCAACCTAAGAAGTTCTTTACGTACCTCCTCATAGGTCCTTTCAGGCCACCCAGACATACGTAATGCGTGAGCCAACTCATTTAGTATGGTGTCACTACCGAGGAGTTCGTCCCATGGAACTATCCTATTGTCCATCCTGAAATCGGTGGCTAGCCTAAGAAGACATTTGCTTATCTCAGGGTGAAAACTACGATCAAAAGGATAATCGGACATCTCGACTACACTAAACTGGACTACTTATCCACCTCCGTGTGAAGGGGGTTTTATAGGTAGAGAGGAGAAAATGGCGGGAAAGAAAGACTGCGGTATGGAGGGAAAGGGTTGGCGGGAACTTATGGCGGGAAGGGGTTGGCGGGAAACGGGTGACGGGAACATATGGCGGGAAGGGGTTGGCGGGAATATATGAAGGGAAAATATTGAGGGAACGGGTTGCGCGAAAATATATTTTTTCAATGTCTAAGATGGGCAATGGTTGCACAGCATTCATAAGTAAAAAAAAAAACCTTTTCGGCCTAACATAAGCCGAAGAGCGGAGCCATGCACCTTCGGCCATCCGCTCACGTGAAAAGGTGGGCTCCAGAGACTTTTCGGCCTACTGGTGACCAAAAAGGACTTTTCGGCCTACCACTGACCAAAAAGGACTTTTCGGCCCAGGTAGGCACCTCTTCGGCCCAGGCATGGCCGAAAACCCCTTTTCGACCAAATCCTGGCCGAAAACCCCCTCTTCGGCCAACACGAGGCCGACGGGGTCATAGTTTTGATTTTTTTGCATTGTGTGCTATAGTTTCCAAAATTGCTATAAATAAAGTGATAGTTTTGAAAAAAAATCTTAACATGCACATACAAATGTAAGAATTATTTTACACTATATATTTGTAATACACGTTGAACATTTTGTGAAATACATGTTGCCAATTTTTTGAATGCATGACGACCATTTTTCATATATTTTTTAACACACATGAAACATTTTCCAAAAAAATGTTTAATTTTTTAATATGCATCAAACATTTACCAAAAATATGTTGAATATTTTTTTAGATGCACTAACAACTTTTTTCAGCTTTATGGCAACTTATTTTGTTTCTTTCATTTCTCTTTCAAATGGGAGAAAATAGTATAAAAACATCAACTTGAAAATAAATAAATTGGAACTCGTGCAGGCCTATAGGAGCGCCATATATAAAAATAGAAAAACAATGGCTTGAAGTGGTACACAGAAACGCAACATATACAATTCTAGCTCGTTAATGTACGCCAGGTATAGTGTGGCCCGGTGGATACCTTGTGTGGGCATAGCAACCCGCTACCGTGACTCCTCCATTTAAACTTTTTTTTCTCTCACATACTGACACGTGGAAGCCATATTTTTAAATTTTAGGGGTTTTTCTATGTAACTAATAAAATCTGAGACGGTTTTCTGAAGAAAAAAACTTTGTGGCATACACGAACTGTATGTGAGAAGTATTGCAGGACTAGTCCGCCAAGTTGAAGGACCGTATTGAAGTAGTATTCTCAAGTACTGGGACCGTACTGAAACAGTTTATGAGTTTGAGGACTATTGTGGACACCGTCACCAAGTTTAAGGACTATACATGCATTTTACTCCTCCGCACGACCTAGGAAAGACGAGGCCGAGGGTTGGGCTGGGCCGCCGCAGCCACAAGGATGGGGAGGCGCCGGCTCCGGTGTCCGCGAGGGGGCGAAGCGACGGCGATGTGGTGAGGCTCCGGCTTCGGCGACCACGACGGTGGTTAGGCGCCGGGACGGGGGCTAGGCACCGGCGGCCGTGACCTGAGCGCGACGACGATGTCGACTTGCTCCTACTCCTCGCCGGCGGTCGTGGTGCGGCCAAGTTCGTCACCTCCTCACATACTTGTGACATGGTAGTACATTACAACCACCCCACCCCCCCCCCCCTCCCCTCCCCCCCAAGCCAAGCACGGCTTACACCCGAAAGCAAATACCACTCGGTCGCATGTATTCAATCGGAGACAGGTAAGTTACAGGTGTAGGGAAAATCCAGCGATCCAAGCGGGGCCCTACTCCTCCTCTTCCCGTTACGCTGGCACAAACGAAGGGACAGCGGCCTCCCTGTCACTGATCCACCCTCCACCGAGGAAGAATGGGTCGAGCCAGACCGCACCCGCGACCCGAAAACGCACTAAAAACAAGCAATCAACTGAATTGACCACAACCACGCTGAGATTCGGAAAAAGAAAACCGGACGGCCAAAAAATTCGACCTGGAGCCAAATCGAAATCAGCCGACTGAAATTTAGTAAAAGTGTAAAAGGAAAATAGTGCTCCAGCAGTCTCCCTTTACCTTTCACATTTCCCAATAATTATTGGAACATCCCAATAATTCACCCAACTCTCCCTAAATAAAAGAGTTGTGACTCTCCAAATACGGTAGTTGGATTGGGATGAGACTATCGGGAGATTGCAAAAGCAACTCTTCCAATAACGATAAAAGTAGGAAATTAAAAACCTACTCAGGGTTGAATGAATCGGTACGTCTCTAGGGTTTGGCGGGAAAAGGGCGATGCCCAGCCGCCGACCCCACGCACGTCCTCCGTCGGCCGGGACGGCGCCAGCGCCGCTCGGGTAGTCCTCCCCCGGGGCGGATATGTTGCGGCTCCGTCCGCCTTTGCGGCCTCGTCCGCCATGCCTGAAAGTTTGAGAAGATCTGTGCAAGAACCTGCTGTTAACGAGAGAAGGGACTTCCGATCAGATGGGGGCGGACATGCAGCAGAAACAGTCTCGGGACGGCATCGCAGTGGGACTCTCGACCCTGCAGGTACACAGTTCGATCCCGGTGGCTCTTCCAAGAACCCTATCGAGACTCCGCCGCCACTAGCGTATGATACATCACCGGCTGCAGCAATGGCTTGTTTGGCGTGGAACTGCAGAGGGATCGGGGGATCCAGGAGTATCCGTGACCTTGTGTCGCTCAATCAAGTGCATCACCCTCAGTTCATATTTCTGTGTGAAACAAGGCAAAACAAAGAGAAGGTCAGACGCCTAAGCAGCCGGCTAGGGCTGAGAGGTTTCACCGGTGTTAACAGTGCAGGTCTCAGCGGAGGGCTGGCCCTCTTTTGGGATGAGAAGTTTCATGTTGAAGTGCAAGATTTTAATGAGCGCTACATTGATGTGCATGTGGGTTCTTCTCCGAATAATGTGACATGGAGATTGACTTGTGTGTATGGCGAGCCGAAGGTGGAAAATCGACATCTTATGTGGGACACTATGAGGCAGCTGCAGGCCAAGTCCGACTTGCCGTGGACGGTGATGGGTGATTTCAATGAAGCCCTTTGGCAGTTTGAGCACTTTTCTTTCACCACTCGTGCGGAATGGCAAATGGCGGCCTTCAGAGATGTTCTTGATAATTGTAAGTTGTCTGATCTAGGCTTCAAAGGGGTGCCCTTCACTTATGATAACAAAAGAGGAGGCAGGAAGAATGTGAAGGTTCGGCTTGATCGTGTGGTGGCCGATGCCATGTGGCGGGACATGTTTCCGGATGCCTCTGTTGAACATGTTGTTTCGTCTTGTTCAGACCACTGTGTGCTGCTGCTACGCCTTCAAGCTGAGAACTTAGTACAGAATAAACACAGATGCAGACAATATGGATTGTTTTGGGAAAGGGCGTCCGATCTGCCAGAGGTTATCGAGCAAGCATGGGCCAACGCTGGAGATAAGAGTGATCTGGAAGCAATACAAGGCTGCCTAGGTAATGCCATGAGGTCGCTTCAGGGCTGGAGTAAACGCAAATTCGGAAATATTCTTCGTGAGCTCGAAAAAGTTCGAGCTGAGCTGAATGGTCTGTTACAAAGTGGAGCGGATCGTAAAGAGGTGAGGAAAGTTTCTGATAAATTGAATGAACTCCTATATAAGGAAGAGATGCTCTGATTGCAACGGTCACGTATTCAGTGGCTGCGTGAAGGGGACAGGAACACGAAGCTCTTTCATAGGAAAGCTATGTGGCGAGCAAAGAAAAATAAGATCACCAAACTTCAGGATGGGAATGGTAACTGGATAACATCTCAGGAGGAAATTGCAGCTATGGCTACTGGGTATTTTCAGAACCTTTTCACTAGTGATCCTAGTCTTGATCCGCAGGGAATTGTACAACTTCTTGATCAAAAAGTCTCGCCGGAGATGAATGCTGATTTATGTCGGGAATTTTCTGAGCAGGAGATAGCTGATGCATTATTCCAAATTGGACCGTTTAAGGCGCCAGGCACGGATGGATTCCCGGCCAGATTTTACCAACGCAATTGGGGTATTCTGAAGGAAAAAGTGGTGCCCGCGGTGCAGCAGTTTTTTGCTACTGGGTGTATGCCAGCCAACGTTAATCACACAGCCATTGTATTAATTCCCAAGGTGGATCAACCGAATAACCTTAAGGATTTTCGTCCAATTAGCTTGTGTACTGTGCTCTATAAGGTGATTGCAAAATGTCTCGCCAATAGGTTGAGGCCAATTCTTGGGGATATTATCTCTATGAATCAAAGTGCGTTCGTGCCTGGTAGACTGATCACAGATAATGCACTGGTGGCATTCGAGTGTTTTCACTTTATTGAGCAAAACAAGAATCCAGGGAAGAATTTTTGTGCTTACAAGATTGACTTGTCAAAGGCTTATGGACGTGTGGACTGGGGCTTCTTAGAGAAGGCGATGAAAGGTTTAGTTTTCGCTCACCGTTAGGTCAGCTGGATCATGTCATGTGTATCCTCGGTGAGTTACTCGGTCAAATTAAATGGAACCTTGCTGGAATCGTTCACCCCCACACGCGGCCTTCGACAAGGAGATCCCCTCTCGTCATTTCTATTCCTGTTCGTAGCAGATGGGCTCTCAGCTTTATTACAAAAGGAGATCACTGATAACAATATAACTCCCCTCAAGGTGTGTCGGGGAGCACCGGGTATTTCACATATGTTATTCGCCGATGACAACCTTCTCTTTTTTAAAGCAGATGTTGTTCAGGCCTCACGCATGCAGCAGGTCATCAATGCATATGTGCAAGGTACAGGCCAGCTTGTTAACTTTGAAAAATGTTCTCTCATGTTTGGCAAATCATGTCCCGTTGCAACTCAGGAAGAGGTTAAGGCTGTTTTGAATGTGTCACAATCTGAGTTTGAACCCAAATATCTAGGCCTTCCAACACAAGAGGGGAGAATGCATCGTGGCAAATTCCAATGTGTGCAAGAAAAAATGTTAAAAAGAATTGTGCTATGGGGAGATGCCTGTTGATCAAGGCGGTTGCCCAGGCCCTTCCTACATATCTCATGGGTGTATTCAAGCTCCCAGATGGCCTATGTGAGGACCTCACCAAGCTGATTCGTGATTTCTGGTGGGGCGCGAGTCAAGGACACCGACGCACTCATTGGGTGGCTTGGGATATCATGCTGCGACCTAAGTCTCACGGTGGTATGGGCTTCCGAGATATGAAGCTTTTTAACCAAGCGCTCCTGGCCAAGCAGGCGTGGAGGCTGATCGAGAACCCTCAGAGCTTATGCGCCCAGGTTCTCAAAGCAAAATACTATCTGAATGGGTTCTTGGTGGACACTGTTTTTACCGGAAATGCTTCGTCGACATGGCAAGCAATCGAATATGGTCTGGAGCTTCTAAAAAAAGCCATCATATGGCGTATTGGTGATGGTGCAAAGGTGCGAATTTGGCGAGACTCGTGGATCCCACGTGATCAATCGCGACGGCCAATTACTCCAAAACGACGGTGCAGGTTGAAGTGGGTGTCGGAACTCCTTAATTCTGATGGAAATTGGAATAGAACTCTTCTGCAGGAGCACTTCTACCAGCCTGACATCGATTGGATCCTCCAAATCAAGGCATCGAAGAGGCTTGAGGCCGATTTCATAGCATGGCACCCAGATAAAATGGGCTGTTTTTCAGTCCGCAGTGCTTACTACCTCGGGCTACAGGAAAGTATGGCTGCTCATGACTCTGGAGCATCCAATGTGCGACCTGATGGTCACCGGCCAGCTTGGGACTTGGTCTGGAAGAATGATGCACCTGCAAAAGTTCGGATCTTTGCTTGGAAGGCCGCTCGTGAAGCTCTTGCTACAGAATCCACACAGAAGCAACGGCACCTTGCTACTGATAATACATGTACATTGTGCGGCACAGCAGAGGAATCTGTACACCATGCACTTATTATATGCCCACATGCAGCAGCACTTTGGGACGCCATGAGAGAAACCTGGGAGTTGCCTACTCCAGAGGATCTACACGATGCTGAGCCAGAGTGGCTATTTCGCTTGCTGGACAACATCTCCGAAACACAGAAGTTGTCCACGCTGATGATTATGTGGAGGATTTGGTACGCGCGAAATGAAATCACTCATAAAAAAAACCCCAGTTCCGATCGAAGCGTCTCGCCGGTTCTTGTCCAGCTACATCAATTCTCTACTCGCCATTAAGCAATACCCGGATGCCGATCCTGTGAAAGGTAAACAGGTGATCATTGCTGCAGATTATGTGCCTCAGACCACACATGAACTAACACCGAAGCCGCGATGGGATGTCCCTGATGCTGCTCACGCTAAGTTGAATGTGGATGGTGCCTTTGTCAAGGAGGATGGCTCGGCTGGTGCGGGGATGATTCTTCGCGACCACGAAGGTGTGGTTATTTTTGCTGCGACACGTGTGCTCTTTAATTGTGCTGATGCTTTGGAAGCTGAGATGGCTGCGGTGGATGAAGGACTCCGGCTGGCTCTTCACTGGTCGAACTTGCCACTGATGGTGGAAACTGACTGTGCCGAACTGTTGCAGCTGATTCAGTCGAGGGATGTTGATAGATCACGGTACGCGTACCGAGTTAGTGAGATCAGAATGATTCTGGCTCATGAGAGGAACATTAGTCTAGCTAAGATTAGTCGGCATGCTAATGCTGCTAGCCACACCCTTGCTTGTATGGGACGGGTGCAACAGCGAACAGCTTGTTGGCTTCGCAACTTCCCTGATGAGATAGCTAGCATAGTCAAGTCTGAATGTAAGCATCTCTCTTGATTAATGAAAGTTCCTTCTCCCGCAAAAAAAAAAAACGATAAAAGTAATAATATTGCAATATCCCTATTAACTAGTTATTGGAAAACATTTATTGGAAGACTGCTGAAGAGAGGAACCTATTTGTTGCGAACGAAGGTGTCAATTTGCAGCTCAGATTCAAGTTTAGGCAAACTATTTCCAGATCCTGAATGTCATGCTCCCGATCTCAGGCGAAAAAGCAACATCATGCTCCTGCCCCGTCATGGCGGCGGCTGAGCGGCAGCTGGAGCCGACATGCGACATGGCCGAGCTCATCCGCAGCTCTGAATGCGAAAATGAAGTGCGACAAGATATGACTAGTATAACGTATAACGGGCAGATCAAGCGGGCCAAAGCATAAAACAAGTATACCATTTGCTCCGATTAAACCGTGTACTACTACTCATTGGAAGAGCACGTATACTAGACACTTGTGGCCAAATCTACTCATTACAAATTTACAAGGCGTAAAAAACAAGAGGTCTATACTGGTTCACCTAGGGCTTGATGCCCTGCGATGAGAACAACGTTCTTGTTGCAATACGGTACGGGGACAAGGTCTCGTATGTGCCACAGCTTCTTGCAGCTTATAGCATGCCAATGGCCAAGCAACTGGCTCTAGTAGGTTCCGCTGGCTGCCTGCAGCTAGCGGTGCACCCAAGCAAGCAAGCAGCTCTCAGCGGCATAGCTAGCTGTTGCCGTCCGTTACCCTTTGTAGCAGGGCATCAATGGAAGACTTTCCAGGTCGTCCATGAATGGAGGTTGACGTTGACCTGATGGTCCGTCCTTCTCATCATGCAATAATAAAGTTTTAAGCCAAGCTCCTGATCTCACGAGATACACTCCCGGCTACACGCAGTCAGGACTCAGGAAGCATTGCCTCCACTCTGGTCTCAAGTCTCAACCATGGCCGCCTCCTGCATTCACCTTGTCTTTCTCCTTTGTCTGGTCCCAGCCACCGTCGCCTCACCTCATCGTAATCTACGCAAGTCCCCGGTCGACATCGCCGCGGCCGCACCGTCTCCGGCAGACGCGTCGCGGCCGACCACCTTCTTCGAGGTGGACCGCCCGCTCCGCCCGCCACCGGGCAGCTCCGGCCCGTGCTCCACGCTCCTGCTATCCAGCTCCTTCGCGTACACCTTCACCAAGCCGCCCGCCACCGCCGAGTACTCCCCGCCGCCCTGCCTGGGCGGCCGCGCCTCGGCGATCTCCCTCGCCGTCCTCGAGTGGCACGCCACCTGCCGGGGAGTCCAGTTCGACAGGATCTTTGGCGTCTGGCTCGGCGGCGCCGAGCTCCTCCGCGGCAGCACCGCCGAGCCGCTGCAGAACGGCGTCGTCTGGTCCGTCTCCAAGGACATCACCAGGTACGCGTCCCTCCTCGCCGCCGGCAACTCCACCCTCGCCGTCTTCGTCGAGAACCTCGTCAACAGCCAGTACACCGGCGTGTACTATGCCAACGTGACGCTCCATCTCTACTTCCACCGCACGCCGATGAGGCCGCCGCCCGCCGTGGCTCCCGCCGACCTCATCGTCCCGATGTCCAGAGGCTTACCTCTCAACGACGGGCTCTGGTACAAGATCCACAACGCCACCGACGTCGTGTCCACGAGCGTGACGTTGCCATCCAACACCTACCGCGCGGTCGTGGAGGTCTTTGTCTCGTTCCACGGGCACGACGAGTTCTGGTGGACAAACCAGCCCGGTGCCGACGCCAACGGCCCGTTCCGCGAGGTCACTGTCCGTGTTGACGGGGTCCTCGCCGGCGCCGTGTGGCCGTTCCCCGTCATCTTCACCGGCGGCATCAACCCCCTCCTATGGCAGCCCATCACCGGCATCGGCTCCTTCAACCTCCCGACGTACGACGTCGAGGTGACGCCGTTGCTGGGCAAGATGCTGGACGGCAAGGCGCACGTGTTCGCGTTCGCTGTGACCAACGCCGTGGACGTGTGGTACGTCGACGCCAACCTCCACCTCTGGCTGGACCCTGGGAGCACGGCGACGGCGGCGGGCCTCGTGAGCTACGTGGCGCCGGAGTTAGCGGCGGCGGCGACGTCCTCCCGCACGACGGCGAGCCGGCAGGTCTCGGCGACCGGATGGATGAAGTCGTCGTACGGGAACATCACGACGAACGCCACGCAGACGTTCGATTTCGACAACTCCAACGCCGGGGACACGGTGAACCAGACGACCGTCGCGCACGCCGGCGTCGCCGCCACGGACCTCGCCGGCGTCCTGTACTACTCGGTGCAGACGCGCCAGAGCTTCCCGCTTTTCTTGGACTCCGGAGCGGACCAGGTAACCGTCACGCACGGGTTGGAGGAGACGACGGTAGCCGCCGGCCGGTGGTCGTCGGGGCCCAGGTACCAGTCGCTGCGCAACACGCAGCGGAGCAGCGTCGCCGGGGCGTCGTGGGGCATCCGGCAGACGTACAGGTACGAGGCCACCGACGGGTGCTACTTGAGGAACGTGACCAGCAGCGGTTACAGCATCGTGTCGGACCAGTCCAGTGAGGCGTGCGTGAAGGGGCCATTGCGTTGATCTACAGGATCAAGCAATAAATAAAGTGTACGATGATATACGATGACGAGTGACAGGTGGTTCGTTCCGTGATCCTCCGTGACGTCACCCCTGCCTAGTTCATCGTCGGAGTCGAAGCTGCGTTATCTAGTATAAATTGCATGGAGTGTTCGGCTGCAGCTGTTAGGGCTGATGTTTTTCTTTTTTCTTTGATATTCGGATCCTCTGGTCCTAAGAGCATCTCCAACATCCGCCCAACGCGCGGCGCGCTAAAAATGTGTTTGCGGCGCTCCGATCGCCTGTTTTGGCGCGGCAGGGAGCGCTGGCTCTAGCCGCTGTAAACTTTAGCGCGCGCGCGTAGCTCCAGCAGGCGCGCTAAAATGCAGCGTGCGCGAGCAGCTGGCGCTTGCCATATGTTGCATTTTGAACACGAAATGAATTTCAAACATCAAAACGAAGACATGGCATAATTTAAATCACACAAACAAGTTCATGATGACATAAAAAGTTCATGCCCACAAGTTCAAATTCATGCCCACAATATCATCCAACCAAGTTCAAAATCCGAACCAAGTTCATGACACAAAAGTTCACACCAATGAATGGCCCATCAACAATCAAACCTCGTCCTCGTCTTCATCTTCCTCTTCCTCTGATTCATCATCCGAAGATGATTCTTCCTCCTCCTCTTTATTGTCGCACGCCGCATCATCATGTGAAGCTCGGAAGGTGTTGGCAAGATCTTCAACGGCATCTTCATGCGAAGGTGTGTGAGGCACACCGGAAGACATTCCGCCCATGACGCCCGGAGGTGCTCCCATGCCTCCCATGAGACACGCAAAACTCATGCCTCCCATGCCGCCCGGAGGTGCTCCGAAGCCACCCATGCCTCCCATGGTCTCCATGGTAGCTTCAAAGTCACCCATGCCGCCCATGGTAGCTCTGAAGCCACCGATGCCTCCCATGCCGCCAAGGCCACCGCCACCCATGCCGCCAAGGCCACCGCCACCCATGCCGCGAATCATGGCTCTTTTTTGGATCAAGACTTCTTCACGGGCAAGATTGACATACTCCTTTTACGCCTCATTGAGGATAGATGTGTCCATGAAGAACAAGTACTTCTCCCAATCCAACAACCTAGATCGCTCCTCCATGCCCACCTTCCTCTCCTTCAATGCCACCTTCCTCTCCTCGGCCGCCACCCTCCTCTCCTCGGCCGCGGCATCTTGGTTCCTTGCCATCTTCCTCGCCTCGTTCGCTTCCTTTCTTGCCTTCACAATAGCTTCCATAGCATTTTTTAGCTCGTCATCTCCTTTCCTCTTCTTCTTTTCTTTTGCGTCTTTCTTGGTACCATCCGGTCGTTTTGGCTTCAAGTATGAAACCGAGTTTGGTGTAGGGCTTCTCTTGCCGTCATCACTTGATGCCTCCTCATCATCATCATCCAACTCAATTGTTCGCTTGCGTTTGTTGCTCATATCCAAATCATCCATATCATCACGCTTCTTCCATTTCTCATCATCCTTCAATGCTTCATAGGAATGAGGCAAGGTAAACGGTCTCCCTTTCTTGATCTTCCCTTTCTTGCTCTTCTTCTCCTCTCCTTTGAACAAGTTTTGTGCAATGTTGAACTAGATAAAAAAAACAAGTTAGCACTACAAACACCAACAACAAGCATGATGAACATGGATGAAATGGCACTTACCCTATCTTCATCATTAGTGCCACTTGGGTTCAACTTGTCAACCGCCTTTTGTGCGGCCGCCCACTTTTGACAATCTCAGTTGATTGTCGACCACCGGGAGCGAAGAGATCGTTCCGAGCGGTTAATTCCACTCTTGTTGTGTAGATCAAAGTGCTCCTTCATCCGGTTCCAATAAGCATCTCTACTTTGATCACCTCCAACGGATGGATCCCTCGACACCTGCAACCAAGTATTGCATAGCAAGACGTCTTCATCATTGGTGTAGTTGCCTCCTCTTCCTTTCGATGCGTCGACAATGCCCTCACCATCCTCGTCCACCTCGAACTCATGGTCATCGAAATGCATGTCATTGATTTGAGACCAATGCGAATTGTTGGAGCCAACACCCATAGTTGACATATATGCCTCATCGTTGAAACTACAAAGTATATACAACGAAGCAAATAAGCTATCTATATGTATGCATTCAAAAAATACAACAACAAAAAGTTGGCGAAATTTTATACCTTTGGGGCATTTCCTCGAACACCTTGTGCGCGTCGGCCGCCGGCTCAACAAGTGAGCTCGCCGGCGCTTCAGTAGCCGCCGCGCCCGTCACACGCCCTGCAAGCTTCTTCCTCGACGGCTTCGAGGAGCCGGAGCCGTCCGCCGCCTTGTTCTTCTTCGCCGATACCTTGCCCTTCTTCGGCCGCGCCGCATTTGGGAGCTTCGAGAGGGGGGCACGTGGCTTCACGGCGGGTGTTGGTGTCAAAACCGGCAGACCTCGGGGTAGGGGGTCCCGAGCTGTGGATTCTTGGATCAATGGTAACAGGAACGAAGGAGACGATGTTTTACCCAGGTTCGGGCCCTCTTGATGGAGGTAAAACCCTACGTCCTGCTCTTGTTTATATTGATGAAGTATCAAGGTACAGAGTTGATCTACCTCAAGATCATATGTTGTGGTCTAAACCCTAGAGGTATGATGAGTAATGTCATGATAATCTGTCTATCAACTAGCCTAGCCTCGGCTTATATAATGTACCGGAGACCTAGGATAACAAGAGTCCTAGTCGGCTACGTCGGTGGAGAGGAGTCCTTGTCTTGATCACCAAGTCTTGTGGAATCTTCCTCGTATATGTCATCGGTTGTCCGAACTGGCCCATTAGTGAATCGCCATGGGGGTCTTCGGCCCAACCCACTGGTCGGGAGACGACATGGTGAGTACCCCTTAGTCCAGGACACCGTCAGTAGCCCCCTGAACCGGTCTTCAAGTTGGGGACGCTCCTCGGTTCTTCCGAACTGTTCTTCAACTTCGGTCATCGGTCTTGAAAATTGGTTCAACAAATCTTCCCATCTTTGATCTTGAGGATCGCCGAGGTATATCCGAAGAGTTCATACATCGGGTATCCGAGGAGTCTTTTAAGTTGTTCACGGCCTTTATCAATGCCTTGTTATTTTTACGCCACACCTCGGGTTCGAAATTTTTCCCGTGCGGCGGTACCCTCTTGCATCCGAACTCCAACGCCGGATTGCATCCGAGGTATATCTTAGCAACTGAGCTCCAACGCCGGTATGTATCCGAGCTCCAGCGCCGGACTGCATTTGAGAAGGCATAAAGTACCTCATCTCTAAAAAAGTTTGAAGGAGGTTATCCGAGCTTAATGCCAAAAAAGTTCTCTATAGAGCCAGCCACTCGCGGCCGAGCTTTTATGCCGGACTACTTCCGAGGTGGCCTCTCACAGCCGAGCACCAATGCCGGATTACATCAGAGTTGTCATCTCGCAGCCGGGCACCAATGCCGGACTGTATCCGAGATGTCATAGATTACCTCGGTCTTAAAAAAGTTAAAAGGGTTAAACCGAGCTAAATGCCGGAGATGCCCTCTATGGAGCTAGCCACTTTGCATCCGAGCTTTATGCCGGAGTGCTCCCGCGGTGGTGCACCACCTCGGCTGTGGGCTGATTTTTGTGAATTTAATTCCGATTTGTGCAATTTATTCTCTGCCGAGACATATAGCCAGTAGCCCTCAAGGTGTGTGTCGGCCAAAAATCCGAGATGCACCTGAAGGAAAACATAAAACGACTGATCCCAATAGCCCCTGAGACTCAGGTCGATTCACAAAATCGCACTGAGGATCAACTCCTAGCTCTGCAGCATACTTAGGAATAGAAACGCGGTGTAATATATTAGAGAGAAATAGTGATCGGCAGATGGGCCCTTGAGAGAGGGTCTTGAGAAGTTGCCGTAATATATTAGCTTGATGCCGGATAGGTCCAGATGGTACCTACTGTTGTCCGAAGACGCGTTTGCCCATAGCTCGGTCAAGCCGAACACTGGGCATTATGAATTTTCTGCATTGAATAGGCAATGCAGTAGCCCCCGAGCCACTGATCGGGTGGCAACACCAGATCAGGGGATCGATGTGCCCCTTTAATATTTGTAAATGATAAGCGCGAAGCCCAGTAGCCCCCGAGCTTTAATGTGGGCACGGGGTGGCTGAATTAAGGATCGATATCCGTTTGACAGAAAATTTTGTTGTGTTTAACATGAACTTCTCGGAAAGAGAATAAAGATCTCTTAAAGGAGCTAGAGCTAACGAAAGCTGATCTCGCCAAGGTCGGCCTCAAGGGGCTTAATAGATAGGAAATCAATACCAATAGGGAATTATGAGAGCGTTATGTCAGCTGCTCGGTTGTCTGAGCGAGATTGTGCCCTTGACTCTTTAAAAGATTGGCTACAATTATTTGACTGTTGTTCGCAATTTATGTGTAATGATTCTATGTACCGAAGTACTTTACATCATTAAAGCTCGGATCCGCATTGTATAAAACTTTGTTGACCGACCATCGGCTTCAACCTCCTCAGCCAGTAGCCGAGGAGTGTTTGTCCCACTTTATAAAGCCTTTATGAGGGCAAAGGTTTATGGCAAACGAGGCAATCCGGCCATACGGTTTTATAAACAAAGGTATGCGGAGAGATATGCTATATTACTATGTAAGAAAAATCTTCCAAAGAAAATAGTTCTGCTATCGGTTCCTTTCTTTGGGTTCTCATGCTGACCATGATCATGAAACCTCATCTCCGATCAATGTGGGAGGAAAATATTGAGGATTTAGTTAGGGGAGAGTTCCCGAACTCTGTGGTCCATGATGAACCAGAATTTTCGCTTCCATCGTTGCCGACCAATTATATCCTTTAAGATGGCTAGTTTTCGGCTTCACCCAGTCTGAGGTACTAATCTGGATGACCCGGTAGTAACAATCACAGAGGTGCTCCCTTTACTGCCTAGCCAAACAATCGGGAACGTAGGGGTAAGCACAGGAGCCAGACAACCCAGCTTGGCCAAAATCTTAAGTCAAATTGATGCATATTTATGGCTTTATTACGATAATTATGGAAGGCAAATTCTCCATTAAGACTGTTTATAACCTGAAAGTGGCCCATCGTCGGCTTTCACCCCTTTGTAGATGCTACATAGGGTGTTTCCGTACTAACAATACAACCCTTAGCCGACGTCTTGGTGCCCGGAGGCGGTTGTGTTATCGGAAACAAGGCAATCAGATATACAGGCTTTATAACTTTCACTTAGTCATAGGAGTTTGAAGTTCGGGGCCAGTTACTAGCCCCCGGTTAGTGTTCGGCGTCAGCCGGGGTCAAACCAGTAACACTTCGGCCAATCTTATGAAAGGCCCATTGTTTAATACGGTCATCGGATCGCCGACCAGTTTACGCTCATTGTGACAGTCAGTTTTCGACTTTCTCCACTGAGGTACTTGACCAGTTAAACCGGAAGTACAGTCGCAGTGGTTCTCCCTTTGCACTCCTAGCCGAACAAAGCGGAACATAGGAGGCAAGCACAGGAGCCGGGCAACCCAACTATTGACCGAAGACACAATTCGAAACTGGTGCATATAAAGTAATATCCGAGAACGTTTTGCCGAGGACTTCTCGGAGTGCCTTGGCTTTTGGTGGGTTCGGCTCTAGTCGCAGCCCCCCGTTGATATTGCCGAAGTTTTAAATGTGTCCGGCGTCGTATTGTGAGACACACAAATATGTTAAAAGTGCCATAAGCATGGAAAACAAAAAAACTTTAGTAAAAACTTTACATCCGAACTAAAAACAAGTTTTTTGTGCCAATCCGAAATTGGTCTTAAAAAATTTGTGCTTCTGTTGTGCTTTAACATGACACATCCGATCTCTAAACTCCAAGTAGGTCAGCCTTCGGCTTCAACCTCCTTATCCCCGAAGGCGGAGTGCTTCTCTAAGGCCAGTTTAGCGAACTAAACTCAAGCGGTTTTTAGAGAGAAGCCAGGCTATCCGGCTATTGACCACACACTCGGGTCGAAAAAGGAGTGGTAGAAAAAGACTTTGCAACGACTGAGAAGAAAAACATTCATTATAAAATGGCTCGTATAAATTTTAGAGCCCCCAGTTAACCTATGACAGGAAGTGTTTTTAACAAACAACGCATGTGAGCATGGTCGAACCGAACACAAATTAAAAATGTAAAAACTTTGAGTATGAAAGTGACTTAGCTGGTTAATGTGTTCGGCGTTGATGATGTGGGCCGAGCTTGCGACGGGTCGAGGTCCCAGCCCCCAAGCCGGTCCCAAGGTGCCCGAGCGAAGAGCTCGGCTCGATGAAGTGGCGATGCCGCACGATCGATGTGGCGAGCCGAAGCCCCTGGTCCAGCCGAGGTGACAAAAACCCTCATGACCGAGGTGACGAAGAGCTCGGCGGAAAAAGGAAGTGTTTAATAATCAACGTTTGAACAAACAACTTTTTTGTTTAACACAAATATAATGGTTGGTTGAACCGGACAAGAAATAAAATAAAAGAAAAAAATTTAAAGAAAAAAAACTGAGCATGGAGGCGACTTAGCTGGTTAATGTGCTCGGTATTGTTGACGAGGTCCGAGCTCGTGGCGGGACAAAGACGTAGTCCGCAGCCTAGCCAAGGTCACAACCCCCAAGCCCGAGGTAACCGAGCGAGGAGTTCGGCTTGATGAGGTGGTGATGCCGCACGGTCGATGTGGCGAGACGAAGCCCTTGGTCCAGCTAACGTGACGAAGCTGGTCGGCTGATGACGCCGAAGTCACCAGAGTAGGTTGATGAAGAGATGGCGAAGCCCCCGGTCTAGCCGAGGTGACGGGGCAGGTCGGTAGTATGACGTTTGCAGCCCCATGCCGGCCGAGGTGTCGAAGCAGGTCGGCGTGGTGGACATTGGCTTGGTCAACCGGATTAGTATTTGGGATTTCTTCGGAATCGTCCTCCGGTACTATGGTGCGAGGGGCGAGTCCGGCCAGGGTTGACTCCTGATATTCGGACACCGAAGTCGCGTCCAGGATTGAAGCTGGATACGGGATAAGAGAGGCGAGTCCGGCCGGAATTGACTCCCGATCTTCGGACGCAGAGGTCACATCCAGGCTTGAAGAAGCAATAGTGCGGCGATGCCGTCGCGGGCCGGATCTTGTGACGTGGTCGATGCCCGCTTGATGAAGTGACCATGCAGCGATGCCGGTGTGCCCGCTCCATATAATTCGTGGGGCGACAATGTTGGTGATGATTTACCCTTCACGATGTCGAACTCTTGTTCGGCTTGTCGAGATAATGATCCGAAGAGGTTGAGTTCGGCTCGATGAAGCGACGACCCGTCTGGCGCAGGTCGGCAGCCATGCAACAACGTTGTCAGGCTGGTTTGACACCGGCGCAACGGTGAAGGTTACCTCCGAAAAGGAGCAAAATTTGTGAGCATGTGTTCGAAAACAAAACACAATATCCTAGAAAGAGATTCCTCAAAAAAGGTTGTCCAATATCCCGTTCATGAAGAAAGATGAACTCGGGTCGGATTCGTATTCGCGCAGAAAACAGATCAGAAAATTGATGCGCTCATCGGAGGTTTCCCGGAGTTTGAGCGGTCGGATCGATCTGAAATTTTGAGGGGTGATTGATATGATAATTCCGCAACCGATCAACGGTTGGATCTTCCAAATGATGTCCGAGCTGGGCGCTGGACTCCTCGCCCTAAACTCGTCCAGATTTGACAGGGTGCCGGTATATCGTAGATCGCTGGAGATTCCTCCAACGGAACGCGACGAAATCTTACAGGGTTGTTATATACACAATTCCGCACTATTCCACCAAAGCAATCATCAAAGCGACACCCGAGGAAGTGGCGACGGCGATTACAAATCCGCTGTATAGAAAAACAGCACGGTTGCCCGAGGACAATGTTGAAGTTGAGCCCCCGAGCTATATGGATGATTCCTCCACGATCTTGATAGTGATCGGAGTTGATGTTGATGAAGGCCCTCGTCCGATCATGACGATCTGAGACGGAGCGCAGTTCTCGATCGAGCCAAGGTGACCAGTCGAGCCGGCGACGAATATGCCGACGTCGCAGTTGATCTGCAAGCGAGCCATTGATCCATTGCCGATCACATAGCGGAACTCTCAATGAAAGCACCATTGTCGGTGTCAAAACCGGCAGACCTCGGGGTAGGGGGTCCCAAGCTGTGGATTCTTGGATCAATGGTAACAGGAACGAAGGAGACGATATTTTACCCAGGTTCGGGCCCTCTTGATGAAGGTAAAACCCTACGTCCTGCTCTTGTTTATATTGATGAAGTATCAAGGTACAGAGTTGATCTACCTCGAGATCATATGTTGTGGTATAAACCCTAGAGGTATGATGAGTAATGTCATGATAATCTGTCTATCAACTAGCCTAGCCTCGGCTTATATAATGTACCGGAGGCCTAGGATAACAAGAGTCCTAGTCGGCTACGTCGGTGGAGAGGAGTCCTTGTCTTGATCACCAAGTCTTGTGGAATCTTCCTCGTATATGTCATCGGCTGTCCGAACTGGCCCATTAGTGAATCGCCATGGGGGTTTTCGGCCCGACCCACTGGTCGGGAGACGACGTGGTGAGTATCCCTTAGTCCAGGACACCGTCAGCGGGCGCCGGCGCGACGCCACCCGCCGCCGAGGTCATCCGTGGCGGCATGAAAAGGCCGCGCGCGATGCCAGTGCTTGGAGGAGCTCCGACGGAGGCGAAGCCAAAGCTCCCCGCGCTAGGGTTTGCGGCGGCGGCGACGGCGGAGGGGTCACGGGAGTAGGAAGGGGTGAGGGGGTGCCGGCCCGGGCGTCCATCGGGTCGATTCGCCGGCGGCGGCGCGGGCGGGGCGAAAGGTGGCGCGGCGGAGAGAGTGCGGCGCGAGCGCTCGAGTGTGCGGCGCGCGGAAGCGGGCGCATCAAATATACAGCGCGCGATGGCGATTCGGACCGCGCGCCCAACTCTATATGCCGCGCGCGCTTATTGCGCGTCCGCTGGAGCCCCTATATTGATTGCGCGCGCGCTAAAAAGGACAAATTTACGGCGCGGCGCTTATTTAGCGCGGCTGTTGAAGATGCTCTAAGACCTTGACCACCTCGTTGTTTTCCGTTACTTCCTGCTATTATCAATGAATGCCAGCGATACTGAATCTTTCAAAAAAAAAATTGAAAGCACTTCACGACCCTGATAGCAGCTGCACCCGCGATGTTCTGTAAGTCGCTCCGTGCTGAGGACGCTCGAGCACGAGCTGGGCATGCCTTTGGTGCACACCTTTCTCAATCACTTGGCAGAGCAAGGAGGTACAGCTGGGGCAAACTGCGTTCAAATTATCTGTATAGCAAAGTGAAAATATTGGTTAAACATGCGGTTTTATATGGAACTAATGATGATACACTTCGGGTTAGTTAAATGCAAACACATCTACACTGATCGTGATAAACAATCGAACAGATAGACTACAAAGGAGTAGAGGTGCAGCTACATGTACAGTAAAGTGTAAAGATCGTTGAAACTGGATACAATACTATTCAACTAAACCTTCAGTCCCCGAATCACAACCGGATTCTGTTCGACAGACCATGTCCACTGTCCACGTCCACATACGCATCACACAAGTGACCAGTCAGGCTGCCCCTACTATTCCTCAGTCCTCACGCACTACCGAGTCCCACCCAGAAGGATCCATGGTAAACACAAATCCCAGTCCAAGGTCCATGAAAACAACAGCCACAGAATCCTTGACCCAATCTTCTCATAACGACTACGACTATAAGGGGCAAGAAGATACAATCTTCTCTGTTCATCTCGTGTTGTTTCTCCATAAGACCATTGATGCCTTACCTTGTCAGTGCACAACTTAAGGATCTGGATTCCATGCTAGTTTCATCATAAACCATGCAGTCACTCCATTTTTCATACAAGACACACACCAACAAATTGCACATACCTTCCCTCGGCCTTGCTCTTGTGCTGCTGGTCTGCTTGGCCTCTCCTACCAGTTCCTGCACGGAGCAGGAGAAGACCTCCCTTCTCCAGTTCCTCGCTGGACTCTCACAGAATGGTGGCCTCGCCGCCTCATGGCAGGATGGCACGGATTGCTGCAAGTGGGAAGGGATCACCTGCAGGCAAGATAGCATGGTCACCAGAGTCATGCTGGCCTCAAAAGGCCTAGAGGGGCACATCTCGAAGTCCCTTGGAAACCTCGCCGGGCTGCAGTACCTTAACCTCTCTCACAACTTGCTGTCTGGTGGTCTGCCCCTGGAATTGGTGCCGTCCAGCAGCATCATCATCCTTGATGTAAGCTTTAACCAGCTCAGTGGAACGCTCCAGGAGCTGCCATCTTCAACCCCTGCCCGGCCTCTGCAGGTACTCAACATCTCAAGCAACCTATTTGCAGGACAGTTTCCATCCACCACATGGAAAGCAATGGGGAACCTGATCACACTCAACGCAAGTAATAACAGCTTTACAGGGCAGATACCAACTCAATTCTGTAACACCTCGCCATCCCTCATTGTGCTCGATCTGTGTTTCAACAAATTCAGTGGCAGCATCCCCCCAGGATTTGGTAATTGCACCGGGCTGAGAGAGCTTAGAGCCGGCGACAACAACCTCAGTGGAACACTCCCAGATGAACTGTTCAATGCTACTTCGTTGGAATACCTGTCTTTTCCTAACAATGATTTGAATGGAGTTATTGATGGTGCGCACCTGCCCAACCTCAGAAACCTAATAACACTTGATCTTGGAGGGAACGATTTCAGTGGCAAGATTCCAGTTTCTATAGGCCAGCTCAAGAAATTGGAGGAGTTCCATTTGGACAACAATAAATTGTCCGGTGAGCTGCCATCAGCTCTGAGCAATTGTACATATCTGATAACAATTGACCTCAAGAGCAATCATTTCAGTGGAGAACTTACAAAGGTCAATTTCTCCAACCTTCCTAATCTAAGAACATTAGATGTTTTCTGGAACAACTTCAGCGGCACAGTTCCAGAAAGCATATACTCTTGCAGCAATCTGACTGCACTGCGTCTAGCTGGCAACAGTTTATCTGGGCAGCTTTCTCCACAAATAGGCAATCTGAACTACCTAACCTTCATGTCACTTACTGACAATTATTTCCAAAATATCACAAATGCACTTCACATCCTTAAGAGATGCAGGAACCTCACCATCCTGCTTATTGGACTCAACTACAGGGGAGAGATCATGCCAAAGGATGACAAAATTGATGGTTTTGAGAATCTTCAGGTTTTGGGTATTGGAAGATGCGAATTGTTTGGACAAATACCTCACTGGATATCGAAGCTAGCAAATTTAAAAATACTGATTTTGGCTGACAATCAACTCACTGGATCAATACCAGCTTGGATCGAAACCCTAAACAACCTATTCTATCTAGACCTATCAAACAACAACCTTACAGGGGCGATTCCAAAAGAGTTAATTAATATGCCGATGTTCAAGTCAGAGAAGACCGATGCCAATTTAGACTCACTGTTCTTTGAGCTTCCTATTTATATTTATAAAAGTCCATCACTTCAATACCGGGTACCTATTGCTTTGCGTAAAGTGCTGGATCTAAGCAAGAACCATTTAACTGGTGAGATCCCCATGGAGGTTGGTCAGTTGATAGCCCTCCTTACGCTCAATTTCAGCTTTAACCACTTGACGGGACACATCCCACAATCAATATGTAATCTCACAAGCCTGCTGACCCTAGACTTGTCAAGCAACAATCTTACAGGTGCAATCCCAGCTGGATTGAATAGCCTGCACTTCCTTTCAGAATTCAGCATTTCGAACAATGACCTACAAGGGCCTATACCATCTGGAGGCCAGTTTGATACATTTCAGAATTCTAGTTTCGATGGGAATCCAAAGCTGTGTGGCTCTATTCTTGCTCACAAATGTGTTTCAGTAAAAGCACAAGAAGCCATCATTCTGTCAAGAAAACAAACTGACTACAAGGTGGGCTTTGTGATTGCCTTCAGTGCGTTCTTTGGTGTAGGGGTGTTGTATGATCAGTTAGTCTTATCAAGGTATTTTAGCTAGCCCTACTTGGGTTCACATATTGCTTTATGAAAATTTCGTTCATATTAGGCTGCTACTCAGGTTTAGCAACACGTCCAGCGAATAAGCTTCTTCTCTAGGTGTGGGTCACAATTAGGTAGTAATTAAATATTTTAGGGTGAAGAGTGATTTCATTATGTGGAGATGTAAAAGAATGTAACAATGTAAGACATTCTGTCCAAAACTCTGTCATCTCAGCATTCCATATAACACAAGTCAGTACATCAGAGTATCTACCCTTGATGTTCTAATAGCTTTAGCTTCAACAATACACTTAGTAGTTGAGGCATGCGGCATTTTGGGGTGGGTGAGTAACTAAAAGATGAATGTAAGATGCAAGCACTACAAGGCATAATTACTCGCAGCACGTAGAAAATCCATACGAAATCTTGTTAGGGTTAAAACTTAAAACGAGAGACTAGCAGCTAGAAGATGGACAACTGAATATCAATCATGCGCCCCAGTTTTTCTCTAGAATTATTTTGCAAGGGGTAATGTTTTCCGTGGTCTTAGACTCCTAGCTTTTGAGATGGTGATTCATTCTGGTTTACACAAGCATTGAGGTTAGTCTAGCTTGTGCTTGTTTGGCTTTCTGCAGTTTCTTCACCTGAAGCTCATAGAAACACAGAGATGCGAAAGGTGGAGCTAAAGACGAAGATTTCCTAGTACCTTGATGTAGCTTATGTTTTTATCAACTTTGTTTCTCATGTTCTTGATAGTTTTTTCAATCCATTCCACGATATCTATCTGTTTAATAAAGTTATGCCCGCTTCTATAGCGTATTCAAAAACAAGTTCATGAATAAACCCGATAAAAAAATGTTGGTTGAATATATACAGATGTTTATGTGTGTGCAGTGGCCTAAGTGTGGTGTCATTATCCTGTTTTCCTTTTTCTGTATGTGTGCTGCTGCGCTAGGATCATGGCTCTAGTTTATTTCTTAACCAACAGCAGGTTAAATATTGGAAATAGTATGTTTCCAGTCCAGATGAGCAAACTTGGAACGCCTCAATCGCAGCCAGTCCATGTCTCCCTCCTACGCGTTGTATGGGTTTCTGCATTCCCATACACGTCAAGCAGTCAATCCATCCGGAAGAGGACCCGCCTGAAACAGACAACAGAGATCAGTATCTAATACTTTGACTAAGACACATATAACAGAGAACGTTAATTGCGGCGCTGTACTTTTTTTCTTTTGCGGAAACACAGATAGTTTCTTGTCTTCCAAACTGCATGTGGTATGGTGATGCAGAATGAGTCAACACAAAGAAATGATTACAAGATGCTCGCCTATGATATGTGACAGCCAAAAGTTATGCTAAATAATACCGGGCAGCCACACAACATATGATAAATAATACTCCCTCCGTCCCAAAATAAGTGTTGTGGTTTTAGTTCAAATTTGAACTTTTCAAATTTGAACTAAAACCATGACACTTATTTTGGGACAGAGGGAGTATGTGAGATCGTCAGCAGGGGAAACCAATGGTACAGTGCCAGCCACTTTGCTGTTTCTCTTGCATCAGTACAGAATATCAGTGGGTACATGTACACGAGGTCGATCACAAACAAATTACATCAATTCACCTGACAGTGAAACAGCATCGAAACAACATAGCCCAAAATTATTTCAAAAAATAAGGCATAGAGGAAGGAAAAAACCCTACAGATTTACCGAAGACAGAACAGAGTTCAGCAGCGAAAAGCAACATTTCAAGGAGCCTATCTAATTGCCATCCTCTCTTTTCTCAGTAAAGGGGTGACTAGCTACCCCAACCTTTTATCCCAGTTCAATTCTTACTGGTGAGGAGTCCAAAGATGCAGGATCGCGGAGCCGAGAGCACGATGGAAAGAACCTTCTCCGTTGGTGATCAAGTTTTCTCAAAATTGCAACCGTATGTGCAAACCACTGCGGCCAGAAGATCCAACCAAGGTTATAAATATTTTGGCTCTTGTACAATTTTGCAGCGGGTGGGAGTAGTGGCATAACTCCGCCTATGTTGTCTCAACATAGCCGGTCCCAAGCCCGGCTAAAGGAGGAGGGTTGTGATAGGCGCGTAACCCTCTCAGCAACGCGCCACATCGGAACCCGGTGTGATGTCAAATAGGCAAGGGTCGGGCCGTCCCCCCCCCCCCCCCCCCCCCGTGGCGCGCCGTATCTTGATCTGGATATGGTGTCAAGTGAGCGAGGATCGGGTCGTCGCATCCTTAGTGGCGTGCTACATCGGCGCCCGGATGTAGTGGAAATTGAGCAAGGGTCTTCGCATTTGACTCGACGAGTGCGAAGGGTAAGGAAGCTAGCCGAGCCTAGGAGGATTCGCTTAGGTAGCAGGAACGTAGGGTCTCTGACAGGGAAGCTTCGGGAGCTAGTTGATGCAGCGATGAGGAGAAGTGTTGATATCCTTTGCGTCCAAGAAACCAAATGGAGGGGTCAGAAGGCGAAGGAGGTGGAGGATACCGGCTTCAAGCTGTGGTACACGGGGACGGCTGCAAACAGAAATGGCGTAGGCATCTTGATCAACAAGAGCCTCAAGTATGGAGTGGTAGACGTCAAGAGACGTGGGGACCGGATTATCCTGGTCAAGCTGGTAGTTGGGGACTTAGTTCTCAATGTTATCAGCGCGTGTGCCCCACAAGTAGGTCACAATGAGAACACCAAGAGGGAGTTCTGGGAAGGCTTGGACGACATGGTTAGGAGTGTACCGATTGGCGAGAAGCTCTTCATAGGAGGCCTCAATGGCCACGTGGGTACATCTAACACAGGTTTTGAAGGGGTGCATGGGGGCTTTGGCTATGGCATCAGGAATCAAGAAGGAGAAGATGTCTTAAGCTTTGCTCTAGCCTACAACATAATCGTAGCGATTAAAAAGAGAGAATCACATTTGGTGACTTTTAGTAGTGGCCAACACTCTAGCCAGATTGATTTCATCCTCTCAAGAAGAGAAGGTAGGCGTGTGTGCGTAGATTGTAAGGTGATACCTGGAGAGAGTGTTGTCCCTCATCATAAGTTGGTGGTTGCTGACTTCCGCTTTCGGATCCGTGTCCAGCGGGATAAGCGTGCCAAAGTCGCTAGAACGAAGTGGTGGAAGCTCAAGGGGGAGGTACCTTAGGCGTTCAAGGAAAGGGTCGTTAAGGAGGGCCCTTGGGAGGAAGGAGGGGATGCGGACAATGTGTGGATGAAGATGGCGACTTGCATTCGTAAGGTGGCCTCGGAGGAGTTTGGAGTGTCCAAGGGAAGGAGAAGTGAAGCTAAGGATACCTGGTGGTGGAATGATGATGTCCAGAAAGCGATTAAGGAGAAGAAAGATTGTTTCAGACGTCTATACCTGGATAGGAGTGCAGACAACATAGAGAAGTACAGGATGGCGAAGAAGGCCGCAAAGCCAGTTGTCAGTGAAGCAAGGGGTCGAGCGTATGAGGACCTCTACCCATGGTTTTTGAGTCGCTGATTAGTCGCTGTATAGTCGCCGACTAATCGCCAAGTCGTTTTCTAGAAATCAGGGCGACTCGTGACTATACAGCGACTTATGGCGACTATACAGCGACTTGGGTCGACTAATCGCCGAGCCGCAGGGCTGGCGGCGACTTGACTAGTCGCGACTCAAAAACCATGCCTCTACCAACGGCTAGGCACGAAGGAAGGCGAAAGGGACATCTATAAGATGGCCAAGATCCGCAAGAGGAAGACGAGGGATGTTGGCCAAGTCAAATGCATTAAGGACAAAGCAGACCAACTCCTGTTGAAGGACGAGGAGATTAAGCATAGATGGCGGGAGTACTTCGACAAGCTGTTCAATGGGGAGAATGAGAGTTCTACCATTGAACTGGACGACTCCTTTGATGAGACCAGCATGCGTTTTGTGCGGCGAATCCAGGAGTCTGAGGTCAAGGAGGCTTTAAAAAGGATGAAAGGAGGTAAGGCGATGGGCCCTCATTGTATCCCCGTTGAGGTGTGGAAAGGCCTCGGGGACATAGCGATTGTATGGCTAACCAAGCTTTTCAACCTCTTTTCGGGCAAACAAGATGCCAGAAGAATGGAGACGGAGTATATTAGTACCAATCTTCAAGAACAAGGGGGATATTCAGAGTTGTACTAATTACCGTGGAATTAAGCTGATGAGCCATACAATGAAGCTATGGGAGAGAGTCATTGAGCACCGCTTAAGAAGAATGACAAGCATGACTGTAAGTGCATCTAGTGCCCGTTAGTGATTTTGGTGTATTGAAGACTTATAGGTTAAGGGACTAATGTGTTTGTGAGTGTACACATGTCTAATAAGTCTATGAGGAGTTTGATAAATCCGAAGAAAGTCGACCCCTAAAAATGAATGTCTTCATCTGAAGACTTTGGTTTTCTTGAAGACTTTGAAAATGAGGAAATTGGTGTGACCTTGAAGATATTGATGCGAGGACTATGAAGCGTGAAGACTTTTGTTTTTGTAGTTTCATTTCCCTTTCTTGAGTCATAGGAAACACCGTACCGTTAAAGGGGGTTGAGGTAATACTAAGGAAAAATTTCCATGTGATGCTCATCTCAAAGCCTACACATACCCAATCCTTCAAGTGAAGCCTTTGGAAATCTCTTGCAGTTCAGTCAATTTCTTCAGTGACAGAGACGAAGATCTTCTGGTCTCTGAGGAATTTGTTTTGACTGAGGAGTTAGGATTTCGCCAGTGCAAATTGCCTACAGTGAGGAACATGATAGCCCTGGGGAATTTGAGAGCTCAAAGTTCCGACCGTTGATGTGCTTTGTGCCAGCTGTCCAAAATATCTTATCCATCCAACGATCATATCATTAGGGGCATTTATGTCTTATCATGTCGGGTTGCTCCCTGGTTATAAATAGCCGCCCCCCTCAACCACTAGCTGGTTGGCTGCTCCGAGAGATAGACTGACACTTGTCATTTAGAGCATCCCATCCTCCGAGGACTTTGAGAGAAAATCATCAGTGAGGAAAAACCCAAAACCCCAACACCTAAAACCCAAAGTGATTGAGCATCACTGAAGAGATTGTTCCTGTGTGGAACCGACGCTTGTTACCTTTGAAGACTATGCATCTTCCAGACGGTTAGGCGTCATGGTCTAAAGCCTCCAAGAGGAATTGTGGATCGCCGAGTGACCGAGTCTGTGAAGGTTTGAAAGTCACCTTGAAGACTTACCACGAGTGATTGGGCGAGGTCTGTGTGACCTTAGCTCAAGGAGAATGTGTCCTGGGACTGTGTGTCCTTTGGTTTAAATACCAAGCCGCTCCAACCAGACGTACAACTGTCACAGCAATTGAAACTGGTCTACCAAATCACCGTCTTCACCGAGCTACTGGTTCTATTTCCTCAACTCTTTCATTTCCTCGTTTACTTGTTGATGAAATTGATCGTTACTGTTTGCAGACTTTGACTGAAGACTTTCTCAATTTCCTCAATCTTATTTCTTCAGTCACCTTGTCTTCTGCCTGCTTATCCTGTTTACACGCTACCTGTGCTCTGTGTATGTTTCATTTCATCATGATGACTATGCTACTGTCTTGGTATGCATGCACCTGAGCACTTTATCCGCTGCATGTATTTCGTCACTTAGCAAATTCCTCAAGCTGTATTTCCTCAGTGATGAATTTGTAAAAATCGCCTATTCACCCCCCCCCTCTAGTCGATATAACGCACTTTCAGTGACCAAAAATCAGTTTGGTTTCATGCCTGGGAGGTCGACCATGGAAGCCATTTTCTTGGTACGGCAACTTATGAAGAAATACAGGGAGCAAAAGAAGGACTTGCATATGGTGTTCATTGAATTAGAGAAGGCCTATGATAAGATACCGCGGAATGTCATGTGGTGGGCCTTGGAGAAACATAAAGTCCCAGCAAAGTACATTACCCTCATAAGGACATGTACGCTAATGTTGTGACAAGTGTTCGAACAAGTGATGTCGACACTGATGACTTCCCGGTTAAGATAGGACTGCATCAGGGGTCAGCTTTGAGCTCTTATCTTTTTGCCTTGGTGATGGATGAGGTCACAAGGGATATACAAGGAGATATCCCATGGTGTATGCTCTTTGCGGATGATGTGGTGCTAGTTGACGATAGTCGGATGGGGGTAAATAGGAAGTTAGAGTTATGGAGACAAACCTTGGAATCGAAAGGGTTTAGGCTTAGTAGAACTAAAACCGAGTACATGATGTGCGGTTTCAGTACTACTAGGCATGAGAAGGAGGAGGTTAGTCTTGATGGGCATGTGGTGCCTCAGAAGGACATCTTCGATATTTGGGGTCATGCTGCAGAAGGATGGGGGTATTGATGAAGATGTTAACCATCAAATCAAAGCTGGATGGATGAAGTGGCGCCAAGCTTCTGGCATTCTCTGTGACAAAAGAGTGCCACAAAAGCTAAAAGGCAAATTCTACAGGACAGCAGTTCGACCCGCGATATTGTATGGCGCTGAGTGTTGGCCGACTAAAAGGCGACATGTTCAACAGTTAGGTGTGGCGGAGATGCGTATGTTGAGATGGATGTGTGGCCACACGAGGAATGATCAAGTCCGAAATGATGATATACGAGATAGAGTTGGGGTAGCACCAATTGAAGAGAAGCTTGTTCAACATCGTCTGAGATGGTTTGGGCATATTCAGCGCAGGCCTCCAGAAGCTCCAATGCATAGCAGGATGGCTAAAGCGTGCGAAGAATGTCAAGAGAGGTCAGGGTAGACCGAATTTGACATGGGAGGAGTCCGTAAAGAGAGATCTAAAGGATTGGAGTATCACTAAAGAACTAGTTATGGACAGGGGTGCGTGGAAGCTTACTATCCATGTGCCCCAACTATGAGTTGGTCGTGAGATCTTATGGGTTTCATCTCTAGCCTACCTCAACTTATTTGGGACTAAAGGCTTTGTTGTTGTTGTTGTTGTTGTTGTTGGGAGCAGTGGCATATCATTGGACCTTCCATCTACAAGAAAGATTCACCGGGTTGTGCATGAGAAAGCTCTGCCGGCTCAGACAGTGCCACAACATGACCTACCTGAAGTTTGCACTTAACTCACTTCAGGTATCGAACCATTGTGCATCTGATTAGATTCTAGAAGGGTTGTTGCAGGCAAGAATTCTGTGGAGTTGGAGGGCATCCAGTGTACAACACTTCCCTCCTCCTGGAACACACGGGACAACAAAGCTGATCTTCAACAACAGTTTCTGGCTGCACCTGCTTGGGGTCAAGCAGAGGGCAATGTTATAGCCAGGGCTCGGCCCATATCCGTGACTCAAGTCCAGGAGCAAGCTTCAAGCCCAAGGCCCAGTGAGAGCTCCGTCTGGCTGTGCCCAGCTGCTGGGGCACTGCCCGTGTAAAGGGTGCCGTGTGTGTTAGGAAGAGGCATCGATGATCATTTACCTATAAATCTCACATACTCTCTCTGTTCTTCTACTATCTCAAACTGAGAAATCCTATCTCTGAGATTCTATCAATTCCAGAATTCCTATTTGGTGAGCTGTCCGGAATGGTGTACCAGGACCGAGGAAATGGAAAACAACCACACACGTATAAATCAGGCAATCAAAGCTCACATGGAAACAGACAGCAAAGGGCGTATGGCACCAGATCACACATCTACCACATCCTGCACAAACTCGTCCGCCACGCCCAGGGGACGACCTGTTCGTTGCGCTGTGATCGAGGCGCTCGAGCATGAGCTGGGTAGGCCCATGCCACACGCTTTCCTCGACCACTTCTCGTCACAGCTCACCGTCAGTGTCGCCATGGACCGGCTGGTGGCTCAACGTCCCTGGCTCAAGCAACACGGTACAGCCGGATCAAACAGCATTCAGATTATCTGTATTGAAGTGAAAATATTGGTTAAACACGTACTCTGAATTATTAATCCAATGGAGTACGTGTCAAACTTCAATATTCGTGCTAACCAATTCAGATTAGTACATACTACTAAAGAGCACCAAAATTGGGTATAAAACTATTCAACGGAACTTAATCGCAACTGGATTCTGTTTGACAGACCATGTCCAAATAAGCATAATAATCAAGTGGCCAATCAGCCTGGCACTACCATTCCTCACACTGTCACACACTACCAGGTCCCAGTCTCCCAGAAAGAATCCACGGTAACCAGAAATCCCAGTCAAAGGTCCGTGATAATGCACATGTGGAGACGCCTAGACGGTGGAGTAAAAGACAATAGCAAACAAAATCCTTGACCCAATCTCTTTGTTGTTACTGCAAACTGCTAAGGGGCAAAACATATAACCGAAGCAAGAGGCACTTCTTCGTTCATCTCATTTGTTTCATAAGACCATCAAACCATGCTAGTTTCATCAGAAACCACACGGTTACTCCAATGTTCATACAAGACATGCAACACGAAATTGCACATACCTTCCATTGGCTTTGCTCTTGTGTAATTGTGTTGCTGATCTCCTTGGCGTCTCCAATCAGTTGCTGCGCTGACTACTGAGCATGAGAGCCCTTCTTTAGTCCCTAGCGGGGCTCTCACATGATAGTGGCCTCGCCGCATGATAGCAGGATGGCACGGGTTGCTGCGACTGGGAAGGGATCACCTGTGGGCAAGATAGTCGGGTCTCAGCCACCGTTTTGTGTACTGCAAGTGGCCAAGTGTGGAATGCGAGCTGGTACTATGCAGAAAAACAAGATAATTTTCCTTCTTTTGGGCTCCCCTGGTGACAAGTGAGCCGGCTGTCGCCTGCCCATGTTGCGGAGACTACGCCAAAGACACACAACGCATCAACGTGTTGAAATACACGCTTGATCCCAAATAAATACAACTTCAGGCACTGTACCTGGTAAATAACATGTACTGATACTGATTCTGCACCAGACAGCAGAAAAAAGAGGTCAGTGGTACATACTAGATACTTAGAAAAAAGAGAACCAGAAGAACGCAATGCCAACTCTGTAGTTTCTGAAAGCCTTAATTATGTAGAGCACCGGCAATTTGTTGTTTAATTTTTCTCAATCAGAAGAGGAAAATCATTAACCACATGTACACTGATCAATGATGCAGCGTGGTCCCTTCGGGGAAATCCAATAGAGTGTAGCATCTTAAAGGTAATACTTCATCCACACCTACTGCAAGCATCAGCACATCATCATCGAAAAGCTAAAGCTGTTGAACTGAAGTATCACCTCTATTCCGAATTATAAGACGTTTTTGGATATTTCAATATGGACTACATACAAACTGAAATGGGTGAACAAACACACTAAAACGTGTCTATATACATCCGATCTGATTCAGAAAAAAGTTAGAACATCTTATAATTCGGAACGGATGGAGTGCTAAACTATATAATTAATACATGGTTCTGTCCCGAGCATCATCAGAGACAAGTGATGAACCAGACTTCGATGAATCTCTTTTAAAACACATATTTTCCTGTTCACCAAAAGGCAAAGGATGTGCCTTGCGTCAAGAAGTAATTTTTTTTGGTCAAGTGCTAGCGGGAAGTGGTTAGATTTGTTTAGTGGAGCCGGTAAGCAAAGTGATGTCAGGTCAAGTAAACTAAGGCATATTTTGAAACTTCAGCAAGGACCAAGTCAAGGATGACTACACAATCTACAAATCAATTTTTTCTAAGGAAGGTATTCAGGAAGATTGGGCAACTTGTTACTAGTAGATTATAGCAGGCAACCAATAGTGAAACAGACATCAGTGTGAACTAGGAAGCTACCTGTTGGGCTGGGGGCAATTGTGTAGAATCCAGTTTTATTGAGCCAAATTTCTTTGTGGTGACTAAAACTACAAGGAACAGGCCAAATGGGAGCAAGATCTGCTTCGTTATTTCCCCTCATGCTCTTTGATGATTAGACCTCCCATGAAGCTTTATCCAGTAAGGGAACAACATAAGTTCTGGCTCCCATGTTAATTTCACCAGAAAACCATGAAGACACTTCAGTTGCCCAGCAAAACATACAGCAAGATATTGCACATACCTTCCCTTGGCCTTGCTCTAGTGCTGCTGATCTCCTTGGCCTCTCCCGGAAGTTCCTGCCTACAGCATGAGAAGAACTCCCTTCTCCAGTTCCTCGCCGAGCTCTCACAGGACGGTGGCCTTGCCGCCTCATGGCGGAACAACACGGATTGCTGCAAGTGGGAAGGGATCACCTGCAGAAAAGATAGGACGGTCACCAAAATCTTGCTGCCTTCAAAGGGCCTCGAGGGGAAAATCTCACAGTCCCTTGGGATCCTTACCGGGCTGCAGTACCTTGACCTCTCTCACAACTCGTTGTCCGGTGGTCTGCCACTGGAATTGGTGCCGTCCAGCAGCATCATCATCCTTGATGTAAGCTTTAACCAGCTCAATGGAACACTCAAAGAGTTGCCATCTTCAACCCCTGCTCAACCTCTGCAGGTACTGAACATCTCAAGCAACCTATTTGCAGGACAGTTTCCATCCACCACATGGAAAGCAATGGAGAATCTGATAGCACTCAACGCAAGTAATAACAGCTTTACAGGGCAGATACCAACTCATTTCTGTAGCAGTTCACCATCCCTCGCTGTGCTAAATCTGTGTTTAAACAAATTCAGTGGCAACATCCCGCAGAAACTTGGTAATTGCTCCAAGCTGAGAGAGCTCAGGGCCGGGTACAACAACCTCAGTGGAACATTCCCAGATGAACTCTTCAATGCTACTTTGTTGGAATACCTGTCTTTTCCTAACAATGATTTAAATGGAGTTATTGATGGTGCACACATAACCAACCTCAGAAATCTAGTAACGCTTGATCTTGGAGGAAACAATTTCAGTGGCAAGATTCCTGATTCCATAGGCCAGCTCAAGAAATTGGAGGAGTTCCGTTTGGATAACAACAATTTGTCAGGGGAGCTGCCATCAGCTCTAAGCAACTGCATGAATCTCATAACAATTGACCTCAAGAATAACAATTTCAGTGGACAGCTCGGCATGGTCAATTTCTCCAACCTGCCTAATCTAAAAACATTAGACCTTATGTACAACAGCTTCTCTGGCACAATTCCAGAAAGCATATACTCTTGCAGCAACCTGACTGCACTGCGGTTGACTAGCAACCATTTAGAAGGGCAGCTTTCACCACGAATTGGCAATCTGAAGTACCTCACCTTCCTGTCACTTGCTGATAATTCTTTCAGAAACATCACAAATGCACTTCGGATCCTTAAGAGCTGCAGGAACCTTAACACCCTGCTACTCGGAGAAAATTTCAGTGGAGAGTTCATGCCAGAGGATGACACACTCGATGGTTTTGAGAAACTTAAGGTTCTTGCGATAGATGGTTGCTCATTGTTGGGAAAAATACCTCGTTGGTTATCAAAGATATCAAACTTAGAAATCTTATTTTTATATGACAATCAACTTACTGGACAGATACCTGACTGGATCAGCAGCCTAAACTTCCTCTTCTATCTAGACATAAGAAACAACAGCCTCACCGGGGAAATTCCAACAGCACTGATGGATATGCATATGATGAATTCAGAAACGACTGAAGCCCGTTTGGACCCAAGTGTCTTCGAGCTACCTATTTATACAGGTCCATCACATCAATACCGTGTACCTACTGCATTCCCTAAAGTGCTAGATCTAAGCAACAACAAATTTAGTGGCGAGATACCTCTGGATATCGGTCATTTGAAAGCCCTCCATTCAGTGAATTCGAGCTTCAACGACCTAACAGGACAGATACCACAATCAATATGCAATCTCACAAACCTGGTGGTACTAGACTTCGCTAACAACAAACTCACTGGTGCAATCCCAGGAGCATTGAACAACCTGCACTTCCTTTCAGCGTTCAACATTTCTAACAATGACCTAGAAGGCCCTATTCCATCTGGAGGTCAGTTTAACACATTTCAGACTTCCAGCTTCGACGGGAACAACAAGCTCTGTGGCGCTATGCTCATTCACAGATGTGCTTCGCCTAAAGCGCGTCCAGCCAACATTGTGTCAACCAAACAGACTGGAAGGCCGCCTTTGGGATTGCCTTCGGCGCGTTTTTTGGTGTAGGGGTGTTGTATGATCAGATAGTCTTGTCAAGGTATTTCGGCTAGTACTATCCAGTTTTTATATCAGTGTATTTATCTCAGAGTTGAGATTAGGCTACTATTCAGGTTTAGCAACATTCCAGAGAAACTCATCTAGGTGTGAGTCATCATTATCTATACTAGTAGAATCTAGGGTGAGGAGTGATTCCAGTTGGTGGAGGTGTAACAATGCGAGACTGTTAGTACTGACGCATTATAAATGTATCTGAAACTCGTCTTGTTGATGTTCCATTATATTATCATTTTCAGGAAAACGAATATTACTGCAACTTTATCTACCACAATTTACATTGCTTCCGGAGCAATAACATCACGCAGTTGAGTCATGCTAAATCCTTGGGTATAACCTAGTATACGAGTAAGTAACCACTGCTATCACAAAACAGCATGCTCAAAAATCCCTCACGAAATCTTCTTGTGATAACAGAGCACATCTCGAAGTCTAAATACGCATCGAAAATTTCGCAGCAGAGTGTTTTCGAAGGATGTACCTCGGCAGAGGACGCCACTGGACTGATGTCCTAGTCTCCGGCTTCTGTCCGCCGGCGCACGCCCGACCGCCGGGGGTCGACTCGCCACGAATTGCTGCTTCACACCCTTGCGGGGGACTGCGGAGCCAGAGGAAGGTGGCGGAGCGTGCCCCTCGGCCCTGAGTTGATCCTTTACATGACTCGCGTCCAGCCACCGGGCGCCGCAGCACGGGTCCGCCGAGCCATCGGCCGCCGGCGAACTGGGTCGCCGCCTATGCGAAGCTGCTTTTTGGGTTTCATATATGATTTTTTCCTTTTTTTTATTGAGAACAATGGGTTTCGTGTGATGGGTGGGATAGGCCGATAGGAGATGAACCGGGAACGGCAAGCGGGCAGTCCTGTAGGTGGACAGACTTACGTCGGGCCACTCTGTTCTTTGTCTCAAAAAAAAAAAGGTCACTCTGTTCTAAAAAAACAAAATCAGAGAGGTGGCGGCTCCGGTGATCTACCTCGACGATGTCGACAGCATGCGGCGGGTGCCGGATTCAAGGAGCAATAACAACAATGGCTCCGCCGGTGGCAGGCCTCTTCTTCGGCTCACAAAGGCTTGGAGGTAGTATGTTGCTCGTCCAGTTATCAGCATATATAGATTCAAAAGAACATGCATGTCTGATGGCTTCATAATCTCACGGACAAGGGGTACAAGGAAAGCAGGAATTTGTCTTTGTCCAATCCATGCCTGAACCTGAACGGATTGTATAACACTTGATAGTTGATACAGAAAAAAAACCAACAATAATGCTAGAGCTACACCTAGGACAGAGCATCAGCGCTGTGAGGATCCCAGTACTAATTCACCAACAGAGAACAGTGCACTTGAATTACAGAAGGATTGAAGCTTGTCAATGGAGGATTTGAGAGGAACTAGAGGAAGAAGGAACTTTATGCCTAAGCCGAAGCCTCCTATCCTAGCCAGGCCGAAGCCTTCCGTCCGGTTCCAAGCCAAGTTGTGCGCAGCGGCCTCCCTCTGTAGTATATGTAGTCCATATCCTTCGTGGGCTGGGCAGTTGTCGAGAGCCCAGCGAGGCCTAGGTTGCTGACATTCACAACATCATTTCAAAATAAAGCAAAACTGCACCAAACGGAAATGTGATTCTTAACGTAACACCAATCATTCAACTGAACTAATTAACAATCCGTGCAGCGCATCGCCAGCTGGTTCCGCTCCAAGGACCATATCGACACAAGCATCAAAAGATCAGAACCAAGTAATCAATGATTTTGCTACTCGCCTGCCATTATCTAAAGAAAATCTGCCACTCTCACACGCTGTCCAGTTTACTTTGAACTGCTTCCGAGTTCAGATGGCAACCACCAAATCCACAATAATGGTGCACAAGTGGAGCCAGGAGAATGGAAATAACAGCAGCAAACGTAAACATCAGACAATAATAGTGCGCCAGTGGGCAACTAAACACCTCAGGTCAAAGAAGATGGAAGAGACCACATATCCCCCACTTGGCATCGTTCACATATTGACAGATAAGTCAATGATTGCTCTTGACCGAAAGCGCCTTTCACAATAATGCTTCCCATGTACTACTATCATAGTGTCAAAAATGATCTTACATTTTGGGACGGAGGGAGTGTGCTTGCGTGCTAATACCCGACCTACGGGAAGTGGTGCTTCGTAAAAAAATTACCTCGCGGCGGACGCCCTTTGGGTGTGCCGCTGCGGCCGAATAACTATCTTGCTCATCAAATCTTTCGCAAGCCTTCAGCAACTGTTGTTGAATTCTTTCTCAACCTTTTTTTTTCCCAAAAAACTGCTTCCTTTACTTGGATTCACGTATTTTCCTGTTAAGCAAAGAATGCATCAAGAAGTGATAACATTTATCAGTATTAGTAAGATTTATTTAGTGAAGGTGGTAACGGAAGATGTCTGCTCAAGTTTAATTGCGATATGCTGTTAAAATTCAATAAGGATTGGGTCAAGGATGACCAGAAAAGATATGTTTTGCACGGTCAGTTTTCAGGAAAAATGGGCGATTGACTTGCCATTAGAGTATAGCAGGCAGCCAATAGCCAAACACTGAAACGTCAGTGTGAACTAAGAAGCTGCTGGTGGGCTGGTGTCTGATTTCGTTGACCCCAATTTTATTTCTTATTTCTTTCCCCTCATTTCTCTTTCATGATTAGACCACCATTCATGTCTTACCCAACTACAGCACAACTTAAGCATCTGGCTTCCACGCTAGTTTCAGCACAAAAACCATGCAGCCACTCCATTTTCCATACACAAAGTGCAGCAGAAAATTAACTTTCTTTGCCCTTGTGCTGCTGATCTCCTAGGCCTCTCCCACCAGTTCTTGCACAGAGAAGGAGAAGGGGTCCCTCCTGCAGTTCCTCAGTGGTCTGTCGTGGGACGGTGGCCTCGCCGCGTCCTGGAAGCAGAACGGCATAGACTGCTGTGAATGGGAAGGGGTCACCTGTGGCAAGGATGGCGCGGTCACAGATGTCTCATTGGCTTTGAAGGGCCTCGAGGGGCGCATAACACCGTCCCTTGGCAACCTTGCTGGACTTCTGCGCCTCAACCTGTCCCACGACTCACTGTCCGGTGGCCTGCCACTGGAACTGGTGTCGTCCGGTAGCATCATCGTCCTTGATGTCAGCTTCAACAACCTAAACGGGGACATGCAAGAGTTGCCATCTTCAACCCCTGCTTGGCCTCTGCAGGTAGCGAACATCTCGAGCAACTTGTTAACAGGACAGTTTCCATCATCCACCACATGGGAGGTGATGAACAATCTGGTCGCACTCAACGCTAGCAATAACAGCTTCACTGGGAAGATACCAAGTCATTTGTGCGGCAGCTCACCATCCCTCGCTGTGTTTGATCTCTGTTACAACAAATTTACAGGCAGCATCCCCCTGGAACTTGGTAACTGCTCCATGCTCAGAGTGCTCAAAGCTGGACAGAACAACCTCAGCGGGAATCTCCCAAATAAACTATTCAATGCTACCTTACTAGAGTACCTCTCACTTCCTGACAATGTTCTAGATGGAGAGCTTGATGGTGCTCAGATAATGAAACTCAGAAATCTGGTGACACTAGACCTTGGAAGGAATGGTTTCAGCGGCAAGATTCCGGATTCCATAGGTGAGCTCGAGAGACTAGAAGAGTTGCATTTGGACTACAACAACATGTCAGGGGAGCTGCCGTCAGCCCTGAGCAACTGCAAAAATCTGATAACAATTAACTTCAAGAGCAACCACCTCAGTGGAGAACTTAGCAAGGTCAACTTCTCCACCCTGCCTAGGCTGAAAACTCTAGATGTTCTGTACAACAACTTTAATGGCAGAGTTCCAGAAAGTTTGTATACCTGCAGCAATCTGGCTGCATTGCGGCTATCTGGCAACAACTTACATGGGCAGCTCTCACCAAGAATAGGTGATCTGAAGCACCTCACCTTCCTTTCACTTGCTATGAACTCTTTCATAAACATCACAAATGCGCTTCACATTCTTCAGAGGTGCACCAACCTTACCACACTGCTTATGGGAAGCAGCTTCAGGGGCGAGTTAATGCCAGAGGATGACTTCATTGATGGTTTTGAGCATTGTTTTTAAGGCGTCCTGCCTTGGATGCTTAGGCGACGCTTAGGCGATAAGGCGTCCTACCTTGGATGCTTAGGCGACGCTTAGGCGATAAGGCGTCCTGCCTTGGATGCTTAGGCGACGCTTAGGCGATAAGGCGCCCTGGCAGCGCCTTACAAATATGCCCGCCTTAGGCGCTTAGGCGTCCGCCTTAGTCGCTTAGGCGTCGCCTAGGCGGTAGAGCGGGTGGTGCTCGCCTTAGGTCGCCTTACCGCCTTAAAAACAATGGTTTTGAGAATCTCCAGGTTCTTTCCTTAAATGATTGCTCGTTGCTAGGTAAAATACCTCTTTGGATATCCAAGCTAGCAAAATTAGAGATGTTGATATTATCTGGAAATCAACTCACCGGATCAACACCAGCCTGGATCAATGGCCTAAAGCACCTCTTCTATCTAGACATATCAAACAACAGCCTCACTGGAGAAATTCCAACAAACCTGATGGATATGCAAATGTTGCAGTCAGAGAAGACTAAAGCCCGTTTAGACCCAAGGGTCTTCGAACTACCAGCTTATAAGGGTCCATCACTTCAGTACCGCATACCCATTGCTTTCGCCAAAGTGCTGGATCTAAGCAACAAGAATTAACTGGTGAGATCCCTCTGGAGATCGGCCAGCTGAAATCCCTTCTTTCCCTCAATTTGAGCTTCAATGCCCTAACAGGACAGATCCCAATATCTGTATGCAATCTCATAAACCTGCAGGTACTAGACTTCTCTAACAACAATCTCATTGGTGCAATCCCAGCTGCATTAAACAGACTGAACTTCCTTTCAGCATTCAAAATTGCTTACAATGACGTAGAAGGTCCTATTCCATCCGGCGGTCAATTTAACACATTCCAAAATTCTAGCTTTGATGGGAATCCAAAGCTCTGTGGCTCTATGCTCGCTCACAAATGTGGTCCAGCTTCAACACCTCCACCCAGCACCATGGCAACCAAACAAACTGACTACAAGGCCGCCTTCGCGATTGCCTTCAGCGCGTTCTTTGGTGTAGGGGTGTTGTATGATCAGCTAGTCTTATCAAGGTTTTTGGACTAGGACTGTCCACTTTAATATCGGTCTATCTCCGCTTCTTTGAGATTAGGCTGCTATTTGGTTCAGCAAAATGCCCATCGAACAAGCTTCCAGAAGGTTCGAGTCATAACTAGAGTTACAAAAATATTCTAGTGTTGACGCGTGATTTCATTTTGTGGAGATTTACAAGTATGTAAAAATGTAAGATTGTTGGCTGAAGCTTTCTGTACCTGTAACCCATCCCATATTGTTGGTGTTCCGTGTATTTTCTTCTTCTTTCAGGAAAACGAATTCTGTACTGAAACTTCAATTTTCACAGTTTACTTTTTTTTTTGAATGGTACTTCACAGTTTACTTTGCTTCATGCGAAATCAGTATACTACTACACTAAACAAGATGAACTGATGCAGTATGGTGCATACGAGTCACTGCTATCAGCCTATCACAGAACAGCATGTCAAAAACCCATCACAAAATCTTCTTAGAACAAGGGCAACAGTACACTGAACAGGTTTGGTAAGCAGCGCATCTCGAAAAATAAACCGTCCGTGGCAGGTGCTTTTTTTGGAGGCCGTACCTCCGCACAGCGCGTCACCGGGACTTCTGTCCTCCCGACGGTTCCGCCCGACGGCGCGCGTTGCGAGCTCCACCATTCCGGGGTTCCGGGCCGTTGCCTCGCCCTCGCCTCGCGGGGAACTGCGGAACCAGAGCAAGGCGACGGGGTGTGCCCCTGGGTCCCGAGCTGATTTGATACATACCTAGCCTCCGGCCACCCGGCTCCGCAGCACGGATTTACCGAGACGTCGCCCCGCCGGCCGCCGCATTGCCTCTTCGGTTTTTTTTTTTTGAGACAAGCCTCTTCGTTTTTCTTGAAGAAGCTCTTCCTTTTTGGGTTTCAGAGTGTGAGTTGAGATAAGCCGATATGGGCGTGTTAGAGCTATTTCTTGTTTAGTGCGAGAGAGAGTACCTTCCGTCTCGCTGCAGGTTTTCTCCTGGCTATCACATATGGGCCGGCCTGGTAAGGGTTTTTTTTTTTGAGGGTCACCTGGTAAGGGTTTCAGGGACAGGTTAGGGCCTGTTTTAGAAGCTTCACGTGTTTTTTTAACTTTTTTTTTTCCTCTGTGTGTTCTTTTGTCGGTTTTCATCTTTTTTTTTCTTTTCATTTTCGGTTTCTTTGTTCTTCATCAGTTTTCTTCAGGCTTTTCTCCTCTTTTTTCATTTTTATTCAAAACATGTTTATTATTTTTTCACATGAATGTACATTTTTCGTATATATCAGAAACATTTTTGTAATGCAAGTTTAACATTTTTTAAATACAAGATTACATTTTCTTCAAATATATATTTTATTTCTATTTTTTCTCATAGACATTGTACATGTTTTATACATCATATATTTTTTATACAAGTTGAAATTTCTCAAATATATGATTAACATTTTTCAAATATATGTGTTTGATGACTATCTTTTTTCATACATATGTACATTTTTAATTCATTCAAAACATTTCTTAACTCCCTCTGTAAAGAAATATAAGAGCGTTTAGGGATCTAAACGCTCTTAATTTCTTTACGGAGGGAGTACATAGTTTTAGAGTTGTATTGCGATTTAATTTTTTAAATACATGATTATTAGTTTTGAAATTTATTTTTTGATTTAAAAAATTAATAGATATTCTCATTTTTCTTAACAATCAGGAATATTTTTTTATACACGTTGAACATTTTCAAAACATAATTTAAAATACATAATTAACATGTTTTTTCAAAAATTTGTGTTTGATTACTACTCTTTTTATACACATTGCATATTTTTCATATATTTCATGATATATTTTTTTAAATACGTTTAACTTTTTTAATATATGACTAATTTTTTTTGGTACACGATTACCATTTTTGTGTACAACTAGAAAAACAATACTCCCTCTTATCCAAAGTAATTGACACAGAAAAACCAAAAAGGGTAAGGCGCTTGTGTTGATGTGCTGCCAAGATTTGATTTCACGGCGCCGCTGTTGAGGGTGACGACACCAACCAGCGTGATGCATGTGTGTTCTTCAAGTAAACGAATTGTGGAAATTTGCGAACTCATTGTGGCCCGCCTGGCCCATGCATAAGGTGTTGCGTGGGCGAGCGTTCTTTCCATCTCGCTTTAAGTGATAAATAGATGGGCCCATGTGTAGGTAGCATGCGTTAGACTCAGCCAAGCCCTCTGGATACAATTTGGGTCCATTCCTTTGCTTGTGATGCATTGGAATTCTGGCCGCACGAACCTTAAAGCAACTTCCAGACAGGCCCACTAGGAACTACCAAATCAGTCATTTTCTCTGAGCCAGCCTCGCGGCATGCAGGGAGGGGACGTGTCGTCGAGACCCGGGAGCTGCGAGATGACGCGAGCTCGCGTGTGTCCTAGAAAAAACGGCGGGAGGAACTGAGTCATCTCCCACCAAATCGGTCGCCCTATTTAGCCCCCTTCGGCTCACCGCCGAAACCACCGCCACCATTCCCCACCTTCAAGCTCTACATTCCGGGCGGATTCTTCACCAGCGAGTAGGTAAGCGGTGCATCTTTTCTAGTCGGTGGTAGACGGCGGCGCCAATTCTTCTTCCTCCTCTTTTCTGATTTGTTTTGCGCCTCCATGTTGCTCCATTGATGGTTGACAGTTCAATCACTCCATCCTCCTTACTCATCGATCTTAGATCTATGAGCATATGGCAGGAGTTGATATGTGAGCATGTGATAGATCAAATGATAGTGTTGATGTTTTGGTAGCATGTTAGGTTTTGCTTATCGAAATCAATGAATCTTCTTTCGCATCCTAATGGTGTCCCGACTAGGGGATCTCTCACCACGTCGTCTCCTAACCTGATGGGCTAGGCTGAGGACCCCATGATGGTTCAGGATTGGTCCACACCAGACGACCCATGGTATATCAACCACTACTGCAGGATGCTGCTAACGCGACACTACGATCAGAGACCCTTTGACGAAACTGTGTGCGATGCATTAATCGCAAACGGTGATGTAAAAAAACCATCAAAAAAGATGCAAAACATTTGCGATGGCGGAGACATCAAACACGGTTCAGATTTTAGTTACGTGTGCGATGCAGGGCACACGGATGATCCATATGAACTGTTTGCGATGAGACAGAACAACAGAAACGGGCAGCCATATCAAGGTGTGTGTGATATACGGCATACAGTTCGCTCAGATGAACTGTTTGCTATTAGGGAGTGCAACAGAAACGGTTATCCAGATCAAGGTGTGTGTGATATACGGCATACGGTTCACTCGGACAAACTGTTTTCGATTAGGGAACACAACAGAAACGGTTCAACTTAATAAGATGTGCGTGATATACGGCATACAGTTCACATAGATGAACTGTTTGCGATGAGCCAAAAGAACACAAACGAGTCATGTAAACAAGATGTGTGTGATATGCGGTAAACAGCCCACTGGGATGAACTGTTTGCGATGAGAAATTACAACACAGACGGTTACTACAGTTAATTCATGTGCGATTCTGTGTGTATAAAAAACTTTGAAAATTACAAACTAGTTGCTTACGGTGGCTAGAAGTATCGCACATGATGCGTCTGCGAGTACTCGTGTGCGATGATTAGTAAGTTACACATACGTTTCCTTATGTTAACATGTGCGTGAATTTGCAATATGGACAATTAATATGCAAATGCCTTCTGGACATCGGTGCTGATCGCCACGTCCAAAACATGGGCGTCCTCTACTCTACCACTCTACCGGGCACACGCTTAAACTCAATGAACTGTGTACGATACTAATACTTTACATGAAAATTTAATAACTTGTCTAACATCATTTGATTAACATATATATAGTGGTTACACTATTCGACAAAAGGAGGATCTTCGTAACACGGTTTTGACAACCATATGGTCCATATCTACATACTTAACATAGTAACAACTATCACATTTTAAGAGGCTGAGGGCCAACAACCATATGGTCCATATATACATACTTAACATAGTAACAACTAGCACATTTTAAGAGGCTGAGGGCCAACAACCACAACTATCCGCTAGAAGTAGCTTGATCACGGCGACTCGGCATCTCGTCAATGAAAAGGAAGAGCCCTCCTGTGCCTTCGTAGAGCATGAGTAGAACAGTGTCTCCAATTTTCCAATATGGATGCATTGCCACGACAAGCGAGAACTTGTTAATTTGAATGGTTCCATTTCTGCGGGAAATGCAGTACCTTGCAATCACTTTGATGTTATTAGTAGGCACAAGTGTAATTCGACCACGCCGGGAAATCGATCCAGGAACAGCTACAGCGGGCAATTTCTGTTGAAATGTAGAATAAAATCAATTGTAACATATCGTTGAAGATATATATAGTTTATGAGCATCAACATAAAAATAAGACTTTGTACTAGCGTTTTGTGCACACAATTGGTCTTGTTCAATGTGTGCATCATAGGTATAATTAATCCCATCCAAAATCCAGCATTCATACACTGTGCTATCTCTGTCATATTATCAACAAAGTTTATGACATGCTTCAAGTTCTTCCAATGAAATTTGGTACGCTTAGTAACATACAGATCGTTCACTATGCATCCAACATATCCTGCTTAAAAGGTGGAAATGTATTATTTATTCAGAACATGGCAGAAGAATATATAGTGCGCATAAATTCATAAATAGAATTTGTTACTGCCTAGGAACGGAGTCAGAAAATGAAATCACAGTTGGTTATTTAAATAGTGATCAATTAGTCAGAACAAATACCCCGATTTTGCTAAGTAATATGACAGCATGGAGAAACTTGAAAGGACACTAACCTCGATCAGACTTTGATCGACTGATGACGTTGGGGAAGTAAACATACATGTTAATTAGACCAGGCTGTGGTGCACGCACTAGAATTTTATTGCCAGCTTTCAGTTCATAACACTTAGACATTTTTCTCCAAAGGTACGCATCAAAATAGGAGTGACCATCTTTATCAAGTTTTACGCTAACTGTCATTGTAAATCCATGCTGCGTTGTCAATATGACATCCATGGAGTCATCAACAAAGTAAAGCCCAAGATTTCCTTCTACTCCTGTTCTTGCAAAGCAAGGGATGTACTGCTTGAAATGAAAATTAAGATCGTAAATTAGATATACTGAAATAACAGAGCAAGATGCAAATACGGGAGTAACTGATAGAATAGATCAATATATAGATGAAAGCAGAGTACAAAAATATATAATTAAAAATAGATAATGTAACAAAGATTTGATGCAAATATGAGAGTAACTGAATGAACAATACATCATAAATTTGCCTAATATAGGGGGAAAATCGGCTTCGACATCTAGGCTGCACGTGGCACCGTACCTTTTATCCAAATGTAGCAACAGACGGTATATGTTCACAAATTTAGGCCATGCTGACCGTGGTAGGGTGAGATTGAACATACCGAGCGCTCCCTGAAGTCATCCGGAATGGTGAGATAGAACTTCGTTTCCGACTGGCCGCGACCACACTTGCCCGATTTGTGCTCGCACTATGGACACATGAATGAAAACCCTCGAATCAGCTAGAAGAAAAATGAATCCACTGCGATTTCCGCCGGTTGATTAACAGCGACGGACGGACTGCGATAAGAGATGAGTGAATATTTCACTGAATTGGTTACCTTCTCCATGAGAAAAATTCCCGGCCCAATCCCGCAGAAAACCCCAATCGACCAGAGTCTAGAATGTCGGTGCAGATAGGCGGCGGAAAGCGATAGGGGCGAAATCCCGTGCCGTTTGGAGCGCGACCTCCGCCCGCCGACGACAGCCATAGAGCTTAGGATGGCCGCCGGGATAGAAGTTGATGAGGTGCAGAGTTGCGGAGGAGTCCACGGTGAGTGGGTGGGGATGAAGTGGGCGAGGGTTTTCTTTTTCCTTTTGCATGTGTGGGTGAACACACACGGTTCGCAGAGGCGACGGAGATGAATCGTGTGCGATAGTAAATCACCGAGATTGAAGGGGAATCCAAATTTCCTTTGTCCTTTGTCCATGAGTTTTTTTCTACGATGAACATAAACCCTGCAAATCACCGTGTTCAAATTTGGCACTTTTCCGGGTTCATTTACAATATTTAAGGGATTATGTGCATTTCCTAGGCATTAATGCACATAATTCAAATTCAAACAATCAGTGCATGAAAAGGTGCACGAGAACGGTCTGGAAAACCATGATCGTGCTATTTAGTAAATTCTCATGCCTTTTACAAGGAATGGGCAGAGATTTCACGGAAATGTGTGGCAATAGTCAACCACAAACACGTCGTTTATTGGTTTTTCAACTGTAGAAAAATGAAATACATGCTTGAAAAACATGACGGCTGGCATGGTGCCATGGTATGGCCTCACCACGCCCTGGTAAATATTTGAGAAGGTTTGGCTTATGTCGTCGTGCACGCCATTCATAAATCGAACCATCACCGGGGAATTTTCATGGTTTCGAGGGGGAAATCACCAAGATTGAAGGGGTTGGGAATCCAAATTTCCTTCCTAGTTTGTCATTCAGTTTTTTCTACAATCAACATACCCCCTCGAATGCAACGTGTTCAAATTTGGCATTTTTCTGGGCTCATTTACCATATTTAGGGGATTATGTGCATTTTCTAGGCATTAATCCACATAATTCAAATTCAAACAATCGGTGCATGAAAAGGTGCACAAGAACGGTCTGGAAAACCATACTCGTGTTATTTAGTAAATTCTCATGCCTTTACAAGGAATGGGCAGAGATTTCAAGGGAATGCGTGGCAATAGTCAACCACAAACGCGTCATTTACTGGGTTATCAGCTATAGAAAAATGAAATATGTGCTTGAAAAACATGACGCCTGGCATGGGTGCCATGGTATGGCCTCACCGTGCCCTGGTAAAAAGCTAAGAAGGTTTGGTTTATGTCGTCATGCACGCCCTTCATAAATCGAACCATCACCGAGGAAGTTCCATGCTTTCAAGAGGGAAATCACCAAGATTGAAGGGGAATCCAAATTTCCGTCCTAGTTTGTCATTCAGTTTTTTTTCCAACGATCAACATACCCCCTCCAATGCAACGTGTTCAAATTTGACATTTTTTCGGGCTCATTTACCATATTTAGGGATTATGTGCATTTTCTAGGCATTAATGCACATAATTCAAATTCGAACAATCGGTGCATGAAAAGGTGCACAAGAACGGTCTGGAAAACCATGCTCGTGCTATTTAGTAAATTCTCATGCCTTTTACAAGGAATGGGCAGAGATTTCAAGAAAATGTGTGGCAATAGTCAACCACAAACGCGTCGTTTACTGGGTTAACAACTATACAAAAATAAAATACATGCTTGGAAAACATGACGCCTGGCATGGTGCCATGGTATGGCCTCACCGTGCCCTGGTAAAAATTTGAGAATGTTTGCCTTATGTCGTCATGCACGCCTTTCATAAATCGAACCATCACCGAGGAAGTTTCATGGTTTTGAGGGGGGAATCATCAAGATTGAAGCGGGATCCAAATTTCCTTTGTCCTTTGTCCATGAGTTTTTTTCTATGATGAACATACACCCTGCAAATCACCGTGTTCAAATTTGACACTTTTCCGAGCTCATTTACCATATTTAGGGAATTATGTGCATTTTCTAGGCATTAATGCACATAATTCAAGTTCAAACAATCGGTGCATGAAAGGGTGCACAAGAACGGCATGGAAAACCATGCTCGTGTCATTTAGTAAATTCTCATGCCTTTTACAAGAAATGGGCAGATATTTTGATGAAATGCGTGGCAATAGTCAACCACAAACTTTTGTTTATTGGGTTTTCAACTATAGAAAAATGAAATAAATGCTTGAAAAACATGACGCCTGGCATGGTGCCATGGTATGGCCTCACCATGCCCTGGTAAAAATTTGAGAAGGTTTGGCTTATGTCATCATGCACGCCCTTCATAAATCGAACCGTCACCGAGGAAGTTCCATGCTTTCGAGAGGGAAATCACCAAGATTGAAGGGGAATCCAAATTTTCTTCGTTCTTTGCCCTGGAGTTTTTTTTCTACGACGAACATATACCCTGCAAATCACCGTGTTCAAATTTGGCATTTTTTCGGGCTCATTTACCATATTTAGGGGATTATGTGCATTTTCTAGGCATTTAGCGCATATAAATCCAATCCAGTTACAGCTGCACGGGTGTGATGTGAGGGACGTGGATTGCCGTTTGATCGCGGTGCATCCTACGGTGCACACGCGCGATTCGCGTGGCTGGGGTTCCGGCCAATCATAACGCAACACACAATAGGCTCAGTGCACACTGTTTTCGGAGGTGACGGAGATGAACTGTGTGCGATAATGAACAAGCAAAATTGTAAAGGAAGCCAAATTTCCTTCGTCATTTGTCGTTGAGCTCTTAAAAACCACCGCACTGTACGGCTGCCCGGCCACTCCGTCCTAGAGCTCTCTCCAAGCGTCGTTCATGGCACCGCGGTGCACAGTAACTGGTAAGGAAGCAATGGCATCCCGCCGCGCCGCGTTCCTCGCCGCCCGCGACTGCACACATGGTAAGGAAGCGACGGCATCTCGCCGCGCCGAGTTCATCGCCGCCGGTGGCCACACAGTTACGTGGGCCGACTTTGAGGCTGCCATGGCCGAATGGGCGGTGGATCTAGAGGTGGCCAAAGCCGCACAGAAGGAGCGGAAAAGGCAGAAAGCAGTCAAGAAAAGAGAGTCCCACCGCTGCAAGAAAGAAGAGGCCGCACGCCGTGCTGAGGAGAGCTTGACGGAGATTGAAGCACGATGGGCTGCCGCCTACAAGGCCGGGAAGGAGAATGCCGGCGTCTGGCCAGCATGCCCCGATGGCAGCATGTGAGAAGTAGTTAGTGCGTGTGTCGCCCGTATGTTTGTATAATTAATTACGAGCATCTACCAGTACTACATACGTACTAGTTTTAGGGCAAATTACCAGTAGTACTTTAAGTTGGTACTATCTATTATTAACGTACAATGTCGGTAAGCGCATCCTTTGAGGGTTTTGAGCGTTGATTAGCATGTGTTCACTGAAGTTTTGTAGCCGCACCCCGGCCCTAAATACTCCCGAAACGTCCGCCCGCAGCCACCGGAGGAGACTAGAGCTGGCCGCAGTTGGTTTTTAATCCCACATCGCCACGCGAGTTGGCCGCACACCTGCTTAAATTGCCGCCCCGGCAGATGGCAGCAAGCTTCTCTCTTGTTGCATAGGATCAAATCTAGCTATGCGAGCGAGGCAGGTTGACACTTGATTGCATTTCATAAACCGATGATTGCTCATCGGGTGTCACCTTGACTCGTTCATGTACATTGAATAATCCTGATACAATGAAAGAGATTTTTGAAATTAGGTGCGGTCAGAGATGCTGATAGATATAAGAATTATTAGAAGATCACAAAACACACGGTTTCTATGGCATACCCGTGTGCGTTGTTTTGCGTTAATGATCCATAAGTCAGTAACCTGTGCGATGTTTCCTAATAAACCAGGCATACCACTGACCGAAAAAATCAACTACACGTGTACATTTTTTTGGAGACGGGATCTGCCAATTTTCTCTTTTGTCGCACACGAGTATTTTATGCGCTTCGCCTGCGTTGTGCGTTTCCCCCGCCCAAGTTTCAAGTTTCGCAGCAACATTTTCATTAGGCGCACGATTTCAGAATTTATTCCTCCCACCACATCTCCACCCATCAAATTTCCTCAGTATCTCCCCCTCCCCCCTACCGGCAGCTCAAACCGCCGCCGCCCCAACCACAACTTCAACCACATCTACGTTCTGCTCAAATCCAGTCAGGTAACCCACCGATCTCTATCACGGCCCCAGCCTGATTGCTTAAATGGCGCCTACGAAACATCCTCATGCCTACAAATCCCCACCACCCCTACCTCCAGAGCATCGCCGCGCAAGCCCAACCACATATCACATGGAGGTCGAGGAGCTGATGGCGGTCGATGGCCGCTGTGCGTGTTGGCCCGGAGGAACACCTCGCCTCCGCCTCCGCCTCCGCCGCCGCTGACTTGGTGCAGGCTCTGGCCCAGATTAAGTGCCCCAGCGACGACCCCCCAGGACTTACCAGGTATGATCTGACCAGCTCAATCTTACCAATACCACTTGCAATGGCTATGTTTTGTACGGTTGATGTATTAAGCATGTCGTGGCTTGTTTATTTCAGTACTGCACACTGTGTGATGTTCAAATATTAACAATTTCACCAATACCAGCAACAAACTTACAATACATGACTCAGGATATCACTAGAGATGCTGCCCATTTGCTATTTTTGGTGGATGCTAACCCTGTTGTACTTAACATGCCTGTCCATGTACTTACGCAGGGTCATAACGGCCAATGCTGTTGTTTGCTGTCGAGGTTAGCTGCATCCCATGTCTTACAGTATTTCACATCATTTGTGTAATTGCAGTTTAACTTCTAACATTTACTGGTTGCCTCTAGGTACACATGTCAGTGGCACTGATCCACGCTTCGACCTGGAGGAACAGCTCGCCTCCGCTGACTTTGGGCGGGCTCTGGCCAAGATGAAGTGCCCCGGCAACTACCTCTCGGGACTTACCAAGTATGAACTCACCAGTTCAATCTTACCAATACCAGTTGCAATTAATGGCTATGTTTTGTACAGTCGATGTATTAAGCATGTTGTAGTAAACATGCCTAACATGTTTTAGCTATTTTCCCTACCTTTTTATAGACAACTAGGCCATTCTCTGCTCTGGCAGCACCTGCCTTGTGATGTTTAACTCTGCCAATTGCATTTTTATCAGTACCGGTTTCAATGGCTATTAAGCCTGTTGCAATTAATAGTTGTATCCATTTTTAAACAGTTGTATTTCAATGGCTACAAACTTACAAAACATGACTTATGATGCTGTTAAGCCTGTTGCAATTAACAATTGTATCCATTTTCTAATCTGTCCCTTTGCTACCGTACTACTCTCCGCAATGAAGATATACTAGAGATGCTGCCCATTTGCTATTTTTGGTGGATGCTAACCCTGTTGTACTTAACATACCTTTCCATGTACTTACGCAGGGCCATAACGGGCGATGCTGTTGTTTACCGTCGAGGTTAGCTGCATCCCATGTCTTACAGTATTTTACATCATTTGTGCAATTGCAGTTTGGCTTCTAACATTTACTTGCTTCTTGTAGGTACACATGTCGGCGGCACTGATCCACGCTTCGACCCGGAGGAAGAGCTCGCCTCCGCCGCCGCTGACTTTGGGCGGGCTCTGGCCAAGATGAAGTGCCCCAGCAACTACCTCTGAGGACTTACCAAGTATGAACTCATCAGTTCAATCTTACCAATACCAGTTGCAATTAATGGCTATGTATTGTACGGTCGATGTATTAAGCATGTTGTAGTAAACATGCCTAACATGTTTTAACTATTTTTCCTACCTTTTTATAGACAACTGGGCCATTCTCTGCTCTGGCAGCACCTGCCTTGTGGTGTTTAACTCTGCCAATTGCATTTTTATCAGTACCGGTTTCAATGGCTATTAAGCTTGTTGCAATTAACAGCTGTATCCATTTTTAAACAGTTGTATTTCAATGGCTACAAACTTATAAAACATGACTTAGGATGCTGTTAAGCCTGTTGCAATTAACAGTTGTATCCATTTTTTTAATCCGTCCCTTTGCTACCGTGCTACTCTTTCGCAATGAAGATATCACTACAGATGCTGTCGTTTTATTACCATTTGCTATTTTTGGTGGATGTTAACCCTGTTGTAGTTAACATTGGCTTTCCATGTACTTACACAGGGCTACAATGGGCGATGATGTTGTTTGCCGTCGAGGTTAGCTGCATCCCATGTCTTATACACCATCTGTTCCTAAATATAAGTATTTTTAGAGATTCCAATATAGACTGCATATGGAGCAAAATGAGTGAATCTAGATTCTAATCTAAACTATATCTATAATTCTATATACATCCGTATGTAGTTCATATTGAAATCTCTAAAAATACTTGTACTTAGGAACATAGGTAGTTGTATTTTACATCATTTGTGCAATCTCAGTTTAGCTTCTAATATTTACTGATTGCTTGTAGGTACATATATGAGCGGTACTGATCCATGCTTCGACACATTTTGCGTATGGGCCAATGAGATATTCATGAATAAGCGTCAAGTGGGGAAACTAAGAAAGATTGTTAGGCGAAAGAAACGGGTGATGGGAATTAAGCTCTTTATTTACACTTTGTCCAAGACAACAATGAACTTTAGGATGGTAAGTAATGTGTTGCCTTTTCCCCTGCCCACAACAAGTTACTCAATTAGACCTCGGTATCTGAATTTTTTCTCTTTTCAGTGGTTTCCGAAGCTATTTACTGATGATTACCTTGCAAACTACATGACCGGAGTGGAGGCAACTAAGGTTAAAGTATATAATTCATGCTACCATGATAATGCTCTAGAAGTCTTCCTGAAGGCGGTGAAGGATGGGTGGGTGATCGTCACAAGGGGTTGGACAAAAGTTGTTCGTGCCTATGGCATACAGGAAGGCACATTATGGGCATTCCGCTTCTTCAACACCATCGGTAGTCAAAATGATTTACACTTGTTTCTTCACCTTTACCGTCTCTAAATATTGTGGTTCATCATAGTTAATTGCTGTCTAATCCTGTAATTACTGAACATATTGTACTGACAATTTTATTTATGGATTCGTTGTTGAACCATTGTGCTGAGAATTTGAATTCCACGTTTCATATTTCAAAATTTCCAATTCGAATAATAAATTACAGGGAAAAATAAAATTATACAGGAGCGAATAAAATAATGTGCACACGGTTAGAAAGAAAACAACGTGTGCGATGAAAAATAGAGAACTGACGGTTCTTTGATGTGAAACGTTTGCGATGCCCGACGGACGCACACGCAGTTTTGTCTCATATGCGTGTGCGATTCATGGTAATACGGCAAATGTTTCAAACCAGTGTGCGTGTGTGATAGGAATACCAAGCGCACACAGTTATGAAAATGGACACGTTGGGGTTAGTAGAGGCACCACACACATTTTACATTCTTGAACTGTGTGCGATAACGTACCTATCGCAAACATATCGGTAGATTAAATGTTGATGTCCACCTTTTTCACACGACTATAGCGGCGTAATCGTTTGGGATGTCTCTCGGATCAGAAAAGTAACGTAGAGATGTAACGTGTGGGACTGGGGCGGCTTCTCATACGTTTATTCTATGGCGATCATTAGTAGCCGCTCGCCTATCCCCGACGGTTTCTGGGTCATGTGGGAAGGACCCCCCTATCGCAGTCACTCACTTGGCGACGGTTCCGAATGCCGTCGCAGAAAGGGGTTAAAAACCATTTGTATGCCGTAGGTCTACAATGAACTACTCACGCATCATCGGAGACCACAAATCCAATCTAGACACCATCACGGAGGGGTTCATCATCCTCATTGGTGCCTCTCGGATGATGCGTGAGTAGTTCATTTTAGACCTACGGGTCCGTAGTTAGTAGCTAGATGGCTTCCTCTCTCTCTTTTGATTCTCAATACAATGGTCTCTTGGAGATCTATTTGATGTAACTCTTTTTGCGTTGTGTTTGTTGGGATCCGATGAACTTTGTGTTTATGATCAGATCTATGTTTTTATCCATGAAAGTTATTTGAGTCTTTTGATCTCTTATATGCATGATTACTTATAGCCTCGTATTTCTTATTCGAATCTTTGGTTTAGTTAGGCCGACTAGATCGATTTTTCTTGCCATGGGAAGAGGTGCTTTGTGATGGGTTCGATCTTACGGTGCTCAATCCCAGTGACAGAAGGGGAATTGACATGTATGTATCGTTGCTATTAAGGATAACAAGATGGGGTCTATTCCTACATGAATAGATCTTGTCTACATCATGTCATTGTTCTTATTGCATTACTCCATTTCTCCATGAACTTAATACACTAGATGCATGCTCGATAGCGGTCGATGTGTGGAGTAATAGTAGTAGATGCAGGCAGGAGTCGGTCTACTAATCTTGGACGTGATGCCTATATAACAATCATTGCCTGGATATCGTCATAATTATTTGAAGTTCTATCAATTGCCCAACAGTAATTTGTTTACCCACCGTATGCTATTTTTCTTGAGAGAAACCACTAGTGAAATCTACGGCCCCCGGGTCTCTTCTTTATCATATTTGCCTTCGAGATCTATTTTTATTTGCTTTTATTTTCAGATCTATTAACTCAAAAACCCAAAAATACTTTGCCGCAATTTTTTGTTATTTATTTTATCTCGCGTTCCCGCGAGATCTATTTATCCAATCTATCACATTTAGTCTCCCGTCTACGTGACAATTTCTGGCACCATTACTCGAAAGGGATTGATAACCCCTTTAACACGTCGGGTTGCAAGTATTTGTTCTTTGTGTGCAAGTACCATTCACGTAGTGTTGCGTGGTTCTCCTACTGGTTCGATAACCTTCGTCTCATCACTGAGAGAAATACCTACCGTAGCTGTGCTGCATCATCCCTTCCTCTTTGGGGAAATACCGACATAGTTCCAGCGACATCAAAAGGAATTTCTAGGGCCATTGCCGGGGAGACATCATCAACATCTACCAGGTTCCTAATCACAAATCTCATCTCCTTGCAATTTACATTATTTGCCATTTGCCTCTTGTTTTCATCTCCCCCACTTCACAAACATTTGCCATTTTTTTTCGCCCTCTTTTTCGTTCGCCGTTTTCTCGTCAGATCTGTTTTTGAGTGCAATCTTGTTGCGTAGTCACAATGACTCAAGAGAACAGCAAGTTGTGTGATTTCTCTAACACCAACAACAATGATTTTATTAGCACTCCGATTGCTCCTCGCGCCACTAGTGCGGAGTCTTGTGATATTAATGCCGCTTTGCTGAATCTTGTTATGAAAGATCAATTTTCTGGTACTTCTAGTGAGGATGCCGTGTCCCATCTTAACACATTCATGGAATTATGCGATATGCAAAAGAAAAAAGATATGGACAATGATATTGTGAAGTTGAAATTATTCTGGTTTTCTTTGCGAGATCGTGCAAAAATTTGGTTTTCTTCTTTGCCTCGCAATAGTATCGATTCTTGGGATAAGTGCAAAGTTGCTTTTACTACTAAGTATTTTCCTCCCATGAAAATTATTTCCCTTAGGACGCAAATCATGAATTTTAAGCAACTTGAGCATGAACATGTTGGGCAATCTTGGGAAAGAATGAAATTAATGCTAAGAAATTGTCCTACTGATGGTTTAAATCTTTGGATGATCATACAAATTTTTAATGCGGGATTGATTTTTTTCTAGAAATCTTTTAGATTCCGCCGCGGGTGGTACTTTTATGGAGATTACTTTGGGTGAAGCTACTAAATTGCTTGATAATATTATGGCAAATTATTCACAATGGCATACCGAAAGAGCTCCTACTAGTAAAAAGGTAAATTCGATAGAAGAAATAAATTCTTTGAGTGAAAAAGTTGATGCTCTTATGAAGTTGGTTTCTAATAAAAATGCTCCTATTGATCTTAATGATGTGCCTTTGTCTACTTTGATTGAGCAGAATAGTGATGTCGTAGATGTGAATTTTGTCTCGCGAAACAATTTTAATAACAATGCTTATAGAGGTAATTTTAATCCTAGACCTTTTCCGGAAAATTCCTCTAATAATTATGGTAATGCCTATGGTAATCCTTCCTATAAAAATAATAGGAACACCTCTGGTCTTGAGAATAATATTAAAGAATTTATCAATGCTCAAAAGAATTTTAATACTACGATAGAAGAAAAGTTCAGTAAAATTGATGATATGTCTAGAAGCATTGATAGAAGTTCTCATGATGTAGAAAATCTCAAGATGAAATTTTTTGTGCCTAAGGTTGAGGAATCAATTAAAGCTTTATATGTTTCTATGTATGAAAGTAAGAAAAGAACCGCTATGCTTAGAGATAAAAGATAATTTTTAGAAAAAGCGTTTTCTAGCGATTGCTTTCATAAAAATGATGAAGATCTTAAAGTGATTGGTGTTTCTCCTATTGATTCCTTGTTTAGTAAAATTAATTTTGATGATAAAGGGATTGAAGAAGAGTCAACTTTAGCTAGAAGGCATCCCGATAATTTGGAGGGTGAAAATCTTGTTGAGAAAATTGATAAAAGTGGGTTTGGAGAGGTCAAAACTTTAACTAGTGATGTGCCCACTCTTTTGGATTACAAAGACTTTAATATGATAATTGCTCTTTGATTGATTGTATTTCTTTGTTTCAATCCATGATAAATTCACCCCATGCTTATGAACAAAATAAAGCTTTTACTAAACATATCGTTGATGCTATGATGAAAGCTTTGGAAGAAAAGTTAGAATTAGAGATTTCAATTCCTAGAAAATTACATGATGAATGGGAACCTACTATCAAAGTCAAGATTAAAAATTATGAGTTTTTTGCTTTATGTGACTTGGGTGCTAGTGTTTCTACAATTCCGAAATCCTTATGTGATGTGCTTGGTCTTACCTATATCAAAGAATGTTCTTTAAATTTGCACTTGGCGGACTCTACTATTAAAAAGCCTATGGGAAGAATTAATGATGTTCTTATTCTTGCAAATAGGAATTATGTGCCCATAGATTTTATTGTTCTTGATATTGATTGCAATCCTTCTTGTCCAATTATTCTTGGTAGACCGTTTTTACGCACTATAGGTGCCGTGATTGATATGAAAGAAGGAAACATCAAATTCCAATTTCCTTTGAGAAAGGGTATGGAACACTTCCCTAGAACAAGAATTAATCCACCATATGAATCAATCATGAGGGCATCTTACGGATCTAGAAATAAAGATGACAACACTTAGATCTTTGCATTATGCCTAGCTAGGGGCATAAAACGATAGCGCTTGTTGGGAGGCAACCCAATGAATAAAATTTATTTTTGTCTTTTTCTTTCTGTTTTTGAGTGTTTGCACAATTATGCTACTGTTATGATTGTGTTTTTGTGTTTTAATTAGAGTTTGTGCCAAGCAAAGCCTTTGGGATCATGTTGGGTGATAGTTGATTTGATCTTGTTGAAAAACAGAAAGTTTTGCGCCCAGTAAAATAATTTTAGAAATTCACAGAAGCGACTAAAAATTCTCAATTTTTTACAAAATATTGATATACAACTTGCCTATGTTGTCCTAATATTTAAGAATGTTTGGAGTTACAGAAGTATTAGAAGTTTTCAGATTGCTACAGACTGTTCTGTTTTTGACAGATTCTGTTTTCTTTGCGTTGTGTGCTTATTTTGATGAATCTATGGTTTGTATTGGAGGGTATAAGCCATAGTAAAGTTGGAATACAGTAGATATAATGCAAAAATAAAATATGAATGGGTTTTCAACAGTACTTATAGTAGTGATTTGCTTTGTTATACTAACGGATCTCACGAAGGTTTTGTTGAGTTTTGTGTGATTGAAGTTTTCAAGTTTTGGGTGAGATCACGATGAATGAAGGAATAAGGAGTAAGAAGAGCCTAAGCTTGGGGATGCCCATGGAATCCCATGAATAAAATGAGTGAATATTTCACACTGAATTGGTTACCTTCTCCTGAGAAAAATTCCCGGCCCAATCCCGCAGAAAACCCCAATCGACCAGAGTCTAGAATTGTCGGTGCGATAGGCGGCGGAAAGCGATAGGGGCGAAATCCCGTGCCGTTTGGACGCGACCCTCCCCCGCCGACGACAGCCATAGAGCTTAGGATGGCCGCCGGGTAGAAGTGTGAGGTGCAGAGTTCGGAGAGTCCCCGGTGAGTGGGTGGGGATGAAGTGGGCGAGGGTTTTCTTTTTCCTTTTGCATGTGTGGGTGAACCACAACGTTCGCAGAGGCGACGGAGATAATCGTGTGCGATAGTAAATCACCAGATGAAGGGGAATCCAAATTTCCTTTGTCCTTTGTCCATGAGTTTTTTCTACGATGAACATAAACCCTGCAAATCACGTGTTTCAAATTTGGGCCTTTTCCGGGTTCATTTACAATATTAAGGATTTGTGCATTTCCTAGGCATTAATGCACATAATTCAAATTCAACAATCAGTGCATGAAAAGGTGCACGAGAACGTCTGGAAACCATGATCGTGCTATTTAGTAATTCTCATGCCTTTTACAAGGAATGGGCAGAGATTTCACGGAAATGTGTGCAATAGTCACCACAAACACGTCGTTTATTTGGTTTTTCAACTGTAGAAAAAGAGAAATACATGCTTGAAAAACATGACGGCTGGCATGTGCCATGGTATGGCCTCACCACGCCCTGGTAATATTTGAGAAGGTTTGGCTTATGTCGTCGTGCACGCCATTCATAAATCGAACCATCACCGGGAATTTCCATGGTTTCGAGGGGGAAATCACCAATTGAAGGGGTTGGGAATCCAAATTTCCTTCCTAGTTGTGTCATTCAGTTTTTCTACAATCAACATACCCCCTCGAATGCAACGTGTTCAAATTTGGCATTTTCTGGGCTCATTTACCATATTTAGGGATTATGTGCATTTTCTAGGCATTAATCCACATAATTCAAATTCAAACAATCGGTGCATGAAAAGGTGCACAAGAACGGTCTGGAAAACCATACTCGTGTTATTTAGTAAATTCTCATGCCTTTACAAGGAAGGGGGCAGAGATTTCAAGGGAATGCGTGGCAATAGTCAACCACAAACGCGTCATTTACTGGGTTATCAGCTATAAAAAATGAAATATGTGCTTAAAAACATGACGCCTGGCATGGTGCCATGGTATGGCCTCACCGTGCCCTGGTAAAAAGCTAAGAAGGTTTGGTTTATGTCGTCATGCACGCCCTTCATAAATCGAACCTCACCGAGGAAGTTCCATGCTTCAAGAGGGAATCACCAAGATTGAAGGGGAATCCAAATTTCGTCCTAGTTTGTCATTCAGTTTTTTTCCAACGATCAACATACCCCCTCCAATGCAACTGTTTCAAATTTGACATTTTTTCGGGCTCATTTACCATATTTAGGGTTATGTGCATTTTCTAGGCATTAATGCACATAATTCAAATTCGAACAATCGGTGCATGAAAGGTGCACAAGAACGGTCTGGAAAACCATGCTCGTTGCTATTTAGTAAATTCTCATGCCTTTTACAAGAATGGGCAGAGATTTCAAGAAAATGTGTGGCAATAGTCAACCACAAACGCGTCGTTTACTGGGTTAACAACTATACAAAAATAAAATACATGCTTGGAAAACATGACGCCTGGCATGGTGCCATGGTATGGCCTCACCGTGCCCTGGTAAAAATTTGAGAATGTTTGCCTTATGTCTATGCACGCCTTTCTAAATCGAACCATCACCGAGGAAGTTTCATGGTTTGAGGGAATCATCAAGATTGAAGCGGATCCAAATTTCCTTTGTCCTTTGTCCATGAGTTTTTTCTTATGATGAACATACACCCTATGCAAATCACCGTGTTCAAATTTGACACTTTTCCGAGCTCATTTACCATATTATGGAATTATGTGCATTTTCTAGGCATTAATGCACATAATTCAAGTTTCAAACAATCGGTGCATGAAAGGGTGCACAGAACGGCATGGAAAACCATGCTCGTTCATTTAGTAAATTCTCATGCCTTTTACAAGAAATGGGCAGATTTTTTGATGAAATGCGTGGCAATAGTCAACCACAAACTTTTGTTATTTGGGTTTTCAACTATAGAAAAATGAAATAAATGCTTGAAAAACAGGACCCTGGCAGTGCCATGGTATGGCCTCACACTGCCCGGTAAAAATTTGAGAAGGTTTGGCTTATTTCTCATGCACGCCCTTCATAAATCGAACCGTCACCGAGGAAGTTCCATGCTTTCGAGGGGAAATCACACAGATTGAAGGGGAATCCAAATTTCTTCTTCTTTTGCCCTGGAGTTTTTTTTCTACGACGAACATATACCCTGCAAATCACCGTGTTCAAATTTGGCATTTTTTCGGGCTCATTTACCATATTTAGGGGATTATGTGCATTTTCTAGGCATTTAGCGCATATAAATCCAATCCAGTTACAGCTGCACGGGTGTGATGTGGAGGGGACGTGATTGCCGTTTGATCGCGGTGCATCCTACGGTGCACCCGCGATTCGCGTGGCTGGGGTTCCGGCCAATCATAACGCAACACACAATAGGCTCAGTGCACACTTTTTCGGATGACGGAGATGAACTGTGTGCGATAATAACAAGCAAAATTGTAAAGGAAGCCAAATTTCCTCGTCATTTGTCTTGAGCTCTTAAAAACCACCGCACTGTACGGCTGCCCGGCCACTCCGTCCTAGAGCTCTCTCCAAGCGTCGTTCATGGCACCGCGTTGCACAGTAACTGGTAAGGAACAATGGCATCCCGCCGCGCCGCGTTCCTCGCCGCCCGCGACTGCACACATGGTAAGGAGCGACGCATCTCGCCGCGCCGAGTTCTTCGCCGCCGGTGGCCACACAGTTACGTGGGCCGACTTTGAGGCTGCCATGGCCGAATGGGCTTGGATCTAGAGGTGGCCAAAGCCGCCACGAAGGAGCGGAAAAGGCAGAAAGCAGTCAAGAAAAGAGAGTCCCACCGCTGCAAAGAAAGAAGGGCCGCACGCCGTGCTGAGGAGGCTTGACGGAGATTAAGCACGATGGGCTGCGCCTACAAGGCCGGGAGGAGAATGCCGGCGTCTGGCCAGCATCCCCCGATGGCAGCATGTAGAAGTAGTTAGTGCGTGTGTCGCCCGTATGTTTGTATAATTAATTACGACATCTACCAGTACTACATACGTACTAGTTTTAGGGCAATTACCAGTAGTACTTTAAGTTGGTACTATCTATTATTAACGTACAATGTCGTAAGCGCATCCTTTAGGGTTTGAGCGTTGATTAGCATGTGTTCCCTGAAGTTTTGTAGCCGCACCCCGGCCCTAAATACTCCCGAACGTCCGCCCGCAGCCACCGGAGGAGACTAGAGCTGGCCGCAGTTGGTTTTTATCCCACATCCCACGCGAGTTGGCCGCACACCTGCTAAAATTGCCGCCCCGGCAGATGGCAGCAAGCTTCTCTCTTGTTGCATAGGATCAAATCTAGCTATGCGAGCGAGGCAGGTTGACACTTGATTGCATTTCAATACCGATGATTGCTCATCGGGTGTCACCTTGACTCGTTCATGTACATTGAATATCCTGATACAATGAAGAGATTTTTGAAATTAGGTGCGGTCAGAGATGCTGATATATATAATAATATTAGAAATCACAAAACACACCGGTTTCTATGGCATACCCGTGTGCGTTGTTTTGGCGTTAATGATCCATAAGTCAGTACCTGTGCGATGTTTCCTAATAAACCGGCATACCACTGACCGAAAAATCAACTACACGTGTACATTTTTTTGGGACGGGATCTGCCAATTTTCTCTTTTGTCGCCACGAGTATTTTATGCGCTTCCCTGCGTTGTGCGTTTCCCCGCCCAAGTTTCAAGTTTCCAGCAACATTTTCATTAGGCGCACGATTTCAGAATTTATTCCTCCCACCACATCTCCACCCATCAAATTTCCTCAGTACCTCCCCCTCCCCCCTACCGGCAGCTCAACCGCCGCCGCCCCAACCACAACTTCAACCACATCTACTACGTTCTGCTCAAATCCAGTCAGGTAACCCCACGATCTCTATCACGGCCCCAGCCTGATTGCTAAATGGCGCCTACGAAACATCCTCATGCCTACAATCCCCACCACCCCCTACCTCCAGAGCATCGCCGCGCAAGCCCAACCACATATCACATGGAGGTCGAGGAGCTGATGGCGGCGATGGCCGCTGTGCGTGTTGGCCCGAGGAACACCTCGCCTCCGCCTCCGCCTCCGCCGCCGCTGACTTGGTGCAGGCTCTGGCCCAGATAAGTGCCCCAGCGACGACCCCCCAGGACTTACCAGGTATGATCTGACCACTCAATCTTACCAATACCACTTGCAATGGCTTGTTTTGTACGGTTGATGTATTTAGCATGTCGTGGCTTGTTTATTCAGTACTGCACACTGTTGATGTTCAAATATTAACAATTTCACCAATACCAGCAACAAACTTACAATACATGACTCAGGATATCACTAGAATGCTGCCCATTTGCTATTTTTGGTGGATGCTAACCCTGTTGTACTTACACTGCCTGTCCATGTACTTACCAGGGTCATAACGGCCAATGCTGTTGTTTGCTGTCGAGGTTAGCTGCATCCCATGTCTTACAGTATTTCATCATTGTGTAATTGCAGTTTAACTTCTAACATTTACTGGTTGCCTCTATGTACACATGTCAGTGGCACTGATCCACGCTTCGACCTGGAGGAACAGCTCGCCTCCGCTGACTTTGGCGGGCTCTGGCCAAGATGAAGTGCCCCGGCAACTACCTCTCGGACTTACCAAGTATGAACTCACCAGTTCAATCTTACCAATACCAGTTGCAATTAATGGCTATGTTTTTTGTACAGTCGATGTATTAAGCATGTTGTAGTAAACATGCCTAACATGTTTTAGCTATTTTCCCTACCTTTTTATAGACAACTAGCCATTCTCTGCTCTGGCACACCTGCCTTGTGATGTTTAACTCTGCCAATTGCATTTTTATCAGTACCGGTTTCAATGGCTATTAAGCCTGTTGCAATTAATAGTTGTATCCATTTTTAAACAGTTGTATTTCAATGGCTACAAACTTACAAAACATGACTTATGATGCTGTTAAGCCTGTTGCAATTAACATTGTATCCATTTTCTAATCTGTCCCTTTGCTCCGTACTACTCTCTCTCGCAATGAAGATATACTAGAGATGCTGCCCTTTGCTATTTTTGGTGGATGCTACCCCCTGTTGTACTTAACATACCTTTCCAGGTACTTACGCAGGGCCATAACGGGCGATGCTGTTGTTTTACCTCGAGGTTAGCTGCATCCCATGTCTTACATATTTTACAATCATTTTTGCAATTGCAGTTTGGCTTCTAACATTTCTTGCTTCTTGTAGGTACACATGTCGGCGGCACTGATCCACGCTTCGACCCGGAGGAAGAGCTCGCCTCCCCGCCGCTGACTTTGGCGGGCTCTGGCCAAGATAATTGCCCCAGCAACTAACTCCTCTGAGGACTTACCAAGTATAACTCATCAGTTCAATCTTACCATACCAGTTGCAATTAATGGCTATGTATTGTACGGTCGATGTATTAAGCATGTTGTAGTAATGCCTAACATGTTTTAACTATTTTTCCTACCTTTTTATAGACAACTGGGCATTCTCTGCTCTGGCAGCACCTGCCTTGTGGTGTTTACTCTGCCAATTCATTTTATATCATACCGTTTCAATGGCTATTAACTTGTTGCAATTAACAGCTGTATCCATTTTTAAACAGTTGTATTTCAATGGCTACAAACTTATAAACTAACTTAGGTGCTGTTAAGCCTGTTGCAATTACAGTTGTATCCATTTTTTTAATCCGTCCCTTTGCTACCGTGCTACTCTTTCGCAATGAAGATATCACTACAGATGCTGTCGTTTTATTACCATTTGCTATTTTTGGTGGATGTTAACCCTGTTTTAGTTAACATTGGCTTCCATGTACTTACACAGGGCTACAATGGGCGATGATGTTGTTTTGCCGTCGAGTTAGCTGCATCCCATGTCTTATACACCATCTGTTCCTAAATATAGTATTTTTAGAGATTCCAATATAGACTGCATATGGGCAAAATGAGTGAATCTAGATTCTAATCTAAACTATATCTATATATTCTATATACATCCGTATGTAGTTCATATTGAAATCTCTAAAAATACTTGTTACTTGAACATAGGTAGTTGTATTTTACATCTTTTTGCAATCTCAGTTAGTAGCTTCTAATATTTACTGATTGCTTGTAGGTACATTATGAGCGGTACTGATCCATGCTTCGACACTTTTGCGTATGGGCCAATGAGATATTCATGAATACGTCAAGTGGGGAAACTAAGAAAGATGTTAGGCGAAAGAAACGGGTGATGGGATTAAGCTCTTTATTTACACTTTGTCCAAGACAACAATGAACTTTAGGATGGTAAGTAATGTGTTGCCTTTTCCCCTGCCCACAACAAGTTACTCAATTAGACCTCGGTATCTGAATTTTTCTCTCTTTCAGTGGTTTCCGAAGCTATTTACTGATGATAACCTTGCAAACTACATGACCGGAGTGGAGGCAACTAAGGTTAAAGTATATAATTCATGCTACCATGATAATGCTCTAGAAGTCTTCCTGAAGGCGGTGAAGGATGGTGGGTGATCGTCACAAGGGTTGGACAAAAGTTGTTCGTGGCCTATGGCATACAGGAAGGCACATTATGGGCATTCCGCTTCTTCAACACCATCGGTAGTCAAAATGATTTCCACTTGTTTCTTCACCTTTACCGTCTCTAAATATTGTGGTTCATCATAGTTAATTGCTGTCTAATCCTGTAATTACTGAACATATTGTACTGACAATTTTATTTATGGATTCGTTGTTGAACCATTGTGCTGAGAATTGAATTCCACGTTTCATATTTCAAAATTTCCAATTCGAATAATAAATTACAGGGAAAAATAAAATTATACAGGAGCGAATAAAATAATGTGCACACTGTTAGAAAGAAAACAACGTGTGCGATGAAAATAGAGAACTGACGGTTCTTTGATGTGAAACGTTTGCGATGCCCGACGGACGCACACCAGTTTTGTCTCATTGCGTGTGCGATTCATGGTAATACGGCAAATGTTTCAAACCAGTGTGCGTGTGTGATAGGAATACCAAGCCACACAGTTATGAAAATGGACACTTTGGGGTTAGTAAGGCACCACACCATTTACATTCTTGAACTGTGTGCGATAACGTACCTATCGCAAACATATCGTTAGATTAAATGTTGATGTCCACCTTTTTCACACGACTATAGCGGCGTAATCGTTTGGGATGTCTCTCGGATCAGAAAAGTACGTAGAGATGTAACGTGTGGGACTGGGGCGTGTCTCATACGTTATTCTATTGGCATCATTAGTACCGCTCGCCTATCCCGACGGTTTCTGGGTCATGTGGGAAGGACCCCCCTATCGCAGTCACTCACTTGGCGACGGTTCCGAATGCCGTCGCAGAAAGGGGTTAAAAACCATTGGTATGCCGTAGGTCTACAATGAACTACTCACGCTCATCGGAGACCACAAATCCAATCAGAGACACCATCACGGAGGGTTCATCATCCTCTTGGTGCCTCTCGGATGATGCGTGAGTATTCATTTTAGACCTACGGTCCGAGTTAGTAGCTAGATGGCTTCCTCTCTCTCTTTTTGATTCTCAATACTGGTCTCTTGGAGATCTATTTGATGTAACTCTTTTTGCGTTGTGTTTGTTGGGATCCGATGAACTTTGTGTTTTTGATCAGATCTATGTTTTTATCCATGAAAGTTATTTAGTCTTTTGATCTCTTATATGCATGATTACTTATGCCTCGTATTTCTTATTCGAATCTTTGGTTTAGTTAGGCCGACTAGATCGATTTTTCTTGCCATGGGAAGAGGTGCTTTGTGATGGTTCGATCTTCGGTGCTCATCCCAGTGACAGAAGGGGAATTGACATGTATGTACTCGTTGCTATTAAGGATAACAAGATGGGGTCTATTCCTACATAATAGATCTTGTTCATCATGTCATTGTTCTTATTGCATTACTCCATTTCTCCATGAACTTAATCACTAGATGCAGCTCGATAGCGGTCGATGTGTGGAGTAATGAGTAGATGCATGCAGGAGTCGGTCTACTAATCTTGGACGTGATGCCTATATAACAATCATTGCCTGGATATCGTCATAATTATTTGAGTTCATCAATTGCCAACGTAATTTGTTAACCCACCGTATGCTATTTTTCTGAGAGAAACCACTAGTGAAATCTACGGCCCCCGGGTCTCTTCTTATCATATTTGCCTTCGAGATCTTTTTTATTTGCTTTTATTTTCAGATCTATTAACTCAAAAACCCAAAAATACTTGCCGCAATTTTTTGTTATTTATTTATCTCGCGTTCCCGCGAGATCTATTTTCCAATCTATCACTTTAGTCTTCAGTCTCCCGTCTACGTGACAATTTCTGGCACCATTACTCGAAAGGGATTGATAACCCCTTTAACACGTCGGGTTGCAAGTATTTGTTCTTTGTGTGCAAGTACCATTCACGTAGTGTGCGTGGTTCTCCTACGGTTCGATAACCTTCGTCTCATCACTGAAGAAATACCTACCGTAGCTGTGCTGCATCATCCCTTCCTCTTTGGGGAAATACCGACATAGTTCCAGCGACATCAAAAGGATTTCTAGGGCCATTGCCGGGGAGACATCATCAACACTACCAGGTTCCTAATCACAAATCTCATCTCCTTGCAATTTACATTTTTGCCATTTGCCTCTTGTTTTCATCTCCCCCACTTCACAAACATTGTGCCATTTTTTTCGCCCTCTTTTTTCGTTGCCGTTTTCTCGTCAGATCTGTTTTTGAGTGCAATCTTGTTGCGTAGTCACAATGACTCAAGAGAACGCAAGTTGGTGATTTCTCTAACACCAACACAATATTTTATTAGCACTCCGATTGCTCCTCCTCGGCCACTAGTGCGGAGTCTGTGATATTAAGCCGCTTTGCTAATCTTGTTATGAAAGATCAATTTTCTGGTACTTCTAGTGAGGATGCCGTGTCCACCTTAACACATTCATGGAATTATGCGATATGCAAAAGAAAAAGATATGGACAATGATATTGTGAAGTTGAAATTATTCTGGTTTTCTTTGCGAGATCGTGCAAAAATTTGGTTTTCTTCTTTGCCTCGCAATAGTATCGATTCTTGGGATAAGTGCAAAGTTGCTTTTACTACTAAGTATTTTCCTCCCATGGAAAATTATTTTCCCTTAGGACGCAATCATGAATTTTAAGCAACTTGAGCATGAACATGTTGGCATCTTGGGAAAGAATGAAATTATGCTAAAAAATTGTCCTACTGATGGTTTAAATCTTTGGATGATCATACAATTTTTTAATGCGGGATTGATTTTTTTCTAAAATCTTTTAGATTCCGCCGCGGGTGGTACTTTTATGGAGATTACTTTGGGTGAAGCTACTAAATTGCTTGATAATATTATGGCAAATATTCACAATGGCATACCGAAAGAGCTCCTACTAGTAAAAAGGTAAATTCGATAGAAGAAATAAATTCTTTGAGTGAAAAAGTTGATGCTCTTATAGTTGGTTTCTAATAAAAATGCCCTATTGATCTTAAGTGATGTGCCTTTGTCTACTTTGATTGAGCAGAATAGTGATGTCGTAGATGTGAATTTTGTCTCGCGAAACAATTTTAATAACAATGCTTATAGAGTAATTTTAATCCTAGACCTTTTCCGGAAAATTCCTCTAATAATTATGGTATGCCTATGGTAATCCTTCATATAATAATAGGAACACCTCTGGTCTGAGAAATATATTAAAGAATTTATCAATGCTCAAAAGAATTTTAATACTACGATAGAAGAAAAGTTCAGTAAAATTGATGATATGTCTAGAAGCATTATAGAATTTCTCATGATGTAGAAATCTCAAGATGAATTTTTTGTGCCTAGGTTGAGGAATCAATAAGCTTTAATGTTTCTATGTATGAAAGTAAGAAAAGAACCTTATGCTTAGAGATAAAAGTTAATTTTTAGAAAAGCGTTTTCTAGCGATTGCTTTCATAAAAATGATGAAGATCTAAATTGATTGGTGTTTCTCCTATTGATTCCTTGTTTAGTAAAATTAATTTTGATGATAAAGGGATTGAAGAAGATCAACTTTAGCTAGAAGGCATCCCGATAATTTGGAGGGTGAAAATCTTGTTGAGAAATTGATAAAAGTGGGTTTGGAGAGGTCAAAACTTTAACTAGTGATGTGCCCACTCTTTTGGATTACAAAGACTTTAAATATAATTGCTCTTTGATTGATTGTATTTCTTTGTTTCAATCCATGATAAATTCACCCCATGCTTATGAACAAAATAAAGCTTTTACTAAACATATCGTGTGATGCTATGATGAAGCTTTGGAAAAAGTTTAGAATTAGAGATTTCAATTCCTAGAAAATTACTGATGAATGGGAACCTACTATCAAAGTCAAGATTAAAATTATGAGTTTTTTGCTTTATGTGACTTGGGTGCTAGTGTTTTCTACAATTCCGAAATCCTTATGTGATGTGCTTGGTCTTACCTATATCAAAGAATGTTCTTTAAATTTGCACTTGGCGGACTCTACTATTAAAAAGCCTATGGGAAGAATTAATGATGTTCTTATTCTTGCAAATAGGAATTATGTGCCCATAGATTTTATTGTTCTTGATATTGATGGCATCCTTCTTGTCCAATTATTCTGTGTAGACCGTTTTTACGCACTATAGTGCCGTGATTGATATGAAAAAGGAAACATCAAATTCCATTTCCTTTAGAAAGGGTATGGAACACTTCCCTAGAACAAGAATTAATCCACCATATGAATCAATCATGAGGGCATCTTACGGATCTAGAAATAAGATGACAACACTTAGATCTTTGCATTATGCCTAGCTAGGGCATAAAACGATAGCGCTTGTTGGGAGGCAACCCAATGAATAAAATTTATTTTTGTCTTTTTCTTTCTGTTTTTGAGTGTTTGCACAATTATGCACTGTTATGATTGTGTTTTGTGTTTTAATTAGAGTTTGTGCCAAGCAAAGCCTTTGGGATCATGTGGGGTGATAGTTGATTTGGATCTTGTGAAAAAGAAAGTTTTGCGCCCAGTAAAATAATTTAGAAATTCACAGAGCGACTAAAATTCTCAATTTTTTACAAAATATTGATTACAACTTGCCTATGTTGTCCAAAATATTTAAGAATGTTTGGAGTTACAAGTATTAGAAGTTTTCAGATTGCTACAGACTGTTCTGTTTTTGACAGATTCTGTTTTCTTTGCGTTGTGTGCTTATTTTGATGAATCTATGGTTTGTATTGGAGGGTATAAAGCCATAGTAAAGTTGGAATACAGTAGATATAATGCAAAAATAAAATATGAATGGGTTTTCAACAGTACTTATTAGTGATTTCTTTGTTATACTAACGGATCTCACGAAGGTTTTGTTGAGTTTTGTGTGATTGAAGTTTTCAAGTTTTGGGTGGATCACGATGAATGAAGGAATAGGAGTAAGAAGAGCCTAAGCTTGGGGATGCCCATGGAATCCCAGGCTATTACTAAATAGAAGCAAGCAACTAAGCTTGGGGATGCCCGAGTGGCATCCCCTCTTTCTTCTAACGACCATCGGTATTTTACTTGGAGCTATATTTTTATTCGTCACATATCATGAGTTTGCTTGGAGCGTCTTGTATTATTTGAGTCTTTGCTTGTTTTACTTTTTATTTTTAGTCAAGTATCCTTGCTGGACACACCTATTTGAGAGAGCAAAAGTATGCTATGATTTGTTAGAATTGCTCTCTATGCTTCACTTAAATCTTTATGAGCTATGGAATTGCTCTAGTGCTTCACTTATATCTTTTTGAGCACGTGGTGCTTTAGTATTTTTGAAATAATGCTCTCATGCTTCACTTATATTATTTGAGAGTTAGTAATTTTTTAAGAACCTCTTTCATGCTTCACTTAAATTATTTTGAGAGAAGAAATTTTTTATGCTCATGTTCTTGACTTAGATTTGTTTGAACTATCAAAAGCAACACATTAAACTAGTCCCAAAGTGATATATATTCAAAGGAGGATATAATAAAACTTTCATGAAGTCATTGGACAAAATAAACTTGATTCCTTGTAATAGTTTGCGATATGATTATATAATATGTGATCATGTTGATGAGTAATTATCTTTAGGTAAGAATATTGATGTTAAGGTTTGTGATTCCCTATGCAAGCACGAAAGTCAATAGTTATGCAATAAATTATATCCTACTTGTGTGCACTATTCGTGTTAGTTATGCTTAATTCTCGCTTATGAGATTTTTCGTTTCTTGGTTGGATGCTTCTCAATCTTTTGCTAGCCTTCATTTGCACTAAGTATGATCACTACTTGTGCATCCAAAATCCTTAAACCAGTTTTGCCATATGAGTCCACTATACTACCTATACGCGGTATTCTTTTGCCGTTCTAAGCAAATTTGTATGTGCCTCCTCTAATTTTCAAAATAAATTTTCTCTTTGTGTGCTCGTACCGCTCATAAAACGGTAGAGGGTGGCTGATATTTTTCCATGCTAATGTGTTATTCTCAAGATGATTGTTAATTCACTTGTCATTGCACGAGTACGGCAAGGGTATTAGGGATGCCCAGTCCCGAAATGAAAAATGAATTTACTTTATGTTCAAATAATAAATTCCTTGGAAAGTGTTGGTATGGACGGCACCCGTGGATTCGGTTAGCCGTGGAATGTGAAGTTGGTGGAAAAGGGGATAAACTTTATTTTCTATTTGGGAACCGCCTATGTATATCTAGCATGGAAAGTATTGGGAACTACTCGATCGTTTTCGTTGACAGGAAAAGCATGCCACCCAAAATGTTTTTATCTCTATCTTTTTCGCTTTGAGCTCTGGCACTCCTACAAATCCCTACTTCCCTCTACGAAGGGCCTTTCTATTTACTTTATGCAATTTTTATTTTTGAGTCTCCATCTTCTCTTATAAAGCACCAACTAAGGGGCACTATGATCGTACTTGAGCATTGGGTGTAGCTAATATGCGAGTGTGTTTCATGAATGGATCAATGATTGAGCATAATGGGCTAGGGATAACTTGCTTTAGTGTTGATATTTTGAAAGACATGGTTGCTTGTTGATATGCTTGAGTATTGAAATCTTCATGTCAAAACTAGACTATTGCTTTGAATCATATAAAAGTCCAAATGTCCATGTACAAAGAAAAGATTATGTGATGAATATGTTAGGCAGCATTCCACATAAAAAATTCTGTTTTTATCATTTACCTACTCGAGGACGAGCAGGAATTAAGCTTGGGGATGCTGATACGTCTCCAACGTATCTATAATTTTTTATTGTTCCATGCTGTTATATTATCAATCTTGGATGTTTTACAATCATTTTATAGCAACTTTATATCATTTTTTGGGACTAACCTATTGACATAGTGCCCAGTGCCAGTTGCTGTTTTTTGCTTGTTTTTTACTTCGCAGAAAATCAATACCAAACGGAGTCCAAACGCAGCGAAACTTTTTGGTAATTTTTTCTGGACCAGAAGACAAAAGTTGGGCCAAGGAAGTACCAGAGGGGTGCCCCGAGGGGGGCACAACCCACCTGGGCGCGCCTGGAGGCCCAGGCGTGCCCTGGTGGGTTGTGCCCACCTCGGTGGCCTCCCGCACCGCCTCTTTGCTCTATAAATACCCCAATATTCCAGAAACCCTAGGGGAGTCGACGAAATACAATTCCATCCGCCGCAAGTTCCAGAAACCACAGATCCAACATAGACACCATCACGGAGGGGTTCATCATCCTCATTGGTGCCTCTCCGATGATGCGTGAGTAGTTCATTGTAGACCTACGGGTCCATAGTTAGTAGCTAGATGGCTTCCTCTCTCTCTCTTGATTCTCAATACAATGGTCCCTTGGAGATCTATTTGATGTAACTCTTTTTGCGGTGTGTTTGTTGGGATTCGATGAACTTCGAGTTTATGATCAGATATATGTTTTTATCCATGAAAGTTATTTGAGTCTTTTGATCTCTTATATGCATGATTACTTATAGCCTCATATTTCTTCTTCGAATCTTTGGTTTAGTTAGGCTGACTAGACCAATTTTTCTTGCCATGGGAAGAGGTGCTTTGTGATGGGTTCGATCTTACAGTGCTCAATCCCAGTGACAGAAGGAGAAATGACATGTATGTATCGTTGCTATTAAGGATAACAAGATGGGGTCTATTCCTACATGAATAGATCTTGTCTACATCATGTCATTGTTCTTATTGCATTACTCCGTTTCTCCATGAACATAATACACTAGATGCATGCTGGGATAGCGGTCGATGTGTGGAGTAATAGTAGTAGATGCAGGCAGGAGTCGGTCTACTAATCTTGGACGTGATACCTATATAACGATCATTGCCTGTATATCGTCATAATTATTTGAAGTTCTATCGATTACCCAACAGTAATTTGTTTACCCACCGTATGCTATTTTTCTTGACAGAAGCCACTAGTGAAATCTACGGCCACCGGGTCTCTTCTTTATCATATTTGCCCTCGAGATCTATTTTTATTTGCTTTTATTTTTAGGTCTATTAATCCAAAAACCCAAAAATACTTTGCTGCAATTTTTTGTTATTTATTTTGTCTCGCGTTCCCGCGAGATCTATTTATCCAATCTATCATATTTAGTCTCCCGTCTACATGACAATTTCTGGCACCGTTACCCGAAAGGGATTGACAACCCCTTTAACACATCGGGTTGCAAGTATTTGTTCTTTGTGTGCAGGTACCGTTCACATAGTGTTGTGTGGTTCTCCTACTGTTCGATAACCTTGGTCTCATCGCTGAGGGAAATACCTACCGTAGTTGTGCTGCATCATCCCTTCCTCTTTGGGGAAATACCGACGTAGTTCAAGCGACATCACTCCCTCGTGGGGCCCCCTGACATGAAACCGATGCCAAAAATTCTTATAAATACCAAAAACTCAAAAAAGAAACCTAGAACTTCCGCTCCACAGCCACAAGCCTCTGTACCGAAGCGATCTCATCCGGAGCCCTGTTCTGGCACCCTGCTGGAGGGGGAAATCAGCACCGAAGGCCACCTTCATCATCCCGACGGTCTCCATGACGAGGAGGGAGTAGTTCACCCCCGGGGCTGAGGGTATGTACCAGTAGCTATGTGTTTGATCTCTCTCTCTCTCTCTCTCTCTCTAGTGTTCTTGATCCGACATGATCTTGATGTAACCATGGGCTTTGTTAATATAGTCGGATCATATGGTGTTTTTCACTCTCTATCTTTGTTGTGATGAATTGAGTCTTGCTCTTTGAGATTTCGTTATGTTGGATTGAATATTGGATTTGAATACTTGATGTATGTCTTGCATATGGATACCCGTGGTGACAATAGGGTATTATATTGAGTCACTTGATATATGTTTTCTCTCATTTGACTTGGGCTACAAGTAAAGATGACTTATCCAACTCAGGATAAGATTTCTCTCATTTGTCTTCACTCGAAGACATAGGATTTGGGTTGAGCATCACATCAGTTTTCTAACTTTGTTCACCTGGACCCCACTTAATAGTTCGGTGGTTCCTATGACTCATGAAAGAAGAAAATGAAACTACGAAAGAAACTATGTCTTCGTGCTCCATTGTCTTCAAACTAATGTCTTCACGTGTCATTATCTGCAACACGAATGTCTTCGTGAACCACCAATGTCATCAATGTCTTCATCTGAAGACTTTGGTTTTCTTGAAGACTTTGAAAATGAGGAAATTGGTGTGACCTTGAAGATATTGATGCGAGGACTATGAAGCGTGAAGACTTTTGTTTTTGTAGTTTCATTTCCCTTTCTTGAGTCATAGGAAACACCGTACCGTTAAAGGGGGTCGAGGTAATACTAAGGAAAAATTTCCATGTGATGCTCATCTCAAAGCCTACACATACCCAATCCTTCAAGTGAAGCCTTTGGAAATCTCTTGCAGTTCAGTCAATTTCTTCAGTGACAGAGACGAAGATCTTCTGGTCTCTGAGGAATTTGTTTTGACTGAGGAGTTAGGATTTCGCCAGTGCAAATTGCCTACAGTGAGGAACATGATAGCCCTGGGGAATTTGAGAGCTCAAAGTTCCGACCGTTGATGTGCTTTGTGCCAGCTGTCCAAAATATCTTATCCATCCAACGATCATATCATTAGGGGCATTTATGTCTTATCATGTTGGGTTGCTCCCTGGTTATAAATAGCCGCCCCCCTCAACCACTAGCTGGTTGGCTGCTCCGAGAGATAGACTGACACTTGTCATTTAGAGCATCCCATCCTCCGAGGACTTTGAGAGAAAATCATCAGTGAGGAAAAACCCAAAACCCCAACACCTAAAACCCAAAGTGATTGAGCATCACTGAAGAGATTGTTCCTGTGTGGAACCGACGCTTGTTACCTTTGAAGACTATGCATCTTCCAGACGGTTAGGCGTCATGGTCTAAAGCCTCCAAGAGGAATTGTGGATCGCCGAGTGACCGAGTCTGTGAAGGTTTGAAAGTCACCTTGAAGACTTACCACGAGTGATTGGGCGAGGTCTGTGTGACCTTAGCTCAAGGAGAATGTGTCCTGGGACTGTGTGTCCTTTGGTTTAAATACCAAGCCGCTCCAACCAGACGTACAACTATCACAGCAATTGAAACTGGTCTACCAAATCACCGTCTTCACCGAGCTACTGGTTCTATTTCCTCAACTCTTTCATTTCCTCGTTTACTTGTTGATGAAATTGATCGTTACTGTTTGCAGACTTTGACTGAAGACTTTCTCAATTTCCTCAATCTTATTTCTTCAGTCACCTTGTCTTCTGCCTGCTTATCCTGTTTACACGCTACCTGTGCTCTGTGTATGTTTCATTTCATCATGATGACTATGCTACTGTCTTGGTATGCATGCACCTGAGCACTTTATCCGCTGCATGTATTTCGTCACTTAGCAAATTCCTCAAGCTGTATTTCCTCAGTGATGAATTTGTAAAAATCGCCTATTCACCCCCCCCCTCTAGTCGATATAACGCACTTTCAGTGACCAAAAATCAGTTTGGTTTCATGCCTGGGAGGTCGACCATGGAAGCCATTTTCTTGGTACGGCAACTTATGAAGAAATACAGGGAGCAAAAGAAGGACTTGCATATGGTGTTCATTGAATTAGAGAAGGCCTATGATAAGATACCGCGGAATGTCATGTGGTGGGCCTTGGAGAAACATAAAGTCCCAGCAAAGTACATTACCCTCATAAGGACATGTACGCTAATGTTGTGACAAGTGTTCGAACAAGTGATGTCGACACTGATGACTTCCCGGTTAAGATAGGACTGCATCAGGGGTCAGCTTTGAGCTCTTATCTTTTTGCCTTGGTGATGGATGAGGTCACAAGGGATATACAAGGAGATATCCCATGGTGTATGCTCTTTGCGGATGATGTGGTGCTAGTTGACGATAGTCGGATGGGGGTAAATAGGAAGTTAGAGTTATGGAGACAAACCTTGGAATCGAAAGGGTTTAGGCTTAGTAGAACTAAAACCGAGTACATGATGTGCGGTTTTAGTACTACTAGGCATGAGAAGGAGGAGGTTAGTCTTGATGGGCATGTGGTGCCTCAGAAGGACATCTTTGATATTTGGGGTCATGCTGCAGAAGGATGGGGGTATTGATGAAGATGTTAACCATCAAATCAAAGCTGAATGGATGAAGTGGCGCCAAGCTTCTGGCATTCTCTGTGACAAAAGAGTGCCACAAAAGCTAAAAGGCAAATTCTACAGGACAGCAGTTCGACCCGCGATATTGTATGGCGCTGAGTGTTGGCCGACTAAAAGGCGACATGTTCAACAGTTAGGTGTGGCGGAGATGCGTATGTTGAGATGGATGTGTGGCCACACGAGGAATGATCAAGTCCGAAATGATGATATACGAGATAGAGTTGGGGTAGCACCAATTGAAGAGAAGCTTGTTCAACATCGTCTGAGATGGTTTGGGCATATTCAGCGCAGGCCTCCAGAAGCTCCAATGCATAGCAGGATGGCTAAAGCGTGCGAAGAATGTCAAGAGAGGTCAGGGTAGACCGAATTTGACATGGGAGGAGTCCGTAAAGAGAGATCTAAAGGATTGGAGTATCACTAAAGAACTAGTTATGGACAGGGGTGCGTGGAAGCTTACTATCCATGTGCCCCAACTATGAGTTGGTCGTGAGATCTTATGGGTTTCATCTCTAGCCTACCTCAACTTATTTGGGACTAAAGGCTTTGTTGTTGTTGTTGTTGTTGTTGGGAGCAGTGGCATATCATTGGACCTTCCATCTACAAGAAAGATTCACCGGGTTGTGCACGAGAAAGCTCTGCCGGCTCAGACAGTGCCACAACATGACCTACCTGAAGTTTGCACTTAACTCACTTCAGGTATCGAACCATTGTGCATCTGATTAGATTCTAGAAGGGTTGTTGCAGGCAAGAATTCTGTGGAGTTGGAGGGCATCCAGTGTACAACACTTCCCTCCTCCTGGAACACACGGGACAACAAAGCTGATCTTCAACAACAGTTTCTGGCTGCACCTGCTTGGGGTCAAGCAGAGGGCAATGTTATAGCCAGGGCTCGGCCCATATCCGTGACTCAAGTCCAGGAGCAAGCTTCAAGCCCAAGGCCCAGTGAGAGCTCCGTCTGGCTGTGCCCAGCTGCTGGGGCACTGCCCGTGTAAAGGGTGCCGTGTGTGTTAGGAAGAGGCATCGATGATCATTTACCTATAAATCTCACATACTCTCTCTGTTCTTCTACTATCTCAAACTGAGAAATCCTATCTCTGAGATTCTATCAATTCCAGAATTCCTATTTGGTGAGCTGTCCGGAATGGTGTACCAGGACCGAGGAAATGGAAAACAACCACACACGTATAAATCAGGCAATCAAAGCTCACATGGAAACAGACAGCAAAGGGCGTATGGCACCAGATCACACATCTACCACATCCTGCACAAACTCGTCCGCCACGCCCAGGGGACGACCTGTTCGTTGCGCTGTGATCGAGGCGCTCGAGCATGAGCTGGGTAGGCCCATGCCACACGCTTTCCTCGACCACTTCTCGTCACAGCTCACCGTCAGTGTCGCCATGGACCGGCTGGTGGCTCAACGTCCCTGGCTCAAGCAACACGGTACAGCCGGATCAAACAGCATTCAGATTATCTGTATTGAAGTGAAAATATTGGTTAAACACGTACTCTGAATTATTAATCCAATGGAGTACGTGTCAAACTTCAATATTCGTGCTAACCAATTCAGATTAGTACATACTACTAAAGAGCACCAAAATTGGGTATAAAACTATTCAACGGAACTTAATCGCAACTGGATTCTGTTTGACAGACCATGTCCAAATAAGCATAATAATCAAGTGGCCAATCAGCCTGGCACTACCATTCCTCACACTGTCACACACTACCAGGTCCCAGTCTCCCAGAAAGAATCCACGGTAACCAGAAATCCCAGTCAAAGGTCCGTGATAATGCACATGTGGAGACGCCTAGACGGTGGAGTAAAAGACAATAGCAAACAAAATCCTTGACCCAATCTCTTTGTTGTTACTGCAAACTGCTAAGGGGCAAAACATATAACCGAAGCAAGAGGCACTTCTTCGTTCATCTCATTTGTTTCATAAGACCATCAAACCATGCTAGTTTCATCAGAAACCACACGGTTACTCCAATGTTCATACAAGACATGCAACACGAAATTGCACATACCTTCCATTGGCTTTGCTCTTGTGTAATTGTGTTGCTGATCTCCTTGGCGTCTCCAATCAGTTGCTGCGCTGACTACTGAGCATGAGAGCCCTTCTTTAGTCCCTAGCGGGGCTCTCACATGATAGTGGCCTCGCCGCATGATAGCAGGATGGCACGGGTTGCTGCGACTGGGAAGGGATCACCTGTGGGCAAGATAGTCGGGTCTCAGCCACCGTTTTGTGTACTGCAAGTGGCCAAGTGTGGAATGCGAGCTGGTACTATGCAGAAAAACAAGATAATTTTCCTTCTTTTGGGCTCCCCTGGTGACAAGTGAGCCGGCTGTCGCCTGCCCATGTTGCGGAGACTACGCCAAAGACACACAACGCATCAACGTGTTGAAATACACGCTTGATCCCAAATAAATACAACTTCAGGCACTGTACCTGGTAAATAACATGTACTGATACTGATTCTGCACCAGACAGCAGAAAAAAGAGGTCAGTGGTACATACTAGATACTTAGAAAAAAGAGAACCAGAAGAACGCAATGCCAACTCTGTAGTTTCTGAAAGCCTTAATTATGTAGAGCACCGGCAATTTGTTGTTTAATTTTTCTCAATCAGAAGAGGAAAATCATTAACCACATGTACACTGATCAATGATGCAGCGTGGTCCCTTCGGGGAAATCCAATAGAGTGTAGCATCTTAAAGGTAATACTTCATCCACACCTACTGCAAGCATCAGCACATCATCATCGAAAAGCTAAAGCTGTTGAACTGAAGTATCACCTCTGTTCCGAATTATAAGACGTTTTTGGATATTTCAATATGGACTACATACAAACTGAAATGGGTGAACAAACACACTAAAACGTGTCTATATACATCCGATCTGATTCAGAAAAAAGTTAGAACATCTTATAATTCGGAACGGATGGAGTGCTAAACTATATAATTAATACATGGTTCTGTCCCGAGCATCATCAGAGACAAGTGATGAACCAGACTTCGATGAATCTCTTTTAAAACACATATTTTCCTGTTCACCAAAAGGCAAAGGATGTGCCTTGCGTCAAGAAGTAATTTTTTTTGGTCAAGTGCTAGCGGGAAGTGGTTAGATTTGTTTAGTGGAGCCGGTAAGCAAAGTGATGTCAGGTCAAGTAAACTAAGGCATATTTTGAAACTTCAGCAAGGACCAAGTCAAGGATGACTACACAATCTACAAATCAATTTTTTCTAAGGAAGGTATTCAGGAAGATTGGGCAACTTGTTACTAGTAGATTATAGCAGGCAACCAATAGTGAAACAGACATCAGTGTGAACTAGGAAGCTACCTGTTGGGCTGGGGGCAATTGTGTAGAATCCAGTTTTATTGAGCCAAATTTCTTTGTGGTGACTAAAACTACAAGGAACAGGCCAAATGGGAGCAAGATCTGCTTCGTTATTTCCTCTCATGCTCTTTGATGATTAGACCTCCCATGAAGCTTTATCCAGTAAGGGAACAACATAAGTTCTGGCTCCCATGTTAATTTCACCAGAAAACCATGAAGACACTTCAGTTGCCCAGCAAAACATACAGCAAGATATTGCACATACCTTCCCTTGGCCTTGCTCTAGTGCTGCTGATCTCCTTGGCCTCTCCCGGAAGTTCCTGCCTACAGCATGAGAAGAACTCCCTTCTCCAGTTCCTCGCCGAGCTCTCACAGGACGGTGGCCTTGCCGCCTCATGGCGGAACAACACGGATTGCTACAAGTGGGAAGGGATCACCTGCAGAAAAGATAGGACGGTCACCAAAATCTTGCTGCCTTCAAAGGGCCTCGAGGGGAAAATCTCACAGTCCCTTGGGATCCTTACCGGGCTGCAGTACCTTGACCTCTCTCACAACTCGTTGTCTGGTGGTCTGCCACTGGAATTGGTGCCGTCCAGCAGCATCATCATCCTTGATGTAAGCTTTAACCAGCTCAATGGAACACTCAAAGAGTTGCCATCTTCAACCCCTGCTCAACCTCTGCAGGTACTGAACATCTCAAGCAACCTATTTGCAGGACAGTTTCCATCCACCACATGGAAAGCAATGGAGAATCTGATAGCACTCAACGCAAGTAATAACAGCTTTACAGGGCAGATACCAACTCATTTCTGTAGCAGTTCACCATCCCTCGCTGTGCTAAATCTGTGTTTAAACAAATTCAGTGGCAACATCCCGCAGAAACTTGGTAATTGCTCCAAGCTGAGAGAGCTCAGGGCCGGGTACAACAACCTCAGTGGAACATTCCCAGATGAACTCTTCAATGCTACTTTGTTGGAATACCTGTCTTTTCCTAACAATGATTTAAATGGAGTTATTGATGGTGCACACATAACCAACCTCAGAAATCTAGTAACGCTTGATCTTGGAGGAAACAATTTCAGTGGCAAGATTCCTGATTCCATAGGCCAGCTCAAGAAATTGGAGGAGTTCCGTTTGGATAACAACAATTTGTCAGGGGAGCTGCCATCAGCTCTAAGCAACTGCATGAATCTCATAACAATTGACCTCAAGAATAACAATTTCAGTGGACAGCTCGGCATGGTCAATTTCTCCAACCTGCCTAATCTAAAAACATTAGACCTTATGTACAACAGCTTCTCTGGCACAATTCCAGAAAGCATATACTCTTGCAGCAACCTGACTGCACTGCGGTTGACTAGCAACCATTTAGAAGGGCAGCTTTCACCACGAATTGGCAATCTGAAGTACCTCACCTTCCTGTCACTTGCTGATAATTCTTTCAGAAACATCACAAATGCACTTCGGATCCTTAAGAGCTGCAGGAACCTTAACACCCTGCTACTCGGAGAAAATTTCAGTGGAGAGTTCATGCCAGAGGATGACACACTCGATGGTTTTGAGAAACTTAAGGTTCTTGCGATAGATGGTTGCTCATTGTTGGGAAAAATACCTCGTTGGTTATCAAAGATATCAAACTTAGAAATCTTATTTTTCTGGACAGATCCTGCTGGATCAGCAGCCTAAACTTCCTCTTCTATCTAGAAAGAACACAAGAAACAACAGCCTCCACGGGGAACTTCCAACAACACTGAGGATATGGCATTGATGAATTCAGAAACGACTGAAGCCCGTTTGGACCCAAGTGTCTTCGAGCTACCTATTTATTACAGTCCTCACATCAATACCGTGTACCTACTGCATTCCCTAAAGTGCTAGATCTAAGCAACAACAAATTTAGTGGCGAGATACCTCTGGATATCGGTCATTTGAAAGCCCTCCATTCAGTGAATTCGAGCTTCAACGACCTAACAGGACAGATACCACAATCAATATGCAATCTCACAAACCTGGTGGTACTAGACTTCGCTAACAACAAACTCACTGGTGCAATCCCAGGAGCATTGAACAACCTGCACTTCCTTTCAGCGTTCAACATTTCTAACAATGACCTAGAAGGCCCTATTCCATCTGGAGGTCAGTTTAACACATTTCAGACTTCCAGCTTCGACGGGAACAACAAGCTCTGTGGCGCTATGCTCATTCACAGATGTGCTTCGCCTAAAGCGCGTCCAGCCAACATTGTGTCAACCAAACAGACTGGAAGGCCGCCTTTGGGATTGCCTTCGGCGCGTTTTTTGGTGTAGGGGTGTTGTATGATCAGATAGTCTTGTCAAGGTATTTCGGCTAGTACTATCCAGTTTTTATATCAGTGTATTTATCTCAGAGTTGAGATTAGGCTACTATTCAGGTTTAGCAACATTCCAGAGAAACTCATCTAGGTGTGAGTCATCATTATCTATACTAGTAGAATCTAGGGTGAGGAGTGATTCCAGTTGGTGGAGGTGTAACAATGCGAGACTGTTAGTACTGACGCATTATAAATGTATCTGAAACTCGTCTTGTTGATGTTCCATTATATTATCATTTTCAGGAAAACGAATATTACTGCAACTTTATCTACCACAATTTACATTGCTTCCGGAGCAATAACATCACGCAGTTGAGTCATGCTAAATCCTTGGGTATAACCTAGTATACGAGTAAGTAACCACTGCTATCACAAAACAGCATGCTCAAAAATCCCTCACGAAATCTTCTTGTGATAACAGAGCACATCTCGAAGTCTAAATACGCATCGAAAATTTCGCAGCAGAGTGTTTTCGAAGGATGTACCTCGGCAGAGGACGCCACTGGACTGATGTCCTAGTCTCCGGCTTCTGTCCGCCGGCGCACGCCCGACCGCCGGGGGTCGACTCGCCACGAATTGCTGCTTCACACCCTTGCGGGGGACTGCGGAGCCAGAGGAAGGTGGCGGAGCGTGCCCCTCGGCCCTGAGTTGATCCTTTACATGACTCGCGTCCAGCCACCGGGCGCCGCAGCACGGGTCCGCCGAGCCATCGGCCGCCGGCGAACTGGGTCGCCGCCTATGCGAAGCTGCTTTTTGGGTTTCATATATGATTTTTTCCTTTTTTTTATTGAGAACAATGGGTTTCGTGTGATGGGTGGGATAGGCCGATAGGAGATGAACCGGGAACGGCAAGCGGGCAGTCCTGTAGGTGGACAGACTTACGTCGGGCCACTCTGTTCTTTGTCTCAAAAAAAAAAAGGTCACTCTGTTCTAAAAAAACAAAATCAGAGAGGTGGCGGCTCCGGTGATCTACCTCGACGATGTCGACAGCATGCGGCGGGTGCCGGATTCAAGGAGCAATAACAACAATGGCTCCGCCGGTGGCAGGCCTCTTCTTCGGCTCACAAAGGCTTGGAGGTAGTATGTTGCTCGTCCAGTTATCAGCATATATAGATTCAAAAGAACATGCATGTCTGATGGCTTCATAATCTCACGGACCAAGGGGTCAGAGAAAGCAGGAATTTGTCTTTGTCCAATCCATGCCTGAACCTGAACGGATTGTAAACACTTGATAGTTGATACAGAAAAAACCCAACAATAATGCTAGAGCTAAACCTAGGACAGAGCATCAGCGCTGTGGGATCCCAGTACTAATTCACCAACAGAGAAAAGTGCACTTGATTACAGAAGGATTGAAGCTTGTCATGGAGGATTTGAGAGGAACTAGAGGAAGAAGGAACTTTATGCCTAAGCCGAAGCCTCCTATCCTAGCCAGGCCGAAGCCTTCCGTCTCGGTTCCAAGCCAAGTTGTGCGCAGCGGCCCCCTCTGTAGTATATGTAGTCATATCCTCGTGGGCGGGCAGTTGTCGAGAGCCCGCGAGGCCTAGGTTGCTGACATTCACAACATCATTTCAAATAAAGCAAAACTGCACCAAACGGAAATGTGATTCTTAACGTAACACCAATCATTCAACTGAACTAATTAACAATCCGTGCAGCGCATCGCCAGCGGTTCCGCTCAAAGGACCATATCGACACAAGCATCAAAAGATCAGAAACAAGTAATCAATGATTTGCTACTCGCCTGCCATTATCTAAAGAAAATCTGCCACTCTCACACGCTGTCGTGTTTACTTTGAACTGCTCCGAGTTCAGATGGCAACCACCAAATCCACAATAATGGTGCACAAGTGGAGCAGGAGATGAAATAACAGCGCAAACGAAACATCAGACAATATAGTGCGCCAGTGGGCAACTAAACACCTCAGGTCAAAGAAGATGGAAGAGACCACTATCCCCCACTTGGCATCGTTCACATATTGACAGATAAGTCATGATTGCTCTGACCGAAAGCGCCTTTCACAATAATGCTTCCCATGTACTACTATCATAGTGTCAAAAAGATCTTACATTGGGACGGAGGGAGTGTGCTTGCGTGCTAATACCCGACCTACGGGAAGTGGTGCTTCGTAAAAAATTACCTCGCGCGGACGCCCTTTGGGTGTGCCGCTCGCGGCCGAATAACTATCTTGCTCATCAAATCTTTCGCAGCCTTCAGCAACTGTTGTTGAATTCTTTCTCACCTTTTTTTTTTTCCCAAAAAACTGCTTCCTTTACTTGGATTCAGTATTTTCCTGTTAAGCAAAGAATGCATCAAGAGTGATAACATTATCAGTATTAGTAAGATTTTTTAGTGAAGGTGGTAACGGAAGATGTCTGCTCAAGTTTAATTGCGATATGCTGTTAAAATTCAATAAGGATTGGGTCAAGGATGACCAGAAAAGATATGTTTTGCACGGTCAGTTTTCAGGAAAAATGGGCGATTGACTTGCCATTAGAGTATAGCAGGCAGCCAATAGCCAAACACTGAAACGTCAGTGTGAACTAAGAAGCTGCTGGTGGGCTGGTGTCTGATTTCGTTGACCCCAATTTTATTTCTTATTTCTTTCCCCTCATTTCTCTTTCATGATTAGACCACCATTCATGTCTTACCCAACTACAGCACAACTTAAGCATCTGGCTTCCACGCTAGTTTCAGCACAAAAACCATGCAGCCACTCCATTTTCCATACACAAAGTGCAGCAGAAAATTAACTTTCTTTGCCCTTGTGCTGCTGATCTCCTAGGCCTCTCCCACCAGTTCTTGCACAGAGAAGGAGAAGGGGTCCCTCCTGCAGTTCCTCAGTGGTCTGTCGTGGGACGGTGGCCTCGCCGCGTCCTGGAAGCAGAACGGCATAGACTGCTGTGAATGGGAAGGGGTCACCTGTGGCAAGGATGGCGCGGTCACAGATGTCTCATTGGCTTTGAAGGGCCTCGAGGGGCGCATAACACCGTCCCTTGGCAACCTTGCTGGACTTCTGCGCCTCAACCTGTCCCACGACTCACTGTCCGGTGGCCTGCCACTGGAACTGGTGTCGTCCGGTAGCATCATCGTCCTTGATGTCAGCTTCAACAACCTAAACGGGGACATGCAAGAGTTGCCATCTTCAACCCCTGCTTGGCCTCTGCAGGTAGTGAACATCTCGAGCAACTTGTTAACAGGACAGTTTCCATCATCCACCACATGGGAGGTGATGAACAATCTGGTCGCACTCAACGCTAGCAATAACAGCTTCACTGGGAAGATACCAAGTCATTTGTGCGGCAGCTCACCATCCCTCGCTGTGTTTGATCTCTGTTACAACAAATTTACAGGCAGCATCCCCCTGGAACTTGGTAACTGCTCCATGCTCAGAGTGCTCAAAGCTGGACAGAACAACCTCAGCGGGAATCTCCCAAATAAACTATTCAATGCTACCTTACTAGAGTACCTCTCACTTCCTGACAATGTTCTAGATGGAGAGCTTGATGGTGCTCAGATAATGAAACTCAGAAATCTGGTGACACTAGACCTTGGAAGGAATGGTTTCAGCGGCAAGATTCCGGATTCCATAGGTGAGCTCGAGAGACTAGAAGAGTTGCATTTGGACTACAACAACATGTCAGGGGAGCTGCCGTCAGCCCTGAGCAACTGCAAAAATCTGATAACAATTAACTTCAAGAGCAACCACCTCAGTGGAGAACTTAGCAAGGTCAACTTCTCCACCCTGCCTAGGCTGAAAACTCTAGATGTTCTGTACAACAACTTTAATGGCAGAGTTCCAGAAAGTTTGTATACCTGCAGCAATCTGGCTGCATTGCGGCTATCTGGCAACAACTTACATGGGCAGCTCTCACCAAGAATAGGTGATCTGAAGCACCTCACCTTCCTTTCACTTGCTATGAACTCTTTCATAAACATCACAAATGCGCTTCACATTCTTCAGAGGTGCACCAACCTTACCACACTGCTTATGGGAAGCAGCTTCAGGGGCGAGTTAATGCCAGAGGATGACTTCATTGATGGTTTTGAGCATTGTTTTTAAGGCGTCCTGCCTTGGATGCTTAGGCGACGCTTAGGCGATAAGGCGTCCTGCCTTGGATGCTTAGGCGACGCTTAGGCGATAAGGCGCCCTGGCAGCGCCTTACAAATATGCCCGCCTTAGGCGCTTAGGCGTCCGCCTTAGTCGCTTAGGCGTCGCCTTGGCGGTAGAGCGGGTGGTGCTCGCCTTAGGTCGCCTTACCGCCTTAAAAACAATGGTTTTGAGAATCTCCAGGTTCTTTCCTTAAATGATTGCTCGTTGCTAGGTAAAATACCTCTTTGGATATCCAAGCTAGCAAAATTAGAGATGTTGATATTATCTGGAAATCAACTCACCGGATCAACACCAGCCTGGATCAATGGCCTAAAGCACCTCTTCTATCTAGACATATCAAACAACAGCCTCACTGGAGAAATTCCAACAAACCTGATGGATATGCAAATGTTGCAGTCAGAGAAGACTAAAGCCCGTTTAGACCCAAGGGTCTTCGAACTACCAGCTTATAAGGGTCCATCACTTCAGTACCGCATACCCATTGCTTTCGCCAAAGTGCTGGATCTAAGCAACAAGAATTAACTGGTGAGATCCCTCTGGAGATCGGCCAGCTGAAATCCCTTCTTTCCCTCAATTTGAGCTTCAATGCCCTAACAGGACAGATCCCAATATCTGTATGCAATCTCATAAACCTGCAGGTACTAGACTTCTCTAACAACAATCTCATTGGTGCAATCCCAGCTGCATTAAACAGACTGAACTTCCTTTCAGCATTCAAAATTGCTTACAATGACCTAGAAGGTCCTATTCCATCCGGCGGTCAATTTAACACATTCCAAAATTCTAGCTTTGATGGGAATCCAAAGCTCTGTGGCTCTATGCTCGCTCACAAATGTGGTCCAGCTTCAACACCTCCACCCAGCACCATGGCAACCAAACAAACTGACTACAAGGCCGCCTTCGCGATTGCCTTCAGCGCGTTCTTTGGTGTAGGGGTGTTGTATGATCAGCTAGTCTTATCAAGGTTTTTGGACTAGGACTGTCCACTTTAATATCGGTCTATCTCCGCTTCTTTGAGATTAGGCTGCTATTTGGTTCAGCAAAATGCCCATCGAACAAGCTTCCAGAAGGTTCGAGTCATAACTAGAGTTACAAAAATATTCTAGTGTTGACGCGTGATTTCATTTTGTGGAGATTTACAAGTATGTAAAAATGTAAGATTGTTGGCTGAAGCTTTCTGTACCTGTAACCCATCCCATATTGTTGGTGTTCCGTGTATTTTCTTCTTCTTTCAGGAAAACGAATTCTGTACTGAAACTTCAATTTTCACAGTTTACTTTTTTTTTTGAATGGTACTTCACAGTTTACTTTGCTTCATGCGAAATCAGTATACTACTACACTAAACAAGATGAACTGATGCAGTATGGTGCATACGAGTCACTGCTATCAGCCTATCACAGAACAGCATGTCAAAAACCCATCACAAAATCTTCTTAGAACAAGGGCAACAGTACACTGAACAGGTTTGGTAAGCAGCGCATCTCGAAAAATAAACCGTCCGTGGCAGGTGCTTTTTTTGGAGGCCGTACCTCCGCACAGCGCGTCACCGGGACTTCTGTCCTCCCGACGGTTCCGCCCGACGGCGCGCGTTGCGAGCTCCACCATTCCGGGGTTCCGGGCCGTTGCCTCGCCCTCGCCTCGCGGGGAACTGCGGAACCAGAGCAAGGCGACGGGGTGTGCCCCTGGGTCCCGAGCTGATTTGATGATACATACCTAGCCTCCGGCCACCCGGCTCCGCAGCACGGATTTACCGAGACGTCGCCCGCGGCCGCCGCATTGCCTCTTCGGTTTTTTTTTTTTTGAGACAAGCCTCTTCGTTTTCTTGAAGAAGCTCTTCCTTTTTGGGTTTCAGAGTGTGAGTTGAGATAAGCCGATATGGGCTGGTAGTAGAGCTATTTCTTGTTAGTGCGAGAGAGAGTACCTTCGTCTCGCTGCAGGTTTTCTCCTGGCTATCACATATGGGCCGGCCTGGTAAGGTTTTTTTTTTTGAGGGTCACCTGGTAAGGGTTTCAGGGACAGGTTAGGGCCTGTTTTAGAAGCTTCGCGTGTTTTTTTAACTTTTTTTTTCCTCTGTGTGTTCTTTTGTCGGTTTTCATCTTTTTTTTTCTTTTCATTTTCGGTTTCTTTGTTCTTCATCAGTTTTCTTCAGGCTTTTCTCCTCTTTTTTCATTTTTATTCAAAACATGTTTATTATTTTTTCACAATGAATGTACATTTTTCGTATATTCAGAAACATTTTTGTAATGCAAGTTTAACATTTTTTAAATACAAGAGATTACATTTCTTCAAATATATATTTTATTTCTATTTTTCTCATAGACATTGTACATGTTTTTATCTCATAATTTTTTTATACAAGTTGAAATTTCTCAAATATATGATTAACATTTTTCAAATATATGTGTTTGATGACTATCTTTTTTTCATACATATTGTACATTTTTAATTCATTCAAAACATTTCTTATACTCCCTCTGTAAAGAAATATAAGAGCGTTTAGGGATCTAAACGCTCTTATATTTCTTTACGGAGGGAGTAGTAGATTTTAGAGTTGTATTGCGATTTAATTTTTTTAAAATACATGATTAATTATTGTTTGAAATTTATTTTTTGATTTAAAAAATTAATAGATATTCTCATTTTTCTTATACATCAGGAATATTTTTTTATACACGTTGAACATTTTCAAAACATAATTTAAAATACATAATTAACATGTTTTTTCAAAAATTTGTGTTTGATTACTACTCTTTTTATACACATTGCATATTTTTCATATATTTCATGATATATTTTTTTAAATACGTTTAACTTTTTTAATATATGACTAATTTTTTTTGGTACACGATTACCATTTTTGTGTACAACTAGAAAAACAATACTCCCTCTTATCCAAAGTAATTGACACAGAAAAACCAAAAAGGGTAAGGCGCTTGTGTTGATGTGCTGCCAAGATTTGATTTCACGGCGCCGCTGTTGAGGGTGACGACACCAACCAGCGTGATGCATGTGTGTTCTTCAAGTAAACGAATTGTGGAAATTTGCGAACTCATTGTGGCCCGCCTGGCCCATGCATAAGGTGTTGCGTGGGCGAGCGTTCTTTCCATCTCGCTTTAAGTGATAAATAGATGGGCCCATGTGTAGGTAGCATGCGTTAGACTCAGCCAAGCCCTCTGGATACAATTTGGGTCCATTCCTTTGCTTGTGATGCATTGGAATTCTGGCCGCACGAACCTTAAAGCAACTTCCAGACAGGCCCACTAGGAACTACCAAATCAGTCATTTTCTCTGAGCCAGCCTCGCGGCATGCAGGGAGGGGACGTGTCGTCGAGACCCGGGAGCTGCGAGATGACGCGAGCTCGCGTGTGTCCTAGAAAAAACGGCGGGAGGAACTGAGTCATCTCCCACCAAATCGGTCGCCCTATTTAGCCCCCTTCGGCTCACCGCCGAAACCACCGCCACCATTCCCCACCTTCAAGCTCTACATTCCGGGCGGATTCTTCACCAGCGAGTAGGTAAGCGGTGCATCTTTTCTAGTCGGTGGTAGACGGCGGCGCCAATTCTTCTTCCTCCTCTTTTCTGATTTGTTTTGCGCCTCCATGTTGCTCCATTGATGGTTGACAGTTCAATCACTCCATCCTCCTTACTCATCGATCTTAGATCTATGAGCATATGGCAGGAGTTGATATGTGAGCATGTGATAGATCAAATGATAGTGTTGATGTTTTGGTAGCATGTTAGGTTTTGCTTATCGAAATCAATGAATCTTCTTTCGCATCCTAATGGTGTCCCGACTAGGGGATCTCTCACCACGTCGTCTCCTAACCTGATGGGCTAGGCTGAGGACCCCATGATGGTTCAGGATTGGTCCACACCAGACGACCCATGGTATATCAACCACTACTGCAGGATGCTGCTAACGCGACACTACGATCAGAGACCCTTTGACGAAACTGTGTGCGATGCATTAATCGCAAACGGTGATGTAAAAAAACCATCAAAAAAGATGCAAAACATTTGCGATGGCGGAGACATCAAACACGGTTCAGATTTTAGTTACGTGTGCGATGCAGGGCACACGGATGATCCATATGAACTGTTTGCGATGAGACAGAACAACAGAAACGGGCAGCCATATCAAGGTGTGTGTGATATACGGCATACAGTTCGCTCAGATGAACTGTTTGCTATTAGGGAGTGCAACAGAAACGGTTAGCCAGATCAAGGTGTGTGTGATATACGGCATACGGTTCACTCGGACAAACTGTTTTCGATTAGGGAACACAACAGAAACGGTTCAACTTAATAAGATGTGCGTGATATGCGGCATACAGTTCACATAGATGAACTGTTTGCGATGAGCCAAAAGAACACAAACGAGTCATGTAAACAAGATGTGTGTGATATGCGGTAAACAGCCCACTGGGATGAACTGTTTGCGATGAGAAATTACAACACAGACGGTTACTACAGTTAATTCATGTGCGATTCTGTGTGTATAAAAAACTTTGAAAATTACAAACTAGTTGCTTACGGTGGCTAGAAGTATCGCACATGATGCGTCTGCGAGTACTCGTGTGCGATGATTAGTAAGTTACACATACGTTTCCTTATGTTAACATGTGCGTGAATTTGCAATATGGACAATTAATATGCAAATGCCTTCTGGACATCGGTGCTGATCGCCACGTCCAAAACATGGGCGTCCTCTACTCTACCACTCTACCGGGCACACGCTTAAACTCAATGAACTGTGTACGATACTAATACTTTACATGAAAATTTAATAACTTGTCTAACATCATTTGATTAACATATATATAGTGGTTACACTATTCGACAAAAGGAGGATCTTGGTAACACGGTTTTGACAACCATATGGTCCATATCTGCATACTTAACATAGTAACAACTATCACATTTTAAGAGGCTGAGGGCCAACAACCATATGGTCCATATATACATACTTAACATAGTAACAACTAGCACATTTTAAGAGGCTGAGGGCCAACAACCACAACTATCCGCTAGAAGTAGCTTGATCACGGCGACTCGGCATCTCGTCAATGAAAAGGAAGAGCCCTCCTGTGCCTTCGTAGAGCATGAGTAGAACAGTGTCTCCAATTTTCCAATATGGATGCATTGCCACGACAAGCGAGAACTTGTTAATTTGAATGGTTCCATTTCTGCGGGAAATGCAGTACCTTGCAATCACTTTGATGTTATTAGCAGGCACAAGTGTAATTCGACCACGCCGGGAAATCGATCCAGGAACAGCTACAGCGGGCAATTTCTGTTGAAATGTAGAATAAAATCAATTGTAACATATCGTTGAAGATATATATAGTTTATGAGCATCAACATAAAAATAAGACTTTGTACTAGCGTTTTGTGCACATAATTGGTCTTGTTCAATGTGTGCATCATAGGTATAATTAATCCCATCCAAAATCCAGCATTCATACACTGTGCTATCTCTGTCATATTATCAACAAAGTTTATGACATGCTTCAAGTTCTTCCAATGAAATTTGGTACGCTTAGTAACATACAGATCGTTCACTATGCATCCAACATATCCTGCTTAAAAGGTGGAAATGTATTATTTATTCAGAACATGGCAGAAGAATATATAGTGCGCATAAATTCATAAATAGAATTTGTTACTGCCTAGGAACGGAGTCAGAAAATGAAATCACAGTTGGTTATTTAAATAGTGATCAATTAGTCAGAACAAATACCCCGATTTTGCTAAGTAATATGACAGCATGGAGAAACTTGAAAGGACACTAACCTCGATCAGACTTTGATCGACTGATGACGTTGGGGAAGTAAACATACATGTTAATTAGACCAGGCTGTGGTGCACGCACTAGAATTTTATTGCCAGCTTTCAGTTCATAACACTTAGACATTTTTCTCCAAAGGTACGCATCAAAATAGGAGTGACCATCTTTATCAAGTTTTACGCTAACTGTCATTGTAAATCCATGCTGCGTTGTCAATATGACATCCATGGAGTCATCAACAAAGTAAAGCCCAAGATTTCCTTCTACTCCTGTTCTTGCAAAGCAAGGGATGTACTGCTTGAAATGAAAATTAAGATCGTAAATTAGATATACTGAAATAACAGAGCAAGATGCAAATATGGGAGTAACTGATAGAATAGATCAATATATAGATGAAAGCAGAGTACAAAAATATATAATTAAAAATAGATAATGTAACAAAGATTTGATGCAAATATGAGAGTAACTGAATGAACAATACATCATAAATTTGCCTAATATAGGGGGAAAATCGGCTTCGACATCTAGGCTGCACGTGGCACCGTACCTTTTATCCAAATGTAGCAACAGACGGTATATGTTCACAAATTTAGGCCATGCCGACCGTGGTAGGGTGAGATTGAACATACCGAGCGCTCCCTGAAGTCATCCGGAATGGTGAGATAGAACTTCGTTTCCGACTGGCCGCGACCACACTTGCCCGATTTGTGCTCGCACTATGGACACATGAATGAAAACCCTCGAATCAGCTAGAAGAAAAATGAATCCACTGCGATTTCCGCCGGTTGATTAACAGCGACGGACGGACTGCGATAAGAGATGAGTGAATATTTCACTGAATTGGTTACCTTCTCCATGAGAAAAATTCCCGGCCCAATCCCGCAGAAAACCCCAATCGACCAGAGTCTAGAATGTCGGTGCAGATAGGCGGCGGAAAGCGATAGGGGCGAAATCCCGTGCCGTTTGGAGCGCGACCTCCGCCCGCCGACGACAGCCATAGAGCTTAGGATGGCCGCCGGGATAGAAGTTGATGAGGTGCAGAGTTGCGGAGGAGTCCACGGTGAGTGGGTGGGGATGAAGTGGGCGAGGGTTTTCTTTTTCCTTTTGCATGTGTGGGTGAACACACACGGTTCGCAGAGGCGACGGAGATGAATCGTGTGCGATAGTAAATCACCGAGATTGAAGGGGAATCCAAATTTCCTTTGTCCTTTGTCCATGAGTTTTTTTCTACGATGAACATAAACCCTGCAAATCACCGTGTTCAAATTTGGCACTTTTCCGGGTTCATTTACAATATTTAAGGGATTATGTGCATTTCCTAGGCATTAATGCACATAATTCAAATTCAAACAATCAGTGCATGAAAAGGTGCACGAGAACGGTCTGGAAAACCATGATCGTGCTATTTAGTAAATTCTCATGCCTTTTACAAGGAATGGGCAGAGATTTCACGGAAATGTGTGGCAATAGTCAACCACAAACACGTCGTTTATTGGTTTTTCAACTGTAGAAAAATGAAATACATGCTTGAAAAACATGACGGCTGGCATGGTGCCATGGTATGGCCTCACCACGCCCTGGTAAATATTTGAGAAGGTTTGGCTTATGTCGTCGTGCACGCCATTCATAAATCGAACCATCACCGGGGAATTTTCATGGTTTCGAGGGGGAAATCACCAAGATTGAAGGGGTTGGGAATCCAAATTTCCTTCCTAGTTTGTCATTCAGTTTTTTCTACAATCAACATACCCCCTCGAATGCAACGTGTTCAAATTTGGCATTTTTCTGGGCTCATTTACCATATTTAGGGGATTATGTGCATTTTCTAGGCATTAATCCACATAATTCAAATTCAAACAATCGGTCCATGAAAAGGTGCACAAGAACGGTCTGGAAAACCATACTCGTGTTATTTAGTAAATTCTCATGCCTTTACAAGGAATGGGCAGAGATTTCAAGGGAATGCGTGGCAATAGTCAACCACAAACGCGTCATTTACTGGGTTATCAGCTATAGAAAAATGAAATATGTGCTTGAAAAACATGACGCCTGGCATGGGTGCCATGGTATGGCCTCACCGTGCCCTGGTAAAAAGCTAAGAAGGTTTGGTTTATGTCGTCATGCACGCCCTTCATAAATCGAACCATCACCGAGGAAGTTCCATGCTTTCAAGAGGGAAATCACCAAGATTGAAGGGGAATCCAAATTTCCGTCCTAGTTTGTCATTCAGTTTTTTTTCCAACGATCAACATACCCCCTCCAATGCAACGTGTTCAAATTTGACATTTTTTCGGGCTCATTTACCATATTTAGGGATTATGTGCATTTTCTAGGCATTAATGCACATAATTCAAATTCGAACAATCGGTGCATGAAAAGGTGCACAAGAACGGTCTGGAAAACCATGCTCGTGCTATTTAGTAAATTCTCATGCCTTTTACAAGGAATGGGTAGAGATTTCAAGGAAATGTGTGGCAATAGTCAACCACAAACGCGTCGTTTACTGGGTTAACAACTATACAAAAATAAAATACATGCTTGGAAAACATGACGCCTGGCATGGTGCCATGGTATGGCCTCACCGTGCCCTGGTAAAAATTTGAGAATGTTTGCCTTATGTCGTCATGCACGCCTTTCATAAATCGAACCATCACCGAGGAAGTTTCATGGTTTCGAGGGGGGAATCATCAAGATTGAAGCGGGATCCAAATTTCCTTTGTCCTTTGTCCATGAGTTTTTTTCTATGATGAACATACACCCTGCAAATCACCGTGTTCAAATTTGACACTTTTCCGAGCTCATTTACCATATTTAGGGAATTATGTGCATTTTCTAGGCATTAATGCACATAATTCAAGTTCAAACAATCGGTGCATGAAAGGGTGCACAAGAACGGCATGGAAAACCATGCTCGTGTCATTTAGTAAATTCTCATGCCTTTTACAAGAAATGGGCAGATATTTTGATGAAATGCGTGGCAATAGTCAACCACAAACTTTTGTTTATTGGGTTTTCAACTATAGAAAAATGAAATAAATGCTTGAAAAACATGACGCCTGGCATGGTGCCATGGTATGGCCTCACCATGCCCTGGTAAAAATTTGAGAAGGTTTGGCTTATGTCATCATGCACGCCCTTCATAAATCGAACCGTCACCGAGGAAGTTCCATGCTTTCGAGAGGGAAATCACCAAGATTGAAGGGGAATCCAAATTTTCTTCGTTCTTTGCCCTGGAGTTTTTTTTCTACGACGAACATATACCCTGCAAATCACCGTGTTCAAATTTGGCATTTTTTCGGGCTCATTTACCATATTTAGGGGATTATGTGCATTTTCTAGGCATTTAGCGCATATAAATCCAATCCAGTTACAGCTGCACGGGTGTGATGTGAGGGACGTGGATTGCCGTTTGATCGCGGTGCATCCTACGGTGCACACGCGCGATTCGCGTGGCTGGGGTTCCGGCCAATCATAACGCAACACACAATAGGCTCAGTGCACACTGTTTTCGGAGGTGACGGAGATGAACTGTGTGCGATAATGAACAAGCAAAATTGTAAAGGAAGCCAAATTTCCTTCGTCATTTGTCGTTGAGCTCTTAAAAACCACCGCACTGTACGGCTGCCCGGCCACTCCGTCCTAGAGCTCTCTCCAAGCGTCGTTCATGGCACCGCGGTGCACAGTAACTGGTAAGGAAGCGATGGCATCCCGCCGCGCCGCGTTCCTCGCCGCCCGCGACCGCACACATGGTAAGGAAGCGACGGCATCTCGCCGCGCCGAGTTCATCGCCGCCGGTGGCCACACAGTTACGTGGGCCGACTTTGAGGCTGCCATGGCCGAATGGGCGGTGGATCTAGAGGTGGCCAAAGCCGCACAGAAGGAGCGGAAAAGGCAGAAAGCAGTCAAGAAAAGAGAGTCCCGCCGCTGCAAGAAAGAAGAGGCCGCACGCCGTGCTGAGGAGAGCTTGACGGAGATCGAAGCACGATGGGCTGCCGCCTACAAGGCCGGGAAGGAGAACGCCGGCGTCTGGCCAGCATGCCCCGATGGCAGCATGTGAGAAGTAGTTAGTGCGTGTGTCGCCCGTATGTTTGTATAATTAATTACGAGCATCTACCAGTACTACATACGTACTAGTTTTAGGGCAAATTACCAGTAGTACTTTAAGTTGGTACTATCTATTATTAACGTACAATGTCGGTAAGCGCATCCTTTGAGGGTTTTGAGCGTTGATTAGCATGTGTTCACTGAAGTTTTGTAGCCGCACCCCGGCCCTAAATACTCCCGAAACGTCCGCCCGCAGCCACCGGAGGAGACTAGAGCTGGCCGCAGTTGGTTTTTAATCCCACATCGCCACGCGAGTTGGCCGCACACCTGCTTAAATTGCCGCCCCGGCAGATGGCAGCAAGCTTCTCTCTTGTTGCATAGGATCAAATCTAGCTATGCGAGCGAGGCAGGTTGACACTTGATTGCATTTCATAAACCGATGATTGCTCATCGGGTGTCACCTTGACTCGTTCATGTACATTGAATAATCCTGATACAATGAAAGAGATTTTTGAAATTAGGTGCGGTCAGAGATGCTGATAGATATAAGAATTATTAGAAGATCACAAAACACACGGTTTCTATGGCATACCCGTGTGCGTTGTTTTGCGTTAATGATCCATAAGTCAGTTACCTGTGCGATGTTTCCTAATAAACCAGGCATACCACTGACCGAAAAAATCAACTACACGTGTACATTTTTTTGGAGACGGGATCTGCCAATTTTCTCTTTTGTCGCACACGAGTATTTTACGCGCTTCGCCTGCGTTGTGCGTTTCCCCCGCCCAAGTTTCAAGTTTCGCAGCAACATTTTCATTAGGCGCGCGATTTCAGAATTTATTCCTCCCACCACATCTCCACCCATCAAATTTCCTCAGTATCTCCCCCTCCCCCCTACCGGCAGCTCAAACCGCCGCCGCCCCAACCACAACTTCAACCACATCTACGTTCTGCTCAAATCCTGTCAGGTAACCCACCGATCTCTATCACGGCCCCAGCCTGATTGCTTAAATGGCGCCTACGAAACATCCTCATGCCTACAAATCCCCACCACCCCTACCTCCAGAGCATCGCCGCGCAAGCCCAACCACATATCACATGGAGGTCGAGGAGCTGATGGCGGTCGATGGCCGCTGTGCGTGTTGGCCCGGAGGAACACCTCGCCTCCGCCTCCGCCTCCGCTGCTGCTGACTTGGTGCAGGCTCTGGCCCAGATTAAGTGCCCCAGCGACGACCCCCCAGGACTTACCAGGTATGATTTGACCAGCTCAATCTTACCAATACCACTTGCAATGGCTATGTTTTGTACGGTTGATGTATTAAGCATGTCGTGGCTTGTTTATTTCAGTACTGCACACTGTGTGATGTTCAAATATTAACAATTTCACCAATACCAGCAACAAACTTACAATACATGACTCAGGATATCACTAGAGATGCTGCCCATTTGCTATTTTTGGTGGATGCTAACCCTGTTGTACTTAACATGCCTGTCCATGTACTTACGCAGGGTCATAACGGCCAATGCTGTTGTTTGCTGTCGAGGTTAGCTGCATCCCATGTCTTACAGTATTTCACATCATTTGTGTAATTGCAGTTTAACTTCTAACATTTACTGGTTGCATGTAGGTACACATGTCAGTGGCACTGATCCACGCTTCGACCTGGAGGAACAGCTCGCCTCCGCTGACTTTGGGCGGGCTCTGGCCAAGATGAAGTGCCCCGGCAACTACCTCTCGGGACTTACCAAGTATGAACTCACCAGTTCAATCTTACCAATACCAGTTGCAATTAATGGCTATGTTTTGTACAGTCGATGTATTAAGCATGTTGTAGTAAACATGCCTAACATGTTTTAGCTATTTTCCCTACCTTTTTATAGACAACTAGGCCATTCTCTGCTCTGGCAGCACCTGCCTTGTGATGTTTAACTCTGCCAATTGCATTTTTATCAGTACCGGTTTCAATGGCTATTAAGCCTGTTGCAATTAACAGTTGTATCCATTTTTAAACAGTTGTATTTCAATGGCTACAAACTTACAAAACATGACTTATGATGCTGTTAAGCCTGTTGCAATTAACAATTGTATCCATTTTCTAATCTGTCCCTTTGCTACCGTACTACTCTCCGCAATGAAGATATACTAGAGATGCTGCCCATTTGCTATTTTTGGTGGATGCTAACCCTGTTGTACTTAACATACCTTTCCATGTACTTACGCAGGGCCATAACGGGCGATGCTGTTGTTTACCGTCGAGGTTAGCTGCATCCCATGTCTTACAGTATTTTACATCATTTGTGCAATTGCAGTTTGGCTTCTAACATTTACTTGCTTCTTGTAGGTACACATGTCGGCGGCACTGATCCACGCTTCGACCCGGAGGAAGAGCTCGCCTCCGCCGCCGCTGACTTTGGGCGGGCTCTGGCCAAGATGAAGTGCCCCAGCAACTACCTCTGAGGACTTACCAAGTATGAACTCATCAGTTCAATCTTACCAATACCAGTTGCAATTAATGGCTATGTATTGTACGGTCGATGTATTAAGCATGTTGTAGTAAACATGCCTAACATGTTTTAGCTATTTTTCCTACCTTTTTATAGACAACTGGGCCATTCTCTGCTCTGGCAGCACCTGCCTTGTGATGTTTAACTCTGCCAATTGCATTTTTATCAGTACCGGTTTCAATGGCTATTAAGCTTGTTGCAATTAACAGCTGTATCCATTTTTAAACAGTTGTATTTCAATGGCTACAAACTTATAAAACATGACTTAGGATGCTGTTAAGCCTGTTGCAATTAACAGTTGTATCCATTTTTTTAATCCGTCCCTTTGCTACCGTGCTACTCTTTCGCAATGAAGATATCACTACAGATGCTGTCGTTTTATTACCATTTGCTATTTTTGGTGGATGTTAACCCTGTTGTAGTTAACATTGGCTTTCCATGTACTTACACAGGGCTACAATGGGCGATGATGTTGTTTGCCGTCGAGGTTAGCTGCATCCCATGTCTTATACACCATCTGTTCCTAAATATAAGTATTTTTAGAGATTCCAATATAGACTGCATATGGAGCAAAATGAGTGAATCTAGATTCTAATCTAAACTATATCTATAATTCTATATACATCCGTATGTAGTTCATATTGAAATCTCTAAAAATACTTGTACTTAGGAACATAGGTAGTTGTATTTTACATCATTTGTGCAATCTCAGTTTAGCTTCTAATATTTACTGATTGCTTGTAGGTACATATATGAGCGGTACTGATCCATGCTTCGACCCATTTTGCGTATGGGCCAATGAGATATTCATGAATAAGCGTCAAGTGGGGAAACTAAGAAAGATTGTTAGGCGAAAGAAACGGGTGATGGGAATTAAGCTCTTTATTTACACTTTGTCCAAGACAACAATGAACTTTAGGATGGTAAGTAATGTGTTGCCTTTTCCCCTGCCCACAACAAGTTACTCAATTAGACCTCGGTATCTGAATTTTTTCTCTTTTCAGTGGTTTCCGAAGCTATTTACTGATGATTACCTTGCAAACTACATGACCGGAGTGGAGGCAACTAAGGTTAAAGTATATAATTCATGCTACCATGATAATGCTCTAGAAGTCTTCCTGAAGGCGGTGAAGGATGGGTGGGTGATCGTCACAAGGGGTTGGACAAAAGTTGTTCGTGCCTATGGCATACAGGAAGGCACATTATGGGCATTCCGCTTCTTCAACACCATCGGTAGTCAAAATGATTTACACTTGTTTCTTCACCTTTACCGTCTCTAAATATTGTGGTTCATCATAGTTAATTGCTGTCTAATCCTGTAATTACTGAACATATTGTACTGACAATTTTATTTATGGATTCGTTGTTGAACCATTGTGCTGAGAATTTGAATTCCACGTTTCATATGTCAAAATTTCCAATTCGAATAATAAATTACAGGGAAAAATAAAATTATACAGGAGCGAATAAAATAATGTGCACACGGTTAGAAAGAAAACAACGTGTGCGATGAAAAATAGAGAACTGACGGTTCTTTGATGTGAAACGTTTGCGATGCCCGACGGACGCACACGCAGTTTTGTCTCATATGCGTGTGCGATTCATGGTAATACGGCAAATGTTTCAAACCAGTGTGCGTGTGTGATAGGAATACCAAGCGCACACAGTTATGAAAATGGACACGTTGGCGTTAGTAGAGGCACCACACACATTTTACATTCTTGAACTGTGTGCGATAACGTACCTATCGCAAACATATCGGTAGATTAAATGTTGATGTCCACCTTTTTCACACGACTATAGCGGCGTAATCGTTTGGGATGTCTCTCGGATCAGAAAAGTAACGTAGAGATGTAACGTGTGGGACTGGGGCGGCTTCTCATACGTTTATTCTATGGCGATCATTAGTAGCCGCTCGCCTATCCCCGACGGTTTCTGGGTCATGTGGGAAGGACCCCCCTATCGCAGTCACTCACTTGGCGACGGTTCCGAATGCCGTCGCAGAAAGGGGTTAAAAACCATTTGTATGCCGTAGGTCTACAATGAACTACTCACGCATCATCGGAGACCACAAATCCAATCTAGACACCATCACGGAGGGGTTCATCATCCTCATTGGTGCCTCTCGGATGATGCGTGAGTAGTTCATTTTAGACCTACGGGTCCGTAGTTAGTAGCTAGATGGCTTCCTCTCTCTCTTTTGATTCTCAATACAATGGTCTCTTGGAGATCTATTTGATGTAACTCTTTTTGCGTTGTGTTTGTTGGGATCCGATGAACTTTGTGTTTATGATCAGATCTATGTTTTTATCCATGAAAGTTATTTGAGTCTTTTGATCTCTTATATGCATGATTACTTATAGCCTCGTATTTCTTATTCGAATCTTTGGTTTAGTTAGGCCGACTAGATCGATTTTTCTTGCCATGGGAAGAGGTGCTTTGTGATGGGTTCGATCTTACGGTGATCAATCCCAGTGACAGAAGGGGAATTGACATGTATGTATCGTTGCTATTAAGGATAACAAGATGGGGTCTATTCCTACATGAATAGATCTTGTCTACATCATGTCATTGTTCTTATTGCATTACTCCATTTCTCCATGAACTTAATACACTAGATGCATGCTCGATAGCGGTCGATGTGTGGAGTAATAGTAGTAGATGCAGGCAGGAGTCGGTCTACTAATCTTGGACGTGATGCCTATATAACAATCATTGCCTGGATATCGTCATAATTATTTGAAGTTCTATCAATTGCCCAACAGTAATTTGTTTACCCACCGTATGCTATTTTTCTTGAGAGAAACCACTAGTGAAATCTACGGCCCCCGGGTCTCTTCTTTATCATATTTGCCTTCGAGATCTATTTTTATTTGCTTTTATTTTCAGATCTATTAACTCAAAAACCCAAAAATACTTTGCCGCAATTTTTTGTTATTTATTTTATCTCGCGTTCCCGCGAGATCTATTTATCCAATCTATCACATTTAGTCTCCCGTCTACGTGACAATTTCTGGCACCATTACTCGAAAGGGATTGATAACCCCTTTAACACGTCGGGTTGCAAGTATTTGTTCTTTGTGTGCAAGTACCATTCACGTAGTGTTGCGTGGTTCTCCTACTGGTTCGATAACCTTCGTCTCATCACTGAGAGAAATTCCTACCGTAGCTGTGCTGCATCATCCCTTCCTCTTTGGGGAAATACCGACATAGTTCCAGCGACATCAAAAGGAATTTCTAGGGCCATTGCCGGGGAGACATCATCAACATCTACCAGGTTCCTAATCACAAATCTCATCTCCTTGCAATTTACATTATTTGCCATTTGCCTCTCGTTTTCATCTCCCCCACTTCACAAACATTTGCCATTTTTTTTCGCCCTCTTTTTCGTTCGCCGTTTTCTCGTCAGATCTGTTTTTGAGTGCAATCTTGTTGCGTAGTCACAATGACTCAAGAGAACAGCAAGTTGTGTGATTTCTCTAACACCAACAACAATGATTTTATTAGCACTCCGATTGCTCCTCGCGCCACTAGTGCGGAGTCTTGTGATATTAATGCCGCTTTGCTGAATCTTGTTATGAAAGATCAATTTTCTGGTACTTCTAGTGAGGATGCCGTGTCCCATCTTAACACATTCATGGAATTATGCGATATGCAAAAGAAAAAAGATATGGACAATGATATTGTGAAGTTGAAATTATTCTGGTTTTCTTTGCGAGATCGTGCAAAAATTTGGTTTTCTTCTTTGCCTCGCAATAGTATCGATTCTTGGGATAAGTGCAAAGTTGCTTTTACTACTAAGTATTTTCCTCCCATGAAAATTATTTCCCTTAGGACGCAAATCATGAATTTTAAGCAACTTGAGCATGAACATGTTGGGCAATCTTGGGAAAGAATGAAATTAATGCTAAGAAATTGTCCTACTGATGGTTTAAATCTTTGGATGATCATACAAATTTTTAATGCGGGATTGATTTTTTTCTAGAAATCTTTTAGATTCCGCCGCGGGTGGTACTTTTATGGAGATTACTTTGGGTGAAGCTACTAAATTGCTTGATAATATTATGGCAAATTATTCACAATGGCATACCGAAAGAGCTCCTACTAGTAAAAAGGTAAATTCGATAGAAGAAATAAATTCTTTGAGTGAAAAAGTTGATGCTCTTATGAAGTTGGTTTCTAATAAAAATGCTCCTATTGATCTTAATGATGTGCCTTTGTCTACTTTGATTGAGCAGAATAGTGATGTCGTAGATGTGAATTTTGTCTCGCGAAACAATTTTAATAACAATGCTTATAGAGGTAATTTTAATCCTAGACCTTTTCCGGAAAATTCCTCTAATAATTATGGTAATGCCTATGGTAATCCTTCCTATAAAAATAATAGGAACACCTCTGGTCTTGAGAATAATATTAAAGAATTTATCAATGCTCAAAAGAATTTTAATACTACGATAGAAGAAAAGTTCAGTAAAATTGATGATATGTCTAGAAGCATTGATAGAAGTTCTCATGATGTAGAAAATCTCAAGATGAAATTTTTTGTGCCTAAGGTTGAGGAATCAATTAAAGCTTTATATGTTTCTATGTATGAAAGTAAGAAAAGAACCGCTATGCTTAGAGATAAAAGATAATTTTTAGAAAAAGCGTTTTCTAGCGATTGCTTTCATAAAAATGATGAAGATCTTAAAGTGATTGGTGTTTCTCCTATTGATTCCTTGTTTAGTAAAATTAATTTTGATGATAAAGGGATTGAAGAAGAGTCAACTTTAGCTAGAAGGCATCCCGATAATTTGGAGGGTGAAAATCTTGTTGAGAAAATTGATAAAAGTGGGTTTGGAGAGGTCAAAACTTTAACTAGTGATGTGCCCACTCTTTTGGATTACAAAGACTTTAATATGATAATTGCTCTTTGATTGATTGTATTTCTTTGTTTCAATCCATGATAAATTCACCCCATGCTTATGAACAAAATAAAGCTTTTACTAAACATATCGTTGATGCTATGATGAAAGCTTTGGAAGAAAAGTTAGAATTAGAGATTTCAATTCCTAGAAAATTACATGATGAATGGGAACCTACTATCAAAGTCAAGATTAAAAATTATGAGTTTTTTGCTTTATGTGACTTGGGTGCTAGTGTTTCTACAATTCCGAAATCCTTATGTGATGTGCTTGGTCTTACCTATATCAAAGAATGTTCTTTAAATTTGCACTTGGCGGACTCTACTATTAAAAAGCCTATGGGAAGAATTAATGATGTTCTTATTCTTGCAAATAGGAATTATGTGCCCATAGATTTTATTGTTCTTGATATTGATTGCAATCCTTCTTGTCCAATTATTCTTGGTAGACCGTTTTTACGCACTATAGGTGCCGTGATTGATATGAAAGAAGGAAACATCAAATTCCAATTTCCTTTGAGAAAGGGTATGGAACACTTCCCTAGAACAAGAATTAATCCACCATATGAATCAATCATGAGGGCATCTTACGGATCTAGAAATAAAGATGACAACACTTAGATCTTTGCATTATGCCTAGCTAGGGGCATAAAAAGATAGCGCTTGTTGGGAGGCAACCCAATGAATAAAATTTATTTTTGTCTTTTTCTTTCTGTTTTTGAGTGTTTGCACAATTATGCTACTGTTATGATTGTGTTTTTGTGTTTTAATTAGAGTTTGTGCCAAGCAAAGCCTTTGGGATCATGTTGGGTGATAGTTGATTTGATCTTGTTGAAAAACAGAAAGTTTTGCGCCCAGTAAAATAATTTTAGAAATTCACAGAAGCGACTAAAAATTCTCAATTTTTTACAAAATATTGATATACAACTTGCCTATGTTGTCCTAATATTTAAGAATGTTTGGAGTTACAGAAGTATTAGAAGTTTTCAGATTGCTACAGACTGTTCTGTTTTTGACAGATTCTGTTTTCTTTGCGTTGTGTGCTTATTTTGATGAATCTATGGTTTGTATTGGAGGGTATAAGCCATAGTAAAGTTGGAATACAGTAGATATAATGCAAAAATAAAATATGAATGGGTTTTCAACAGTACTTATAGTAGTGATTTGCTTTGTTATACTAACGGATCTCACGAAGGTTTTGTTGAGTTTTGTGTGATTGAAGTTTTCAAGTTTTGGGTGAGATCACGATGAATGAAGGAATAAGGAGTAAGAAGAGCCTAAGCTTGGGGATGCCCATGGAATCCCAAGCTATTATCTAAAATAGAAGCAAGCAACTAAGCTTGGGGATGCCCGAGTGGCATCCCCTCTTTCTTCTAACGACCATCGGTATTTTACTTGGAGCTATATTTTTATTCGTCACATATCATGAGTTTTGCTTGGAGCGTCTTGTATTATTTGAGTCTTTGCTTGTTTTACTTTTTATTTTTAGTCAAGTATCCTTGCTGGACACACCTATTTGAGAGAGCCAAAAGTATGCTATGATTTGTTAGAATTGCTCTCTATGCTTCACTTAAATCTTTATGAGCTATGGAATTGCTCTAGTGCTTCACTTATATCTTTTTGAGCACGGTGTGCTTTAGTATTTTTGAATAAATGCTCTCATGCTTCACTTATATTTATTTGAGAGTTAGTAAATTTTTTAAGAACCTCTTTCATGCTTCACTTAAATTATTTTGAGAGAAGAAATTTTTTATGCTCATGTTCTTGACTTAGATTTGTTTGAACTATCAAAAGCAACACATTAAACTAGTCCCAAAGTGATAGATATTCAAGAGGGATATAATAAAAACTTTCATGAAGATCATTGGACAAAATAAACTTGATTCCTTGTAATAGTTTTGCGATATGATGATATAATATGTGAGTCATGTTGATGAGTAATTATGCTTTAGTAAGAATATTGATGTTAAGGTTTGTGATTCCCTATGCAAGCACGAAAGTCAATAGTTATGCAATGAAATTATATCCTACTTGTGGTGCACTATTCGGTGTTAGTTATGCTTAATTCTCGCTTATGAGATTTTCGTTTCTTGGTTGGATGCTTCTCAATCTTTTGCTAGCCTTCATTTGCACTAAGTATGATCACTACTTGTGCATCCAAAATCCTTAAACCAGTTTTGCCATATGAGTCCACTATACCTACCTATACGCGGTATTCTTTTGCCGTTCTAAGCAAATTTGTATGTGCCATCTCTAATTTTCAAAATAAATTTCTCTTTTGTGTGCTCGTACCGCTCATGAAACGGTAGAGGGTGGCTGATATTTTTCCATGCTAGATGTGTTATTCTCAAGATGAGTGTTTATTCACTTGTCATTGCACGAGAGTACGGCAAAGGTATTAGGGATGCCCAGTCCCGAAATGAAAAATGAATTTACTTTATGTTGTCAAATAATAAATTCCTTGGAAAGTGTTGGTATGGACGGCACCCGTGGATTCGGTTAGCCGTGGAATGTGAAAGTATGGTGGAAAAGGGGATAAACTTTATTTTCTATTTGGGAACCGCCTATGATATATCTAGCATGGAAAGTATTGGGAACTACTCGATCGTTTTCGTTGACAGGAAAAGCATGCCACCCAAAATGTTTTTATCTCTATCTTTTTCGCTTTGAGCTCTGGCACCTCTACAAATCCCTACTTCCCTCTACGAAGGGCCTTTCTATTTACTTTATGCAATTTTTATTTTTGAGTCTCCATCTTCTCTTATAAAGCACCAACTAAGGGGCACTATGATCGTACTTGAGCATTGGGTGTAGCTAATATGCGAGTGTGTTTCATGAATGGATCAATGATTGAGCATAATGGGCTAGGGATAACTTGCTTTAGTGTTGATATTTTGAAAGACATGGTTGCTTGTTGATATGCTTGAGTATTGAAATCTTCATGTCAAA